>CAXKVW010000198.1:0-1200000 GCA_964058825.1 Carex arenaria
AAGGAACCCAGAAGGATGTGGCAATTTAGCAAAGCTACCCTAAAACCTTCTAAAATTGAATATTATAATACATGTAGGTAGAGAACTATACACATGTAAAAAAACTGTTACAAATAACAGCTATATTCACTTCTCAGATGGAAAGGAACCCAGAAGGATGTTGCAATTTAGCAAAGCTACCCTAAACCCTTCTAAAATTGAATCTTATAAATAAATAAATAAATAAATGTAGAAAACCAAGCACCTGCAAAACACTCTTACATTAGAAGGTATATTCACTACTCAAATGGGAAGGAACCGAGAAGGATGTTCCAATTTCACAAAGCTACCCGAAAAACTTCTAAAATTGAATCTTATAAATACATCAAGGTAGAAAACTATCCCCCTGTAAAACACTGTTACAATAGCACGTACTGCCCAAATTCTCAGATGGATATGAACCAAGAAGAATTTTGCAATTTCACAAAACTACCCTAAAACCTTCCAAAATTGAATCTTTATAATACATAAAGGTAGAAACTATGATGTTGCAATTTCGTCAATATGCCCTAAAACCATCTAAAATTGAATCTTACAAAAACATGAATAAAAAAAACTAAGCACCTGTAAAACATTGTTACAATAGCACGTATTGCCCAAATTCTCAGATGGATATGAGCCAAGATGATTTTGCAATTTCACAAAACTACCCTAAAACATTCTAAAGTTGAATCTTTTAATACCTCTAAAACACTTAAAAGGAACCAAGAAGGACGTTGCAATTTTGCAAAGGTACCCTAACACCTTCTAAAATTGAATCATACAAAAACATGAATATAACAAAAAAAAAAATCTAAGCACCTGTAAAACACTGTTACAATAGCAAGTATTCCCGAAATTCTCCAGACCAAAGTATCTCTCCCCTTCAGGAAAATTGTCGCCTAGCGCCTTCTCCAGTTTCGATCCAGCCGTTCCCATAACAACCCATTTATCCCACCACCCACTCACCACGCTCTTTAACCCTGTCGTTACTCCGCTACTGCTCCCGCTGCCAGCGGGCCCTGCCGCCGCACCCACTGTCGTCGCCACCTTTACCTTCTAAAAGATTCGAACTTTTTCCAAGGATTAAGCTACAAACCCTAATCCAACCTCTCTCTCTTCGATCCGCTCTTCTTCTAGGGTTTTTATCTCTATTTGTGATTCGATTATTTGGGTTTCTTGTTCTTTCCTATTTTTAGTATTAGTTGAATTTCAGACGGCGAGAGAGAGAATTCGAGAATATCCAAATCCTCTGAGGTAACAGAATATTTTGGTTTGTATCATGGCCGTCCGATTGGAAGTGGAACGCACGAGGAGTGAGGACGCTTTAATAGTCATGCGGGGCTCTGATTTGACGGTCCAGATCCAAATAGAACTATTCTGTTACCTTAGGAAAAAAATTCGAGAGAGAGGATCTTGCTTCGTGGCAATGGGTATTGACCTGTATTTGAAATAGGATCCACTAAAGTAACTTAATTTCTCAGTTTGGATACGGACTGTCCGATCTATTCTAGCACAAATACGATCGGTAAGAATTTTTATCGAACGGTCTGTATATGTACACAAAATTTCGGTTACTTTAGGGAATTGGACCATGGGTATTGACCCGCAATGTTTCTTGATTATTTTTTTCTTTATTTAAATTTTTTTATTTCTGTTTCTTGGTTTGATCTGATCTACTGAGGTCAAGAACCCTCTAGTAACCCAAATTTTTCTTTTTGATCTGGACCATCCGATTAAATTTTGGGCCTCAAATATTCGTGCAAGAGAAGATCAGAGGATCTTGATCCGAAAATAAATTTGAGGTACTTTAGAGAATTAGAATTCCAGATCGCCGATCGGTTATAAGTCCTATCGGAGAAAAATATTCCTCCAGCGGAGTCAATTTTCTCAAAAGTAACAGAATATTTGTGTTTAGATCAGGAGCGTACGATTATAATCGGGGCAATCTGGCCTAAGTTGAAACGAACATGGATCCTTTCATATTCGTTCGGATTCTGATCAGACGGTCAGTTTCTAAATATAAATATTCTGTTACACTCCAGAGAAGTTTACTAATGCATAATTTCGTCCCCGACCCTGCACTTTTTCGATATTCTAGAAGGTATAAGATTTTAATTGAATTGAACAACTTATAATTTAATTAATCCGACTGACACGACCAATCAGACTAAACAAAAATTACAAATTTAGAATTTCATATATTAAGTATGAATTTGATGTTAATTAACTCAATAATGAAG
Source organism: Carex arenaria (assembly GCA_964058825.1). Classification (NCBI taxonomy): domain Eukaryota; kingdom Viridiplantae; phylum Streptophyta; class Magnoliopsida; order Poales; family Cyperaceae; genus Carex; species Carex arenaria. The sequence goes on from CAXKVW010000198.1 coordinate 2,262, forward strand.
TTTTAATACGGAAAACCCAGCCTGATCATTGTAAATTATTTATTTTAAGAAAATTATGTATATAGAAATCTATATAGAAATAGTATGCTATTTTGTTATATTTTAATTGTTTAATTATATTTTTGTTGTTGTTGGTTTGTTGGTTTGTTGTTTTATTTTGTAACATTTTTTTAATTATAACTTATAATAAGTCTTACTATTTTAAAATATCTCTAATTCTTTTCTTTCCATAAAATGTTCTGCCAAGAGAAAATAAAATAAAATTTCAAATTGGACAGGAGGAAGCTTTACTAGATAGCTTTTGAAAAAATTAATACAAGTCTAGTAGATCAACATTCAACAAGTTTTATTTAGTCTCTCTATATATTTTTCATCTATGATTATTTTGAGATCATTAATTTTTTTCAGCTAAATTAAAAGCAACATTTTCGAAATTACCAAATGCTAGTCTCAAATTGAATATTAGTCATAAATTTGGTTAATTTTGAATGCTTGACTTGAGGCATAATGTTAAGGAGATCTAAGTTAATTATTTTAATTTAGGTCGGTCTAAATTGTTCGTGATTGTTTTAGACTTAGCTAAAACTAAGTCATGACTTAAATTGTCCTTTATTTGATTAGATTTTGTGGATTAAGTCATGACAATGTTATTTTTTCCTCTCCTTTACATGCAGATTATTTTTTTAATATAAAATAATCTAATAAAAAATAATATTAGACTAAGAAAAAGTGACTTCTTAATTAAAAAATAAAAGTATAAGTACATAATTTACAATCAAATTAAAATTAAAAATTAGCAGTACAAAATTTTACAAGTATCAATTCACAAAAGAGTACTTAATACACATTTCCCTTCTTAATTAATTCTTATGTATTTACCATTATAAATTCTAATATCTTACATATTTAACCAATAATTTAAATATATATCAGATATACTAAAAACTCAAATTAATTATGTTTGTGATTCTCAAAACTACAATTAATCAAGAATTAATTAAAAAGGATCCATATGTTGTGCTCTTCTGGCCTCCTCATATGATTTTTTACGAGAGAGACCTCACCCTTTACAAAAATTATAATAAATAGCAAGGAATCTTTCTGGTGCAATAAATATATATGCATTTATATCCCTGTCACAAACTATTATTTGTTTGCAATTTAGTAATATATTGACTTATTACCATATCCATCTGATGATCAAAATATCCAAAATATCATATAGTAAAAACTAAAAACCCAGTCAACTGTAAGCTCAGTATCTCAGTCCAATGTGTGTAAAAAAACAGTAAAACACAAGTCTAATATTGTTTGTACCAGGTACCTTTAATTTACCAGTTATGTTTAGTTCCTCGTATCATCATACATTACAACAAAATTAGACTATAATTAATAAACAACAGGTCCAACAAAATTATTACACAGCTTCTTGGGGCATGATTTCATTAACTTATAATTAACAGGGGCAGAGACAGAAAACCTTTGTCTAGGGCAAAATAAAAAAATAGATTATGGCAATTACATTTATATTGTATAAAGTAATATCATATATACAATATACCCTGATAAGGCATAAGTGATGCGGCATAACTATATAGAACTAACATGCATGCAAGAGATTTTACGACAAATTTATTTTTTTGTCTGTAAAATTTCTTGTAAAACTAAGATGCATGTACCAAACACATCAACAATCAGACGGAATTATTTTTGGCAGTTGAACGCTTTTTTATAACTAGAACTAAGATGTAATGGCTCTGCATGGATATATATAATAAATCACATGTCGAATCGGAATTAGAAATAATTGCTATCATTCATCTTTCTCGAATTAGACCTAATAACTGTAAGTTTACTTGGTCAATGTGTAAAGTTAAGTTTGGTGGATATTCATCTTTTAAAAAGACGTAATATATATATATATATGCAGTTCAATGCTTTTCCATAACTACAGCTAAGATGTAATGGCTTTGGATATATATTAATTAAATCCGTCTAATTACGACCGATTCGACTCGTGATTTATATATGAACTAAGATGTAAGCCCAAGCAGATTAATAGAGGTTAATCCAGGTACCCTGGACTTTGTAAATGATTTCTTTTATTTATACAAATCGTTAGACGACATTTGCTGCTAACCTTCAAAAAAAAATTCATATATAAATTTGACAGGAACTTGTGAAACTGAAATATGATATAATTAAGAGTGAGGCTATGATACTATATGAATACATATTTTCATTTTCGTAGTCCGTACAGTAGATTTGAACCATGCAACATATGAACTTCATATGAAAATGCACATGCATACTAAATTTTACATTTTTTTTAGAATTATTTTACTATTTTTTATAGATATATAGGCAGAAAATCACTACTTCTAAATGGTCTAGAATTTTTAGATAGACAGATAATTCATGAAAGATGTAATTTGTTGTAACATTTAGATAGATCTATTGGGATGAAAATTTAATACAATAGAAGGTACCGTATTATGAGTTTAGTTTCTTTAGCATTATCTAAAGGAACCGAAGCTGTGATACGGTTTCTTTAATTGTCACACCAAACCTCTGCACCACACAACAAACCACACATTCGGTTCGAGTTGTTCAGTTCCTTCTATTGTATCAATTTCACTGCAATCCATATAATACCCTATATTAATTTTATATAATTTCTTAAACTAAATAAATTACTGATATTTCTGTCAGGGTTACAATAAAAATAAAGTCTAGATCGACCCCTAAAAATTATTAATTAAAAGTGATGGAAACTAAATATATATATTCGTACATGAATTCAGATTTATTTTTTTTAGATACAATATTTATATGTTTTAATTTTAATTTGATTCCGTCGGAAACTAACATTATCAAATTCCGAATTTAATATTCATGTGAGACATGGCATTTAAATTCATTCAAACACATAAAAGAAAGGAACGATTAATTGACATAAATGATTGTAGATATACATGAGATGTGCAAATATGGATGGATTAATTAACTATGAGGATTTATTTAATTAAATAGTGGAAATAAATTGGAAGAGTTAATTAATTAATTTGGTCTATTATTTGATGACATATGAATATGGGATGTTGATTAATTAATATAGTGCACAAATTGGATGGGAGCGACGATTGGGCTCAAAGGCCCAATAAATTTCAGTCATGGCGACCAGTGGCATAGTCGTAAATAGTTGGAGGTCTTGCAAAGGCCCAATATGCTGTACATGTTTTTGAGAATTTAGGTGATATGTTGGTAGCTTGTGTTGAAATTTTCTAAGTTAGATCTTATAGAATTTAGTGTTATTTTCTGTCCTTTGAACTCTTCTTTTCTATTTCTTTAAAGATTTATTTTTTGCACTCCTTAATTTAAGTAAAAACAGTCACTGATAGTTTTGGTGAGTTGTAAGTTTATGTGCAATGTATGGAAAATTTCAGAATTCCTTTGGATTAATTGGGTCTTTTGAACATCAACCAAAAACAAATACAATCAAATGCACCCAATCAAGACTGTTATTCCACACATTTCAATCAAGCTCATCCAATCTATAGTAATAAGTTACAGAAAATATGAACCCCTCACAGATACAAAAAAATAGAGCTACAGAAATGCAGTCGGCTTATAAAAGTACCTCCTTTTTTCAAATGGATGTGTTGTTTGGAATACCCTTTACAGTGGGACTACCCTCTTGACTCTCTTATAATGTGTTCGATATAAAAGCATATTGTACGGCATTTTGAATGGGCCAATCACCTTCTTCAACTACATGTCGTCGTTCATCGATCTCTAAATTAATGTTCTTCTCAATGACTTCCAACCTGCCGTTAAACTGCTCGAATCCACTCAATGCCCTCTGATCAGAGGTTCCCTCCTTTGTATGTCGTTGACCTAAATACACACATCGTGATCCAAAGGAATTCTAAAATCCAAAGGAATTTTAAAATCCAAAGTAATTCTGAAAATATAATTACCATACACTGCACATGAACTTACAAATTACAAACCTATTAGAGATTGTTTTCACTTAAATTAACAAGTACAAAAAAAAAAAAATAGCAATCACATAGATATTACAATACAACTTTCAAGCAATAGAAAATAAGAATTCAAAAGACAGAAAACCACACTTAATTCGATAAGATCCACTTAGAAATTTTCAACACAAGACATCAACATATCACCTAAATTGTCAAATGGACACACTATTGGGGATCCCCTTTCCGACAACACCAGTACCCTTGCGACTTCTATCTGAGGTACATGGATACAAAAGCGTGTACGGCATATTTGCAAGACCACAACGGTTCTTCAAACGAGTATCTTCATTCATCTCCGTGATCCTCTGCTCTATCTCTATCAATGCCTGACTAAACCGATTAAACGCAACCAAGGCCTCCTTATCAGATGTCCACTCTTCACTGTCACGTTGCCCTAGGTACACTTCATCTGACGTATGACGAGATAGAATCACTGTTACAATTGAAACTCGTATGATGTGTTTTTGGTGTGTTATAGTCTTTAGAAATACTTTGTTTGGGTCTTTCTTCAACTCCTCATATTGTTCGGTACCTAGTTTAGGCATTGGCCGACGGCTTCTTGTTGGGCGGTTAGGATGGTAACCTCCATATGCGTATTGGCCAAAATTGACGGCAGCATGAAGTGCAGACGCTACCCAAATCAATGTGGTACAGGTGTCAGCTAACTCTTTATAAGTTTGCATTGTTGGCCACCATGTTCCATCTTTTAAGTCACCGTGACCAACTTCATGAATCTCTTTCCACCATGCTTGGAGTTCGGTGTCAGCTTTAACTGTGTTGTCATCAAGGTAGTAGATCGAGCAGTATTCATCAACCCATGCCTCAATGGCTGACCACACAGCTAAACCATCTACAGCATATGGATAATCCTTGATCAACAAGCGGAGTTTGTTTGGGCTCGAGGAATCTTCAACCGCAACTCCCCTACAATAAAATGAAAATAGAAGTACTAACAATGGCGTACAAGTAATTTATTGTTTTATTTCCATTAATTTTCACTTTCGTTGTTACATAGTTTTATATTAGGAGAGAGAAGTAACCTCTTTAGAAGGTCTTGAGGGAGACCTTGCTCAGTAAATTTCCAGCTCCTGTAGACATCTGATGACAACTCAAGAGCATACTTTCCGGGGAAGAAAGTTTTCTCAATTGTACCATTAGCATTGATGAGACTTTGGCGAGCCAATGCATTAATTTTCATTGTGTCTTTGAAGTGTGGGTTCAGGAGTTTGTGTATTGGGTGCATTACACTGAGGTGTCTATTTGTTGCTATAACAAATGGCTCTACCACGGCGTGCGTGTTCAACCTACAATAAATGAAATCATAACAATTTAACTATCATGACAAATTCACTTGATGGGACAATGACAGTGACATATGACAATTAGGACAATGACATATAGAATTAGGATGTTGAACTTTGTCGTTGTGCTCTCCATTCGATTACAATGGTGTTTTCTAAAGTTATCTATTAAGATATTGCTCCATTTATTTTGTTCCTGTTATAGTTCATTCGATTTGGATTTTGTTTCACCAATTAGTTGATCTTAGTTAGGAATTAATAAATGTCCACATTTCCAATTGATTCTCAGGTAAATTATTCAGTTTGGCATACATAGTGTGTCAAAATTCAAATTCCAATGTTGTACTACTTGGACTAAGAAAACACAGTCCCGTGGTGCAATTCATTACATACCAATGGCTTATAAGTTGGTGATATGCAGCATCATTGACGGAAACATAAGCCTTGGCCAACTGCCAAATGGAGCCCTCAACACCGTCTGATGAAGGTGTATGGACCTGGCTCTCAGCCCCATAGGTCCATCCATCCGGATGGGGTAGGCTGAGCTCAATGGCTACTGGCTTGAGGGTCCCATCATCCCTCAAAAACAAGATAGTTCTAGTTGCGTAGACAAAGTTCCCTTTCAGCTTATTTATATTTTTTAAATGTGGCATATACGTGTCATGGTGGTCCAAGATGAATAACCTTTTTTGCCACAGTGCCTACAAAATTAATTTTTGTTAGTAAGCAGTTGCAAGAGATATATATTATTATACATGCCAGTAATTGGTTTATTGACAAAAATGGCAAACAAATAAATGAAGCAAGCAAGAAAAGCTAAATATATTATTCACAGAGTAAACATTTACGAAAAGACAAACAAATAAATAATCAGTGCACCATATCCACAGTAAATCCTTCAAGTTCAAGGTTCGGCTCAATGTGATGTCGCCTTATCTTGCTCGTTTGATCGCCATATTTTTTTGGGTCAAGCTTGCTTCTAGGTGGAAACTCCTATTACAATTAACAAAATGTACTTTCATGTCACAAGTCATAATTAATTTGACATCTTTACTCCACAAGAAAGGGATATATGAGAAACCACAAATTTACCTCCAGACGCCTGATTACAACTGGATTCGTTCCTGCAAGCATTTGCCTTGCAAACTCTTCATTTGCCCTCCATGCAAGATTGTTTTCTGTTCATATTTCATAGCCCAGAAAAAACCAAATATTTAGAATATAACATTGCAGAACAAACTTCATAAGGACCATAATGTTAACAAATGATACTTCCAGTTCAAGTAGGATACTTTTAATTAATTGGGGCTCAGGTAGCCTCAAAGGATGTTCTGTATCCCTTCTCGTGAATACTCTGACAATATGGACAGAGGTATTCTCGAATATGCCTCGAAGTACGGCCAAAAGTGGATTCTCGCCTCCCTTATAAATGTCGATTGTGTCCTGGAATGAATCAAATTCCCCTAACATTTTTAAGAGGTTGAATGTCGGAAACAATGCATGGCCAATAGATTTTACTTTATAGACCAGGAGTTCTGACGTTTTCTGTACACCAAACTGCTCATCTCGTGGAACATAGATGTCCTCGACTGCCGTACTCTCTGAATTAGGATCTGTAGACATGACATGATCATTCATTAAGTTAATTCATTAACTTTCACTTTGTAATTATAGGATGTATAGGTAAAATATTAAATATTTTGTTGCAATAAGTTTTTCTGCTACTTTTCCAAAAACAAAAAAAATGTTGTTACACCATAAGCAGTTTTCCTTTACATTTGTTGATCAACATATATCAGTTTATTTTTTTATTTTTTTATGCTCTTGGTAGCTGACTATTTGATTAATTAATTTATTCTGCATTAATGTAATGTAATTTCTTGGAAGCAACCTTACCAAAGTGACTTCATAGTATCTGCCAATAATCATGGCAGCATAAACCAGATGGTGATCCTTTTTGTTTCATAAAATCCTGCATATAGTACAGCATATGGTAATTGTTTGACTCACCATTTCTTGAAGGTTGACGACTAGTACGTCCACGACGAGGGTATGGTTTTTCATGGGACCCACCAAGAACAGGGCGTGCTAAAGAATCACAGCAATGCCAAGAATCAGGGTCACCGAGATCATTGTAGACTTCATAGTCATAGATGCGGTCACTGTCATAAAGTGCACGACGATCCACATGATCTCCCCTGAGATTTTCAAGCTCTAGCTTTCTAAATAGCTGTAGCAGCACTGGCGTTTTGCTTGGAAGATACACCTGTAACAGATGTTTAGTGATGTGAAGATTAACCTTTTAATTACGGTGTCATTTGGAAGAGAGATAGTCTGATTAAGCTTAATCATATACATTCAGTTGCAATGTGCAAACTACACGTAAAAGTTTATGCTCAAGTAGTGCTCCATTTATACCGTAGATTGTTTTATTTGAAAAAAAAAAATCAACAGCCAATACTCAAGAAGAAATTTCAGCAATTAAAATCACTATATGGTTCACACCAACAACTAGACGTATACAAAGTTGCATGTTGATGCTTACTACTATTAACAGATCTAAGCAAGAAATGAATAACTTTTTTGTAAAAAGGAAATTGATCTCGATATATTTTGTTTTGTGTTCAATTTGTGGAAGGAACATAATTTAGTCAGAGAAGTCACTATGGCCTCCCAAACCAGCCAAGCTGAGCCAGCACCCTTAACAAATGACCACACTAAAGGATCTTACGTACCATCATACCTGCTGTTATTCCAGACTAGGATCGCAAGACCTTGCTTCTTAATTGGTTTTCAATGTTTGATCTGAAACAAATTTGCCAAATCGATTGTTGGATTTAATTACAGCTGGATTTTTATTATGCCAGCAAGTAGATCCAGTATTTTTTATTTAGATCGACAAGTTTGGAGTTCGGACCAAAAAATTAAGGTCTTGTGATTTGAATCTGGAAACATAAGTGTAGTTGGCATGCTAAGTTCAGAAGTGTCTTATTTTTGTACATATATACAAACTAATCATTTTAATTAGTAAGATGAATAATGTCATTTTGCACTGTTTCTACCAATTTATCAACAATAGCCAATTACAAACATGACATGAAACTTAAAACTGTTAATCAACGAAATTGGAGTCTTCCATTACCTATTTATTCATATTCTTGTGTTTTTCTATATATCACAAAAGTATATATACTTGAAATTTACATTTACTTACATCATTAGCAAAGAAGATGCGATCATAACTGTAATTAGGACATATCCAGGAGTTGCAGATGAAATGCACCCGACCCTTTCCAGGTAAATATTCGATATTAAGGTGCTTAAGGAAGAACTCATAAGGGTGGTTGTTCTTGACAATGACAGCACCGGGGATACCCTGACTGTCGACGTCCCACTGGAAATTAACTTCCAAATATGACTCACCGGTGGATAAATTTGACACTGTTCTTATCCATCTCTCCAGGTAGGCCGGTTTCCCTACCTTGGCTTTCCCAGTGGCTGTGTTTGTGCATGTATACATTATAATTAATTAATTAGTCAGGAAAACTCAAATAACATTGGTGCTACGTCACACTAGCTAGCACAAACAAGATCAAACAATTGTACCAAGAGATTTCACTTCTTTTACTGGTTTTAAGAATTCTATTACTTTAATTATTTTAGCTTTATATTTCTGCATATACTTTTTTTTCATGAAAATCAATCCTTGTAGGAGCATTTATTGTACTTTAGATTAAAAAAAAAAAAGGAAGTTTTGGGCCAAAAGAAGTACTAACAGACAGAAAAGCCGGTAAACTCGCTGTTAGACCCAAACAAAATATGCTAATTTGACCGTTGGTGCTCTAGTCTTAATAGAGTGTAAAGGGAAAAAAAAAAAAATAAACAATCAAAGAGTAGAAACTGACCTGGATCTATGTTGGTGGAGGATATGAGCTGAAAGGAGACTCGGTTGCCGATGAACTCAGCCCATCGGTCTGCCGCAGAAGCTTTCCCGCCATCAACAACACTGTTGAGAAAATTTTTCTTCACCACAACAGCTGTCCCCTTGACTTGTGACTGAGAAGATCCCATATTGCGGTTGCTTTTGTGTGTGGCAAGGAAGAATAGAGCGAAAGTTGAAGATGGAGAGGTAAATGCACGCTTTAAGTAATCTCAAATGAAGAAGTGAACATGCACAATACTATTAATTTTTTCAAGAAAACTTCTTGCTGCCCAAGTTGCATTTAGCTAGACACTCTCTCATAGTTGACCGAATATTTTTCTCCCGCTCAAAACAAGAAAATTGAAAAGGGACCACTACAGCCCATAAATAAACATAATCCCTACAAGTTAACATGTACAGCACTTCCATCACACGCGGACAACTGCATTGTTCAAGTAAACATAGTCATCCCCTCTTCCTTGATCTTTTACAACAATAATCTCATATAGAGGAGCCTTAGAAGGGGGGAGATGGCTTAATTTTAACCAGTTTCTCCTCTCTTCTAATCATTTTTTCAGAGAGGTGACTTGGAAGATTAAGAGATATTGATGCAAAAGCATTATTCTTGATTTACTTGAAAAATTACATCGGTTTTTTTTTTTTTCCAATGAAATGATATTAGTTATAAAACATGAATCAGATTCCATTTGTTATTGTTTTACTGCCAAGGCTTTTGTGGAGTAATCTAATATTGCTTAACCTTCAAAAGTTTGAATTTTTTTTTTGGTAAAAAGACCTAGGTCCAATTTCATTATATAACGAAACAGAGTTGTTACACGCAAAAGAGGATAAATCCTTTTGGTCAATGTTTGGTTGTGGAGTAAGAGGTGGAGTAAACCCCTTACTCCACACTTAAAGAGCCAAACAAGGAGTAAAATAGAAGGAGTAAGATGGAGTAAGAAGTGAGCTAATCAGGATTAAGTTACTCCACCTCTCTAGGTGAATTAACTTACTCCACACTTACTCCACCTGCAAGGCCCACTATTATAGACTCAAGTTCATTTTTCAATATCTTACTCCTTCATATGGATTAAGTTAATCCACGACATAAACTACCAAACAAGGTGTAAAATATGAGGAGTAAGGTGGAGTAAGTAATTTAATCCTCATTAATTTTACTCCACAACCAAACATGACCTTGGAGAGTTATCTTCCGGCTACGATTAGAGCTACAACTAAACTAGTACCTAGAGCTAGCTATTACATCAAAATATCATAAAATTCTAAACAAAAGCAGGCCTCTGCCTGGCATACAGTAAGATAAAACTGGCGTATCATGGATCGCACTAAATCTATGCAATATCATATGCTTCTGTGGAGGAGTCATCTATCAGTTGAAAGGAGATGATGTCTTCTTCACCTGGGAGTATTACTCTCAACAGTATAGCCTGCATCACTTCTTCCCTAAGCAGCCAGTCTTTCGTTTTGTGCATAGAAGGAAAAATCGGCCGGAGCTAATCCGATTTCAGTCCGATTTACTTAGTATTTGTTAATTCCAGTCAAATTTAGGTCATTTCGGTCAAATTTCGGCCGGAAAGGTACAATTTTAGTCAAATTTAGGCCGTTTCAGTCAAATTCCGGCCGGAACGCCCCTGTTTCACTGAAATTAGGCGAAATGCACTCTACAGAAAACAAAATATTTTTTGGCTGCAGCGTGATTCGAACCCAAGCTATTATAGGTAGGATCCTTAAATTTCCAGAGCCACTTAGTAAGGAGGGCCAAGTTCATATCTCTGAGATCAAGGATCCCCAAACCTCCATATGATTTAGCTAAACAAACAACAAACCAGTTGATTAAGGAATATTTTTCTCGAGATCTATCTGTACCTTGCCAAAGTAACCTGCATCTGATTTTATCAATGTCTTTAAGGATAGTGGAAGGTTATCTATATAATGAGAGTGCATAAAGGGAAACTGCTGAGATAACAGAGTTAAGTAGGGTGCGTCTACCTCCTATAGATAGAAGCTGCCCTTTCTAGTTACAAATTTCTTATCTTTTCTTTCAACTCAGGAGAATTACGATCGGATAGAGCTAGCTCAAATTCCTCGGGTAAAATAAGAACAGCACTCATATTCAAACCCCTATTTTTACCATTAGCAAGAACTTATTTGAATTGCATATCATAAGGAATTCGAACAATTAATGGCTTCAAATACAGTATCAGAAAACACAGCTTGCAAAACTTCAATCTCCACAGGCTTATTAGCTAAATGACAATTTGCAATTTCTTTTCAATTTTATCAGTTAGAAAAGAAAAAACGTTTGAACTTACAACCTCTTAAAGTTCTTTTATTAGTTTTCATTACTTTTTCTTTACTCCGGAAATTATGAATTATATATTATATATTCTGGACTAACTGTCCATAAGTGTTTTTCACCGAAGATATTACCGTGCCTTCTTTTTTTTTGTAGCATAAAAAAAATTAAATATGTAAGGTCAAATCTGTAAAAATAAAAAATCTAGCCTCTGCAATGGCTCAAGAACCTCTCCAGAATGTAGTGGCTCAGTGCCCACTTTTTTATTTTCTAGTTCTTTTGCTATACAGATATATTTGTAGTTTAATTTGATTATTTTTTTATTTACTATACTGAGGTTATATGGTGGTTGGTTCATTATAAAACCTAGTTAATATATCTAAGAATTCATACTACACCCTCTGTAATTCGTTACCAATTCCTTTCCTTTCTGGTAATTTTAGTGATATAAGTTTCTTTGTTCTTATCTATTAACAGCAGAAGAACAGTCAAAACGTTGCTAAATACTAGATGAAAGTGTTCCTCAGTTTCTTCCTAAAGACAAAATTTGAAGAAATTTTCCTTTGTCCAACTTTGAGAAAAAATATGTTGGCTTTGATAAACAAAAATGGTTGGTTTTTTATCATTTTATGATCTCCGATTTATCTAGTTGTAAAACTGAGGTAACTGGACATCCTAAGTCTTTTGAAATAATGTATTTGTGGAGTTTTAGATCAAGAAGTATACTTTGTTATAAGGGGCTATTGACAGACTGTTTCCCACGGGCTGCAAGATGGAGAGAACAGTATCTATCTAAAATTTTGTTTGGATGATTGGATCTGTTGTTTGATTTTTTTTTCCCCTTTTTTTGACATTTTGTACTATGATTTAGAAGATAACTCTACTGATATTATTTTTTTTTCTCGTTCTGATATTTAATAGTGGTCCTTCTCTTTTGGAAACTTCATGGTATTTACCATACTATTTATTATGTTCATATTATCTATCTATAAATGCTGTTTAGAATCTGTTGTTAGATTTTTTTTTTTTTTTTTCACATTGTCTAATATGATTTTATAAGATAAGTACTCTAATAATCTTTCTTTTTCATTCTGATATTTAATAGTTTAATAGTGGTCCTCTTTAGAAACCTTCATGACATTTACCATTATATATTAATTATGTTCGTACTATCTTAGATATGGGGTCAGATTCAGACAAGACTTATCTAGCTCTTGGAAGTTCCCTCTTGCTTGATTCATTGTTCCAAGTTATTCTCCGTATAATAATATAATAAGTACTAAGATATGGAAGACAGCATAGCAAATTAAAAGAATAAGAACAAAAAAAATATGGGCACTACGGCACGTTAAAGGAGAGATGCTGAGTCGTTGCAGCCTCCACCAGTAATGCACATTAATTTTTTTTATGCAACAGAAAAAAAATCATAGTTTTCAATCTATTTTTTGAGTTATTTGCGATTAAGGGGTTTGTCAAAGAAATAATATCATTTTGAGTTTATAAAAGGCTTTAGATTATTTTTTTAATATACATTTAAATTATTCAGTTAGTTATCCAACCTATTACATTTCTTACAAAACATTATCTTAACCGTAGATGTCATTCATGAAAGAATAATACCATTTTTTTTATTAAAGGGTCCTGTACATGCACTCCAACATCTTTTATATATTATTTTTAAAAATTAAACCTGAAACCTATCTCCATAGAGAGATGGGACTCATGTCACGGACACAATACCTAACTAAGTATTTTATTTTTTTAGTATCAAATCTTTTGTACCATGTTTAGATGAGGCCTAACTATGGAATAAGATATTTTGGTCTCAGTTATTCCGCCAAGTGCAAAATAATTAGACTCACTACTATAAAAAAAAAAACACATTTACTATCACCTCACCATTAGGTGTCTTTTGGCACGGATGGTGTTTGTAATCAGGAGCAGTGCTGTAATTACTTGAAACTTTTTACCAACTATTCCGGTTTAACCAACAGTTAGCATAGATGCCCCCCCCCCCCCCCCCCCCCCCCCCTCTCTTTGCCATCGGTTAAATTTGTCCTACAATTGGTATTGAGTAACTCTTTGACATCGGTTGGGTTATAGGACCGATGGAGTTGAGGAGATGATATTTACCATCAATTGGTAAATACGAGCTGTTGGTGTTAGATTGATCAATACTAACTGCTATCTTTACTGAACCGATAACGACTTTTTTGAGTGGCAGCGCTGGTAAATAATTGGAACCTAGGCCAACATCTACATTAATTCAACCGATGGTGTTCTCCAGGTATAAAAGGGCGAGTCCTTGGTAATTATCTCCCAGCCATCTCTCTATGAGCGAATTTAAAGCTAGCAGCTACTTGTTCTCTATTCTTTGTGCGCGAATTTAAGGCGCTATACGATCTGCCATATTAATTTCTCGATCATTTGTCAATTAGGTTGCCTTTTCAGGTCGATGTCGATTCTAAATTAATCTGATAGAGATTAATTTTGAATAGTTCCCGTTTTGAGATTGTTAATTAATCTGATAGGGATTAATTTTGAATAGTTCCCGTTTTGAGATTGTTCTTCGAATGTTTTGTCTTATTTAGAATGTGAACAAATGTAAGTAGATTTTGTATTTAATATATATACATATATACTGTTAAACAAGATGTTCACAATAGATAATTTAATGAAAAGAGGATGGGATATGGTTAGCAGATGCAGCATGTGTAAGGTGCAGTTGGAAACAGTAACACATCTCTTTGGGGAATGCATAGTGACAAGGGAAATATACCAACAGTTATTTATAACCATGAGAAGGAAGGTATTACTCAACAATGAACTGAGCAAGGAGGAAAAATCACTACTCCAGATCACACAATTTGTTGTATGGAGGGAGAGATGTTCAAGAATTTTCACAGAAAAATCAAATAACAATGAACTCCTCATACAACAAGTGTGTAATCAGTGGAACATAACTATGCAGAGGGATGGATACACACCAACATAGGCTGGTGACAACACCAGACATTAGTATTATCGATATACTGGCATGATCAGACCCTACTGGCATCGGATCAGGTTACTGGCACAGCTATTGGCCTGCCAAGTTGGCTGCCGAAATACTGGCATGATAAGTTTGCTACATTTCCACTTTTACCCTTATTATTTAGATTTCATCTTTTACTTTTGTAGGCTCAACTATATTGAGCCAATTGTAATTTTTATCTTTTAGATTTCATCTTAATGAAAGCTTTGTTTTGTATAATTTTTTTTATTTTCGAATTTATTTGCACAAAAGTAAAGCGGTCAAAATGTGAAGGATTTTGTGCGCATTCTAATGCACTATATCCTTCATTTTTTTACCACTTGACTTTTCTAAAATTAATAATTTTTATATGGAAATGAAGCTCTCGTTAAGGAAATTTTATTTATTTATTTATTATTATTCAAAACAATGAATTTAAAAAATCATTAAAAAAATAATAAAAAAATTCCATAAAATGTAAAATTTCGTCCCAAATACATTTTAATATAGAAAATACGTTGAGCATTTCAGATTGACTATTTGAACTTTGAAACTACAAAAATGAATTGATAGCACCAAGACTCAGAAACTACTATTTTTATCTTAACCAATCTCTATTTATATATAAAAATCATACACGGTTCTTAAAAACAAACAGTGAACGAAGGGTAGGGCTGCAAATGAATCGAACCGAATTAAACTTATCCCAGTTTGAGTTTGGTTTGAATTAATTTCGAATCAATTTTTTTACGAACTCAATTTCGAGTCTTTTACGAACTTTTTTACGACAAGGTAGAGCGATCGTAGTCGCTGAGAGTGAGAGGTGAAAGTCGTCCAGAGTTTCAGAACTGAAAGCGAGAGTTACGACTTACGAGTTATGATTTATGGCTGGACGGCCTTATGTTTTAACTTTTAAATCATCATCGAACATAACTCATCAACAGAAATCAACAGTTCACGTTACTTTAATATTCGAACTAGAATAGTTTGCGAACCTATTTCGAACGAACCAGGTCTATTTTGAATTTGGTTTGAATTAATTTCGAACTATTTCAAATCAAACTTTTTACGTGCTTTTTCAAATCAAACTCGAATCAAATCACAAACTACGAATTTTTTGTACAGCCCTAACAAAGGGTAACAAGCACAGTTTATATAAATCAACCGTGTATGGTGTACATTTAATGTGTTTGGATTAATTATTCAATTAATGTAGCGTATATTTAATGTGTTTGGTGTTTCATAGGTTTTAATATTTTATTTGATTAATAAACTAAGTGCGTAACAAGAGTTGACTGTTTTAAGGTTTTAATATACTAATTCTTTAATAAATTTTGACCACTTAACTTGTGATGGGTAATGTTTTAATATTTTATTTGTTTAATAGATTAAGCGCTTAACAATATTTTTTTTAGAGTGAGCCTATGGTACTATGCATATCACGGATGGGTCCATGATACGATTCAATATCTTCGTTTTCAAAGTTCTAACGGTCGATCCGAACCGTTCAATATGTTTTCCATATGAATATGTACTTGCTAACCAAATTTTACATTTTTTAGAATTTTTTTACTATTTTTTTAGGTAGGCAGAAAATCACTGTTTTTGGATGGTCCAGAATTTTCGGATCAAGTGATTTTATACCTATCTAAAAAAATAGTAAAAAAATTCTAAAAAATGTAAAATTTGGTCGGCAAGTACATATTCATATGAAAAACATGTTGAACCGTTCGGATCGACCGTTAGAACTTTGAAAACGAAGATATTGAACCGTATCACGGACCCATCCGTGATATGCATAGTACCATAGGCTCACTCTTTTTTTTAAGATCATATATAGAAGTGTCCAATATGAATTCCAAAATATTTGTTCTTGATACATCCTAGAGTCCAATTTGAACTATTCTGGATATATTATGGTCGATAATCATTTTTCAATCTTTCACTTTACATTCACTAGTACAAAAAACTCCTTCACTGATCCTCAATCACCGACTGTTTTATTATGTAACAGTCAGTGTAGAGACTATGTGGCAAAATTGTAAAAAAGAACAACTTCAACACTGACTGTTCACTTTTAAAAACAGTCAGTAAACCAACATTGACTGTTATTTTTCCTACCCGTTAGTGTTTCTTATATCCTTCACAGACTGTTTTTATTTAGAAACCGTCAGTGTAGAGCAGTCACCAACAATGACTGTTTTTTAAGAAAAGCGTCAATGTTGTCCTAACTTTCACCGACTATTTTTTTAATATAACAGTCAGTGTTGAGCAGTCATCAACACTGACTGTTTTTTTAAAGTAAAGCGTCAGTGTTGTCTAAATTTTCACCGACTGTTTTTTTCATATAGCAGTCAGTGTTGAGCAGTCATCAACACCGACTATTTTTTATTTAGGAACCGTCAGTGTTGAATAACTTTCACCGACTGTTTTTTATTTGGAATCCGTCAGTGTTGATACATTTTGACCGACTGTTTTTTATTTAGAAACCGTCAGTGTTGATCACTTTCACCGACTGTTTTTATTTAGAAACTGTCAGTGTTAATAATTTTCACCGACTATTTTGATTTAAAAACCGTCAGTGTTGATAACTTTCACCGGCTGTTTTGATTGAAAAACCGTCAGTGATTTGTTAGAATTCGGTGCTCTCATCATATATTCAAAACATACAATAAAATATATATATTCAAAACATTAATAATAAATTGCACCCACATTTCTCAAGTTCTGACACAATTGCACCCCTCGAAATTCAGTAATTTAAGTTAGCTCTGATACAAAAGGTTTATAAATTTTGTATTGTCTATAGTTGTAGTTAATGTGAATTGACAAATTTGGAAGTCTCAATTGCAGTAGACATTTAATTAAAATTTGAACATTAGAAAACAATTTTTTTTCATATAAATAAAAATAACTAACCTCCTTTATAATAATAATAATAATAATAATAATTTCTTATGAGAGGATAAACATTAAGATTGGAAGCATGAGAAGCTTTTCATAATAATATTTTGAATTTTGCATCATTTCTAATATATCCTCATGTAGGTTAAATCATAAAAATAATGATTCCAAAAAATTTCTCATGAAAACGAACTACCATCACTTAACTTCGCACATGAGAATATTATTTTAAATTTTTTAGAAGCTCTACTTTAATCAAATTATTAATTATCATATTCTATTTTTTTTAATATCTTATATGCATGTTTCCTTGGATTGTTTTTACTGACAATTTTTATTTAAAACCATCGGTGTTGCATTAATTACTGACTGTTTCATTTAGAACAGTCAGTGTTGTATTATTTACTGACTGTTTCCTATTTAGAACAGTCGGTATTGTATTAATTACTGATTGTTTTTTATTTAGAACCGTCGGTGTTGCTCTATTAATCTGTGGTCTAAAAATTGCTCAAACCAATCCAATTGTGCTCATAACCGTGTTGATCCTAGATTTTTTTACTCTCATTTCTTTTCCATTTTCTTCTATGGCTTCTATTGAAATTCAACCTTTTATTCCGCTTACGTGTTGCTTAAGAGAATAAAAGTGAAATTCTACAAGTTACGGTGATCTAGGGGTGTAAATGGATCGGATATTATTATTCGATCCGTATTTAAATTTTCAGATTCAGATATTCTGATACAATTGTCATACAGATAATTGTGTATACAAATATGGCTATAATTTATGAGAATATAGATACAATTTTAATTTAAAAAGCGGATACAAATATAGGTACAAATAATTATCCGTATTCATATTTTAAAAATTTTTAATGTCAGTTTGTTTTGGAATTATGCATGTTTAGTTTTTTTATTGGTGATTAATTTTTATTAACTAGATGCTTATTATGTAATGAACAGTCACTTGATAGTTTTGTCTAGACCGACTGTTTTTTTAATTGAACAGTCAGTGTTGCTTAGTTAATTTAGGCAACTAACATCAAAATTTGACTTTAATTTTAAAAAATATTTTGTAATGAAATTTATATTAGTAATATGAGGAGGGTTCAAATGCACCAAAAATTTGTTGCTCCAATTTTGGTCCAAAATCTGAACCGCAGATCTCATTCAAGATGAAGGCCTCACATTTTTCTCTGTCTCCGACCCTTCATTTCCAAAAATGTACGCTGATCCTCTCCAGTGATTAAAAATACTCCTAAACCCCTCCCTCTCTCTGTTTTGCACTTTCTCCCCACGACTTCACCTGTCCTGACCCAACGTCGAGCTTTCACCCCTGTTTTTTCTCAAGCTATCTATCTCGCCTCTATGGATCCAGCTCATTTTGGAGCCTCCGCACCCCTCTCTTCTCTTTGTTTCTGCAGCGATCCAGTACTCAATTCGGAGCCTCCGCGCTCCTCTCCTCGTTCTCTTCGCTTGGCTCGAAGAGCGAAATAGACCTCCGTGCCCCTCTTCTCTCTCAGTCTCTCCGGCGACCCGGTCACACTTTGTCGATTTTGAGAAACCCAATTGAAGTTGCTGTCGTCTTTCACATTGTAAAAAAATAATTCAAAGGTAAGTACACAATTGTCATTTAAGAGATTCAAAGTCGTTCTTTCAAATTTGACCATTAGTTGGTTGGTTAGTTGTATACTTCTATGCATTACTTAATTTTTGTTGAAAGATGTTTTTTTTTTCTTATTCAAGGTGGGGAGGGGAAGACGAATGAGAAATTACAAGGAGTGGGAATCTCCTGTTGAGGAAACACTGGAGATGTGTTATTACTACTAATTAATTTCGGTTTTAATAAAAAATATTTAGATAATTTAATTGTTTGAATTCCTGCACTTTAAAGATAACTAAGGATCACTAGAGAATAGATTCTAATATCTTACGTGATGCATACATATTTTACAGTTGAGTTCGTAGTATGTATGTATATTAACAATATATGGTTTTGTATGTCTGTATATAAATGATGTTGTTTCCAATCCCCACCTTTCTAAAGTAAGATATTAGAATCTAGTCTCAGAATTTGCAAAAAGAAAAGAAAATAATAAATGTTAAGTACTATCATTCTGTACAATAGGCTTTATCTTATTTTATATCATAGTTATGCGTTTGTTTGTGGTATGTCAGTTTGAGTTGATTTCTGCATAATTACTGTCATACAATTGTATGGAATTACTATCATTCTTCATTAACTATTTAATTTTAGGTAATCATTCTTCATAACAGCTACTTTCAGAATTCAACTAGGAGCTATAACAAGAATTTCGCCCATATCAATTGAATCAGCTAGTGACAGTCCTTCTCAATTAGCTGGTGTCATTGTAATTTGTTTGAATCGAAGGAGAGAGGAACTGGAGCTCCTATTGGATGCAGAAGTTCAGGGTCACATTGAAAAACATAGGTGATGAAGAAGCAAAACATATAGGCTCAGAGATGGATAGATGAGTTGAATAAAGTTAATAGTTTTTCAAATTTTTTTATGTAAACTCAGGGTTTGTAATTATATTTTTTAGTTGAATAGAGGGCGTCAAAGTACTGACAAGTATGACCTATACAAGTAGTTTGTATTTTTTTTAATTGTAAATTGTGATTTTAGTTATGTTGAGATTCATATAATTATCTTTTGGTGGTGGGCATGACAGAGAGAGCAATTGCAATGAAAATTTCGTTCACTGGAGAAAGAGGAGAAGGAGAAAGAACCATGGCAAAAATTTGCCCACAGGAGGAAATTTTAAGCAATCTCCTAGAAATGGAGAGGACAATAGGTTCCAATTTCCTACCAATTTTGTTCAATGGAGAGAAAAGGAAAGACTTGGGAGCGCGTCTTTGGAAATGAAGAGGTCAGACTTAGAAAAAAATGTGAGGCGTTGATCTTAAATGAGATCTGTGGTTCAGATTTTGGACCGAAATCGGAGCAACAAATTCTGGTGCATTTGAACCCTCCTCTAGTAATATTTATGCAATAAATAATGTTATAGCATGTTTATTGCTTAATTAAATGATTTTGACACATTAAATTATATAGCACTACATGCATGTTGTATATATGGCTCACAGCTTCTATTCATGAACATGAAACATAAACTCTTGTTTCGTGAGTTAACGAAGACTCACAAGAATATGTCATATGTGGGTCGATCGGAACCGTTTAAATTAAAGAGCACTGCATTTATTGTCTTCCATCTAAGTTTGATCAAAATTTGTTTATATTTACCTATCCATCTAGTTGAATGAAAATTGAAGCATCGTATGGTCATAAACACTTTGTGTTAGATCAAAGCTCATACATAATAACACTTCCGAACTTTTATGTTGTTTACATTCAATGTTCTCCTTTGATCATTTTAAAATAGATTTGGAATGATTTCATTGCAGATCGACCGTTGATTTCTCGCATGAAAATGAACGGTCCGATTCCAAACTTTCTTTTATGTTGATTTTATTGTCAATTTTTTTGTAAATTTTATTCACTGACTATTTTTATTTCGGAATCGTCAGTGTTGGTATCTTTACTGACCATTTTATTTCGAAACTATCAATGTTGATATACTATGCTGACTATTTTTAATTAGAAGCCGTCAGTGTTGAAGTCATATACTGACTGTTTTTATTTCGAAACCGTCAGTGTTGATATCTTATACTGACTATTTTAATTTCTGAACCATCAGTGTTATATTCTCTACTGACGGTTTATTTTTTTATTTTTGAACCGCCAGCGTTGTTTTTATTACTGATTGTTAATATATTGGGAACCGTCAGTGTTGGATATTGCTTTCGTTACCTTCTGAAAAATTCGTTTCCGCCCACATGCTCTTCAATAGCGCGCCATTTAATTTCACTCACTCTACAATCATAAACACTCCCTAGCTGTATCCGAAAATTTCATTTCCCCCCAAATCACTAAGGCAAAACCCCTCCCAATCTGAAAGATTCATTTTCCTCTCAAACCCTAGCTGCTGGCCTTCTCCTTATCCCCGATCCAAACCCTCGCTCCCTCTCTCTCTCTACTGCTGCACCGCATTCCCTGTCGTGTTTCTCACAATGAATTTGATAAAGAATTGAAAGAAACACAAAATTGGAACAAAGAAACAGTAAGATTTTATTGATCTCTCAGTAAACGTACAAGAACAGTAAAGAACAGTAAAGAGGAAGCTAAGCAAAATTCTAATAAATGGATAATTCCTTTTTCATAATCAAAGTTAGCATTCTAATTCTATATTTATAGGCGAAATCAATAGAGCTGGAGTTAATCTGATCCGTTGATTAAATTCCTCAAATGCATCTCAGCTTGCTCTCTTCAACGGTCCACTTCTCTTTTAAAACAATTGGGCCCCAGTCACAGCACCCCAATTTGCCCTTGATATCATCTTCTCTTTCTAATTGCTTGACTGAGTCAAAATCAATGTGAATCAATCCCAAATTCGCCTCAGTTCCTGACATTCCCCCTTCCTTTAAAGAATTCTCGGCCGCGAGAATAAATTCTGGAAATCTTTGTGCTATCGAACTGTAACTTTCCCAAGTAGCGTCATCAACGGATTGATTGGACCAGTGGATGAGGATTTGTGGCTCCGCCGCATTGCGTTTCTTCACCATTCTTCTAGCTAGGATAGCGAAAGGTGTGGGTTGTACATTCCCTGTTGGTCCCAACACCGGGAGATTAGGAATTGTTGCCTGTTGATCTCCAATTCGAGCCTTTAACTGAGAGACATGAAAAACGGGGTGTATCGCTGAGCCATCAGGTAGATTGAGTCGGTAAGCATTTGTTCCAATTTTCTTAATTACTTCATAAGGTCCATAGAATCGCGGACTCAGCTTCTGATTCTTCAGTCCGGCCACCGTGATTTGGCGATAAGGTTGAAGCTTTAAGTATACCCAGTCGCCTACCTTGAACTGCCTATCACTTCGATTTACATCTGCATGTTGTTTCATTCTGTTTTGAGCTTTGCTTAAATTCGCCTTCAATTGCTGTAGGGTTGTTTGTCTATCTCTTAATATGACATCTACTGCTTCGACTTGACTTCTGGGAGGACTGCCTAGTGCCAATTGAGGAGGAGGATAACCATGTAGAGCTTCGAAAGGTGACATCTTTATTGCACTGTGGTAAGAGGAATTATACCACCATTGAGCTAATGTCAAGTAATTTGCCCAATTTTTCTGCTTGTCGAATGTCATGCACCTTAGATAGTTTTCTAAGCATTGGTTGACCCGCTCGGTTTGCCCATCTGTCTGAGGGTGGTACGCCGTGCTCATGCTAAGTTGAACTCCCAATGTCTGCATTAGTTCTTTCCAGAACCGGCTTGTGAATATGGGGTCCCGATCAGAAATGATGTTAATTGGTAATACCAATTGGAAATGATGTTAATTGGTAATCCATGGTTCTTTCCATGGTGCTCGCATCTATACCATTTTTTAAATTAAATTTACTAATCACATCAATACAAAATTGTAGGGGTAAATAAATTTAACCTGAGGTGTGATCCACAAATGGGGGTGAAACTCCATTAATGAAAAAGGAAGGGAAGATATCAGAGGTGAGACTCACCCCCAATGATCTTACACTTCGATTTGGGAGTGAAGATTGTCGCTAAAAATCAACGCAGTGTTGTGTTTTCCTTCCCTCCTAACTATGCTCGTTTACCTCCAATCCCTCTCTGGTTCTTTTCTTCTAGAGCAGATAAAATTGTCGGACAGAGACGGTATAGGGTGAGGCTCACTCCGTACAGTGATTTTTCCTTCTCTTCCCTCCGTGTACCTCCTATTGAAGCTGAGCCTAAATCAACTCAACCTAGCTAGTTAACATAATATAATAAAAATGCAGCAATTTAACACTTTTTTGCTTGATTTAATAGATTTAATAATCTCTATGAATGCATGCATCTATATATATTTTTTTAAATAGAAATGGAAGCGGAACTGATCCATAATTTCATCTGAAATTTGAGTCTTGTTTTAGCCTCTCTGAACCCTCATGTGAATTGATACTTTTATAATTACGTAATGCTATTCTATAATTTCAATTTTGACTGTAAATTTATTGATAAATTATGTACTGATACCTTTTATTTTTAATTAGGATGTCACTTTTTTTTTATCTTATTCTATAATATTATTTCAAATTAGGTTACATTATGAAAATAAAATCAGCTTAAGCCATGATTTAAGTCACCAGCTTTAACCAAATAAAAAAATAGTTTAAGGCTTTAAGCTATGACTTAAATTTAGACCTCAACCAATACGAACAATTTAGATTAGTCTAAATTAGAATAATCAACTTAGGTCTCATTTAAGTCTCAACCAAACATCATCAAATTAATCATACATACAAAAAACGCTAAAAAAATTAATCATAGACGAAAAAATTGTACTATTAATTTTGCTAAAAAAAAATCATTGTCCCGAAATAATCATAAACGAAAAATCAAATATAGAGATACTGAATAGAACTTGTTGAATGGTGATCTCCTATCCAATTTTATTTTATTTTTAATTTTCTCTTGGTATAAAAAATTTGTGAAAAGAGAAGAATAGAGAGGAGAATTAGAAACTTATAATGGAATTTGATATTTGACGATAATAATTCTTAGTTATGGGTTAAAAATTGGAAAAGAAGTGTAACATAAAATGAAAATTATGAGTATTTGACCTTGGAGCCAAGTTTTCGGGAACTCATATCACCTATGGTAACTCAAATTTTGAGTTTAGATTCGAACTATTTGATATGTTTTGGCATAAATATTAAAGAGGTCGTACATTTTATCTTTGACCGAATTGGTCCTAATCGAAACTCATAATTTGAGTTACCTCAGAGAATCCGAATTCAATTTTCCTGGGGAGAGAGACTAAGGCTGTGCTCTAGACGGGGGTAGCGGAGGGGAGGGGAAGGGGAGTAGAGTGAAAAATTGAAATTTGTGAGATCTGTACCGTCTGATTTAGACTATGTTCCAGATTTGTGCCTCCCGTCCCCTCCCTTCCCTTTCTATTTAAATTTGTGGAGCACAGCCTAAGAAAGGAGCGTAGGAGATATGTTAAATTTATTAAAAAATTTTTTATAAAATGCTGCAAGTTCTTCAAATTACACACATAATAAAAAGAGTTAGTATTTTTTTATTAAAATGAAAAGGACAATCATATGAAACTTTTAAAAAACTTTGAGTCAATTTCACAGTGTTCATAGCATTTTAACTTAAAAATATATAGCAAAATTATATTTGAGTCAGGCAATTTTTGAAATAGAATGTGAGAAATAACTAACTTTTTGCATCTAAAAAAAATATTTTATTTTCATGCAAAAATGAAATTTTTGTATATTTTAAAAATAAATCATACACAAACAAAAAATAAAGAGCAAGTCTATGGTACTATGCATATCACGGGTTGATCCGTAATATGATTCAATATTTCATTTTTCAAAATCTTAATGGTTGATCCGAATAGTTGAACATGATTTTTATATGAATATGTACTTGCAGACCGAATTTTATATTTTTTGAATTTTTTTTACTATTTTTAAAGGTAGGTAGAAAATCACTTGATCTGAAAATTCTGAACCATAAAAAAACAGT
This sequence comes from Carex arenaria, assembly GCA_964058825.1. Classification (NCBI taxonomy): domain Eukaryota; kingdom Viridiplantae; phylum Streptophyta; class Magnoliopsida; order Poales; family Cyperaceae; genus Carex; species Carex arenaria. The sequence goes on from CAXKVW010000198.1 coordinate 27,375, forward strand.
GATTTTCTACCTACCTTAAAAAATAGTAAAAAAATTCCAAAAAATATAAAATTCGGTCTGCAAGTACATATTCATATAGAAATCATGTTGAACGGTTCGGATCGACCATTAAGATTTTGAAAAAAAAAATATTGAACCGTATTACGGACTAAATCATGATATGCATAGTACCGTAGACTCACTCAAAAATAAATAAATTATGTACTCTAGAAAAAATAAACAAAATTATAGATCTGTGGGCACGGAATTGAAACTGATGTGCACGGCTTTTAATGTAGTTCGCACAAATCTTGATACAGATCGGATGGTCATTACACCCATCTAATCAAAGTAGTCCAATGGGCATCGTAACTACTCTCAGTTCCCATGACAGTTGTTCTCCTCTCATCAGGTGGAATTCACATCCTCTGAGATATCTCAAACTTTGCGTGACTTTTTGGAACATCTCAATCATTCAAATAAGTTCTGCACGAATCTCAAAGCTAAAATAATACTGGGCCCCTACGTTGCCCCGAATAGACACCGGACACGTCGGTCACGCAAAAATTGAGATATCTCAGAGGATACGCACCCCATCAGGTGATCTGAAATTCTGAACTCGGCATGCATTGTTGTACTCCCGGTCTACGAACGTTTCACCATCTGCGCTACTTCAAGCCTGGTCCACTCGTACACCGAACAACCCCCCAAATAATCTGTAATACAACTTCCATACATGATACATCTATCATTGATCTGGAATGCCACGCGCATATACTGAAAATTAGATACATACACCGGTTTAGACCGTGTTTAGCTTAATTTCTTTCAGCCACTGTACTGTACTCCCGCCTCAGACCCATAAGGGGTCAATTCTCTACAGTAATATAATATTTGAGTTTTCATCTTCACCGTTCGATTAGAATCCGGGCCCTTAATATTGGCAGCAAACACAGAGTGAACGGTTCAGATCCAACCTTAGATATTGCTTTACTTCATGATCTTTAATCTGATTTCGACCTATAACTCTATATATAGGTCTCCTCCCGACTTCACTTCATTCCAAGTGTTCCTTCTTCTTGGAGGGAAAACGACAAAGCGCGAAGAGAGAGAGAGAGAGAGAGAGAGGGACCGAGAGATACAGAGAAAAGTGAGAAGAATCGATCGAAGTTCGAAAATCTCGAGTTTGTGCGGTGAGATAGCATCTCTTTCTCCCCTTGATTCTATCATTTGGTCTTTTTTTCGTTTCAGGCTTCAATTTCGTAATGTAGAATTGATAAAATCGATAATGCCTGAGCAGATTATCTGAGATCTTATGGTTTTACATTCGTAATGCATCGTTACTTACTTAATTTTCATTTCCTTGTGAAAATTTTTCGATTTCATTTAGTCTGTGCTTCAGTATCAGCAAAAAATGGTGATAATTTCTTGATAGAGGGGTTTCAAGGGTTTCTGAACACGGGGGATGGGGAAAGGGGAGGGAATGAAGGGTTTATATGCATGATTATCGATTCACGCTTCATTTTTCTTTACTTTTTTTCAATTTCAGTGTGAAATCGTGTAACTCAGGGTTTAAGATGCAAAAACAAGGATTTTCTGGGGTGAGAAGCCTAGGGAGCTTCAGATCTCTAGTCGGATCAGGATCTGGTGCTGTTAGAGCAGGCTATACTCCTAACTCAAAGCCATCATTTGAATCAAACTCATATGAAAATATTGCTAAGATCAAACTCACAGCAGGTAGATTTCTTCCCTCAAATTGAGAAAAACTAACTTCATTTCTTATATTATGCTAGAGGATCTAAGTGAATGTTGGAATTTTGATGAGATAATTTGGCAGTGAACCACTGATTCTAGATATCATGTTTCATTGAGCCAACTGCAGTGTAAACAGAGCATTTATTATTAAAATTAGTTGAATCATATATTTCTTAATGCACCTTTGATTTTTATGATGATGTGATTATCATGTGATTTTGTTTAACTTTCCAAAATGATTGGTCAACTTTTTTGGAACTGTAATTAATTGAATTCTTATAATGGCCTTCTCATTATGTAAATTGTAAATGAGAAAAAGTACACCTTTGGAATTCAAAATTTAATACTGCAACCAGTGGATGTTTTTTGAGGTAATGAAATTTTTCTTCAAAGATTTTGTTAGTTCCTCAAATGACATTTTAATTATGGAAGTTTCTCATAAGATAATCTAGAAACATTACATCTATGTTACAATCAAAGTATTAATTGTACTATTCTTTTGATTAGTGCACTTCATTTGTTTAATGAGGAAGCATACTTATTTTTATTACCACGCTTATATGCACCATGTATGACAACCGCTTTGAATTAACTTTATTCCAGAGAGGATGGTCAAGGATCAAGCCTCGGTTAAAACTGACCTTGAAATGGCTGTACGTATTTTGTATTTTTTGTAATGATTTATCATTGATTAGATATCTACTTCACCTTGTGACTGCGATTGGGTTTCATTTCTAGCCTATCCCAGCTTGTTTGGGACTAAAGGCTTGGTTGTTGTTGTAGATATTTCCATCAAGTGTTATTGCAAGGTACTGTGCTGGTGTGACTATGATATTTTAGTTTTGTTGAGGATTTTGTAGGAAGTTTTAATTCATACTTCTCTGCACCAAATACCTTATTGCTTAAATTTCACTGCTCAATTATATTGTTATTCAATTCCAACATGATTCGTTTAATTTTCTTTCACTGCTTAACTCTATTATATGCAATTTGAGCAGCATGCTAAGCTAAAAAGGGCAACAGAGCAAATACAAACTTTAGAAACCAAGCTTCAACAAGCTGTAAATGAGAATGCAAAGCTGAAAGTAAAACAGACTGAGGATGCCAAGCTCTGGCTTGGGTTAGATTCAAAGCTCTCCTCGACTAACACAATGTGTGATCAACTGATGGAGACACTGAAGCAACTGGCCAGTCAGACTCAACAAGGTACTACTTAATGAGTAAAGATTAATTATGACACCAGACTACCTGTCAATTATTTCCTTTTCTGTATTTAGAAAAGAGTGAGGCTATGGGACTATGCATAGCGCACTTTGGTCTGTACTATGGATGCTTATCTCCATTTTCAAAGTCCAAATAATCGATCCGTTCAGCTCAACATGATCTCCATATGAAATTGTGCTTGGATGCTGAATTTTACATTTTTTATAATTTTTTACTATTTTTTTAGATAGGTAGAAAATTGCTTAATAAAAATTCTAGACCATTCGAAAGTGGTGATTTTGTACCTATCTAAAAAAAAGTAAAAAATTCTAAACAATGTAAAGTTTGGTCTCCAGGTACATTTTCATATGTAGATCATGATGAATGGTTTGGATCAACTATTAAGACTTTGAAAATGAAGATAAGAATCCATAGTACGGACCAAATTGCACTATGCATAGTACTGTAGCCTCACTCTTTAGAAGAATGCTTGGATGTATACCTCCTGTGCCTAGGGCCAAGTTCCATGAGTTTCCACAACTTGCTCCTTTATGATCAAAGTAATGAGCGCCATGAGCTTTGTGTATTATGGTTGGCTTTGTCAATTAGTTCAAATACACTGTTAACAGCTGAGAATGATCAGAAGCGCTATGAAGAGATGTTTGAACAGTATTCAAAAGCTATGGATGATTTGAAGAATTCTTTTGATGTTGTAAACACAAGGATGGAGCATTTGCAGACTGAGATCAATGATGGTAATTGTTAAATTATTCATGATACATAACTACCAATTTATTTTACTTTGTTTGAAATTAATGGCATGAGGTGTTATCCCTATGTAAAGTAGGGTTTGCTGCATTATTGCCAGTATAGTACTGGATTGGTGCATTGCTGGTTATTTACTCTAACATAGCAGGTGTGAGTGACTGAGACATTTGGATATCTCTAGGGGGTTTTAGAGACAGGTTTTATTTTTTCTTATTTCAGTGGAAGTATAGATAGGTATCTGTAATTCACTTTTAGTATATAATAGAAATATGGACTGTATTGCTTTTTAAAAAAAAAAAATTACTGTAACAAAGTATTTTCCCATATAAAGGGCTGATATACGAAGTATTTCTCTTTGTTTCACAATATCTGGCCACTTTGTATTTTAGTACGGTAAAGTTGATAAGGTCCTTTTAACAGGGGAGCAAAAGATGTTAAAAATGAAAAATGAGAAAGAAGAAATGGAGGAGGAGTTGAAGGAGAAACTACAGGCAACTGATATTGTCATACAGAGAAAAGGTACATTGTTGGGTCCTTTTGATTTAAGTACTGTAAGTTTCTGTTTACCAGAATAAGCTTTTATTGAAGCCCTAATCATAGATGTAGGATTGGTTTTGTATTGTTATAATTTTAAAGCATCAACTTTTTGTCAAATAGTGTCCATTTGCTTCACAAGAAAATGAAAAAGGAATAATAAACTGAACAAATGACACAATGTTGATTGGTTCCTCCTGTTAATAACTAATTGGCTATGATATTTGGAATTTATGAGAGCACATTTCAAGTTGATCTTTGTATCATTGCATTAAGGTTTCCTTCCTTTATACAGATTCTGATTTGAAGCACCTAGAAGAGACTGAAGAATCAAACAAGATGCAGCTGCAAAACCTTGGCTCTCAGCTGAGAAAAATGGAGATGGAGATGAAGTTAAAAGAGGATACATGCACCAGCCTGGGAGTTGCAATTGAAACTCTAGGGAGAGAAAAGGCTGACCTATGCCTTCAAAGAGAAGATCTATCTCACAAATTAGAGAAATCTCATGCTGAGTATAGTGATCTTGAGAGGTCTCTTGTTGTGCTTAAAGACAACATAATCCAACTAGAGAGAGAAAACAAAACTATAGAAACCAATGTCTCAAACCTTCTTTCCTCATATAAAAAGTATTTTGAGTTGGTCCAAGAGGAGAAACGCTTAGTTATCGAATCTACCAACGGCAAAATCGATGGTATCCAGAAAATGTACATCCAATCCCGAGAAGAAAATAATGGTCTTAATGCGCAAATCAAAGAGCTGAATGGTAAAATTACTGACATGGAGAAGATGCAGGAGTTCTCTATGGTACAACATGCAGAGGAATGTCAACTGGCTGAAGAAAAGATAAAAAAAATGCAAATTGAGGTAAAAAATTTAGGTTCTGAGAAGGTTGAATTGGAGAAAACAAACTCGGAGTTACAAGAGAAGGTTAAGTATTTGACTGAAGCATCTGCTGAAGCTGAGAGTCATGTGGTATGCATAGACCTAATTTTTCTCTTATTTTTCCTTTCTTTGTTGTTTGATTTGTATAGAACGAGCATGGTATCTTTGTTTTTCTTTGCTTTACTACGCATAGGCAATGCTATTCACATCTGCAATTATACTTTGCAGCAACAATTATTGCAAAAGATTTCAGAATTGGAATTGGATACTAATGAAAATCAAGACAAGATACGCTCTGTGTTAGAAGAAAAGGCAAAGGAAATTGAGTCATTTACCAGTGAGCTGACAAAAAGGGACCAGAAGCTTGAAGAGCTCGAAAGTGAGATGGACCAGCTCAAGGTTTCTATTGATGAGGAGAAACAGCTGCATCTGGCTTCAGTTGAGAGCGAGAAACAACTGGAGGAGAAGATCTTAAAGGTTTATTTTTCGGAACTCCAAAATTATCTATGTGATGTTATTTCAGTTGGTGGAATACATGCATGAACCTTGCTTGTTTGACTTCAATGTTAGTTATCAATCTTTAGTTTTGTTTGTTGATGTGTTTGGTACATTGGTGCGCTCTCTGTGTATTGAGCAACATTACTACAGTGAGGGTTAACAGAAGCAAAAGTTGGTCAAATTGAGCCATAGGAACCATAATTGCTGCTCAACTAATTGAAAAAAATTGAAATTAGGATCCTGGTTGTGTTTTCTTAGCATACACTGTCAGGTCAAATGGGTCGGGCCTTGTGTTTAGGAAGTTGGGTTTGGGTAAAATTGGGTTTCTGCTGGCCCAGATAGGTTAAGGTTGGTGGGTTGAAATCAATGACTTCTTTCGAATGTTTTCCACCTTGAAAAGCATATAATTTTGTTGTGGTGTATTCTATCAAACTGGAAATATGACATGGATTGGATGATGGAAAAGCCACCAAGAAGGAAATGTTCAGCTGTGTTGCCTATGAGCGATAACTTTCCTTATATTACACTTAGGAGCCCTTTTAAATATGAAAAGCGGTATATTGTATCCAGATTCAAGCGTCACTGACGACAACTGAAGCAGAATTAACTGAGGCAAAGAGGCAATATGATATGATGCTTGAGGTTAAACAACTGGAGCTCTCAAAACATCTGAAGGATCTCTGTCAGAAAAATGATCAGGTTATAATCAAATCTTTATTTATGCTCATACTGATATTTGACTAGACTAATACAATTTATGATGTGTATAACTTGGTTGGTGCTTTATAGTTCCTGAGATGACTTCGTTTTGTAGGCAATTAATGAAATAAGGAAGAACTATGAGTCTGAGAAGGTGGAGATTGTTAACTTGGAAAAGGCAAAGGTACATCATTTTTTTTTTTCTTTATAAAATTGTGTTGTGGTCACCATGAAGGAAATTGTGAATTTTTCTGTTAATCGGTGAAACATTTTCTAGGCTGACAAACTCATAAAGGAGTTGGAGACAAAATATGAGGAGAAACTGACACAAAACAAGGCAGATGCACAGGAGAACTTAATTCGTGTTAGAGAGGAGAACATTACAACAGTATGCATTTATCATTTTTTTTTCTATAATTGAACTTTAAAGCATGGCATGATTTAGCATGAGAATAACTGTACTACTGATTTTCAGTACATTTTTCAAGACCATATATTGTACGGTTTGGTCACTAGGATCTTTATTTTATTTTATAATTCCGGCTGACTGGCATTGTTTCATTGCACATATAATCAATATTTATGATTAGTTTAGCATAAATGGTAAAGAAAAGCTACTTTAGTAGTGATTGAGATATATATCAATGCTCCCCTCATTTGCAAATACTGGTACATTATGATACAAATACAACATTGGGTTCAAATAAATGGAAGTATGGAAATTAATTTAAAACCTCCAATAAAGTGGCGAAGACCTTGTGAAATACCTGCTTCTAGCTGGATCCATGTGGAATGCTAAACTGACATTTGTTCCTGCGTAAGTTACCTTGTTTCCAGATTCTACTAAAGTAATGGTCTGGTTCTTGTTGTAAGAAAAATGATCCTTGAAATTGTTTAGTTAACTATCAATAATTGATGCAATATTTTACCGAAATATGCAGATAAGTAGACTCCAACAGGAATTTAATGAGAAAGAGCTCAGCATTCGTACCCATCACAAGGAAGAATTGCACCGCCTCGAGCTCCATCAAGAAAATGAATTGAGAGATGTTTGTAACAATTATTTACATAAAACATAATTTAGTTGTTTTCTTCAAGGATGAAATTACCGGTTTGGTACCATATCTGTACTTTATATATAGCTATATACCCCTCTTGTATTGGTTGTTTGACAAAGATATATACTTGCATGTGTACCTAACAAAAATTGGTCTTTTTCTAACTAATTACATGTTAAATTAATGGCAGAGACTCTCAGCTCTTAGGAAAGAGCATGAAATCCAGATGAAATCCCTGAACATGCAACATGAGAATGACTATAGAAAGCTGCAGGAGGAGTTGGAGCTACAAAAATCAAAGGTTCTTTGCATATTTTTGAAGTTCAAATATGTATTAATCTGCAAAAATAAGTTATCCCTTTCATGCATAAACATGTTGCAGAAGTCTTGATTTTTAATTATATTGTTTGACCATATAGCTGTCACCATATCGAAAAACAGATAAAATGCATGAGGTTCTGGAGTGATGAATAAACCATGACATAATAATGCATGCATGGTTGTATCTGTACTTAAATTTATGAGCATTTTCGATACAAGATAGATTCTAAAGCTACTTAGTTTCAATCCAGGAGGAGAAACAGAGAGCCTTACTTCAGTTGCAATGGAAAGTGATGGGAGAGAGTCAACAAGGCGAACAAGAAGCAAATTCCAAGGTCTCTCCTTTCTATATCTTTTCGCCTTTCCTTCTTTAGTGTTTGGATATAGGATGCAGCTTAGTGTGTAATTCCACTGTTGATGTCATCATGAGGCTTGGTTATAGAATTAGGGATATCTGTCTAGAGCAGGGTTCAAACATGGAAACACCTTGTGTCTTTCATGCCTCAATCATGCCTCACATCCTTATCTCCATTTTCAAAAACCAAACAGTCGATCCGAACCGCTCAACATAATCTTCATATTAAAATGTGCTTGGAGACCAAATTTTATTTATTTTGCAATTTTTTTACTATTTTTTTAGATAGGTACAAAATCACTGTTTTTAATGGTCCAGAATCTTCTGAAAAACAGTGATTTTGTACCTATAAAAATAGCAAAAAAAATTCCGCACCAAGATTTGTGCAAACTTGATCAGTGCGATTCTTGAAGTTACTGACACGAATCTTGATGCAGCTCAGACCTGGCATCGGACTGCCCCTGCTTCGCATCATGAGGCTTGCTTATAGAATTAGGGATATCTGTTTAAAATGGAATTATTTGCTTGACTATTTTATTGAAACGCAATCCTCTTCTTCTGGTTCAACTATTGAGCTGCTTATTTAAACACATGTTTGCATAATCTGACCTTCATATGGTTAAAAGAATCAACAATGATGTATGGACCTCTGCAGGAATATTCTGCTTCTTCAAAGAGAAGAGAATTGCATGGTAGAAGACAAAGTCAGCGTTCCCTGATAAGTCCAGAAGCCAAAAGGAAGGTAATTATAAAACCTGGAATTTTATTACTCATTTAATTTTGTATTATGTCTTGAAAGATGGCATTGTTATTGTCAAGGATGTAAGTTTTCATCCATCACAAAACTTTTTTATTCAGCATTGGTTAGTTTCTTAATTGAAGCATTTTGAGATCTCAAATGCGGTTTAAATATCCATTTATGAGAAAGAACATTGAAAATAATACTAAAAGGACTCGTACTTTATTCTACGGGATGTGATTTTTATTACTATCCAGAGCTCAAATGTATTTTTTTTGTACTAATGACATGTGTGCTGATATATATATTTAACAGGATTTGAACCTACCTACAATTTTTCCATCAACAATAACAAGTATAATGAGGAAAGAAAGAAAGGTACTTATTTTGAACTTGTTTCATTATTTCCTTCATGCCAACTTTCAATGAAGCTCTGTTATAGCTTCATTTAAGGAATTTATACATGGGTTCAAATGCCTTGTCTTTCGTGCCTCAATTGGGCCTCGTATCTTTATCTCCATTTTCAAAGTTCAAACCGTCAATCCGAACCGCTCAACATGACCTCCATATTAAAATGTGCTTGGAGACCAAATTTTATATCTTTTGGAATTTTTTTACTAATTTTTATTTAGGTACAAAATCACTGTTTTTGAATGGTCCAGAATATTCTGAAAAACAATGATTTTGTACCTCTATAAAAAAATAGTTAAAAATGTCCAAAAAAAATAAAAAATTTGGTCTCCAAGCACATTTTCATAAAGATAATTTTGAGCCGTTTGGATCGATTTTTGGTCTTTGAAAACGGAAATAAATGTTTTGTAACCATGTAATCAGTTTAATGTTTTGGTGTGGAGATGACACAAAAAGAGTATGAGGTTGAAGTAGGTTCTGGCCGTTCCACAAAACGCAGGAAAACAAAGAACTCTGCCATGTTTGAGGTACAAAGAGATAACTCATTATCGCTTCTCTCTTCTTGTGAAAACAAGGAACTCTGCCGTCTTAATTTATTTATTTATCACTTTATCGTTTTATTTAGGAAACAAATGGGGGAACTCAGAAGTCATCATTTAGCAAGCCCCCCAGACAAAGTCAGGTGCGGCTGTTTTCAATTTGAGTTTTGTATCAGAAAATATCCCTTCTTAAGTATAAAATATTATAACAAGAGCTATATGATTGGCAGTAAGATGAAATAATGATCATTGGTATGTACTGCAAGCAATACTGACTTCATCAATTCATAATCTCAACTTACGGATTTTGATGTTTTTTTTTCCCTTGGCAATCAATCTTTTGCTTCATGATGTGATTTATCAGGCCCCTTCTGTGGTTGGTGGGACCCAGAAACGATCTGCAATAGGTGACTTGTTCTCTGAAGGATCTTTGAACCCATATGCTGATGATCCTTATGCATTTGATTAGATGGTAAGTCACTTGTATTTTGGTGTAATTATGCGGTTTTGTCAAAAGGATTCCTGTTTTCAAATTAAAAACAACAAATTTGCCAGTCATTTGTCAGTACTGTTAGTTGCGCAATAACATCATTAAACCAAACTTAGCCTCTTTTAAAACTTACAATAAACCCGCTACAATTCTTTATTGCATCTTGCATAATCATGTCTGGTATATTTATAAAAAAATGCTAACAATTACTAACATCAAATACTACTTTCAGGCCTCAGTATAGATCCTTTCTGATTTCTTGACTGAATGAAACAATAAAGAACGCATGACAGTGCATTTCAAATGATACTAGTATGTTTAGCATTATAGCAAACAATGTAAATAGTATAGATATTCCAATTTGCTTTCTTGTATGGCAATAATAATAATGCAGGATTGTGTATCACATATGTTTTTACTGTACTTGAAAGGACTTTTGTAGTATGTGCAAGTTATGCTACAATCTTGTGTTGTTTGTTGGAGATGATTTGTGACTATTTTGATGTTAGTGCTATGTTTTTATTTGTGAATACTTTTTTGGAATTTAATATGCTTGATTGTTTTGAGCAACTTTAGCGTAAAGATCCCAAGAGGTCTGTTTTGAAATGCTTTTGTCTATTGTGCCTGTGAAAACTATAAAATATTTGAAAAACACGTGAAACAATTGTGTTAAAAAATGGTTGTTTCAAATTACAATGCGATAAAAATTTGCACGAACATGGTTTAGATGTGGGAATTCATATCATCTAAGGTAACATAATATTTATGATTAGATATGGACTGTCAGATCAAAATTTGCATGAATATTGAAGGATCCCGTGCATTCCATCTCAGGCTGAATTGGCTCGGTTTTTATCGGATGGTTTGGATCTAAACATAAATAGTCTGTTACCTCACTCACCTCAGAGGATATGGACTGAGTGTTTGCTTGGTTCAGAAGTTCTTCGCCCCGTTGATTCTGTATTGTGAACGTCATTAATTAGTACCCAAGTTCGAACTAACCAATTCAGAGAAGTTAATTTGAACAGCATTCAAAAGTTGTGAATGATTTTATAAGTTTTTTTAGAACCAACCTTTAATCTATTGATAAAGGTCAAACACCTTTCATGTCTAGAGGTCATGGCTACAAAATCAAATTGGCATTTCTTTATAGAGATTAAATGAAAGTTAGTAAACTAGACGTACATCTTTAAAAAATTTATAAAGAAAAGCTATACTAATCGGTTGTTTTGATTAAGTACGATTAACTTCTATGGGTAATTATCAGAATATGTCTGTACTGAATCATTATTCCTAGATATAGTATTGGTTTAGTGTTATTATGATAATATAATTTTGGAGCATGTGAAAGAGGAGAGTACTTTTCATGTGATTTTTGAGTTCTCAGAATATATCCTTCATATATTATAACTCTTTAATTAGTGAGATAATCTGAAATTACTACCAGATCAGTATATCTCTAATCACATAATTCATTTACATGACAGTTGTACATTTTTGCCTTAAAAACCTTGTTATTTCGAAGTTGTTCATGCAATCAACATATTATTTAATTAAATAAATATTGTAATATGAAATAAACAAAATTTCTAAGTTAGAAAATTTTTCTATATATTTTTATGTTAATGTTAATTACATCATAAGAAAATGCAAATTACAATTGATACAGCTAATTAATACAATATTGATTTTCCTTTCATAAATGAAGTTTAAAAAGAAAAGAAAAGAAAAAAAAAGATGTTTTATCTTCCTTTTCCTGCCAAACCGACAATTTTAGTAGTCAAGATCAGTGTTGTAAATAATGGTATGCGGTTGTCGGACGGATGGAGTACCGCCAAGCGATTAATCGGTATGCGGCCGATTAATCGGAATTATGCGGACAATTTAACGTTTTTATTAAATTTATGTATATATATCATAATTTATTAAAAATAATTTATTTAACTCATTAAACTTATCAAATAAACTTAATTTAAGTTAGTTTTATTATTATAACATGACACTATGCTTATTTCTTCGTAACACATAAGCATTTTGCATGTGTAAGTAACACATTTATTTAATGAAAAATAAATTTGAGAATTAAGCTTTTTCAAATACTAATAACATATTATTTGAAAGAAAGAAAACATTCCAACATAAAATTACTAAATTTAATTTATGATAATAACATAATTTCATAAATAAACATGTCGTACTAATTGAAAAAATTACATCAGTAAGTAAAAAAATATATATGGTATATAAATAATAGAAGAATTAATCAATTTCAAAGTAAGTAAGAAGAAAAAAAAACATATATAAAAAATATTGGATGTATATCCAAGCACAAATAAAAGTACAATACATGATTTATAAACCTTATTATCATACACTATTATAAAAAAAAAAAACAATGTGAAAAATAAATTTTCATTGGAATAAACGGAAAAAAAAGGGGAATAAATGGGAATAAACGGGAATAAACGGCCGATTAAACATTCGAAACCGCAAACATGGCTCCGTTAACAGTGTGCGTAACGGTTTGGCCACCGTTTCCGTTTAATCGGCCGTTAACAGCGTTTTTTACAACACTGGTTAGGATACGTCTCCTAATTGTGGGGTTAATATTTTATATCCTTATTTGATGTAATGAACTTAGCACATATGTAAGTGTCATTATTTAATATCTATATTCGAAGTACGGCATCAATCTTGATTTTCTAAGTAGAAAACATTTTCTACTTTTCTGTATTTTTTTTTTCAAAAAATCACAAAAAAATATTGTATTGATGAAAAAGAAATTAAATTAAATTAAGTTATACGAACTGCGTACACTTTTTTTTTTTTGGAGAATCTATGTCTTTTTTTTTTTTTTAAGTTTGATATAGGTTCAGTTTATTTTGAAAAAAATTTACTAAAAAAATAAATAAACAAAAGAAACCAATGTATAGAAATAAACTACTCTCCAGACGTAACCTACTACTTTTTTTTGGCATTTCCCCATATTATTTTCTAATTTTGTTAAATTTGTCACCATTTCCTTTTTTTAGGCAAAATGATGAAAAATAGTGAAAATCTAGGGAAAAATTAATTAATTCATAAAATCATCAATTTCTTGTTGTAACAAAATTAGAAGATTATTTTAATTTAAAATAATAAAAACAATATTTTCCTTATTATTTTCGAATTTAAAGAGATTAAAACAAATTATCATCCCTAATTGTTTTTTGTTGTTAAAATTTCAGAATTTGTGAGCTTGAGAGGTTTAGTTTTTTTTTTTTTGTTTCTTTTTTTGGCATGCTTGGAGACCGAGGAAATAAGATATGAATTAATTAATTGGACACAAATTATGATATGTTGTGACTAGTGATACTTAGATTGGAATTTCTTTCTGATTTCTAAAATCATGATAGCAATTTCTAATTTATGTATGGATGAAATTAAATGATAAAATTACTAAAATGTTTCTCATAATAACAGTTATTAGGCCTGAATATAAATTATAGAACATTTTTTGTAATATGTACTAATTTTCAATTTTTATAATTGCTCTTGTTTTATGAAAAACAAAGATTTAATTAATTTCTGAACCGGGAAACCAAGTACTATAATCTCAACTAGTTATTTAATTAAATCAGTATTACAATATGAAATAAATAAATCTCTAATTTAGGAGTTGCTCCTACCTATTTTTAATTTCAAATTAATTTACACTTCAAGAACTACATCTTGAATATTTTATTGTAGAAAACACAAAATGCAATGGAGGCTGCTAAGACGATGAACTTTTTTCTTTAACCAGTGAAGTTCAAAACTAGGAAGAAGAAAAAAAAAGATGTTAGAGTGATTGTTTCTAGTTCAAGCAGTTAAACCAGTCAAGTTACTCAAGCATATGTAATTTAAATATAATTTATTTGTATTTATATTGATAAGGTCTTAAAATAAAGTGTTAGAGCAGTTATAATTTATAAAATCTGAGATATAACAAACTCCAAACAAGTAATATTTGATTTACTCCTATATCTAAGATAAAAAAAATTATATAAGTTATATTAAACATATATATTTTCATTAACAATTTTTATGTCAAAAGTGAGGAACAAGATTATTGGAAAATACAATTGAAATATAAATAGTAGATTTTTCACACATAATTCATTTTTATTCATGATTTGAATGATTCTAAAAATCATTTTAAAATTGTGAGAAACCTTATAATTGCAAAAAACGTAAAAAAAAAATGATAATTAACGAAAATGAAAATAAACATAGCATGACAATACTTTTTTGGATAATACATCTACAATGCGTTCAGGCTTTGCATCAAATAAAGAGGATCTGCATCATAAATTGTAGCAGCTGTGGCATGACATGTGGGTCCACTGTTGCCTTGGATAATACTATCTGAGTAAATATGTGACACGTGGGCTAAGAATTCAGAAACCATTGATTAGACTTGGTGCTGCTTAGGATTCAGAAATCATTGGACTAAAATTACTATAATGTAATGTACATGCTGCTTAGGATTCCGAATAATAACGAATTATTTCCGAATTATATTCGAATTATTTCCGAATCATGAATTTTTGACCTTGTCAAATCGAATCCCCGAATAATTTATTTATCACTCTGGTCCTGGAGTAGAACTAGGGTGCTCCTAAGTTTACCAAGCCCCTTTGTGATGCGTCGACATGTGAAAATTTTAAAGTTTCGAATTAATATAGTATAAAGTTAAGTAGTCAAAAGAAGAAGGTTTATAAATTAATTTTAATGCATTTATTTTTGGAAAGTCTTTTGACCACTTGACTCTATACAAATTTTATTTTAAAATTTAAAATTTGTGCATGTAGATGCATCACTCGTAAGGTAAAAATATTTCAACAATTTGGATTCGTCGTTTGAAGTCAATCTGATAGATTTTAGAGTTTAATTCACAAAGAAACTTGATGAACTTAGGAGCACCCTAGTTCTACTCTTAGTCCTGAATAAAAATTACAGGAGAAGTTTTGTAATATCTACTAAATTTCCAATTTCATCATTGTGCGCTAGCTTAATGACTCAAATGATGAGAGCTAATTTGGTCCGTTGGACTCAAAATAATGAAAAACAAAGATTTCAATTAATTTCTGGGCCGGAAAACCACATACTCTCAACCAGTTATTTAATTAAATCTGTATTACAATATAAAATAAAATAAAAATCTCTAATTTAGGAGTTGCTCCTTACCTAGCTATTTTAAATTTCAAATTAATTTACACCTAAAAAAATTTACATTTTTAATATTTTATTGTATATATAATCTGTGGATCTGAATCTCCTGTGAGTGAATTCTTGACATGTTTCATTAAAAAAACACAAAATACAATGAAGGCTGCTAAGAAGATGAACAGTTATATTAAACATGTTTTTAAATATATTAGAGTGATTTTATGTGGTTCAAACAGTTAAGCTAGTCAAGTTACTATGCCATATGTAATTTAAATATATTTTATTTGTATTTATATTGATAAGGTATTAAAATTAAGTGTTAGAGCAGTTACAATTTATAAATGAGATATAGCAAACTGCAAAAAAGAAAAAGTTATCTTAAACATGTTTTCTTTAACAATTTAAAGTGAACAACAAGATGATTGGAAAATACAATTGGAATATAAATAGTAGATTTTCACACATAATTCATTCTAATTCATGATTTTAATGATTCTAAAATTCACTTTAAAATTGTGAGAAAAATCTAACCATTTCAAACATAGTGAAAAAATAATAATTAACGAAAATAAACTTAGCATGACGGATCCGTATCCTCTCCATTACTGCAAAGGATGGGCCTTACGGTTTGATATTAAATCTCAGCCGGTTTGAGATCCAGGACGAAACAGGGGCAGTATTATTGGGCTTTGAGATTCGTGCCAAGCTAAAAAGAACGGTCCGGATCCACTAATTGTAAAAGATTCCCTTTTCAGGTAATGCACTGGATGTGAATTCAGTTTGAAGTGGCTGCGGCAGGACAGAATTCGAATCCTCTGAGATATCTCAAACTTTGCGTGACTTTTTTTGGAATATCTCAACAGTTCAATATGTTCTGCACAAATCTCAAAGCACAAATTATACTGCCCCCTACATTATCCCGAATAGGCACCTGACACATCGGTCATGCAAAAATTAAGATATCTCAGAGGAAACGAACCCTGCAGGACATAGATTGACATAGTTTAAAGTGGCTGCCGGGCCCATATGTAGCCCACTTTGACAACCAATCTGGGTCATTGATGACCCTGCTCAGAAATCATTGTACTAAATTACTATAACGCCATGTACATATTCTACCCTCAATTGGGCAGCTTTTTTTGTTAATAGAAATTATTTGAAAATAATATAGAATCATAGATAGATTGTTTTCAGATTTTGATTCCATAGAAAGAATCAGAAAATTTTCAATAACTCCTTTTTAGAGCTTAAATTAATACCTACTTAAAATTTTATGGGTGAGAATAACATTGCTAAATATCTATATGCATGGTTTGGATTTTTATTTCTGCCATAGAATTATGATAATTCCGTCAATTTGCATAACTTTTGTCTAACACCCGTTATTTCGGATCGATGGATCACTGCGATTCCAATCACAACCGTTAATATATTTTGAGAATCGTGTGTCAAATTAGTTTCTTTTGAGATTCGTGTATTTTAATAAATGTAAGATTGAGATTGGATCGAATAGCAGCATTTTTATGTCTGACGCGACGAGACATCAAATCCACTCTTGTTTATCTTTTATTGCACAGCCTCGATTCCAATTCCAATGTTGTAAGTTGTAACATCTGTTTCTCTGTTTCTCTATTCTTATTTTCTTTTTCTTCTTGGTTGTAAAAAAATCACTTGATCTAAATATTCTAGATTATTTAAAAATAGTGATTTTTTTCTATATTAAAATAGTAAAAAATTATAAAAAAAAATGTAAAATTTAGTCTGCAAGTATCTATGTTCATATGAAAATCATGTTGAACGGTTCAGATTGACTATTTGAACTTTAAAAATAAAATTATAAATCACAGTACGGACCAATTCACGCTATGCATAGTTACATAGCCTCACTCTTTTACTTTTTTTTTTATTTAGTAATCAACTCCACTTAATGACCTCACAAAAAATAACAGTAGTTATACAAACCTGTATGGAACATTATCTATGTATTTGAGAATGTATCAAAAAACACAAATTGTCAACAACAACCACAAAAATAAGGGAAAAAAAACAATCCTCAAAAGCAGTTTTTTTCTTTTATTATAGCAATAAATTTTACAATATATTTAAAAATTGTCATATATATATTTTTTCAGATACAAAATAAGAGAAGCGCAAACCTTAGAAAGATTATGAAGAAGATAACAGAGTTGCAGAGTGAAATTGAGATTGGAGACCGAATGAGAAACTCTACTTCATGTCTTCCAATATATTCAGAATATTCATTATTTATTTTCACTCGCTATTTTCATTGAAATATTGCATATATTTTATGTTAGTACAATAAGTGTTTTTTTATTATTTTCATTGAAATATTGAAATATTGCATATATGTTAGTACAATAACTCTACTAAATATCTATATGCATGGATTGAATTTTTATTTCTACCATAGAATCACGATAATTCTGTTCATTTGCATAACTTTTGTCTCACACCAGTCAAATATGTTTAATTTTGTTCAAAACAGATTCAGATGTAGGGCATGTCATTTTGCAGCAGTTTGAGCATGATTTTGAGCACCAAAAGACTTCAAACTTCACCTATAAATAGCCCCATACATCCCCACTTCATCCCCATGGTTGGTTAGAGCATTTAAAGTACAAAAAGAAAGCAAAAATATTGAGAATTCAGCTCAATTGGTGATATAGTATAGTATTTTTCTTAATATTAAACTTCATCTATAAATAGCCCCCTACATCCTTACTTCATCTCCATGGTTGGTTAGAGCATTTAAAGCGCAAAAAGAAAGTAAAATTTTTTAGAATTCAGCCCAATTGATGATATAGTATAGTATGTTCCTTAATATTGAACTTCACCTATAAATAACCCCATACATCATCATTTCATCCCCATAGTTGGTTAGAGCATTTAAAGTACAAAAAGAGAGGAAAAATATTGAGAATTCAGCCCAACTGGTGATATAGCATAATATGTTCCTACATAAGTGCCGAGTTTATTGAATCGAACCAGAAAAATTTGTTGTGTGCTAATGTTAGAAATCTGAATTGAATAGTTAGTTGGGTAATTATAATATTTTTCTTTTTCTTGGTTGTTTCTTTTTATATTAATTTCAAATAATGAACACTTATTTTCTTGCTGTATCAATTTAGTAGTGAACTTGGCTTAGGAGCAAGTATTGTTTAAACTCTAGTATGATACCAATATCTTATTATACCAATTTTTCTTGCTAAATATAGAGTTAGAAGTATTTGATTACTAAATTTACATATTTTGATACCGGTACCATTCCATACCAGTGCCTATACTAAGTTATGACATATTTCCAGGGTTTAGGAGTAAAATTGCAAAATTTCCTAAGTTACCATATCAGGTGAACTGTATATATAGTGAACTATATAAAAATGAAAACATGACTTGAGGTTAGATACTTCAATTGAATATGATATGGACCAAATTAAATTATAGACTTAAACTTTATTTAATTGAACTAATGATTATTGACTGTTGAATAATTCACCTATGCCAACTTAAAGCGAACTAAGAAAGAATTAATAAAATGGTTAATACATGAAAGCCACTTACTACAAATAATTGGAACAGTAGGATTCAGAGAAGATTGTATCTAATAAGAAAATATTGGCCACTTTTAAGTCTTTTATATAAACACCTAGTTTCATCTATGTAAACACCTGATTTCATCTATACAATCACCAAAAGAAAAGAAGGATGCTCCTTTTCTAAAAAAGAGCAGATTTGGATCCAAAAAAATTGCGTATTCACAGTATAACTGTACAACCCCATATCTTGGGATGTGACAAACTCACGGGTGAGAATAAAATCTTGCAATGAAACACAATCTTAAAAAATGGTAATCGATCTTAGATGTTCGACTTACAAAAATTCTTTTTTTAGAGTTTAAATACCTCCTAGTCTCCTAGACTTAGTCCTTCCTAACGGAACATGTATCTTCTGCATTAACTCAAACGAGAATCTTTTGAGTTAATACATTTCGGCCATTTTTGGATTTTAGACGGAGTCAATCCGACCGTTTGATTTTAACACATGGGTCTTTCAATATTAGTGCGGATTTAGTCTGCATGAATTTTAAAGCGAATCAAATAGTGAAAATGCATTAACTAAAAAATTTCCTTTTTTGAGTTTATGCAGAGGATACAAATTCCTCCAAACCTGCAGCGACACTTTTAACTTTTTTCCAAGGGAATCTAGTAGGCCCGGCATTTTTATTCATAACCAAAAAAATAAATAAAATATTATTAATAACCGGCCCCCAGAAAATATTTTACCCATGCCCAAACCGCCCCCTGGGGGGGCGGTTTACTAATTTTTTTTTTTTTTTAATGCGATGATGGATGGATTATTTATAATTTATGTATTTTATAATATTATGTATTTGTTTATATTTTTAATACGATAGATTTTATGATTTGTGAATAGTTTAAAACATAAGTGAATGCAGGGTTAAACTTCATAATATCATATTTATGATTTATGATTTCATAATATCATATTTGGTAATATTATGTATTTGTTTATATTTTTAATACGATGGATTTTATGATTTATGATTTGTCAATATTACGTATTTCTTGTCTAAACTTCATAATATCATATTTATTCTTTTAAACTTTAAACACTTACAAATTTACTCATTTTAATCCCTTTGTCTGTTAAAGCTTATTTTAAATTTATAAAATATCCATTATACCTTTTATTAAAAAAATAAAAAATATGTAGTCTATTTAAGAAAAATGTCATTAGTCTAATTAGTCGGTTTTCAAGAGTAAATAGTTAATTTGTCTACTTATGTATGTATACACACAATTAAATGGATAATATAATTGAACAATGACGAACTATTATTTGTAAACCTTAAAAAACATTTGATGGTTGTTAATAGTAACAAATTTCAAAGTGATAATGTTGATGAATTCTTTATTTGTGTGAACACATAACTAATGAAGTAATGATTGTTAATATATAGATAATTGTTTCTAATGAACAATTTAAAATTTGTTTAGTATCTAAACATGCTTTATATTTTGAAGACAAAATCAGGTGATATATTCCATATAATGTTCCTATCTAGACTACTAATTTGCAAAGAGACTCCTACGCTTCTTAGAATCAACGGAAATAGTAAATTATATTATAATTACAGGTTTACTAGACCATATACTTTTCAGTCCTTGAAATCAAACCAGAAGACAAAATGCTTGTATGAGACTTCTCCTGTGGCAATTGCACTTGCTACTGGTGCATTTCTCAGTACTAAAAAGTAATTTTTAACATAAAAAAATTCAATTAAGACACTAAAAATCTTAAACTTAATTTTTGAGGCACTAAACAATGTTTTTTGGCGATTCTGATTTTTCCGGATACCCGGGGTGAACCCCGGGTGATGGTCAGCACCGTCTCCTCCTCCCCTTTCCGAATTGGGGTCATACGAGTAAATCCGACTTTCCTAGCAAAAGATATGACCGTTTAAAGTTTAAAAAAAAAACGATGTTTCCCACCCTTGATCCATTTCATTTTCTTTTTAAATTATGGTTGTTTTATTTTTCTAATAACACACAATGAAATATTTTACTTTTTCTTACAGCCGCGAAAAACCTGATCTGAAAAACATTGATCCGGATTATTTGTTTCAGTCCTTCTAATAAACTAAATTATATATTTTACTATCTAATTTCAAAGAAACATATAAAAAATTTATAAAACTTTAATTTCAATGAAATGTAAGTTTCGATGGGCATGGATAAAAATGACGGGTGTTTTGGCATAGACAATGAGATCACACTAATATTTTTTTAATGAATCAGTGCATTGCTTAGATAAAAAAAAAACAATTATTGTTATCTATCCATATCATGTGTTATGTATTCAAATCTTTATTTTTAAAATTCAAGTAATAAATTCAATCTGCTCAAACAAACATAATATTACAAAACAATTATTGTTATCTATCCATATCATGTGTTATTGTTAAACTATTCACAAATCATAAAATCCATTGTATTAAAAATATAAACAAATACATAATATTATAAACATAATTATAAATAATCCATCCATCATCGCATTAAAAAAAAAAAAAACAAAACAAAAAAACAAAAAAAAAAAATTAGTAAACCCCCCCCCCCCCCCCCCCCCCCCCCCCCAGGGGGCGGGTTGGGTGGGGGGGTAAACCGCCCCATGGGGGGGCGGTTTGGTGGGAGGTAAACTGCCCCCCAGGGGGCGGTTTGGGCATGGGTAAAATATTTTCAGGGGGCCGGTTATTAATAATATTTTATTTATTTTTTTGGTTATGAATAAAAATGCCGGCTAGTAGGCCGTCGTCCTTACTTTTTATTCACATTTTATTCAACAGCTCATGTAACCTACAACATTTTTGTTGGCATTTCCCCATATTATTTTTCAATTTTATTATATTTCTCAACAACTCATTTTTCTTCTAGCAAAACTGATGCATAAAATCACCAGTTCTTGTTGTAACAAAACTAAAATATTGTTTTCATTAAAATAGTGAAAACCATAGTTACCTCATATTTTTCCGAATTAAAAGGATTACAAATTAAGTTATCATCATCCCTCAAAGAATTTCTGGTTAAAAATTCATTTGTGAGGTTGAGACCGGTTTTTTAGATGATAAAGTGAGAGATCACTAGATAAGATGAAAATAAAGGTTTAAATAGAGTTTATCACATTATAGCGGAAGGGCTAAAAAAAAGGATGCTCTGGTCAAATTGCGCTGCTAAAGTACTGATAGCGTCATAGTTTTTATAGTCTAAAAATACTATAGCGCTCGCCGCTATAGCGCATTATTTAAAATCCTGGATGAAAATGATGATATATTGTGATACTTTATATGGATGAAATTAGATGATAAGTTACTAAAATGTTACTCAAAATGACTGTTACTAGGACTGATTACATGATAATTTTGGTAATATCTGCTAAAATTTCAATTTTGTCGTTGCAATTTGCCTTATGATGGTTAATTTGGTTGGTAACATCTACACGGAGTAAATACAATTAATTGCTCTGAATATAAACGGTCGTCTTTTATTTTAGATTTTTCAAAAATAATGATGTTATAATTAAAATTTATTTTTCTAAAATATAAAAAAAAATCGGCTAACAATCCTGACAGTTGGAAAATCCCAAATTCACCCAATTATTTTAAGAAAATTTCAACTGCTGTTTTTTTTCCCATATAATAACTAAAGTAATTAGTTAAATGTGTAAAAAAAATAATCATGTCAAAGTATCATATCTTAATTAAATTTTAGCACAAAAAATAAAAATTTATATAAATCACAAATTGTACCTACTAATCTTTTTTAAATAATCTTGTAAGTGGTATCAGTACTAGAAAAATACCACACTAACATCAATCTTCTAAATTATATTGATTAATATTCTAATTGGAAAGCAGTGCTTACCAATATCGTCTAAAGAAGAAAGAAAGATGCTCTTAGGAAGTCCGAATTCAATCTCAATGGACATGAACTGAATTTTTTTAGTAATTGTTCAAGTTCAGTCCGTAGGTAAAAATTTAATTAAATATTAACTGAATATTTGATCTCATTTGTATTACAACTTTTTCGCAATTCAATTTTTATCCGTTAGTCTCTGTTGTCCATGCAAAAACCTATCCAATTAGCAGCCCTAGTGATGATCACTAATTAAAACAGTCAAACTAGTTAATGATAATAGTATTAAGTTGAAACTAATCTGATATATTTAATCCAATGTGTTAAGATTAAGATGCCGAGAATCGAAAATTTTAAAAATCTAAATTATAACATTATGCAAATAACTAATATTTGATTTACTCTAATATTTAAATTATAAAATTTGTATTAAACATATTTTCTTTAACAAAATATATATCAATAATGACTTGTAATTTGATGCGAACAACATGGTGAATTGAAAAAATACGACTAAATATATAAAATAGTGGCCTTTCACATGTAATTCATTTTTATTCATAAAATAGTGGTTTTTCACACGGAATTCATTTTTAATCATGATATGAAGGTGTGAAGAATCTAAAATTCACTAAAAATTTATGAAGAATCTTATAATTGAAAAATAATGTGAAAAAAGAATTAACAACAAAATAAATATGGCATGGCAAAGTTTTATTTTGTTAGATTTTCTGTAAAATGATATCAGTTGTAAACTTGTAATCTATTGTAACGACATCAAGATTGCCAAAGTAGATCTATAATGTATTGTAACCATCAACACCGACAATTAATTAACATGACAGGAGCAGAGACAAACTTTTTTAATTTATGACAACAAACATATACAAAAAAGGTCAATTGTATAAAAAAATATATAAAAAAAATATGATGATCAATTTTTATATTAGTTATAATATTTTACTCTAAAATATAAAGCAAAAGTATATATGGTTCATTTACATTTTATTTATTGTGCCAATGAACAATTTGATTCTAATAACAATTTGGTTTCTAAATTCAATTTGCCGAAGTTTGGAACAAAATTCAAATATATACACACTATTTAATTCTTACCCCTACTTCTATGAAAAGTAGATATATAAACTAGAGATTATAAGTTAGAAACCAATTTTGCGTTAGATGTATTTAAATAACCTTAATATTTAAAACAAAAATAAACAGTTTAGACAATTTAATTTGACTTTAATTTTTTTTTGGTGGGGCATGTCTTTAATATCTAACTTTTTTTTTTGCCTTGAGAGATTATTTACTTCAAGAAAATTCTATTTAGTACTCAAAGATGGAAAATTCGATTTCCCCTCACGACTTTGCAGCTTCTGCAAAAATTAAAAGAAAAACCTATTTAGTATCTTTATTGCAAAACTGATCTACATAATACATTTTTGGAGAATATCTAGGATTGGTGAGCTTAACTCAAAATCTATCGAATTGGCTTAAAATGACGAATTGTAATTGTTGAAACTTGAAAGTGATCAACTTCACAAGTAATTAATTAAAGTGGTTAATTACATAGAAAATTTATATTTTCTTGAATTAATATAGTATAAAATTAAGCGTAAAAAATGATGAAAATGAACGTTTCAAAATTAACATCTAACTTTTTTTTTTATCATTCGACTTTATACGAAATAATTTTGACTTTATTAATTTTGCATGTAAACATTATCCCCTATACAGTAGAGAGATTTCAATTTTAAATTAGTTTTTTGAAGTCAATCCGATAGATTTTAATTTTAAACTCATTAATAAGAAGTTTGATAAGCTTATGAGCATCCTTGTTCTACTTCTTTTTCTTGTTAGTATCATGTAATATGTAACAAGGAATAACAAGGAGAAGTTTTTAGCTGTGCACCACACAACACATCATTCAATGAACATGAACACAGATAGATATTATGTAAAATGTATATATACTCAAATATAGCCATCTTACATGAAAATTGTGTACATACAGATGATCAAAGTGAGCAAGAACATATATGAATTCAACAAGACGACCCTTCCGGTACTGAAACGAACCGACGCCAGTACCAGTGTTTAGCCCAGACAGATCCCATGGATTCAAGAGGTATCCCCTTTGTTTCCGGTAGAAAAACCGCTACAAAAGTCGTCATGATACAAACCCATCCGGCAAAATACCCGAAAATCCCGTACTTGAATCGGCACATCATTGTAAGAAACAACTGTGTTTGAATGAAGATACTGGTAAAGCTGACTGCTATGCCTACTCCTTGTGCCGCTGATCGTATCTCGACAGGATAAATCTCACCTGAGATGATCCAATTTAGCGGGCCCCATGACCACCCGAATCCTGCTGCGTAAATGCACACGATTACGAGGACTGCTAATGCATAGGCCTTTGTCATTGGAGCAGTACCGCCTTGACCGACTTGTGCTCCCATTATCCATGATACTGCCACCTTGAAACAAGAAGAGGAAAATGTCAAGGACATGAGAACTACTTGAAGGCTAGATTAATTGGAAGCAGAGGTGTTCAAACAAATTGGTTAAAATTGAATTAAAATAGTTAAACTAAAATTCTATTTGGTTTTAAAAAACATAACCGAACTAATCGATTTAATTAAACATGTCAACCGAATAACAATCGGAACTAACAAAACCAGGAATAAATTTTGATTTATTTGATTGAACTGAAATAAGAGAGAGATTGGATTTGAAAATGTCAAAATTCCAAACATTTAATAATCATAGAAATAAGTATCAAGATATATATCAGTAAAATTGAAAAGAGAGATTAAACCAAATCAAATATAAAAAATCGAAATATTTCAAATATATATTAAGTAAATGCAGTTTGCTTGATTGAACTGAAATAAAAAAATAATCTGACCAAATATAAAAAATCAAAGTCATTAAAAAATTCAACCGAATCGAACAATTTAAACTGAAAATTGAACCATTTAATTCAAAATTTTCCGATTTGGTTAAAAACTAAATAAACTGGATTCAATGAACACCCCACCTGGTATATTATGCCATATCAGAAAATATACATAGATGCTGGTTCTGGTTGTGTACTGTTCTCTAGTTCAAACTATTTAAAAAACACAGAGAAAATTATCAAACACACAAACAGATAATTATCAAACTATTTAACAAAACAGAAACAATTTTCTACCTGACAGATGATCATCTGGATACCGCCGATCATGAACAATGCCTTCCTTCCTAACCGATCAACCGTGAAGGTCGATATAAGGGTTGAACTGAGATTGATGGATCCAAGCAAGACCGCACCTATCAATGCACCGTCACTCCCGAATCCGATGGTGCGAAACAACTGTGGAGCAAAGAAGGCAACCACAATCACACCGGTAAGCTGCATGAAAGTCGGTATTGCGAGTGCCATCACTAAGTGAGGCCGGTATTCTCTCATCAATAACCTCTTGAATGCGCCTTGGTTGTTCTTTTGTCCCTGCTCAATCGAATGCATGATCTCTTTTATCTCTGCATTCACGTCAGCATCGGCCCCTCGGATTTGCCGAAGTGCCGCTCTGGCTGTGTCGACTCTACAATTATTTGAAAAGTCGATAGGTTAGCAGCATAAAGTCAGTAGACTGGTGTTGGGTTGGGCAACGGCGCTTCGGTAAGTAAGGATGATGTTTCTCTTTAATCTCTAAGCACATTTTAATATGAAGATCATGTTTAACGGTTTGGATCGACTATTTGTATCTTGAAGTCGCTAAAATATAGGCAAAAAGTAAAACATGAGCTTTACCTGCCACGTAGGATGAGACTGCTCGGAGTGTCGGTGATGAGAACACTACCAAGCAAGATAATAAAAGCTGGGGCTGCAGCGAGGCCGAGCGAGAGGCGCCAACCCCATCCTGGAATGTGACTAGCAAAGTAGTTTGTCAGGTTGGCAGCCAACACGCCGATTCCATTGAAAAATTGGAATGCCGCTGTGAAGGCGCCGCGATATCGAGCTGGTGCTGTTTCTGCCAGATACACCGGTGTCGCCTGTATGATCATTAGTACATATTCTAATTAAGTAGTTAATTGAGGTTTAAAATGCATAATAACTTGGAGAGTTAAATGAGGCAAAATTTATCTCATTGAAATTGCTTTTAATAAAATAGAAAAATAATAGAGGCTATGAGAATATGCATATATTACATATTTGAACTGTGCTATAGATCCATATTTAGAGTTTAGAGTTACAAGCGATCTGAACATTAAATATGATCTACATTACTACACGAAAATATATTTGAAGTTAAAGTTTATATTATTTTACATTTTTTACTATTATTTAGATAAGAAGAAAATCACTTAGATCTAAAATATGCTGAATCATCCAAAAGTAGTGATATTCTACCTATAAGAAAAGTTCAAAAATTCTAAAAATTTAATAAATGTAGTCTCTCTAAATACATTTTCAAATGGTGATCGTGTTTAACGGTTCAGATCGATTGTTAGAACTTTAAAATTAGAGATATATTCATAGCACGAGTCCATCCGTATATACATAATATGGAAATTATTATACTCTCCCTCAAAATTATAAATATAAGGCATTGGCACCTGATTGGTAAATCCGACCCCGAAGCCGAGGAACACACGACCGAGAATGAGCATGGCGATGTTAGCGGCCGCGGCATTTGTGATGGCACCGGCAAAGAACAAAAACCCGCCGAGCAACATGACACCTTGACGTCCGATCCTTTCTGTGACATAGCTAGCAAATAAGGAAGCGAACAAACCGGCGATGTAGAGAGACGATGTGAATGCTGTCAGCTTCGGGTCATCATACATGCAGTAATCGTTGTGCTCGGCCTGCGCCATTTTTTTCAACACTTGCGGGAAGAACTGTTCGAGGAACGACTCCATTGCCGTCACACCGCCTACATTTTATTTTTTGTTAGTAATTTTCATACAAATTAAATAAAAGCAATATAAGAAGAAGAAGAGGTTGATCAATTACCAGAGATGCCAATGTCATAGCCAAAGATGAGGCCACCTGAGGCTGCCACGATACACGTCAAAACAACCGACCACGTCAGAGATCCACCGTGGCCCACCGCCGCTCCATTACCGGCACCGGCGGTAAACTCACTTCCCATTCGATCAATTATTTTTCTTATTATGTATTTTACCTTTTGTTGTACAAGATGCTACTTGTACTCAGTGGAAGCTTGATTACAGAGTATGAAGTATACTCTGTATATTTTTCAAATAGAATGAATTCTCTCCTCTCCGTTTTATTGTAAATGGAGGTATCCAGCTGCCCCAGCTGATACGTAGGCTGATGTAATATCTAGATGTAGCAAAGAGAAAATATATTTAATTATCAGAATAGAAAAATAGTAAAAGTAATTAACAACAAATGGTCCTTGAAACAAAATGGAATATAGTTGAATATAAATATAACTTGTCTGGTCCTAAATAAAGTTAGTCATAGTTCAAAAATTGAGAAATATTTAGAAACCAGTCTTTCATGTAGTGACAAAAGGTAACGTGTTCTCTGTATTTAAGATCGTGAGTTTAAAATTTAAATACAAAATCTTTTATAAATATTGAAATTTAGAAGGTCATGCCTTTATCTTTTTCTCAAAAAAAAAAAACAATTGAAAAATAGTCCTACACTTTGCAGTAGTTAATGCATAATCAATCAATTTCAAATTACAGAGACATAATGCATAATATGTTTAAATTATAAAAAATGTCTACATCTTATCTTTTTTTTTCTTAATTATTTTGATTAGTTTTCTGTCATTTTTTTTTTAATTCTTACCATGTTAAGTAAATGTGTTATAAATTCATTTCTTAACTACATATTGCATTGTTTCTTGATTAAGTGATTAGATGGAGTTCATGTACCTACTGTTCTTTTTCCAAATTTCAATTTTTGGATGAAAGATGAAGATTATGATACTTAAGCTACTAGGATTGAAATGGATCTAATTGTAGTAATTTTAAAAAACAATTTAGTCCCTCAAATAGCAAGTAATTAAATAACTAATGCCTTATATTGAGTGAGTCACATCAAATGACAAAAAAAAAGGTAGATACCTCTCTCTTTTTCCATTGTCATTTGACCAAACACAAAATACCAAAACATCAAACACCAAACAATATAGCAGAAATAGTGTTATTGGCAAAAATTGGGAAACAAACAAAATATAATTTCTAGATGATGCATTGCATGGTAACTGATTGCTTCCAATTGGCAAATAGCATGGAACTATGAATTCAATTGTAATTTCAACAGAATAGTAAATGGTGCTGACATTTGCAATCCACTAGCACACATTGCTGTTGTTCTCCTCTCCATTACTTTTTAAAATGGAAATGTCCATTGGTTAAGATGAGGTACATTAGTTTTACTTAATGACATTTGGTCAATGATATCATAAATGCAAAATTAACATCCTCATAATTTATAGTTTTTTTTTTTCTTTTTCCTTCCAACTTGTGTTCCTGTTTAAGCATTTTTATAAAATGTGAAAAAATAGAAAAATTAATTTAAATTGGAATTACAAGGTGGAGTGAATATAGCATATTATTAATTGTATATAGATGCTGCCTTCCACCGTAGAAATTTAATTTCAGTTAATTATTTTGTCTTTGCATACCTTATATATGTCTTAGCAGATAAGGTTTTTGAACAAAGTCAAGATGGCATTAATTATTGAAAAGGATGCTGGTTTTTGATAAAAGAAGCAGGATGAAAAATCAGTATTTTAATTTTACAATTGATAATTATTGGATAATTTATACTGTATATAAATATTAATTAATATTAAAAAATGTTGGAAAACAATAACACTGTTTTTTTGAAGTACAAATTTGGGGGTCAAGCCCCACATATTCCATTGAAATGGACACCAGAGGTACAATAACACTGTTTTGATTGATGAATATATCTTGTCTTGTTTAATATATATATCCTTCTTTTATATTCTATTACAGTTTCTTGATCAACTATGCACATATATTATTATTAATTTTTTTTATTTTTTTATCATGTATGTGTCATTTAAAGCAGTCAATTATAAAGCCTTAATTATTATGTAGAGATTAACACTAATTGCAAAAAAAATTAATAAAAAATGTCAAAATTCATTGAGAAGATCAAGAAAAAAAAAAGCCTAATTCCGAAAAGAAATTGTGATTAGGCAAAATATTAACACCCATGATAGTTACATCAATCACTAAGAGGCAACTTTACAAAAAGAAATGAAAAGTAAAGATATGATTGCAGCTTGAAATGATAGCATGATAAGTTCTACCAGTATATTTCATCAGCAAGAACAAAAAAAAATAACAATTTTAAACCACTTTTTTTCGAAATAAAATTTCAAAAAAGAAATTAAATTACTCACTTTGGCTATATGATATCCAAATGTTGTGATAATGCCAAGATGGAGATGCTCAGTATCTTTTTTTTTCTTGTGTATTTTCTAATCAATTCTGAGCCTCCATAATCTTCTCTCTCTCTTTTGCTTCAATTAGTACCCTTCTCTCTTGATGTTCAATTTTTTTTTCTTTTTTTAGCAATTTTTTATTTGAAATTTTTGGATATTTAACAGCTCTTTATTTTTATATTAATTTAAAAAAAAAAAGCTGGATGCAAAAGAGCGTTGCACATGAAAGCGTCTTCGAACTCGACACTCTGTTGATTTGTCTGATTTCTAAATTTAGTTAACATGAATTAATCCATGCTTTAATCTTGTATTTTTAGGCATTTTTTGTTTCTGCCTTGTGTTTCCTCAATGACAATTTCATATTGTTTTGATGTATTAAATTGGCAATTCGCCTTCATTCATCACAAAAAAAAAATAGTAAAGAAAGATAAAAAAAAAAACAATTTTGTACCCAAATAAAAAAAAAATCTTCAGAAAATTGAAAATTGGAAGATTAATTACAAGATGGTCAGATGTATTAAATTTTAATTTTGAGCATAAGAAATCCTTGCTCATGTTGATGTTGATTTTTTTTTCCTTTTCCTATATAAATTCCAGCCGATTTCCATGCATAATTTTAAAAAATACAACAGAAAAGGTGCAAATTTAAATTATCATTTTCCCATTTGAAGATTAGACCACAATAAAAAAAAATATAATCATTGTTGAAAATAAGAACCATGCAGGTTTTTATTTAATTCGGAATTTGGTACCAACAAGAACTAGAGATCTCACATGGAATAGGAATAGAACCTTTTTTTAGACCAATTCCTGGGGGGTTGTTAGAATTATTTAATGACCTAACTTAATTAATGGGTTAATTTCAAATATGCCCCTCAAAAACCTCAAAATTACGCATCCCCCAACAAAATTCGTTATACCATATCTACCCCTTTAAATTTCAAAAGTTTATATTAATATTTCGGGAGAATTTCATGTATATCCCTTAAAAACTTGGAAATTACGTACTTTCCACTATAAAATTCATAATATCATATTTATCCTTTTAAACTTTAAAACTCACAAATTTATCAATTTTAATGTCTTAAACATGCTACTATTTTTTATTTTCATAATGAAGGATAAAATGGGTACTTCATAAATTTGGATCCTACTCCGCTGCTCGCCAAACAGGAGAGCAAGACTCTACTTTTCTAAATCTAGCCGTTGAATTTTTTAATACACGAATCTCAATGCATATGAACGGCTAGATTTAGACAAGCGGGGTCCTACTCTCCTATTTGGCGAGCAGCAGAGTCGGTTCCCATAAATTTAATGAGTTTTAATAGAAGAGACAATAAATTAGTTAAATTTGTGAGCTTTCGAAGTTTAGAGGAGTAAATATTATATTATATATTTTGGAGGGGAAAATATGTAATTTTGAATTTTTTTAGGGGTATACATGAATTTTTTTTAAGTGCTCGGCAGAAGCTGCCCAGGATGTTACGGTATATATGAATTTAATAATGGATAAAATGAAAACTTTGTAAATTTAAAATGGGTTATAATACAAAGACAATAAGTTGGGTAAGTTAGTGAGTTTTTTTAAATGTAGAAGGCTAAATATGATATTATGAATTTTAGAGTGGGATATATGTAATTCCGAGGTTTTTGAGGGGCATACATGAAATTCCCCCATAATTAATAAACATCATTCCAATTATGCAGAGCTCTGATGGATCCCACATCAGACATTGTAAAAGCTACTTTGTGTTGCTTCTCAAATTGTAACAAGATCATATTTGTGCTAAGTTCACTTTCATAATTTTGCAAAGTAAAAAAAGTTTGCATGAAATATCAAAGAAACAAGCAGCGCACTACCTAAAAGATAAAGCACTAAAGATCCTTACTTTCTAGATAACACAAGTTATCATAATTAAAATTTATGTCATCATCAGTAATTTTGTATATATTTTTTTTAAACAAGATCTTAAAATTTGTGGTATCTAATTATGGAATTTAATTAACTTTGCAAAGAATATGGAATTCATATGTAACATTGCAAGTGTACAATGTTAGGAAGAAATGGAGGTCTCCATTTCACATTTAAAATGGAGAAGCTCATGCTGTATAAAATACCAACCTCCTATGGAATAGTCTAATAATATATTAACACATCTCAAATAATTAAATGCAAGGTCACTATATGGATAATAAATGAGGTAGTAGATGGAGTGGTAGATATACCACAGGCTGGTACCACTACATTGTATGCAATAATAGTAATATAATTATTATTATTAGTCTAACAAATTTGAATTTTTCTAAGTGTTGACCAAATTTATATCTATCTAACAGCTACTTCACCTAAACAGTAAATTTATTTTGTAGTCTAGTGGTTAATAAGTATTTTATTATTTCTATGATTTCAAATTTTTATTTATTTCAATTTTTTTAATAATGTTATTGAAATTTAATTAAATTTTATTTTTAAGTTTTTTATATACTCTCATAGAATATTGAATATGTAATTCTAGTTTAGTGGTTCGAATTTTATTTTGTAGTCTTTGAGATTTATATTCGTAGCGACATATTATGTATTTTCTATTTTAATCCTCTCAATTTAATTTTTTAGTTCTGCTCCTAATTTTGATGATCTTGATGCAGCATTTCTACATGTTAATTACAGTATTTAAAAGTTTTGAAATAGTGAAATGTGGACATTATATTGAAGAAAATTAGAAACATTAATTAATTGTTTTTGGATGAACTAAGACAAAGACAAAGACAAAGTTTGGACCGTGGAATATAGACCGTATACTTGTAACTTATAATATGTTTTTTAATTAAAAAAAATGAAAGAGAAAGAAATCCTGAAATTCTATAAATAAAATTAAGCCACTACATGACAATGATAAGTATCTCACCCCTCAATACCGGGAATTCATATCACCTAAGGTAACACATCGTTTCAGTTTGAATCAGATCCGTTCATTTTATATCTGCACGAATGTTAAAGAGATTCTGTAAATTACATACTTGGGTTATATTAGTCCGGATTTTGATTCAACGGTTAGAATTCAAAATTCAAACGGTGAGGTAATTCAGACATGAGTGAAATAAAAAAAAGTAAGATAAGAAAGCCGGATAAAATAAGTGTTTTCTAATTTTATCCATAAGAGGTTAATATAATATTTTTTATAAAAATAAAAAAATTAGAACGACAATTTGAAAATTTTCAATTTAGAAGAGTGCTTAGCATCTCTTTTTCTCAACCTAAAGTACATATCTGATCACCGTTTGAGTTTGAATATTATATGTTTGTTATATATTGACACAAAATTAAAATAGATATTGTGCATTAAAGACTTAGCTCGAATTAGTTCATATTCTGATTGGATGGTTTGGATTCAAACTCAAACGGTAAGGTAATGCAGAGCATATCGACTCCAATACCGAAGTGTTTCGCATGGACCGAAACGGAACGGAACTGGGTCGAAATTTTAGTGCGTTGCTCTCACTTTAAATCATTTCTCAGGGATCTATTCTACTTTCTATTTATTGCCCTTTTTAGCTGATCTATCTAACACCCACAGCTCACATTTTTCCTTCTCCATCTCTCTCTCTCTCTCTCTCTCTCTCTCTTTCCTTTCTCTCTGAAGACTGAAGAGTGAAGAGTGTGTGGTAGGTAATAATGGGGATGGAAGGATTTGCCGTGGCTAATGGCCCGACGGCCGACTACGGTGCATCTCTTACGTTCTCCGTCATACTCACTTGTGTCATGGCGGCCTCCGGTGGTCTCATTTTCGGCTACGATATCGGAATTTCAGGTCAGAATAGCTACAGCTAGCTTAGTTTCCTTCTAATTTTTGCTAGTATTTTTTTACACTCAAAATTAATCCAAAATTTTAACTCTAAAGAAGTAAAATCAATCAGAAACATACATATTAATTTTAATTA
The DNA here is from genome assembly GCA_964058825.1 of Carex arenaria. Lineage (NCBI taxonomy): Eukaryota > Viridiplantae > Streptophyta > Magnoliopsida > Poales > Cyperaceae > Carex > Carex arenaria. The sequence continues at coordinate 61,640 of CAXKVW010000198.1, forward strand.
ATTTCTTAACAAATAACAGGAGGAGTATCATCCATGGAATCATTCTTGAAAAGGTTCTTCCCCGGCGTGCTGCATAAAATGATCGAAAAAGGGATGAGCAACGAGTATTGTATGTACGACAGCCAGTCGTTGACGGCTTTCACATCGTCTCTCTACATTGCTGGCCTACTAGCTTCCCTGTTTGCCGGTAAGGTCACGAAAGCAATCGGTCGACAGGCAATCATGTTGCTTGGTGGTGCCATGTTTTTTGCTGGCGCTGCTATCAACGCCGGAGCCGTCAATATCGCCATGCTTATCATCGGACGCATGCTTCTCGGCTTCGGCGTCGGCTTCACTAATCAGGTACAATTAATCACACACATGCTAACTAGTGTTGTTAAGATTAAATAGTTGTATTTAAAATAGTTAAATTTCTTTTGTATGAAAGAAACTATCATAATATCAGAGTTTAATGGATGGTACTATGATTGGTCCAGTACTCTGAATTATATCTTTGTTTTTAATGTTCAAACAGTTGATCTGAACTGTTTAACACGATCTCCATATTAAAATGTAATTTTAAATCAAATTTTACATTTAAAATAAATTAACTATTTTTTAAATAGATAGAAAATCACTGTATACAAGTGTAGGAATGAAATTGGAGATGCCAATGTGCTTTTATATTTTATGTTGGTGTATGGTCTTAGTTGGTTAGCCACACTGTCACATGTACACATTAAATTCACAAGTACATGACAAATGTGTATATTATTAAACTCATGAATCTTGAATAAAAACAAAGGAATTTAAACTGGAAATAAGGAGTTGACTTTTTCCGGAGGTTTGGGTACTTTGCTTTTTAATGTTTCCTTGACAGATGGATAGTTAATTAAGCAATAATTAATACATCCTCTGCAATTATCTCAATTTTAGCTCCATTCAATAAACAATTTACTCAGTTAAAGTTGTGGGCTTTTGGATGTGGATACTTTTTGGGTTCAAATTTAACAATTGAATTAGGGAGAAAACAAATTATAGACTTCATGCTTTCTTACCTGCCAAAGATTTTTTTTTTACCAAATTTAAATGCTCCTAATTTTTTCTGAAAAAAAGTATAAAAATAAAAGCATATTTTTAACATTAACTGTATATTTTTTTCTGAGAAAAGTATAGAAATAAAAAGATAGTTTGGAGAGAAAAAAAATCAGTATTTAAAAAAATTCGGCAAAATTCACATTTCATACGTGTACGAAAATTATACAATATAATTCAGAAAAAAAAATTTTATAATAAAAGTAATATATTAAAAAATTGATATTTGTACACAATAAATAAATAAATTGTAAATTTATTAATAATATGAATTAAATATAGGTCTTGAAAAGTCATGCGTAGAAGACAAAAAATAATCAACAAATCGTATGATCCTCAACAAAAGGTGTATATATGGTATGAAAATAAATGCATGTCATCCATCGTAGACCAATTAAGTCATTTTAATTGGACTTAAAAAATATAGTTCCATAGAAATTTGGGTTCTGTACGTAATGTGACATTTAATTACTTGATGGCGATAGCTAGCTGCTAAAAGTCGTAATTAATTACATTTCGTACAAATTAAACTTGAATTTTCCATGTATAGCTAGATATACATGGATAAAGATCAAATTAAGTCAACTTTAGAGCGATAATTGATGGATTCTCTGACCATTATTTACTTTGACAATTTTAATAATTTTAAAAAAATAATTGAAATTCAACTTTATAGGTATATGATATATTATATAATATGATGAGATTTGGTGTATATTTTACAGCACATCAAGTGACTCGAACTTTTAACGATTCAAAATTAGCGATTTTTGATGCATCACCAACAATACATAAATGAATGAAATTTGATTGGTAGAATATTTATATGTTATTTATAAATTTAATTTTTTTATTTTTTATGTTTATTGTCAAGATTGAAAACACAGAGATGTCCAATTAAATGGGTTCAATTTTTCAATTTTATATAGATGCAATCAACAGTTCCTGTAAGGTGTAAACTCATTTTTTTTTTCTCAAAATATCAGTTTCACATTTTACATGAATTTTTAGAACTTTTAATTGTTTTTGTTTCCTTAGTGTATAATGTACTATTTTTAATTAATTCAATTAACGAAATTGAAGAGATAAATATCTGAATAGACATAAAATATATAGAAAAAAAAAATTAGCTTGGGTTGTTTGAAAGTTAGTTTCAGCTACCTTTGATATCAATGCATTTTGCTTTCCTAGGTTGTTAGGAATGCCTTTTATATCATTTTCATAATTTTTTATGAAAAATAATTAACCATACAAATTCTTTGATTCCTTGACATTTGGGTTCCAATCTTTGGCATGTAGCAAAAATATCATAGTCAATTTTAGAAAAAGTTACTGCAGTGACGTCCAATTGATTATATTAATTCAATCTTTCATTTTTATATGGTTGCATAACCAACAAAGTTTTACACACACACACACTCACACACACATATATATACAAGTTAAATAAATGAGGAGGGATCCAATTACCACAATTTTGAGTTACCACAAAGTTACAACAACGGTTTTTTTTCATTTTCAAAGTCCAAATCATCAATCGAAACCGTTAAACATAATTATCTAAATAAAATGTGCTTCCAGATCAAAATTTACATTTTTTTGAATTTTTTTACTATTTATTAAGATGGGTACAAAAACTAGTCAAATTCAGACCATTGAATTTTGTACCCATCTTAATAAATAGTAAAAAAATTCAAAAAAATGTAAAATTTAATCTGGAAGCATATTTTATTTAGATAATCATGTTGAACGGTTTGGATCGACAATTTGAATTTTGAAAATGAAAAAAATCGTTGTTGTAACTTTGTGGTAACTCAAAATTATTGTAACTTGATCCCTTCTCTAAATAAATATATACTAATACTTTCTCATATCATTTTGCTTCCTCATATACATGTGATATATCATTCGTACAGTTGAAAAATCAATTACCCAAAATTACTAACTATAGTCTTTGATTTGATGACATTACAGAGATGTCCAATCAACATTTCCTGTAAGGGTGTGAAATCATTTTTAATTTTTTTCTCTCAAAAGAGTTCCACACATTACCAAAACTTTTTTAAATTTTTCATTGTTTTTTTTTTGGTTTCATTAATTAGTGTACTATCTGAATAGAACGTCTATTTAATTCAACTGATAATAGGTTACAGACAAAAAAAATAATAGGCACAAGATAGAAATTAAAATATTATCTTGGGTAGTTTGAAATAAATGCATGTCAATATGTCATCCATAGTAGACCAAGTTAAAATAGACCAAGTCATTTTAACTGAATTTAAAAATAATACTTCAATAGAAATTTGGGCCCTGCCATGTGACATGCTAGTCGCTATTATATATAGTGTCAAATTCTATACTTTTCTAATTAATTAAATACAGTCACTCTTGTGACTTATGAGCTTGTGATATAGTTTTAATTACTTGATGGTGATAGCTAGCTATTATAAGTCTTAATTATTTTGACAATTTAATCATTTTCAAAAATAAATTTAAATTTGAAACTCAACATGATAGGCGTATGATCTATATTATGATCAGTTTTGTGTATATTTTACTGTATATCAAGCTCGATTTAAAATTAACGATCATTGATGCTGATGCATCACCATAAAAATACATTAATTGAATTAAATTTGATTAGTAAACTATTTATATGTTCAACAACATATCTGTAAAGATACTTTTAAAATTTTGTTTATAATCATTGTCAAGTGCTTTCTCATTAAAATTACAGAGATTTCAAATTAAGTATGTTCAATTATTTGGTCAAAGAATAGGTGAGAATGTTTATTAATTCATGACATAATTAATATGTTACTTTCCAAAATTAGATAAAGAATAGAAAAGACACAAGCTAGAAATAAAAAAAAAAAAACAAAAATCATATTGGGTGATTTGGAAGTTAGTTGCAGCTAACCTCTCATATCATTTTGCTTTCCTAGGTTGTAAGGCATGAAGTATCTCTTTTATATCATTTTCATCGTTTTCTGATAAAACAAAGTAACTTAAAATTTCATACACATTCTTTGATTGCATGAGATTTGGGTTGTAATCTGGCATGTACACATATATATGCATAAAGATCAGAGTCAATTTTAGAAGAAAAAAAATATATAATGACATGTAGCTATATATGTTATATTCAATCTTTCATTTTCATATAGTTCCTAACCAACACAGATTTTCTTATACAAGTTACAAGAAAGAAAAAAAAACACATAATAATACATTATCATATCATTTTGGTTTCTCATATGTAATATATCATTTTTGATGGAAAAAATAAACCTACAAAATTACTAACTACATTCTTTAATTACATTCCATTAATTGACACCTATGAAGGCCACCCCAGTTTACCTAGCAGAGATAGCTCCGCCACGGTGGCGCGGCGCCTTCACAAGCGGCTTCCAATTCTTCCTCGCAATCGGCAACCTCGCAGCCAACCTCACCAATTACGGCACCAACCACATTGAGCGCTGGGGTTGGCGCCTTTCTCTCGGCCTTGCTGCCGCCCCAGCCACCATCATTGTCGTCGGCGCATTCTTCATCACCGATAGCCCTAGTAGTCTTGTCGTGCGTGGTAAGCTCGATGCCGCCAGAGCGGCACTTCGTAGGGTTCGTGGCCCAAACGCCGATGTCGATTCCGAGCTCAAGGATGTCATCAGGTACTTTCATTTTCCCAAATTTTGTCACTATACATATTACATAGTGCATAAATAGGTAAAAAATCATAACTTGATAAAAAAAAACTGTGTTTACTATATTTAAAAGCCCAAAAGTATTCTTGAAAAAAATGTTGCTTTCAAATAAAACGGTTTAGATTGATTATTTGAACTCTAGAAACTAAAAATATTGATATGTAGTACGGACCAATCTGCGCTATACATATATAGTACCATAGCCCTCACTCACTCTTACTTAATTACCCACAATTAATTACTGTAAATGCAATTTAAGTTAAATCCATTCTATGAAATGATGAATGTTGTCAGGTCGGTGGAGGACTCGAAGAAGAACGAGGAGGAGGCGTACCGGAGGATCCTAAGGAGGGAGTATCGGCCGCATCTAGTGATGTCGGTTGCAGTGGCGTTATTCTTTCAGCTTACAGGGGTGATCGTGCTCGCATTCTTCTCACCATTGTTGTTCAGGACAGTCGGGTTTGGGAGTGACGGTGCATTGATCGGTGCTGTTATTTTGGGGGCGGTGAATCTAGTATCCATTTCGCTGTCGACATTCACGATCGATCGGTTGGGTCGCCGGCCACTGTTCTTTATCGGTGGGGCTGTCATGCTTGTCTGCCAGGTCAGCAATTGATTAGTTATATGACAGTTTTCCCCACAAAAAAAAAAATAACATTTTGGGATCATCCATGCAATTAGATTGTGGAGTGTTGCTTATAAATTGTGGGTCTAAATGGATTAACACATAGCAGCAATGGGCTTTATTTAAGAGCTAATCTCTTGGGCGTTCATTTGAAAGCAACATTTTTTTGAAGAATATTTTTGGGCTTTTATTTCTAGACACTAAGGTCACAGGTAAAATAACATCAAGGTGAAATATTAACCAAAATCTCCATTTTTTTGTTTTTTTTTACAAAATGGGCTCTACGGCTACTTATTTGAATTTGAACAACATTTTAAGGAATTCACTGATAAAGATTCAGGACCATTTAAAATTAGTTAAATTAGTGATTTATCTATTTAATTAAAAAATAAAATTTAGTCTCCAAGTATATTTCATATAAAAGTCACACTGAACAGTATTTGAATATTAAAAATGAACATATGAAATCATAGTATGAACTGATCTGCGCTGTGCATAGTCCATAGCCTCACTCTTTATATATTTCCAACATAAGTTTTTATACATAAAGTGATAGAACCATGGAACTCAAAAGAAGAAAAAAAATTAATTTGCTCTTAACCTTCTCTAATTGTAAAGGTTGCTATAGCATGGATTATGGGAGCACAAATCGGGAAGAGCGGTGAGGCCGCGATGTCGCATGGATATGCCGTGGCAGTACTGGTGCTGGTATGTGGCCACGCTGCTGGTTTCGGTGTCTCCTGGGGCCCACTAAACTGGGTAATACCCGGTGAAATTTTTCCCGTAGAGATTCGATCTGCGGGTAATGGCATTACATCAGCTATTAGCCTCGGGTGCACATTCATACAGACTCAAAGTTTCCTTGCCATGTTGTGCACATTTAAATACGCTACGTTTGCGTATTACGCCGGTTGGATCGTGATCATGACCACCTTCATTGCTCTTTTCATGCCGGAAACGAAAGGTGTTCCATTGGAATCGATGAACACGGTTTGGGCGAGTCACTGGTACTGGGGCCGGTTTATCAGGGAAAAGAATCAAGTAGTTGATGAATCAGCTTGATTTTTTGTTTTTCTTGTTAATTGGAAGGAAGTTACTGCTTAGTAGTTATTAATTAAGCGTGTCTGATTTCTTGTTTTGACATATTAGATTTTTGTAAATTTGTTACATGCTTTATTTTGGTATCCCTGTAATTACCATTTACCTATTACAAATATGTGAAAGTATTGTGTCAAGGTGAAATTCTAGAGAAATCCAATGAATGAGACTCTGCAAATATATCATTAAAGAAAAGAAAAAAAAATGAATGAAGGGATAAAAACTGAAAGAAGTCCTGTTCCAGTTTAATGGAAAAATATTTGTTTATTTCAGGAGAGATGCTATTATTTTTTAATCTGACTTGTTATATTATGTGCTCGTCTTTTTATTTTTATTTTGATAAGAGTAGTTTCTATTGGACCTTGTTAAAGAATTAATTATTATTTCAATTGTTCAAATGAGATATTAAGCTTCACTCATTACGTTTGTTTAAATAATATATATGGTAATTGTTTTTAAAAAGAATAAATCTAGCTTTAATATAATTATAATTATAATGAAATTAATATTATTATAAGTCATTTGGCGTTAGGCCCAATGATCATTAGAATTGACTTTTGGTTTTAGTGATTACCGATCTTTTTTTCCATAGCATTAAAAAAAGAAAAAGGGAATTTCATGTATAACCCTCAAGAACCTTGAAATTATGTATTTCCCCTTCTAAATTTGATAATATCATATTTGACCTTCTAAATTTCAGAAACTCACAAATTTAGCCAATTAATTTACTTTTCTATCAAAATTCATTTAAATTTATAAAGCTTTTTTTTTTTTACTATTTATTAAAAAAATAAAAATGTATAATATGTTTAACAATAATATATTATATTTTAATTGGTCGGTTTTGAAAACAAATGATTTATTTTCTTACATGTGACATACACACGCAAGAATATGTGTATGCATTGCAAACAGATAAATGCTTCATTAATTTCTCCTCGAAAACCAATAAGCTAAACACATAACATTTTTCTTTCATATACTACGAATCTCGATGAAATGAGAATTTCAGCTACTTATCTTACATAATAAGTAGGGAGTAAAGCTAGGGTGTGATGTGTTTAGTTGGTGAACACAAGTCCAAAAGTCTATCAGAATGGCTTCAAATGACGATATCGAACTGTTGAAATCTATCTACTTCTTGAGTGATTCATGTACATGTAAAAATTTTAAAGTTTTAAATTAATTTAGTACAAGATCAAGCGGTAAAAAAATAAAAAATGAATACATTAAACAATTTAGAAAATAATTTAAAAAAGTTCATTTTTTAAAATTAACTAATTAGTTGATTAATTAATTCCATGTTCATCTTTGAATTCATTCATTTGTTGTTTGAAGTGAAGCCACTAGTAAAAAATCACTAGTTGCTTCACTTTCTATAATTCAATTCATTTGATGTCTTTCATTTTGGTATTATTTTTTTATATGTTTCATTCATTGATTAAAACAGCAAAATATATATATATATATATGTGTGAGTTTTGTTTTTCCTGAGGTTGTTCATTAACAAGATAAAATGTAACCTGTTTAATTTATAAAGAAATAAATTAACACACAAATGGTACTTTCAAATTTCCTAGAATTCTATCCATGCAATTGATCCCCACAAATTAGTTATTTTGTATAATTTTCAGCTTCTATGATGAAAACCAATGAGAAAATAAAGCATTCACCATAGTGAAATCGATTAATAAAATTTCATGCTTAATTCTAAAAATTCATGTCAAATTGCAAAAACAAAGTTGAACGGATTTAAAAGAGAAATAAAGGTTGAGTACTATAAAATGTTAATAAAATACAACAAGGACTCCGTGGCCCAATGGATAAGGCGCTGGTCTACGGAACCAGAGATTCTGGGTTCGATCCCCAGCGGAGTCGATTATTACATTGTTTTTATTTTTTATCCTTTCCAATTTTGAACTTCACTTGGGAGGAGTTAGGGACTTAGGGTTGAAAATAAAAGCGGATATGAATCGATATTAATTACAAAAAATATATATTATTTAAAAAATTATCAAACTTTTTTATATTTAATTAATTATAATAGTATATAATATAATCTGTTTTCATAATATATATTGAACTATATAATATGTATGTATTATTTAAGTATGTACTATTTAAATATGGATATGAATCAATATTAATTACAAAAAAAATATATTATTTAAAACATATCAAACTTTTTATATTTAATTAATTATAATAGTAAATAACATAATCTGTTTTCATAATATATATTGAACTATATAATATGTATGCACTATTTAAGTATGTACTATTTAAATATGGATATTAAAATTCAAAACTAAATAGTATATGTGTTTGTGTACATATCTGTCTAATATTCAATATAATATGTATGTACTATTTAAATATGGATATGAATCGATATTAATTACAAAAAATATAAATTATTTACAAAATATCAAACTTTTTTATATTTAATTAATTATAATAGTAAATAACATAACCTGTTTTCATAATATATATTGAACTATATAATATGTATGTACTATTTAAGTATGTACTATTTAAATATGGATATTAAAATTCAAAACTAAATAGTATATGTATTTGTGTTCATATCTGTCTAATATTCAATTCTCATTCGAAAAATAAAAAGCAGATACGAATATAATTTTAACACTATACAATCTGTTTATATAACACAAGAAAAAATAAATAATATACATAAAATTACAGACGCATTAGACAAATATGTATACAAATTGGATCGGACATTTATTAGAAAATATAATATACATATTATTACAAATTATAAAAATTTGTAATATTTATCTAATTATAATGGTGAATAACACATTTTTTTAATAATATATATTATTTTCTTTGTACATTTGTTTATATAACACAAAAATAAATAAATAATATACATAAAATTACGGACGCACTATCTATGAAGATATACCAATTAAATGGATGATAATTGTTTTTTTTATTAATTCAACGACTTTATAAATAATCATTTAATATTCATTTTTATTTTTATAAATAAAACATCTCTCTCAAGCTACTTTTCTAAAGACTATATATATTTAATAAGAAAGAAGAAAAATACGTTATTTAACAAATGAAAAAAATGGGGTTGATTGACGTATAAAACAGTAACTCTAATTTTATGGTATGTAAGATTCTTTATGTTTAATAAAGTTTTTTTTTTTTTTATTAATTTGCACTTTTTTTATTAATTATTATTTTTTATGAGAAATGTAGGCTCCTATATTTCATATATCGGACACCAGTAGCGTCAATTTTACCAAGTTTTTTGGAAAATAAAAGCAGAAATGAAAATAAATAAAAGAAAGAGGATTATTTACATGCCAAGAAATAAGAAGAATTGGTATGGTCCTGAAAAATTCCTCTACATCTCTCTCTCCAAACCACAAAGCACAGTGTCAGATTCATTTGCCTTGCTGTCATTTATGAATTAATCTAAATAAAGGAAACTTACAAAATATTTCTTATTTTATAAACCAACTTTTTACGAAAATAAAGATTGAAATTGCATTATAAATGCAAGAGAAGCAGTTTTTCAACTGAATAATTAATAAATGTCAAACTTGTATACAAAATTAAAATTTTAAATAATGTCGAGATAATATGAAAATAACAGGAGGGTTCAAATATCTTTTTTGTTTTGGTCTCCATCATGCCTCTATTTTTAAAACTATAACAACTTAAATTTAAAAGCTTAAATGTTAAAATAAAATCGTTTGATATTATCTATTATCTTTATTTATATCATTTTCTCTATGCACAATTAATTAGTATCAAGAAGCTTGTAAAAAATACACCGATATAGATAAATTATGAACGTTGATTTTTCAACTTATTAATTCATATAAAATCTAAAAAAATAGTGAAAATATTTATTGTGCACGTAGAAAAAATAATATTAATTATATCTAACTGTTTTACTTTGATATTTAAGTATCAAATTTTTTGTTATTAGAAAATTAAAAAGTAAGATGAATGATGACATTTTTGAACCTTTCTCCACAAATAATTATGTTAATAATGCACCACAACCAACCTACCATATGGTTGTTTCCTCAAAAGTGGATGCATATATCATTAAATCTACTAATTAATGGCCTTGAAAGGGAAAGAAATGAAAACATTATCTTCCTTTTCCTGAAATATACATTTACGGATTAAGTGCACGTCGCCACGTCTACTATTTCCCTAACCACCTGGCTGTCCGTTTGTACATCTGTTCTTAGAACAAGAGCATTGTTTCACATCTCCAAATTGTACCCCAAGTGTTGTCACTAGCCACTACATACTATGTTGTCTACGCTGTCTATGTACCTTTTTGTTATCATAATAAAAGTTTATGATTTATTCTAAATTTTCAATGGAAAGTAGCGAGAAATGTACTTGTACTAGTATAAAAATGTTGCAATGGAAATATCTGACTGTTCTTCTTTACAACTAATAGTGATTTTTGACACAGATAGGATCCAATCATTGTTTTTTTTTTTCCTTTTTACTAAAAAATTGTGATATGGGATCTTGGTTTTTATTACTTTTTAAAAAGCACAAAAAGTGGAATTATTAGTGTCAAATTAAAAGAAAAGAAAATCTTAAACTGCCCCACAAAATCCTCTAGATTAATTGTTCTTATGGAATTGTTATAGTACATGAAAACATGAATCAAAATTTCTAAAGCAAATCATATAATTCCAATTACATTTATACTCCATAAATAGATTTGAGTTTTAAATTTTTTTTACTTACGGATGCATTATCAACACTCTTGTCCATGCAATTTTTTTCCTTGTTTATGACAAGCAGAGAGCATGTAATCTTCATACTCTCTCTCCTCAATTTAGAGAGGAGATATATTTATATTTTTCTATAGAAATTTCTACGCAGTTAATAACAATTTTTTATTTTATAGATTCTTAGAGTTCTAGACAAAAATTTATTGTATTTTCAAAATTTACTTGACTATATGCATGGTATATCATTGGATTTATCATTGTAAAAATTTAATTTATTAAAAATAATAGTGATTTCTCTATAGTAGTACCAAATATTTAATATTCATGTTAAGTTGTATAGTTTGATAATTTTCATTGATATATACAAAATTAAAATGTTTCTTTTTTTATCGGAGTTTGATGAGTTGAAAAAACGAGTGTGAATGTGTGATTTATCAGAACCGCCATATCTAATCCTGTGAGGCAATATATTCAAACATTCACTATTATTAATTTGTTACATATATTTAAAATTGTAAAAATATATTGATTTATTTTCAAAATTAACTTCATTGTATGATATTTCACTAAAACTTAACAAATTAACAAATATTTTTCTACTTTTAACAACAAAATATTTTGTAGACAAATCTATAACGGCACTATTAAAATAAAAAAATGGCTCAACAATTTCCTATTAAACAATGAAAAGCCAAAATAAAATCATTGTTGTAAGATACTATATCATATAATTAATCATACATAATTACTTTCATAAAAAAAAATACCTCCACTCAGATTAGGAAACAAAAACATTCAATCAAAATCATGACATTAATATTTCCAGTGTACATATTGGAGATCATAAACAAAACAATTTACCATCCACGTGTCTTGCCTAGCCCTCATCCAATCAGGCGTCACCACGTATTCCCATCCAGTGGGCTCCATCTGTCCTCTTTTATCTCTTGAGTCTCAACCCTCTGAGGTATCCGAATTATTTCTTTTATATTGAAACCGTTCGATCAGAATCCTGACCAATCTGACCCTAGGTAAATGCACAAGAGCTCTTTATTTTCGTGCGGATTCTTTTCGTACGGTCTAGATTTTAAAGGAAATGTTACTTTACCTCAGAGATAATGTATTAGTAAGCTCCTATACTGTCCTCTGTGTTAACAGAATATATCTTTTTAAATGTGGACCGTTTGATCAAAATATGGACAAATCCAGTCAATGTGGAATGAACAGGAATACTTAAATATTCGTGCTGATTTTAATCGGACGGTTTTTATCTAAGAATAAATATTATGTTACCTGAGAGCATATAAATCAGTGAGGTCCATTACCTGTCTGTCCTATTTAAATCCCATTCCTCCCTTCGCACCTTCTCCACTACATTTTGTTTTTGATCTAGATAGAGATTTCTCTTGCTATTTTCGAAGATTTTGATCGAGAAACAATGGCGACTTTCACAGTTCCCCATGCGATCCCCTCTCCTCAAGAGGATTGCGAGCAGCTTCACAAAGCTTTCGAAGGTCAATTTTTTTTTCTCTCATCCATTTCTTTGATTAATTTTTTTCTTTTTTGCAATTATTGTAAGGTTTGTCGAGATAAGGGAGTTGAGATGATCGCTGATCTATTTAATCTTTGATTAACAATTTTGTTAATGATTTTTGCTTGTGAGGGTTTAAGCATTGATCTTTCAGTACTACAGCGATCTGATATATATGTGCTTTAGTATATAAGCTCCTACACATTGAAATATTGAATTGCGGCTTTTAGATGATGTAGATTTCTATTTTCTTTTCACTCTTTGCTAGTGATTGAGTTGATTGAAATTTGAAGGTCAAATTTTGATTTGCTATCCATTTCTTTTATTTAAATTCTTATAATTATTTTAAGGACTGTTAAGAGATGAAAGTTGAAAGGAACTGGATGAGATGATCGCTGATCTATTTAATCTTTTATTAACATTTTGGTTAATGTTTTTTATGTGATGATTTAAGCATTGATCTTTCTAAACAGTGCATTGAGGTTTGTAGAAGATATTTTCTTTTTTTTGTTCTTTGCTAGTGATGAAATTGATTGAAGTTACTTTTATTTTTTTGATGGAATGTATAGATCATGTTAGTGAGAATTAGAACCATTGAATCAGGGTTGATTCAGTTATTAAATAAAAATGACAGATTTAATAATCGAATCATAACAGGTGATTAGCATTCTTTGAGCTTGTTAGCTCCTATGAGTTAATATTTGGTCAATATAATCAAATTCATTTTTCGGCGATCGGGTCAACATATATAGGATCTGATCATGTTTAGATCTATATGGGGTGTAGGTTTGTAACAGGCTTCTTTAGATCAGACATTTTGTTTTATGACCTTGTCGGATTTTATTTCAGTAATCCATTTATCTTGGTGTTCATAGGGGAAAAATCAGATCTGATATCTGGCACTTGTGATTAGTATAAATGGCATTAATTTGGGTTTACATTAGTCACAGATTAACATTAGCAGTAAATTTGCATGCAATAATTTTAGATCAAATTTTACAATTTTTGTATTTTTTTTTACTATGTTTTAAAATAAGTAGAAAATCACTTTATAAGGATATTTAGTGGAAGTGGAAGAATATGTATTGAAGTTATTCTTTGCAAAAATCAACATGTTAATTAGTCTAAGGAGCATTGCATTTATATAAGGATTTACATTGGTAAATGATATATAATATATTGATTGCAGGGTGGGGAACAAATGAGAATTTGATAATCTCAATACTTGCTCACCGCAATGCGGCACAAAGGAAGGCCATACGCCAGGCTTATCAGGCAACTTATGGCAAGGACCTACTTGAATCTCTCCTTCATGAGACCCATGGAGATTTTGAGGTCCATCTCTCTCTCTCTTTACATTTTATTAGGCTGAGTACAGCTTAGACCCAAATTGATTCTTTGGGCTACACATGGATAAGCAAGGCCCAATTAATTGAGGAATATTTGATACAATATAAAGGATCAATTGAATTTGCTAATCTTAGTAGTGTTTTTAGTGCTATGAAAAATTATCATTTCTGACTCAAGACTTTTGCTCTGCACAGAAACTAGTACTCTTGTGGACACTAGAGCCTAGCGAGAGGGATGCACTCCTTGCCAATGAAGCAGCAACCAAATGGCATGCAGCAAACCGTGTGCTTATCGAGATCGCATGCGCGAGGTCGTCAGAGGAGCTGTTTATCGCAAGGCGTGCATACCACAAGAAGTTCAAGCGTTCTCTTGAGGAGGATGTGGCTGCTCACACCAAAGGTGACTTCCGCAAGGTATTAGATTCTTACATTAGTCATGTTGTGATCACACGTGTCGTGTCAAAACATGACTAGTCACGTTTGGTCACGTTTATTTTTTTTTTCATATTTTAAGTTAGTTTATTCAAAATTCACCATTAGATCATGATCTAACGGTCCTGGTCACACGTGACTACCTGCCATCCGTGTTTCGGTGGATGATCACGTGCCGTGACGGAACTGTGTTGTATCCTGTCACGATATGACCTTTTTACACCCCTACTAATAAGAAGTGGTACTTATTGGATATTAATTGCTATTTTGTTGTTTACTGTGTAAATTGTGGCTTCCGTAGAATTTGTTTATTTGATTAAGAGCTGAATTAATCTTTCAAAATCTATCTGTAATACAAAACAATCCTAGGATTTCCTAATCAACATTTCGTTTACTAGGCGTCTAGGCCTCAAAAATTTTAATTTACACTTGTGAAACAATTGCCTTTGCAAAAGGCATGATTTTTCTGGTAACTGATTGAATATTACCTTTGTACGTCAGCTTTTGGTACCACTTGTTAGTGCATACCGGTACGAAGGGGTGGAGGTGAACATGCATCTCGCAAAATCAGAGGCCAAATTGCTCCATGACAAGATCTCTGACAAGGCTTACAGTGATGAAGAGGTAATCAGGGTTCTGACAACCCGGAGCAAGCCTCAGCTCCTCGCCACATTCAATCAGTATAAAAATGAATTTGGCAATGCAATCAACAAGGTAATCTCTTATAAATTTTGAGTTTAGATCCGGACGTCCTATCTGCTTTGGCACGAATATTTACACACAAACTTTCTTCATCCCAGGATCTGAAATCCGACCCAAAGGACGATTTCTTAGCTGCTCTTCGAGCAGTCGTTCGTTTAATCTGCTGTCCTGAGAAGTACCTTGAGAAAGTAGTGAGGCTTTCTCTCAACAAAATGGGAACCGAAGAAACTGCCCTGACCCGCATCGTGGCCACTCGTGCAGAGGTTGACCTCAAGGTGATCAAGGAAGTGTACCAAAGCCGCAACAGCGTGCCACTTGAGAAGGCAGTGAAGCATGACACCCATCGCCACTACGAGGATTTGCTTCTTGCATTGCTCGGATGCGAGGAGAAGTGATTTACCAAAGGTTGTTTTGAACTTTTGAGAGTTGAGTTTGCTTTATGGAACCTTTTCGGAAATATTGAATAAAGTAGTTTGTTTGTGTGTTTTTGCTCAGTGAATGCTGTTAATAGGGGTGTTCAAATGGTTAATCGAATTAAGGTAGTCAAACCAAAAAAAAATCGGTTTTTAAAAATTTAATTGAACCAACTGAATTAAATTTGTTGACTGAATAACAACCGAACTAAAAAAAATCAAAAGTAAATTTTGGGTTTTTGGGTGGAATGGAAATAAGAGATATTAAATTTAGAAAGTCAAAACTCAATATATACACAAATACATTTAGTAATCATAGAAATAAATTTCAAGATACGTTGATCTGAAATAAGAGAGACTAGAGTGAATGAAATGTAACAAATCAAAGTAATTCAAAAACTGTTCTTTCTTAGTGAATGATGGTGCCCAATTTTGATTACACATAATAATGAGGTTATAAAGTTCAAATAATTGATCTTAGCTAGTTGTCGATCAAATTTCACATTTTGTAAAAAAAAAAAATTACTTTTTTAAATATGTTGAACGTCACTTAATCTTAAGATTATAGGTCATTCGGAAGTAGTGATTTTCTACCAATATGAAAAATAGTATTTTTTTTTTTTTGGAAAAAAAAGAAAAATTTACAATGGAGATTCAACAATTCAGATCAATTATTTAAATTATAAAAATTTGCGCTATGGATAATACCATAGTCTCCCTCAATAATAATACTCGATTTTGAAAGCTAATAAAAATGGTTAGGTTGATAGAATGATGATACAACGTATTCCAAGATAATAATAAATATGGTTTGACATCGATAAGGATGATAGTGATTACTGTTTCCTTCTCTATGTGTCTCTCATTTTTTAATCAAATCATAACCGTGACAGGACTTGATCATGTCTCATTATTTTGGAAAGAAAAGAAAAAGAAAGAGATATATGATCTGTATTCAACGATAAAGAAATTACAACCTCTAAACTTAAATTAAATGAGAGGAGTTCATATCACCTAAGGTCACTCAAATTTTTGAGTTTTATATTTACTTTGGCACAAATATTAATGAGGTTATGCGCAGGGGGCGGAGCCAGACTTTTAAGGTATGGAGGTCAAATTTGAATGTCGGTCAACCATATAAAATTTTCGTATTGCGAATGGGGTCAATTTTATAATTTTGTAGCATTTTACTCTAAACTATACTATGTATAATCATAAAATTTTTAAAAATAAATGGAGGTCAATTGACTCCCATTGCTTGTTACTGGATCTGCCTCTGGTTATGTGCATCTCAGATTAGAATGATCCCAATTTTAATCGGACAATTCTGATCTAAACTCAACATTTAAGTTATCTCATAGGATTCGGACTGGAATCGATATTTTCGTAAACAGACATGACTGGTGTCACTACATTAAGCCCACGGTTTTAAAGAAAGTTGCTCCCATAAAATCATAATATATATAAACTAAATTTGATAATCGGAAGTCATTTGTGAACTAATGGGTGTTAGTAATGGTAACATAAACGTAAATTAAATATTGGGGGGGGGGGGGGGGGGGGGGGGGGGTAGGTGGTAAATTCTACGCTTGATTAATAAAGTTGCTCATGTTATCTTTATATTATCTAAATTAAATTTGATAATTGAAGGTCATAAGTAATGATAACTATGGTTTAAAAACTATTTAATTATAATTAGACTAAACATAATACATAATAATACCTATGATAGTGAAAGATGGAAGTGTCATGAATTCTATGACATGAGACATTCGGACAGTCGGCCACCTATACACCTAGCAAACATCATATGCAATTATAATGCATTTAAAACGTTAACAGCAACGGTGTAGAGGGTTAGGCGTACATATAAAATAAAATAAAAGATCTAAGATTACTTGTGGGACGATCACATTACTCTGAACATCACATCTCAACAATTTCTTTGGATGCATTTTTAAAATATATCTGGTAGAACTATGGACTTTTAAGTTTATCAAGTTTTATTTTATTTTATTTCAATACATATCAGATTGATTTTAGTGAATGGAAAATTTAAATATTAAAATCAGTCTACTTCACAAATAATGTATTCATATTAACTAACACATTAAAATTATCTTGTGAAGTTTTTTTTTTTTTTTATCTTATCACTTGATTTTATAATAAATTAATTAGAAAAATTATAAATTTTATATGTATTATGTATACAAGTCATTTGTGAGGTATGACAGTTTTAATAGTTTTAATTCGTTTTTTAAAGTTATTTCGATAGGTCTTCGAGTAAACTCACAAAATTTTTCTTAGTTCATTAAAAAAATACATATATTTCGGTTATTCTTTGAACCAATTTTGTTTTCTTTTGTTAGTGAAGTTTGATTCTACCCTTCAGCACACAAAAAACTTTTAATTAATTTGGTGGTTTGAATTTCCATTAAACCCACCACAAATTGGTTTTTTTTTTATTATTCAATTCAATTTGACAAAAAACATCTTGATTCTTGACATGTCAACTACTAAGAAAGTTCCAAAATTTAAAACTGCTCCACAAGGACAATTCCAACGACCTGTCACCATTTATAGTTACAACGTGGTGTCTTAAACGTATATAAATTAAACAACTAAACTAAATAGTAAATGAAAAGGGTTCAAATCCTTCATTTCTCTCATGCATCAACTGTACTTCACATTCTTTTCTACATTTTTGAAGTCCAAACAATCAATTCAAACTGCTCAATACGATCTTCATATCAAAATTGCTCAGAGACCTAATTTTATATTTTTTCAAAAACATATTATTATTTTTCAAATAAATACAAAATCATTGTTCTTGGATAATTCATAATCTTCTAAAAAATAAAAAATGATATTGTACCTATCCAAAAAAATAGTAAAAAATTCAAAATTATATAAAATTTGATCAACAAAACACATTTTAATTGAATATCATGTTGAGTAATTCGAACCAACTATTAAGACTTTAAAAACAAAGATAAGGATATAAGTCATAATTGGAACACAAAAACAATAATACAACTAAACTAAATATATAATACCTATTGGTACCAATAAACAACCAAAAGCTGGTAGAAAGTGTTATCTGGAATAGAAGGGTGCAAATAACATAACATACATGATACAATGGAGTATATATCAATATTACATGTACCTACTGGTATCCTTGCAAAAAACATAGAAGAGAAAAACACAAGGGATCTGAGGTAGGCCCCACTCCTCTTTCAAAGAAACACCACTCTCTTTCTCTCAAAGAAAATACACAAGTGCCATTTCTCTTGCTTTAAAAAAAGTAAAGCAAGCTCACAGTATTTTTTTGAAGCAGTTACAGCAAAGTAATGGTGCTCGAGCCGCCAGGTGGCTGGCGAGACCCACCATAGTAGTCCCTTGATGTAGCTCCCTTCGCCTGAGTCCCGTCAGAGAAGATATTACTACCGCTCATTTCACGCCGCTTTGCCTCACTTAGAATTCTTTCTGGAGAGCCTTTTCCAGGCATTGCTTCCTTGAAAATACCATTCCCTGTTAATTCTTGGAATTTTTGCTCGTTGATTTTTCTATAAGGCTTTGTTACAGGTTCTTCACTGAATGAAATGCTGCTAGCACCACCAGCAGGCTGTCCAAAAAGATTTTTTTTATTAATTAACAATTAATATGCATCCATATCTCTATTTTTAAACTTTAAATAGTTGATCTGAACCATTAAACATGATCTCTCTATGGAAATATAGTTGGAGACCAGATTTTACTTTTTTTTAGAATTTTTTTACTATTTCTTTAGATAGGTAGAAAATCACTGATTTTGGATGGTCAGAATTTTCAAATCAAGTGAGTTTCTATCTATCTAAAATAATAGTAAACAAATTCTAAAAAATGTAAAATTTGATCACCAAGTATTGAACAGGTTCAGAACGAATGTTTAGACTTTAAAAAAATATAAAAATGAAGAGAAATCAAGCACGTACATTTGAAACTTTGACAGATGTATGAATAGTTTTCGGCTTGGGATGTGCAAAGTCGACATTGCCCTTCAAATCCTCATTACGTGCAGCACGTGGCCGGGCAGGTGCTTCAGGCGGAGGGCCGAAAATGTCACTTCCTGTGAGTTCCTTAATTTTTGTCTCAGAGATCTCTTTTGTTGTTTTCATAAGAGTCTCTTCACTCACCAGACTCCCGCTTAGTTCTCTCTGTTTCGCCACCTCAGTGAGAGAAGTTGGTTTTTTTGGAGAGGGGGATTCTTGTGTGGCAAATGATATTTGACTCGTACCAGCCGAAGTTTTCTGGTACAGAAGAATAAATAGCAAACATTAAGTTCCTATCCAAAATCGATCAATTAGAAGACTAAATATTTCTTTTAAACATGTTTTACATATTTTTCTTTGTTTTTTTAGTAAAGGGTAAAATGGGTTCTATATAAATATAAAATGAGTTTTAATAGAAAAGTCAATAAATTTGGTAAATTTGTGAGTTTTTCAAATTTAGAAGGGTATAAATGATATGTTGACTTTATAGGGGGAATATGTAAGAGAGGGGGGTTTCCTGTGTGGAAAATGATATTTGACTCATACCAGCCATAGTTTGCTGGTACAGAAGAATAAAATAGCAATAAATTATTAAGTTTCTATTCTATTTGATTGTCAGTATTTAAAATTAGGGGGAATTTCATGTATCCCAGTCAAAAAAATCGATATTACATATGTCTCCCTCTAACTTCATAATATCATATTTACCCTTCTAAATTTCAAAAACTTGCAAATTTACCCATTTTATTGTCTTCTCTATTAAAAATCATTTTAAATTTATAAAAAACTCATTTTAACCTTTATTAAAAAGATAAAAGTATGTACCATGTCAGCCGTCTCTACTTTTGATCTATACATGGTGACATTTAGGTATACATGAAATCCCCCCTTAAAATTAATTTGAGGGAACTGGTACCTTATTATACCAGAAGAGGTAATTGATAAGTACCAAGTAAAAATTTTAGGATGGCATGACAGAACATACCTGAGAAATTTTGACAGAGGTCTTCATATTTGAGCTAACAGAGGAGGGTGGTTCTGATTCCCTGCTCCCATTTTCGCCCTCAAAAATACCACTGCCTGTAAATTCTCTTAGCTTTGAATCGGAATAATATTTCCTGACACGTGAAAAACTTGTTATCAAAAGATTCAACATTATCTAGGCCTAATTACTGAAAAACCCTAGAAAATAATTGGGAAGCTCATAGAAACGAAGATCTGCTTCTATCAAGAGCCTAACATAGTATGGACATGAATTAGGTTTCCTTTTTTACCGAATTGATGTTACCTTTTGTTTATGTCGTCAACTTCTTGTGTGCTCATAGGTGCACCAAGCATGATGGAGCTGATATTATCAACAGGCTAGAAACACGCACAAAAAGAGTACACATTTTAAGGAAACTTTACCAGAAAATGTAGCTTAAATTAAAGAGCAAGAGAGAAGAAACCAGAAAGGGTGTTGACCTTGTAACCCTGACGCGATGCTGACGCAGCACGCGAGGCCGATGCGGCAGCGGCAGTCGGAGGGAGATCCTCGACTTCTTGTTTGGTCATAGATGCACCAAACATGCTTGAACTGATCTTATCAACAGGCTACAAATACACACAAAAAGAGAGCACATATATTATAAAGATTTTTTATTATGATATTTTATCAAGATTATACTAAGATTGTACTAATTTAGTGTTCTAATAATCTCAAATAAGAAGTCAAAATCATTGAAAGAAAGAATTGTGATGAGCTAGTTGTGATTTAATGATATAACTATAATACTAAAAAATCCATGTATTTCTACTTTGTATTTGGTAACAAAATATGCTGACAGTAACACCTCTATATGCAAATCATAAGGTAAAATTGAGGTTCGATTTTTGAGAGAAACGGGAAAAAAGATCACATCTTTTCTAACTGAACGATAAAAATGGGGAAAATTAAACAGGAAATTCTACAAAAAAATTATATAAATTTTACCTCAATCAACTAATAAGCTGAAAAATAAGATATAATCAATGTAACAACTGATAAATTAAAGGGGCTTCTTACAAATATGAACAACTACCAGCATTATAGCTGGTACTTTTGCAAAATTAAGAAAGTAACAAGTAAATATGCAAATATTCCTCCCCATGTACCAGAAGATGTACCAGCAAATGTACCTTAAATTAAATTAAGCTAATAAGCTGCGAATGTACCTTAAAAGTAAATTAAGCTAATAAGCTGCAAATGTACCAGTAAATGCAACCACTGATAAATCAATATTCCTCCCAAAAACCAGCAAATGTAGGTTGAATCAAAGAGAAAGAGAGAGAAGAAAGGGTGTTGACCTTGAAACCCTGGCGAGCGGATGAGGTGGCAGAGGGGGTACGAGGGAGATCGGGCGGTGGTCGCGATTCCTCCGACCATCGCAGCAGATTCGCCGTGGCAGTGTGTGACGTACGCACTGGCCTCGCCATTTTCTCTTCTCTCTTTTGAATTTGTAGAGAGAGAGAGAGAGAGAGATCTATTTTCTCTTTTGTTTGAATTTCTCTCTCTCTCTTGGCCACCTGTCTTTTATATTGGAGTTATCAAAACTGCAGGCTCAAACAAAAAAAAATGAAAAGAAAAACAAAACAATAAAAAATAGTGCTGGCCTCAGGCCTGCAGTTAAATACGAATTCATAAACCCTGAAGTAACATAATATTTCTGGTTAAATATGGAACGTCCGATTGGATTCCGCACGAATATTGAAATAATATCTGCATTTCTTCATGATCGTACGATTTTGATCTAAACAGAATCTGGGAAGATCTTGTTATCTCCAAGGTACCTTATATTTTGCTTGACCGACGTGTCCGGTTCCTACTCGGGAATAGGGACGAGCCACTATTATATGAGCATTGAGATTAGTGTAGAACCTATTTGAATAGTTCAGATTTTCCAGGAAGTCACGCAAAATATAAGTTATCTGAGAGAATGAGAATACGATTATTTATTGAAGGTTATAATATTTGGTTGGGATTGTGTCCAAAAGATAATGGACAAAGTCAGATCTAAACCGTATTTTAGACGTCAAAATTCCTACGAACGGGTGTGATTTACCAGATCTTTTGAACTTATGAAGTTGTAAATCGTTGGCACGAATTTTCAGCGCAAATAGGACGATTCTAAACCGAAAAGGGATGAATTTTGTCCGAAGGCCTTTTGACGAAACCCAATGGGTAGAATTTGTCCTCCTTTGATGGCGCTTTTGAAGTGGTCAATCTTAAACGTACTAAAATATTTTACGCATATTTACTCTCAGGGAGGTTGGAATAACTAATTGGGTTTTGTTGACCTGTGTTGGGCTATAGTGAACTTTTTATGTGGATATAGAGATGGGTATAATCAACTGACGTCGGGGAATTTTTTTTGAACGCGTTGCGCTCCAAGACAGCAAAACCAAAACGAGATTGGGATCGTCTACAGCATTCAAATGCTCATCCAACGGATGAGAGTGCTGCAAGATTCGTGCTGTCCTTGAGTCATTCCAACAATCTCCTTTGTAGAAGATCCAACGGTTCAAAACTCCATTGGAAAATTAATTTCCATCCTTATTATAATCCGATATTTCTTTTTGGTCCAACTCATTTTCTTTTTGGACTTGAGATTAGGTCTGATGTCCATTGGATCTAATTTGGTTCGACGGATTCAATCACCATTTAATATTTTTTAAGATTCGTGTAAATTGGTTTACATTTTGTGCGGCTTTGGATCAATTTTTGTGCGCACATATCTTAAGATATATAAGACGGTCTTATAGCTCGTTGAACCTAAAACTAGGTCTGATGGGCATCGGAGCCACTCCGTTCTCTTCTTTTTGATATATTTGTTGTAAAAAGGTTGCAAAAGTTGAGAATTATAATTAACATGTATGAAATATATCTTAGGGAGAACATAAGAATGAATAAATTAATTAATCTTTTAGACCATACAAAAAATTAGAATTAGAATAAATAATAAGCTTAATGAACATGTTAAATGCTCTTAGGACCATGAAATGATCTTTTGCCAACTTCAATGATGACAAGACTCCACAACTTAAGACCATGAATCATGAGGTATTAATTAGAAAGAATATATATAACCAACAAACAACAAATTTGAAGGTTTCAATGCCAACCACATTCAGGTTATGGCTTGTCTATCAAAATCCAGATCCAGTCAGGTACCTGACTAGGTAGAATGAGATCCAAATATTTGTTTATACCCAATGCATTTAAGGTTCCAAAAAAAATCACTCGGCTGGAATTTTTTCAGATAGATACAGTACCTGAGGGGATAGTCTTCTAGTATACCAATGGTTTCAGAAAATATGAGTAATAGTTCTGAACTTTTCAATTAAGGGATAAAATACATTTTGTAAAGTATATGTCATTTTAAGCTCTAGGATGAATATAAGGCAAACATGTCAAGTTATTGTAAGTCAAACATTAATTCAAATTTATAAACTGCATTTTGAACCATTAATTAATCACAAACTGAAATAGAATATAATATTATGTTTCTCATATTGAAATGTGCTTGGAGACCAAATTTTACATTTTTTGGAATTTTTTTGCTATTTATTAAGCCACTTTGAAAATCTCAGATCTGCTGTGAACAGTAAAAAAAAACAGTAAAATTTTCTGGACCATCGGATCTGCGATTTTCAAAGTGGCTTAATAAATAGCAAAAAAATTCCAAAAAATGTAAAATTTGGTCTCCAAGCACATTTCAATTGAAGAACATGTTCAACGGTTCGGATAAGGTGTTTGGATTTTTAAAATGAAAATATAGTGCCGTAAAGTACCAAGGCTTTTTACTCTATAGAGTACCATAGCCCAACTATATATATATATATATATATATATATATAGTAGAACTAGGGTGCTCCTAAGTTCACCAAGCCTCTTGTGAACTTGACTCTAAAGTATATCGAATCGACTTTAAACGATGAATCCAAACCGTTGAAATCCTTCTATCTAATGATTGATGCGTCTACATGTGAAAATTTTAAAGCTTCGAATTAATTTGATATAGAGTTAAGTGGTCAAAGGAGTCCAAAAAATGAATACATTAAAATTTATTTATAAACCTTAAATTTTTGACCACTTGACTCTATATTAAATTAATTCGAAACTTTAAAATTTGCACATGTAAACGCATCACTCATTAGGTAGAAGGGTTTCAACTGTTTGGATTCATCGTTTAAAGTCGATTCGATATATTTTAGAGTCAAGTTCACAAGAAGTTTGGTGAACTTAGGAGCACCCTAGTTCTACTCATATATATATATATATATCAATGAAAATTAAACCATGAAGCAATTCCAATAAAGTAGTTTAGCACTGAGATGTCACAATGCATGGTAAATTAAAAGTACAAAAAAAATGACCTCCCAGGAAATAATATAAACTAAACATAACAATAATGTGTAGAGATGATTACATAGAGAAACTTTTGAATTTTGAAGAGTTCAGTTAAAAAAAAAATATTACTAAAGGGCATTTAAAAGATTTTTTTATTAATATGGAATTATTTTTAATGGAAAAGATAGTGATTTGTCAATACATGATTAATTTGTATCTTTGAAGGATAAGTACTATATTATTAATTTTGAAGGGATAAGTACGTCCGTAGGTCGTAGGTTTTGTGAGAGCATATCTATCTATTGAACTGTGTAAGAAACTATAATTGAACAAGGCCCAGTTAAAAAGGCCTGTTAGGAGCAGTGTTTTAAAATTCGGTCTATTTGTTCGAATATTTCTATTCGGTTGCAATCCGAATAGAAAATCTATATTCGGTTTGAATATGAATTTTAGAGCATATTACCGGTTTAGAGTATATTAATAGTGATAAAATATTGGTTTAAAGTATATTAAAAGTGATTTATATTACATATTACTGGTTTAGAGTATATTAAAAATGATAAAAATACTGGTTTAGAGTATATTAATAGTGAGTCATACCACATATTACCGTATGCTTGTTTATATATACGAATTCTCATTTAAAATCCGCATATATAAATCCGAATAAAAATCCGCATATGCGGCCGCATACCGTATATGCGGTATGTGGTGGCTTTCCGCATACCGAATAAGAACGAATTTCAAAACATTGGTTAGGAGACTATTACATATTACTCTTTTCAGGCCCAGGTCAGCGCAGAGCAATTACCGAATTCATATTACCTGAGTTAATAGAAATATTGAATTTAGATCCGGACCGTCCGAATTGCTTTAGCACAAATATTGAAGGTTGCGTACGGTTTGGATCTGTAATCAAATATTCTGTTACTACAGAGGATGTGGACTCCAAAATCACCGCCTCATCACAACATAAAATACAACTGAACAAATCTGAAGAAGAAATATGGGCCTCACTGGAGTGTCCATTGAATGGTGTTATGGGCCCACTGGTGAGTGGTTGAATATACATCGTAACGGAAACGGTTGGTGAGCCATGGTTAATATGGGCCGTGCGGCCTGCCTTTGGCATGGGCCCTCTTTGACCGTTCAAACAATTGTTGGTCGTAGATCCAGTAAACCTATTGTTCCACGCTGAAAGCAACCCAAGTTAGACATTTCCTTTCGTGCAGGAAATATTAATCAAGTTAGAGCTAGTATTCAGACTTGGGAAAGCAGAGGCAGAGAGGGACTTGACTTGGTAGTTCATTTGCACAAGTCTTGTTATACTTTTCACTATAAAATGATGAAGATAAAAGAAACCATGCAAGGGACCTGTTACTTGTAGTGTGTAGAATATTTGAGAAGAAAAATGAGGAGTGTATTAGTGATTCTCTGTTTGCTGCTCAGCGCCATGGCCATGCAACCTGCTGCTTCTGCTGGAATCCTCAGGTCCTTAATTAAACTGACTACACTTACACCTGAACCAGGTAAATGCTCTACCGTTCTGAGTGACTAGATATTAATGTAGAACCATATTATAGATTAATAGTGTATTCTTATCTGAAAAAAAAAATTAGATTAATAGTGTATTTTAAAAAAAGAATAGATAAGTGATGTGTCTCCATATTTACTATGTACTCTTTTGTTTTCAAGAAAGGATAAAACAAGTAACAAGAAACAATAAGTTTTAGGGGGGAAAACAATAGTGTTTTAGCTGTTTGTGGATTGTCAAAAGAAATAACAGAAAATAGTTCAATCTAGTATATGAGAATAGTGTTAGAAGATAATTAAGCCAGATAATTAATCCAAATAGTGTGGACAAATTATTAATTTTGTGCAATTCGTAATAGTGCAAATGTTATTTTAGCTATATTATTCAGATTGAGAATTAGCTTTCTGTGTTGAACTTCGTTGGTTGGAAATCCGGATAAAATATCTCTTATGGATATTGACAATTAATATTATTTCTATGGAAATTAAATTTGCTCTCTGTTGAACTCTTTCTAAGAATTGAATCCAAATGATATTTGTTTATCAAGAATAGTACAAATTTAGCACTTTTTACATATTATTCAAATTAACACTTCTCTTGTACAATTTTCATGTACTAATATAAATAGCATTATGTTTTCATTTTTCCTTTGAAGATCCAAAGTCCAAACCCATCATTTTGCAGAAAAAATGGGTCTGTATTAATTAATTACGTCCAATTGCAATATTATTTCTAGAACTCAGTTCTAAACATTGTTATTATATATCATGCATCTGAACATATCATTGGAGATGGTTCTAAATAGCAGTCTAGTTCAAGAATGGTCGAGTCAGTTGCCCCTGTTCCTTTGAGATGAGTTAAGAGAAAAACCGACTTTGATGATTTCATGTACATTGAGACCAGTGCTTTATCAATTTGTACATAAATAACCTCGAGGTTTTTTATACTGTTTAATATAACTCAATATTCATATGTTCTCAACTTTTGCAAATCTTCAGGGGGTCCCAGCGGACCTGGGTCTCCTCCCAAATATAAGCCCCCCAAATAATTAAAGCCCCCACAGAGGTTGCTGCTAGCGGTGCTGAGGAAAGAATGGAGATTTCGGGAAACTAATAGCAACGATAATGGGATGATTTATTTTGTAATTACCTAGTTCAAAGAAAGTTGGGGAGTAACATTAATACATTATTTTACATGCATATTGTATCCATTTTATTTCGGCTTGTATTAATACACAATGATTATAGATGATATCGGCAGTACTACTTTTAATATAAATTATTTGGATATTTTGTGTTCAACTCATCCATTTAATGAATGTATTAAAATGTTTTAATTAATTAATGATGTCGTGATGCATTTTTATATATTTAAATATAGCGGCGATGTCAAGTTTTAATATGAATTTTATGATTAAACTGGAAATAATCTATAGATGATTAATTTGTTCCAAGTTTTTGCTGAATAAATAATCTATGATCTTATACTGAATATAATTATTTGGATATGTTTTGTTGTAATAATGAGATCCTAATATTGCGTTATGTTGTTGAAAATTTTCTCCCTTCATAATTCAAAAATAAAATAAAAATAGGACCCACATATATTATTGTACAAAAGACCACAACAAATTCAATATATTTAATATATTTGAATATATTGGTAATGGCAACTTTTAATATGAATTTTATGATTAAATTGGACATACTTTATAGGTGATTGTTTTATGGTTTTTTTTGATAAATAATAATCTATATTTAAACTGAATATAATTGATGAATCAATTGTTTTTATTTAGTATGGTTTTAATTAAATAATTCTAAATCTGTTTTATATTTTGAATAACAAATTTAGACATGGTGCTATATTGTATTTTGAACATTGATCTGACTGGATGTAGATGATTTCTGAATATTGAATAATACATCTATGGTGAAAAAACAGCTGCACCGGGAGGCAGAGGCGGAGCTACAGTATAACAGGGGTAGGCAGTTCTGGAAAAAAAAATTTATTTGGACCAGGTTATTTAGTGGGCCTTGCCGACTCCTGAGTTTGATTATGCCTACCCCTGACTTTGTGGTCCAGATATTTTTTCTGCCCGATAACAAACTTCTTTAAAGTCTAGCAATATCAGACACTGATATCCGCACGTACCTGTAATCGATAACCCGATCTTTGTTACTGTTTAAGGCTTGCGTTGAGTTGATATATAAAGCTCCCAGTGTGATATATCTTTCAATTGTGGGACTAAAGTTTTGAGTTCCATCCAGAGCGACTCTAGCTTGATATCCGAAGTCGCTAGCAGTCTAGGACTATAGTTTGGCAGGCCTACTACCCCAGACAACGACTCATTTGTTTTATCAAGAATAAATTTTACAACTTTATTTATATGTAATTCAACAATTAATTAATTAAATGTTCCCTTAATTGCTTCAAAATAAGAATAGTTTTAATCATCTCCATTTAATTTGACAATCGATTACATTATCCAAATTGAGAAAAAATAATTCAAAATTTGAAAATATTTTTTATGTCTGGTTCATTAATAGTTTTAATGCAACTCATTTAATTTAAGTTGATAATATTTTTATATATAATCATTCAAAAGTGACAGAAAGTGATAGAATAGAGGTCATTTTAACCTCATCTGGGCAAAACAAATACAAATAAGAATATGTAATTTCGAATATGTACCAATTTGTGATTTGTAATTTAGAAAGTGTTTAGAACTCAAATCCACTAAGAATCTGAACCCGTTTAAAAAAAGAACCCGAATCAGAATTTTGCCTACCCCTGACTAAAATCCTGGCAATGCTGCACCGGGAGGGGGAGCGCGTTGCCGAGCTGTTGTGATGACTGAAGGAGTCTCTTGCCGAGAGAATGGCTGTGGAGGTGGTCGCTGTCATGGATGTTATCTTCTTTCATAAATGCAGGAGATGAATTGTCTGATTTGATAATAAATACAATAAATAAACATATCCTGTAAGAAACGAAAATCATACAAATAGAATGCACCCTTCCATTCAAAACAATGTAATAAGATAAAAGGAAAATAAACAAATAATTCGTACAATAAGAAATAGCTATACCCAAATGTGGAACAAATGTTTGAAGGAAGAATTATTCTTGGTATGCTGCTCCTGGTAATTTTATAACTTACATTAACTAATAGAGAGCAGATTAAAATAGATGAGGCGGAGAGATGGAGCAAGATGAATTTGCACAAAAAATCAATTCTAAACAATTTTTGCAAAATGATATGTTAAGTAGGTCTGAGCTAGAGTTTAGAGATACCATACTGGTACAGTTTTTTTTTTTTTTTTTATTTGAGGAGATACTGGTACAGTTTTTATGGTACCATACTGGTACTACTTGGTGCTGTTGACAGCATTTATAGAAATTTACAATAGTTAGATTCGAGAGTTCTAGAACACTGAAACCCTTAACTAAAATGCCACCGGCTCCGTAGTGATTATCCCATCTGCTCAGTAGTCCCATCGATGTCGTTATGTGGAGAAATGGAAAGAGTATACTATAGCAAACTTTGCCCTAGTACGTTGATATTTCTTATAAATTTCTTTGTATTACTAATTCTATTGAAGTTTAATTACCTTTACTAATTCACTAATTTATCTAATTATTCAATTAATCCACATAAAAGTTACCGAATTGTGCATGCAATGGGTAAACAATATATATATATATATATGTACACACACACACACACACACGCATGAATCATAAAGATTGTGTGAAGATTATTATGTGAACATGTTTTGTTGATATTTCTTACAAATTTCTTTGTATTGCCAATATCATTCTATTGAAGTATACGTACCTTTACTAATTCACTACACGGAGTTTGACAACACGTAGACTGAACAAATTGCATATGCAAACAACATTCACTATTTTATCTAATTGCGCAGTTAATCCACATAAAAGTTACCGAATTGTGCATGCAATGGGTAAACAATATATATACGTATGAATAATAACGATTGTGTGCAGATTGAACATGTTTTGTTGATATTTCTTATAAATTTCCTTGTATTGCCAATTCTGTTGAAGTTTAATTACCGTTACTAATTTATCTAGTTGTGCACTCCAAATAAAAGTTACGGAATTGTCCAAACAACATAAACCATCTACTCAAATAGACATCCATAAAATTCATCTCCTTATTTATAATACAACACAACAATTACAACACACCACATTTAACAATTTCTTTTGATTTTACTAATGCACTCTGTATTATTTGACACTTTACAAGAACATGTTTTAAATATCTTGGTTAGCCTCCAAAGAAATGGATCAAACTACATTTCAACTAATAAAATATTTTCTGAAAATTGAATCACGTTTTAACCCCAAGTTTAAGGCAGTGCAGAAATGAACATGTGACAGTGGAGTTGCGTTGTTGTTTAAATTCTTTCACAAACCACAACTTTTTCAAAGGGAGTTTGTGTAAGAACTTAAACAACAATGAACTATCACATGCCTTTTCATACACTGCCAAAAAATTGGGACCAAAACATGATTTAATTTTAAGAACATGTGAACGTTGGTTTGACCCATTTCTTTGGAACCTAACCAAGATAAAACATGTTCTTATAAAGTGTCTAATAAAACATAATACCCTATGAGAAACAAAAGAAAATGAAATATGTCACAATTAAGCTGTCAAATGAGACGGGTCACAAGGTCCGATAATTAACTTGCAAAAACTTGTTCTGAAAATTAAATCATGTTTTAAACCCAAGCTTAAGGCAGTGTAGAAATGGACACGTGACAGTTGACTTACGTTGTTGTTTAAACTTTTTTGCAAACTCCAACTTAATTCAAAGAGGGTTTGTGTAAGAGATTCAATGTTAACAAATTAATATAGAAAGGTAACAAATCAAGAAAGAGATAGAACATGCATGGTCCAAGGAATCTTCATTTATGGGTGCTGCAATTCTACGGTGAAAAGACATCAACACTCCAAATTCAAACTTGAAAGTAGAGGTCACTAATTCAGCTAAGCAACCCATAGTGGTAGTAGATAGGAGTAGGTCCGATGGGCATCACACCTACTTTTACGTCCAATTAGCTCTAATACCGTACGATTAGCATTAAGATCTGTGTGCACATAAATTGAAACAGACCTGCACAGATTTTTAATGTTTTGCACGAATCTTGATGCATATCGAACGGTCATTACACCCATCGAACCAAAGTAGGTCTGATGGGCATGGACCTACTCTTAATTCTATTGGTAGTGGAGATAACACTTACATAAGCTGGGAGTGATGGATCGACTCAAATCAATTAATTCAGACTTGGAAAGCAGAGGCATGTGGGAGACTTGACTTAAGAGCACAGAAGGAAAAATCAAAATAGGAATTGGAATTGGAAAAGAAATCGGCCAGTTGACTGTAGAATTGGAATAAGATGAATCGGTAGGAATCGATTAAATCGGATCAGAAATTCAGATTTTTTTTTTTGCCAGAATTTGTTTTGTACTAAAAAATAGAAATAAATTGATAAAAAAATAACCTGGCAACAATAAATGTTTAGATAAATAACTACACTCAAATAATCCACTAATATAATATAATACAAACATTCAATAAAATAATAGAGTTAAATTTAAATTAAAAAGCATATAAAACACAGAGATCTTCAGAAATACTAATTTATGAATAATATGGTACAAAAAAATTGAACTACAACAAAGAAAAAAATTATAAAATATCGAAACATATATTCTAACACTCACGCCATTGACAACACAATTATTGTAATAGTCTATCTCAACATTAAATTCAAGTTTTCGATCTGATTTAAATAAGAAAATATTATGGAAGAGTAATTAAAAAAAAGTCAGGTTGGTCCTAATGTGGGGTTAGTCCCAAACCCAAAAATAATGTAAATATCATTGTTACATTTTCTGGCAACAAATTTGTGTTATTGTAGTGGTAAAGTTCTTTGTTTTCACTCCAATGACTTGGGTTCAAGCCCTCCATGTCACAATTATTAGAAAAAAATATTGGAACCTAGAACAGGTAACTCAGGCAGCAGGCAGAAATTTGACGTTTTCATTATATTATTTGCATTAGTATATTAATTAGTTAGTATAAATGTTATTTCAATTATATTCTTTGCATTGATAATTAATCTTTTGTCTGGTTAATAAGACAATGTTTTCTGTGTGAAAGATCAGACGACACTCCAAATTCGGAAGCAAGATTGATTAAATCTTCAAGTCAGCACTCCTTCTAAGAATTATTCTCAAATGATATTTGTTTATTCAGTACATATAGCATAAAATTAACACTTTTTTCGTGCTATATATTCGAACTAATACTTATCTTGTATTATTTTCACTTAATTACTAAGCTAAATAACATCATGCTTCCATTACTCCTATAACAATCCAAACACACACCCTAGTTAAATATATTGTCAAAATAACGCTGACTAAGTATTATTAGAAAAAAAAAAAAACTGTTGTGTTGCACCCAAATGAGAATTACAATGCATTTTTTTAACAACTCAGCACTAAATAGTGCTATTATCATGCAATGATGCAAAACATATAATTTAATCAACTAAAGACTTGTTCTACATAGTAGTCTTGTTTCAGAATTGTCTAATCAATTGCTATGAGTTAACAGAAAAAAACAGACTTTGGTGATCTCGAGTAACGTATGACTATTGCTTAATTTAACAATTTGTACATGAATATCCTCAAGGTTTTTATGTTGTTTAATATAAGGAAAAAATTGTGAAAATGCCACTCCAAAATTTTCAAATTGTGAAAATGTAACTCCAAACTTTGAAATTGTCAAAATGCCACTGCAAACTTCATTAATTTGTAAAAATGCCACTCCAAATAATTAATGACTAAAATATCATTATTCTCCTCTTCTTTCTCCTGCCTTCTCTTTTTCTCTTTTTCTGAATGGTGGCTGAGGGCGGCGGAGGGGGGTTGTAGAGGAGGGTTTGATGGTGCTGGTGCTTGTCGGAGGAGGAGGTGTTGCGAAGAATGCGAAGGCGGGCGAGGGGAATCATGTCCGGAAACTGTTTCTTGAGTCTCTTGCGACATGCGAGGGTCGGGTTGGCGGAGGGTGCGGGAGGAGGCGGCGGAGGGGCTGAGGCGGAGATGGATGGACGAGGGTATTTTAGTCATTAAATATTTGGAGTAGCATTTTCACAATTTGAAAGTTTTAGAGTGGCATTTTCACAATTTCCCCTTAATATAACCATATTCATATGTTCTCAACTTTAAACACCATATTCATATATGTTCTCAACTTCTGTACAAATTCAGACTGTAGTCCAATTAGTTATAGCAATTAATGAGATATGTTGTGGTAGGGAGTGCTGCTAGAGATGCTGATTGAAGAATGATGGAGATTTCTCGTTACCTATGTAAACTTTAAAGCACATTGAGAGAACACAAGTGAATTTTGCCTATTGTATCCATTTTATTAAAGCTTGTTCTAATCATTCATCCAATGTACTAATCAAGTGCAGTCATGTCGTGTGTTCATTACATCATAATGTTACGCTATGTTCATCCTGAATTTTACGTCCTTTATATTTCAAACAAAAAATATTACCCCAATATACCAACTGTACAAAAGATCACACCAAACTTGATGATGTTGTGATGCATTTTTATCCAGGGTTAATCAGTTTGTGGGTCATAGGCATGGGCCGTGCGGCCCGCCTTTGGCATGGGGCATCTGTCTTGTCGTTGACACTAATATTCAGTCGTAGGTTTTAGTAAGCTCACAAGCACATATACTGGTCAAAGCAAGTTCAGATTCTCTATTACAAACATTGTAGGACATTTCCTGTTGCAAGTTATTGATTAATTGGGCTCAGAATTTTTGTCATTGATGGGGTCCGCTCTAAGGGAATATTTTTCTTCAATTTTGAAACAAAAGCAAACAAAAAATTAATAACAAATTAATGTCAAAAAGGTAATAAAATTAAAAAAGTGATATTTCATGGTCCAAGGGAATCTTCATTTATAAGTGCTGAAATTCTACGGTGAAAACACAGCTACACTCCAAATTCAATTTAACTTGATAGTGGAGGTCAGTAACTCAACAAAGCAACCCAAGGCTAAGGAATTTGCGTTCTACTTGATAGTGGAGGTCAGTAATGCAACGGTGAAAAGACTTGAGGTATTTGGGTTCTACTTTGAATGGAATATTGTTAGAGTTCTTATCCATAAAGTATATCAAATTTTGAATTGAAATTCGGACCGTCTGATAAGAACCTGGACCAATCTGATCCTAGATAGAATATCTGTGCTAATGTAGATCGGATGGTCCAGATTCAAATGTAATATTTGAGTTATCTTAGGTGACATGAATTCACACTGTTATTAGTCATTACGTGTAGGAAATGTTAACCATATTGGGAGTGATAAGTCAAATCAATTCAGACTTGGAAATCAGAGGGAGGAAGCCATACTTGACTTGCGAGTTGATTTGCTCAAGTCTTCTTATAATTTTAGTGAGAGTAAAATATAAAAAAAGAAATATTATGTAGCAATCTAATTCTATTATATTTTATATGGCTCCTTATTGAGAAAACAACAGGGGTCTGGCCCCTATTTCATTAACCCCAATTGGTTACAGAGATTGAGTTTCCAATAGGAAACCCGGAGTACAGAAAGTAAGTAGAAACAGAGAAAAGGAGTAAACAAAGAAATAAAATGCTCGAAAGGAAAGTGATGCATTTTTCGAAATTTTGTTTATTTATTATGTGTTTTGTTCAACATGATATTCTCTACCTTGAAAACTACTAATTTGTATAAACTAGAGCATATTTTCATCTTCATACTTTCATCCTCAAATCTGTTATTAAAAAAAAAAAAAAACTATAGTTGTGCAAACATTGCCTACGCACCATTTAAATACCTGCATGTCCTTGAAGGAGTGCGCAGACATTGCTTCCTTGCGGCCGGTGATTGGTGCGCTGACAATACCTACATTTCGGCCAAGAATATTGGACTTATACAAATGGTATGACAACTTTGAATTTTGTTTTTTGGTACTTGTCAAAACTTCGGTCATAAATGAAATCATAACTTTTAGGTAAGATAAACCTCTCATTACTGTGTGATAATGATAATGTTTAATTGGCTTGTTGGTTCTGTGGATTTTCTGACTAGTCTCATACATATATAACACCTGTTATGGGTCATATTCAAAATACTCCAAGTGTATACAAAATAATTCACAATTGCAGTCCCATGTCCCACCTTTCATAGCCCGTCATCTCCCCGATCTTTTTCAACTTACTATTCAAAAGGAAAATAAATTCTAATAGTCCATACACGATGAAATAACAGTCAGCATTAGACAACTCATGAGGGAGAAAATTGTGGTCTTCTTTCACACCATACATCTCCCTTTAACTATAAGAAGAGCACTCTGTGAGAGAGAAACTCATTGCAAGCATTACACAAACCATGGAACGTTGTTATAACGTGCTCACTATCTATCTCCTCTTAAGCTTATCCTCCTTTTCTCTCGCTGCCATAGTAACCACTAGTAAAAATGATCTATCAGCACTTCTCGCCTTTAAATCCCAAATACACGATGACCCATTTGGAGTCTTCTCCTCATGGAACGAGTCACTGCACCACTGTCAATGGCAAGGGATCCTGTGTAGCAAGCACCATCCTGATAGAGTGACTGCTCTCGCTCTTGACTCCAAACAATTGTCAGGTTATGTATCTCCATCTCTAGCAAACCTCACATTCCTCCAAAGGATGAGTCTCTCTGATAACCAGCTAAGAGGAAGTATCCCAGTAGAGATCGGATACTTGGGTAGGCTACGTTTTCTTAACTTGAGTTGGAATCTTCTCGATGGTAGCATTCCATCTACTCTAAGTAATTGTTCGAATTTAGAAGTTATTTATTTGAAAAATAATAATCTCCATGGAATCATCCCATCTAACTTAGCACAATGCAATGAACTTAAAAAAATCCATCTGGCGAATAACTTCCTCACAGGAGGGATACCTTTGGAATTCGGCCTCCTTCCGGTGCTCCAATTATTAGCATTGCATACCAATAATCTCACAGGATCAATTCCTTCCACCTTAGGCAACCTTAGTAACCTCATTATTCTTTCTCTTGACCAAAATCTTTTTGGTGGCAATATTCCAGATGATTTAGGCAAACTTACTAACCTATCAGATCTTTCTCTTTACGATAATAACTTCATAGGTTTCATCCCACCTACTTTAGAGAACCTTACCAAACTATCACTTCTTTATCTTAACACAAATAGCATTAGTGGTCATATCCTGCCTGGCTTGGGCAACCTTACTAACTTGCAACAACTTTATCTTGATGAAAATAAATTCTATGGTTCCATTCCACATACCTTGGGTAATCTTGAAAGTTTAATTTATGTTGGTCTTTCCAAAAATATGTTAAGTGGAGATATCCCGAATGAATTGGGGAAGCTTCAAAACCTCCAATTTTTTAACATTTATCATAACAACATTTCGGGTGAAATACCACACTACCTTTACAACCTATCTGCACTGATTGATTTGGAACTTGGTAATAACCAGCATGATGGAACTCTCCCTTTCGATATGTGCAATGCTTTACCAAACTTGCAAAATCTACACCTGTATTACAATCAACTCAAAGGACGGATCCCACTATCCATATCCAATTGTTCAGCTCTTATTGGGGTTGAGTTACAAAATAATTACTTCAGTGGCCTGATACCATCTAGCTTTGGAGCCTTACAAAATCTTCAAAGAGTTGTTTTTCATTATAATCAACTAAAAGCCAAGAAACCACATGATTGGACTTTCATGGATACTTTGACCAATTGTACTTTGTTAGAATATTTAGATCTTGGAAACAATCAACTACAAGGAGCATTACCTCGTTCGATAACAAACC
The DNA here is from genome assembly GCA_964058825.1 of Carex arenaria. Lineage (NCBI taxonomy): Eukaryota > Viridiplantae > Streptophyta > Magnoliopsida > Poales > Cyperaceae > Carex > Carex arenaria. The sequence goes on from CAXKVW010000198.1 coordinate 99,192, forward strand.
TTTCTACTAGTCTTCTTGAACTCACACTGCATAATAACCTAATTTCAGGAAGCATACCAGCAGAGCTCGGAAAACTCAGTGGCTTAATTATTCTAGACCTAGGCAGAATGTTTCTGAGTGGCACCATTCCTGTAGAAATTGGTAATATTAGATCTGAGAAGTAACAATATTTCAGTTCAAATACCATCAACTTTTTCCAACCTCACCCAAATGATCCAGCTACATCTAGATAATAATGCACTAGAAGGGAGTATACCACCAGACTTAAGCAGCATGAAAATCTTAAAACTCCAGAATTTTTCAAATAATAAGTTGGTAGGTGAAATTTCTAAAGAAATCATGGGTTTTCCTTCTCTATCTGTTAGTCTGGACTTGTCACACAATTACCTAACTGGCATGTTGCCACCAGAAAGTGGTAACTTGAAAAACTTACAATCACTTCGTCTCTCGAATAACAAGTTACTTGGAGAGATTCCTAGCACAATTGATGGATGCCAAGTACTTGAAGCCCTTTATCTTGCTAACAATATGTTTGGAGGAACAATTCCATTCAACTTAAGCAATCTAAGAGGGCTGCAAGAACTAGATGTCTCTAACAACTCGTTCTCTGGTCGAGTCCCTGAATTCCTGTGTACAATGAATTTGCAATATTTGAATATTTCTTTCAATAATTTCGAGGGAGAATTACCAACAAAAGGAATTTTCAAGAATGTCAGTGGTCTAGATGTAAAAGGAAATCCAAAGCTTTGTGGTGGATTATCTAAAATGCATTTGTCACACTGCATCTCACAACCTTCCTCACAGAGACATCACTCTCCAAGAACCATGGTGCTCATAAGTTCTGTTGTTGGCTCTTTTATTTGCATAATAGCAATCATTTGCTTGTTAGTAAATTATTATACTAAAAACAACCCTCGAAGCAATCCACAATCTGATAGAGTTTTGAAATATGGGTTAATGCATGTTACATATAGTGATCTTCTTAGAGCTACTGAAAATTTCTCTTCGAAGAATCTCATTGGAAGTGGTGCATTTGGAGAAGTTTACAAAGCCAGTATGACCTTCGAGAATGAGAAAACCGTTGCAGTGAAGGTCCTAAACCTTGAGAAACACAATGCTTCTAGAAGTTTCTTTTCTGAATGTGAAGCATACACTAATGTGAGACATCGGAACCTTATAAAAGTGCTGAGTTTGTGCTCTAGCATAGACTACCAAGGTAATGATTTCAAGGCTTTGGTTTTTGAGTTCATGCCAAACGGTAGCTTGGCCACATGGTTGCATCCAAATGCATGTACCGATCGGCCATTCAGAAGCATCAGCTTCATCCAGAGGTTGAACATCACATTTGATGTAGCAGTAGCTTTAGATTATCTCCATTACCATATACCTGCACAAATCGTGCATTGTGATCTCAAACCTAGCAATGTACTTTTAGATGACGACATGACTGCACATGTGAGTGATTTTGGACTAGCGACATTTTTGGTTCTATATGATACCATGCCTTGTCAATCAGTGTCGAGCACCGGTGGAATCAAAGGTTCTATTGGCTATATTCCTCCAGGTATTGCATAGCTTATTATTTAAAATGTACTTTTTTATAATATGTCCCCTGCAAAAAAATTATTCACCAACTTTGTTAATGTTCAATAAAACAATTGGCAAAGTTTAATCCCCAAGCGAGGCTAAAGGGCAAAGTATATGTTGCCTCATTTATACTCATGGCATGATTGAGACATTTACTATCTATGTATACTTTTTAATTTACTACTTTGGGCTATAAAAATTGAAATATTATGCATAAATATATGCACGACCATGTGAGCTCAAATTTGAAATACCATGTGAATTATAAATATGTCAATCCATAGAGTATGGGATGGGTGGTCAGCCATCAGTAGAAGGAGATGTCTATAGTTATGGTATTCTTCTGCTTGAGATGTTCACTGGAGTAAGTCCCACCAATGAGAGAATCAAAGATGGTTTGAGCCTTCAGAAGCATGTTGAGATGGCTTTCCCTAACCAAATCATGGACATTGTCGACAACAAATTATTCTCTGAAATTGATGGAGAACACAATCTATATGCACCTGAAATGTATAGTTGTTTGGTTTCAGTGATTCAATCCTAGCTTCTATGCTCCAAAGAGTCCCCAAAAGAGCGCATTTCTATCAAAGATGTTACCAGGGTGTTGAACTCAGCACGAGAAAAGGTGTTTGGGCCATAGAGACAGAGAAAGAGGATAAAAAAAGAAGAAGATAGGCTCCACTAAATATGTATTATGTGTAAATTTGGATAGCCGTTGTGGTTATTTATGTTTCTGTAATATATATGTTGTAATAACGAATACTTTTTTTTTATGGGTTATAGTGTAAATTTGGATAGACTGTTATTTCATTGTGTATGGGCTATAGTGTGTTATGCTCACCAAAGAATTTAGTGAGCATAGCTACAAAATCTATCATATTTTTTTGGTTATTTATGGGTTCTGCTAGAATTAAGTACTGACGGAGGCCCCACATCACAAGTTAGTTAAAGCACTAAAGACAGAATTTGAAAATAGGGGAATTTCATGTATATCCCTCAAAAGTTTCAATATTACGTATTTATCCCTCTAAAATCAATAATTACATATATATCCTTAAAAATTGTAGAAACTCACATATTTATTCAATCTAACTCTATTATATATCAAATATCTCCAAAAATAATTAAATAATATTTTTTTAAACATTAAAATTTATTATACAATATTAATTAATATTGTAATTACTACTATACCCTTCCTTTCTCTCTCTCCTTTTAATCTGTTGAGTCGTGTGGGAGCGCTAAAACCTCCCGCCTCTTTAAACACGCCAACATAATTTCGCACTTGTTCTCTCGAACTTTCTCCCCGTCTTTCGTCGTTGCCTCCCCTCTCAATTTCTCTCACCCTGCCTTAATTTTTCCCTCTTCAATATGGCATTGGAAATTGGTACTGGTATGGTACAGTTCAGTTCTGATACTAGTACGGTTATGTACTGGTACTAGTAAGATTTAATACTACTTTCCAACACACTGGCCTTAGAAGGGAAAATAGAAGAAGGGTAAAATGGGAATACATAAAAAATTAATGTTAAATATAATGGGTTGGACAAGTATGTGCGTTTCTACAATTTGTTAGGATAAATATGTAATTATTGATTTTAGAGGGATAAATACGTAATATTAAAACTTTTGAGGATATAGATGAAATTCCCCCTTGAAAATATTAGATTAATTAGTTTTCTTTATATTGGGGCTGGGTTATATATACTTTAATTTTGAACTTTTTATTTGCTTTTGTTCCAAAATTGAAGAAAACTAATCTAATAGTTTCAACCAATGGTCACCCTCGATCTCTTAGTATCTATGGACCCCACATTTGCTGCGCAGAGAAATGTGGTTGTTCTGCGGGGTGGTACTAGCGATGCTGGGAAAGAATGATCGAGGTTTCTGGAAAGTAATATCAACAATTATATGTGTATGATTTATTTACTAATTAGTAATTACCATGTTTCAAGCAAGGCTAGCAAGTTAAGAGACAACATATATAACTAAATTTACATATTGTATCCATTTATTTCGGCTTGTATTAATCCAGTTTAGAGCATCTACAATCCAGAAATCGGAAAGGAATTAAAGACTGCTTATCTGGCACTAAACAGAAATAAAGTTGATATTAATTTCTAACCTTCCGCATCCCTGCAATTCATTATTAAGTTTTTTAACACCACTACGGCGATAAATTAAAAATTGGGTTCCTCTATCGCTTTCGAAGTGTCGCTCCATCTCTCCTTCTTTCTGCAAATTATCTCAATTTCTTTCTCTCCCACTTCACTGTAGCACTCGCGATATCTCTCTCCCACTTCGATGAACATGCATGTGCTTCCCCTAATTCATTTTACTGGTTCTATTGTTCAATCGTTGGGTAAAACATCCAAAAGAACTGAGGATGTATTGTGTTTCAATAATTGTAGTAATAGTCATGCATAGGTTAAACTAAAAGAGATGGAGACGGGAGCGAATAGAAAAGAGAGAAAGCGTCGGCGTGTTCAAAAGAAATGTTTTCTTTTAAGTCCTGTTCGGCCGCTTCACTATTCTCGCGGGACAGTAATTTTTTTTTCCTTGTTCCTGCAGGAAAAAAAAATTCTGTTGAACTAAATTTTTTTTTTCCCACGCGAACAGTAATTTTTAGTTCAGTTCCTGTGCCGATACCCATTCCCAATGACCCGCCGAACAGGCCCTTAAGAAAATTTGCTAATTTACAAAATACCACACATCCCAGCAATCATAATAAAAAATGTGACGTCAGTTTAGCAATTGAAAAAAGAAACTGTGATTCTGCTCTACTTAAACTATAAATTATTTGGATATATTGTGTTCTAATCATCCAATGAATATGTTTTGTTGTAATAATGAGATCCTAATATTGCGTTATGTTGTTGAAAATTTTCTCCCTTCATATTTCCAAAAAATAAAATAAAAAATATAGTACCCAAATATCTTATTGTACAAAAGACTACACCAAATTTAATATATTTAATATATTTGAATATATTGGTAATGGTAACTTTTAGTATATTTTATGATTAAATTGGACATACTTTATAGGTGATTGTTTTATGGTATTTTTGATAAATAATAATCTATATTTAAATTGAATATAATTGATGAAATAATTTATGAATTCTAATGTTACATAATTTGAGATACACAATTTTGAGATACAATTACAATGATGAAATAATAATAATAATAATAATTTTATTAAATATTAGTGAAGATCATAATAAATTGTACTAAATTTATAAATTAAAAACAACTAACAACAAAAATTTTAAACTTACCATAAAATTAAATTCTATGAATGATATACTTACATACTTAAAATTTCGATTTGTGACCTATTAGGAATAAATGACCGTATAAAAATATAATTCATAATAAAAATTATGAATTTATTATAAAAATAATGATAACAAGATTACTAAAAAATTAGCTTAAGTTATAAAAATAATGTTAAAGCACATTTACACTAATATAATCTACTAATAAAAAAAATATGAACATTGAGATTAAAAAAATAAAAACCAAAATATCACAAAAATGAAAACTTAAAAAATTACCATGACAGCTCACATCCCCAGTTTTTCACGTCAATTGGATTTTAGTTTGTATATTAAGTCCACTTTTTAGTTAAAAATAATTGAATAGTATAATATCAACATTCAAAATCGGCTATTTAAAAATTTCATTTAATATTTATTATTATTATTATTATTATTATTATTATGCTATAATTAAACAACGTAATAATTCAAGTTAGTGTTCCATTCAAATTGTGTTTTGCTACAGAGATTTGACCCATTTCTTTGGAACCTAACCAAGATATTTAAAACATGTTCTTATAAAGTGTCTAATAGAACATAATACCCTATGAGAAACAAAAGAAAATGAAATATGTCACAATTAAGCTGTCAAATGAGATGGGTCACAAGGTCCGATAACTTGCAAAAACTTGTTCTGAAAATTAAATCATGTTTTAAACCAAAGCTTAAGGCAGTGTAGAAATGGACACGTGACAGTGGACTTACGTTGTTGTTTAAACTCTTTTGCAAACTCTAACTTAATTCAAAGAGGGTTTGTGTAAGAGATTCCATGTTAACAAATTAATATAGAAATGTAACAAATTAAGAAAGAGATAGAACATGCATGGTCCAAGGAATCTTCATTTATGGGTGCTGCAATTCTACGGTGAAAAGACATCAACACTCCAAATTCAAACTTGAAAGTAGAGGTCACTAATTCAGCTAATCAACTCATGGTGGTAGTAGATAGGAGTATGTCGGATGGGCATCACACCTACTTTTACGTCCAATTAGCTCTAATACCTTACGATTAGCATTAAGATCTGTGCACAGAAATTGAAACATACCTGCACATATTTTAATATAGTTTGCACGAATCTTGATGCATATCAAATTATCATTACACCCATTGAACCAAAGTAGGTCCGATGAGCATGGACCTACTCTTAATTCTATTGGTAGTGGAGGTAACACTTTTCTAAGCTGGGAGTGATGGAGTCAAATCAATTCAGACATGGAAAGCAGAGACATGTGGGAGACTTGACTTAAGAGCGCAGAAGAAAAAATTAGAATCGGAATTGGAATCGGAATCGAAATCAGCCAGTTGACCATAGAATTGGAATCAGATGAATTGGTAGGAATCGATTAAATCAAATCAGAGATTCAGATTTTTTTTTTTTTTTGCTAGAATTTGTTTTGTACTAAAAAATAGAAATAAATTGATAAAAAATAACCTGTCAATAATATATGTTTAGAGAAATAACTACACTCAAATAATCCACTAATATAATATAATACAAACATTCAATAAAATAATAGAGTTAAATTTAAATTAAAAAACATATAAAACAAAGATATTTTCAGAAATAGTAATTTATGAATAACATGGTACAAAAAAATTTAAACTACAAGAAAGAAAAGAAAAAAATTATAAAATAGACATACCGAAACATATATTCTAGCACTCACGCCATTGACAACAGAATTATTGTAACAGTCTATCGCAACATTAAATTCAAGTTTTCGATCCGATTTAAATAAGAAAATATTATGGAAGAGTAATTAAAAAAAATTCCGGATGGTCCCAATGGGGAGTTGGTCCTAATGTGGGGTTAGTCCCAAACCCAAGAGTAATGTAAACATTATTGTTACATTTTCTGGCAATAAATGTGAGCTATTGTAGTGATAAAGTTCTTTGTTGTCACTCCAATGACTAGGGTTGAAGCCCTCCATGACACAATTATTAGAAAAAAATATTGTAACCTAGAACAGGTAACTCTGGCAGCAGGCAGAAATTTGACGTTTTGATTATATTATTTGCATTAGAAATGTTTTCTGTGTGAAAGATCAGACACTCCAAATTCGGAAGCAAGATTGATTAACTCTTCAAGTCAGCACTTCTAAGAATTATTGTCAATTGATATTTGTTTATTCAGTACATATAGCATAAAATTAACACTTCTTGCTGCTATATATTCGAACTAATACTTATCTTATATTACTTTCACTTAATTACTAAGCTAAATAGCATCATGCTTCCATTACTCCTTTAGCAATCCAAACACACACCCTAGTTAAATTGTCAAAATAACGCTAACTAAATATTATTAGAAAAAAAAAACTGTTGTATTGCATCCAAATGAGAATTGCAATGCAATTTTTTAACAACTCAGCACGAAATAGTGCTATTATCATGCAATGATGCAAAACATATAATTTAATCATGTAAAGACTTGTTCTACATAGTAGTCTTGTTTCAGAATGGTCGAATCAATTGCTATGAGTTAACAGAAAAAAAAAAACAGACTTTGGTGATCTCGAGTAAAGTATGACAATTGCTTAATTTATCAATTTGTACATGAATATACTCAAGGTTTTTAAACTGTTTAATATAACCATATTCATATGTTCTCAACTTCTGTACAAATTCAGGCTGTAGTCCAACCATTGGATGACTAGGTTCTGCAATGAGATATGTTGTGGTAGGGAGTGCTGCTAGAGATGCTGATTGAAGAATGATGGAGATTTCTTGTAACCAATTACTCAAAAAAACAATTAAGGACGATTTATTATACTGTTACCCTGTTTAAACATTAAAGCAAATTGAGAGAACACAAGTGTATTTTGCCTATTGTATCCATTTTATTTCGGCTTGTTCTAATCATTCATCCAATGTATTAATCAAGAGCAGTCGTGGGGTGTGCTCATTACATCATAATGTTACGCTATGTTCATCCTGAATTTTCCTACCTTTATATTTCACAAAAAAAAAATTACCCAAATATACCAACTGTACAAAAGATCACACCAAACTTGATGATGTTGTGATGCATTTTTATCCAGCGTCAATCAGTTTGTGGGTCATAGGCATGGGCCGTGCGGCCTGCCTTTGGCATGGGCCATCCGTCTTATCATTGACACTAATATTGGGTCGTAGGGTTTAGTAAGCCCACAAGTACATATACTGGTCAAAGCAAGTTCAGATTCTCTATTACAAACAATGTAGGACATTTCCTGTTGCAAGTTATTGATTAATTGGGCTCAGAATATTTTGTTATTTATGGGGTCCGCTTAAATTAAGAGCTGATGGAATATTTTTCTTCAATTTTGAAACAAAATTAAACAAAAAGTTAACAACAAATTAATGCCAAAAAGTTAATAAATTAAAAGGGTGATATTTCATGGTCCAAGGGAATCTTCATTTATAAGTGCTGAAATTCTACGGTGAAAAGACAGCTACACTCCAAATTCAATTTAACTTGATAGTGGAGGTCAGTAATGCAACGGTGAAAAGACTTGAGGTATTTGGGTTCTACTTTGAATGGAATATTGTTAGAGTTCTTATCCATAAAGTATATCAAATTTTGAGTTGAAATTCGGACCGTCTGATAAGAACCTGGATCAATCTGATCCTAGATAGAATATCTGTGCTAATGTAGATCGGATGGTCCAGATTCAAATGTAATATTTGAGTTACCTTAGGTGACATGAATTCACACTGTCATTAGTCATTACGTGTAGGAAATGTTAACCATATTGTGAGTGATAAGTCAAATCAATTCAGACTTGGAAATCAGAGGGAGGAAGGGAGACTTGACTTGGGAGTTGATTTGCTCAAGTCTTCTTATAATTTTTAATGAGAATAAAATATTAAAAAAGAAATATTATGTAGCAATCTAATTCTATTATATTTTATTTGACTCCTTATTGATACATATATTAAATTATTTTAGAGGCTAATAAATGGATGAATCATCCTTTCCTTCAACAGTGAAGGGTCTTCTGCATTTTTCGAGGTACTAGGGGTATTTTGATACCGTATTTTTTTATTAATAACCCTAAACTTTTTTTAATAAAAATAACCAGCCTCACAATTTATTTTTAAAAATAACCAAACCACCCCCCTGAGGGGCGGTCTTGCCTTCACACAAAACCAGCACTCCTTGGGGCCATCCACTATGGAGAGAAAATCGCCTCCCAAGGAGGCGGTCCTAAATTTTTTTTTCTTTTTGAGATAGTTATACTAATTATGGAGTTTATATTAAAACAAATTTTTTCCTATTATTTGTTGTACATGCATTGACTAATTAAATAAATATTAAGTTTCAAGAATGTCCAATAGGTAATAAATGATTTTATTTAAGCTCTGAAAATGTCCGATACTTTATAATTTTATTTATTAGAAAGATGGCCGATTTATATATTTGATTTATTGGAAATTAACATTACATCTCTTTCAGACGAATATTTATTAGTGCTCTAACAAATTCGATATGTGTCTTTCTATTATAATGCATCTGTATTAATTTTTGTAAGTCATTTATCACATTTCTAAAGCACCTGCATGTTGTACATGTATTTCTCTAAGACATCTATCATAAACAGCCGAGTTAGGACAATGAGAAGGCATAAAATGACGACAAAACTTCAAACGGCCATGAAACGGTGATCGAGTGTCTGATTTCAGTAAATGATGACTTTTCATAAAACTTGCGAAAATACGCATGCATCAATGCTTGCAATGCCGGATTTCAAAATTCAGAATAGCCAAAAAACAAAGGAAAGAGATTCAAAACTTGAGTTGAAGTTTCTAATTAAGATTTTTATTTCTATTTTTCGATCTGAGTAGCTCGGTATATTGGTTATATAATGAACTTGTATAATACCAATTTTTACTATTTTTGAAATTTTTTTACTATTTTTATGATTTATGAAAGATGACAAAAATGACTTAAAAATAAAAGAAATTTGTGAAGAGTATATTTTGTCGGTAGTATTTCCAATATAATATTTATTTCAAATAAATCAATTATATAGTATCGGATATTTTTGGAGCTTAAATGAAGTCCTTTATTACCTATCAGACATTCTCAAAACTTAATATTTACTTAATCAGTCAATGCATATACAACAAATAATATATTTTTTTTTTTTGTCTTAATATAAACTCCACAATTAGTGTAACTATTTAAAAAAAAAAAAATTAGGACTGCTCTCCTAGAGGCGGTTTTCTTCAACTTTGAAACAAAAGCAAACAAAAAGGTAACTAATTAAAAAAGAGATACATAGAACATGGTCCAAGGGAATCTTCATTTCATTTATGGGTGCTGAAATTCTACGGTGAAAACACAGCTCCACTCCAAATTCAAATTAACTTTGATAGTGCAGCTCAGTAATTCAACATATAAATCAACTCAATTAAGACGAAGGCATTTTCGTTCCACTTTGACTGAAGTAACTCAAATTTTAAGTTTAAATTCGGACTGTCTGATCAAAACCTGGACCAATCTGACCCTAGATAGAATGCATGGCTCTCTTTAATACCGTTGCCAATGTAGATCGGATGGTCAAAATTCAAACTCAAAATTTGAGTTACCTTAGGTGACAAGAATTTATATTGTTACTAGTCATTCTTTGTAGCAAATGTTAACAGAATTGGGAGTGATGAAGTCAATATAAATTTAGACTTGGAAATTAGAGGCAGGTGGGAGACTTGACTTAATTGGGAGTTGATTTGCTCAAGTCTTGTTATAATTAAGTAGTATAAAATGATAAAGATGAAAGACACAACAGAAAACAGTACTATATAGTATATGAGAATAATGTTTGAAGAGAATTAATCTAAGTAGTGTGAAAAAAACATTAATTTGGTGCAATTAAAAATGGGTAAAGATTTTGTCCTCCTCTATTTAGTCCCCTAAATGTCCCCCGATACTAATTATTTATCTTATCCACTATTGTTAATAACTAATTATTGTGTGTCCTAGGTCTAACTGTTTTGTTCGGCTCTGAAAAGAAGACTACATTAACTCCTTTTTTTAATGAAATTATTCCCTGCATACATATCATTTTATCATTTCAAATTGTTCCGTTAATGAAATTCATGATTCAAAGTCGTACTGCATACATATCATTAGTGTTTTAAAATTTGGTCTATTCGGCCGAATATTCGTATTCGGTTGGAATCTGCATAAGAAATAAGTATTCGGTCCAATATTCGGTTTTGAATATTCGGCCGAATATTCGGTATTCGGTTCCGCATATTCGGTATTGGGTCTAGCATATTCAGCCGCATATCTGCATATTTGATAGCATATTTGGCCTCTGATGTAAAATATTAGATACTTTATTAATTTGCATACAATTTAATATGAATTCTACGAAGCTCAAGAATGAATATAAGACAAACATGTCAAGTTATTGTAAGTCTAACTTTAAACATTAATTAAAATTTATAAACTGCATTTTGAACCATTAATTAATCAAAAACTGAAATAGAATATAATATATATATATATCAATGAAATTAAACCACGTGCACGAAGCAATTCCAATAAAATAGTTTAGCACTGAGATGTCATAATAGATGGTAAATTAAAAGTACAAAAAAACGACCTCCCAGAAAACAATATAAACTAAACATAACAAAAGTGTGGAGAGATGATTACATAGAGAAACTTTTGAAATTTGAAGAGTTCAGTTAAAAAAAAAATTAATTTTATTTACTAAAGGGAGTTTAAAAGATTTTATTTTTATTAATATGGAATTATTTTTAATGGAAAAGATAGTGATTTGTCAATATATGATAATTTTGTATTTTTAAAGGATAAGTAATATATTATTAATTTTGAAGGGATAAGTACGTAGGTTTTGTGAGAGCATATCTATCTATTGAACTGTGTAAGAAACTATGATTGAACAAACCCCAGTTAAAAAGGCCTGTTAGGAGACTATTACGTATTACTCTTTTCAGGCCCAGGTCGGCGCAGAGCAATTACCGAATTCATATTACTTGAGTTAATAGAAATATTGAGTTTAGATCTGGACCGTCAGATTTGTTTTAGCACAAAAGTTGAAAGTTACGTACGGTTTGAATCTGTATTCAAATATTCTGTTACTACAGAGGATGTGGACTCCAAAATCACCGCCTCATCACAATATAAAATACAACGGAACAAATCTGAAGAAGAAATATGGGCCCCACTGGAGTGCCCAATGAATGGTGTTATGGTCCCATTGGTGAGTGGTTGAATATACTTCGTAACGGAAACGGTTGGTGAGCCATGGTTAATATGGGCCGTGCGGCCTGCCTTTGGCATGGGCCCTCGTTGACCGTTCAAACAATTGTTGGTCGTGGATCCATTAAACCTATTGTTCAACGCTGAAAGCAACCCAAGTTAGACATTTCCTTTCGTACAGGAAATGTTAATCAAGTTAGAGCTATTATTCTGTACCAAGAGAAATGAATTCAGACCTGGGACTTGACTTGAGAGCTGATTTGGACAGGTCTTGTTATAATTTTCAGTACAGGTCTTGTTAAAATGTTGAAGATGGAAGAAATTAAGCGACACCGATACTGGTAGTGTGTAGAGTTTTTGGGAAGCAAAATGAGGAGTTTATTAGTGATTCTCTGTTTGCTGCTCAGCTCTATGGCCATGCAACCTGCTGCTTCTGCTAGAATCCCCAACCTGAATCCATTAGGTACCCCTCAAGGTAAATGCTCTGTCGTTCTGAGTGACTTGATAATAATGTACAACCATCTTATAGATTAATAGAGTATTCTTATTTAAAAAAAAAGATTAATATATAGTGTATTTTAAAAAAAAATGGTAAGTCATATATGTGTCTCTGTAACGCCTCATAAATTGAATTGACGTGAGAAACAATCTAAATTAAATTTTAATTTAACTTAACTTTATTAGTAGGCCATGATATAAATGAAATTGATTTCCATGCCAACTCTTGATAACCCGTCGTCTCCACTCCAATTCAAATCAAGCGTCCCTTCAATTTAAACTCCGCTGCCTCTTTACGTATTCCTGATAACCGCTTCTCCTATTTAATCACAGATCCTTTCTTTGTTTTACTCAAACCGCACCACATTTAATTAAACCCCTATCTCTGCCACTTTCGCTCTTTTCTTCACAACCACCGAAGGTGACCCTCAAATCCCTCTTTGTGTTAAAGGTAATTAAATATTTTATTATTTTGTTGCATATAAATTGAATAGATTAGGAGCGATATTCTTTGATCGTATAATTTATTAATAAGTATTCCTTGATTTAAAATTCTGAAAATTTAGTTTCTCTAAAGATGTAATAATCTGAAATTATTCTCTTAACTTTATTTTGTTTATTTATTCAATTTCAATCATATAATTTGTTTCAACGTTTTCCTTTCATAAAGTAGTCAAAATATGATTTCCAAATCAGAATATGATGTATACTTTTGTATTTGATAACCCCAAATAGAAATTAGTAATTTTCATAATTTCATATCTATTCTTTTATTGGAATAAAATAAATAAATTATTTTGATCTATGTTTATACAGAATGATATCAAAGATATAGATATTTTCTTATAAAATAGTTTTGAAATAAATAGAAATTCTTAATACTAATTTAGTCTATGTTTGATTATATTACTATTTCAAATTTACTATTTAATTTGATAGTTTTTATTATTTAAAACGAAAACTCTCGGTTATGATGACGATTAAGTTAACAGAAGCAAAAATGATCTATTTTAGTTGTTTATATATATATTTTTTCTATCCTTATAATTTTTTATAGTTCGAATTTAAATTGTCAGAGTTGAAATAGGATAAATGATATATATCATTAAAGGTTATTAGGAAACGAAAATTAAATTCAAGCATTTTTAATTTGGTTTATGTTTTAGATTCGACATTCAAAGATTTAAACGACACAAGGGACAATCAAGGATTTACTCAGACATCAGGTGCGGGTTTCCTGGACTTTGTAAAATTATTACTTATCGTTTTGTGTGTATTTATTTTTATATAGTTCAATTATGCATGTTGAATTCGAACAACCGTTTGACTTTGTTAGAAAATGTTAGGATACGATTTATTCGTTTGATCAACGGACTTATAGGATGTTTTGTGTTGTGTCGAGTTAATATACATGATGTGAACGGATAAGAAAAGTGAACAGGGGCCGATATGTTCGCATATCGGAATGTATACATTGGGTCCGGTGTTCGACTGGACCCCTCGATAACGTGACTGTAGGCGAAAGCGGTCCTGTCACGGGTCAATACCTAGCGTAGGGTGGACTCCCTGTCTAGTGAGACAGCCTCTCACTGTTGGTTGGACTTCCCAGTGAGTTGGCGGCCTCCCACTGTTGGTTGGACTTCCCAGTGGGTTGGCGACATTCCAATGTTGGTTGGACTTCCCATTGGAACGACAAGATAAATGGAATAACGGAAAACTTGAAGAAATAACAGTGTTTATGATCATAGAATTACATGGCATTTAGAAATACATGAGCATTTATTATTTATTTAATTTTCATGCTTTTGAGAATTTAGTTAATTTTACAAAATCCGGGACTGGAACTGAATCCCGCACTGAGAGAATGTTCGAATCTCTCACCCGTTCCACTGTTATGTGGGTTCCAGGTAATGAGGAAGAGGCGTCGGCACAAGGTCATGACTAAAAGCAAGCGGAAGGATCCATGTTTATGATTAAATGCCACTTATGTTTATTTTGTTTTGTTTGTTTAATTTTCACTAAATTGGTACACTTGAACATGCATGGTTGTTACCGTATTCTTAACCATGCATGTCGTGACCACTGTTGAACCACTTTGATTATTGTTGTAAGACTATTGTCTGTAATATTTCATGTGGCATTTGTGGATATTATTGATAATGTATGTGATGTGTATACGCCTTACGTATAAATACGTGGCGGGTTGTCTCGGGGTATGACAGTCTCCATATTTACTATGTACTCTTTCGTTTTCAAGAAAGGATAACACAAGTAACAAGAAACAATGTTTTAGGGGGAAAACAATAGTGTTTTAGCTATTTGTGGATTTTCAAAAGATATAACAGAAAATAGTACAATCTAGTATATGAGAATAGTGTTAGAAGATAATTAAGCCAGATAATTAATCCAAATAGTGTGGACAAATTATTAATTTCGTGCAATTCGTAATAGTGCAAATGTTATTTTAGCTATATTATTCAGATTGAGAATTAGCTTTCTGTGTTGAACTTCGTTGGTTGGAAATCCGGATAAAATATCTCTTATGGATATTGACAATTAATATTATTTCTATGGAAATTAAATTTGCTCTCTGTTGAAGTCTTTCTAAGAATTGAATCCAAATGATATTTGTTTATCCAGAATAGTACAAATTTAGCACTTTTTACATATTATTCAAATTAACACTTCTCTTGTACAATTTTCATGTACTAATATAAATAGCATTATGTTTTCATTTTTCCTTTGAAGATCCAAAGTCCAAACCCATCATTTTGCAGAGAAAATGGGTCTGTATTAATTAATTACGTCCAATTGCAATATTATTTCTAGAACTCAGTTCTAAACATTGTTATTATATATCATGCATCTGAACATATCATTGGAGATGGTTCTAAATAGCAGTCTAGTTCAAGAATGGTCGAGTCAGTTGCCCCTGTTCCTTTGAGATGAGTTAAGAGAAAAACCGACTTTGATGATTTCATGTACATTGAGACCAGTGCTTTATCAATTTGTACATAAATAACCTCGAGGTTTTTTATACTGTTTAATATAACTCAATATTCATATGTTCTCAACTTTTGCAAATCTTCAGGGGGTCCCAGCGTACATGGGCCTCCTCACAGATACGAGCCCCCCAAATAATTAAAGCCCCCCCACAGAGGTTGCTGCTAGCGGTGCTGAGGAAAGAATGGAGATTTCGGGAAACTAATAGCAACGATATTGGGATGATTTATTTTGTAATTACCTAGTTCAAAGAAAGTTGGGGAGTAACATTAATACATTTTACATGCATATTGTATCCATTTTATTTCGGCTTGTATTAATACACAATGATTATAGATGATATCGGCGCAGTACTAGCTACTTTTAATATAAATTATTTGGATATTTTGTGTTCAACTCATCCATTTAATGAATGTATTAAAATGTTTTAATTAATTAATGATGTCGTGATGCATTTTTATATATTTAAATATAACGGTGATGTCAAGTTTTAATATGAATTTTATGATTAAACTGGAAATAATCTATAGATGATTAATTTGTTCCAAGTTTTTGCTGAATAAATAATCTATGATCTTATACTGAATATAATTATTTGGATATGTTTTGTTGTAATAATGAGATCCTAATATTGCGTTATGTTGTTGAAAATTTTCTCCCTTCATAATTCAAAAATAAAATAAAAATAGTACCCACATATATTATTGTACAAAAGACCACAACAAATTTAATATATTTTATATATTTGAATATATTGGTAATGGCAACTTTTAATATGAATTTTATGATTAAATTGGACATACTTTATAGATGATTGTTTTATGGTTTTTTTTGATAAATAATAATCTATATTTAAACTGAATATAATTGATGAATCAATTGTTTTTATTTAGTATGGTTTTAATTAAATAATACTAAATCTGTTTTATATTTTGAATAACAAATTTAGACATGGTGCTATATTGTATTTTGAACATTGATCTGACTGGATGCAGATGATTTCTGAATATTGAATAATACATCTATGGTGAAAAAACAGCTGGACCGGGAGGCAGAGGCGGAGCTACAGTAGAAAAAAAAATATTTGGTGGGCCTTGCCAACTCCTGAGTTTGATTTTTCCTACCCCTGACTTTGTGGTCCAGATATTTTTTCGGCCCGATAACAAACTTCTTTAAAGTCCAGCAATATCAGACACTGATATCCGCACGTACCTATAATCTATAACCCGATCTTTGTTACTGTTTAAGGCTTGCGTTGAGTTGATATATAAAGCTCCCAGTATGATATATCTTTCAATTGTGGGACTAAAGTTTTGAGTTCCATCCAGAGCAGTCATTTAAACTTAAAAGAATTGTGGCTTTGATTTCTTTTAAACTTTATGATTCTAGCTTGATATCCAAAGTCGCTAGCAGTCTAGGACTATAGTTTGGCAGGCCTACTACCCCAGACAACGACTCATTTGTTTTATCAAGAATAAATTTTACAACTTTATTTATATGTAATTCAACAATTAATTAATTAAACGTTCCCTTAATTGCTTCAAAATAAGAATAGTTTTAATCATCTCCATTTAATTTGACAATCGATAACATTATCCAAATTGAGAAAAAATAATTCAAAATTTGAAAATATTTTTTATGTCTGGTTCATTAATAGTTTAAATGCAACTCATTTAATTTAAGTTGATAATATTTTTATATATAATCATTCAAAAGTGACAGAAAGTTAATCAAGTTAAAAGGTTTAAAAGTATCGATAGTTGTATAACTGGAACAAACAAATGTATTTTAGTACAATAAACAAATGTACATTGACATTGACATAATAGACAAGTTGCATTCTAAAATGCAGAAATAATTATGAAAAAAATGTCTATGGAGTTTACTTCAAAGGAGGTAATTTATTAGATTCACATTTTTTTCTACAACTGTCACTGGCTAACACATCCTAAACAATGTTGGAATATTTCAATGCATAGATGATAATATGACATTATATTGGGTCGCTTCGCCATTTCGGCAAAAACAGAGCTGAAATAATTATTAGGGTGGAATTTCTTTTTTGGATGAGACATAATTTTATAATTATTTTGAATATTAATTATATTAATAATTTTTTCTGAGAAAAATATATATGATGAGAAGCATATTTTCAGAAAAAAAAATTATAATAAACAATTCTTTTAAGCTTAACTATATTTTTATAATTTCTTAAAACTTTATATCCAAAGTTTGATATAAAGATATATCATACTTTATGATTCTAGCTTGATATCCAAAGTCGCTAGCAGTCTAGGACTATAGTTTGGCAGGCCTACTACCCCAGACAACGACTCATTTGTTTTATCAAGAATAAATTTTACAACTTTATTTATATGTAATTCAACAATTAATTAATTAAACGTTCCCTTAATTGCTTCAAAATAAGAATAGTTTTAATCATCTCCATTTAATTTGACAATCGATAACATTATCCAAATTGAGAAAAAATAATTCAAAATTTGAAAATATTTTTTATGTCTGGTTCATTAATAGTTTAAATGCAACTCATTTAATTTAAGTTGATAATATTTTTATATATAATCATTCAAAAGTGACAGAAAGTGATAGAATAGAGGTCATTTTAACCTCATCTGGGCAAAACAAATACAAATAAGAATATGTAATTTCGAATATGTACCAATTTGTGATTTGTAATTTAGAAAGTGTTTAGAACTCAAATCCACTAAGAATCTGAACCCATTTAAAAAAAGAACCCGAATCTGAATTTTGCCTACCCCTGACTCAAATCCTGGCAATGCTGCACCGGGAGGGGGAGCGCGTTGCCGAGCTGTTGTGATGACTGAAGGAGTCTCTTGCCGAGAGAATGGCTGTGGAGGTGGTCGCTGTCATGGATGTTATCTTCTTTCATAAATGCAGGAGATGAATTGTCTGATTTGATAATAAATACAATAAATAAACATATCCTGTAAGAAACGAAAATCATACAAATAGAATGCACCCTTCCATTCAAAACGATGTAATAAGATAAAAGGAAAATAAACAAATAATTCGTACAATAAGAAATAGCTATACCCAAATGTGGAACAAATGTTTGAAGGAAGAATTATTCTTGGCATGCTGCTCCTGGTAATTTTATAACTTACATTAACTAATAGACAGCAGATTAAAATAGATGAGGCGGAGAGATGGAGCAAGATGAATTTGCACAAAAAATCAATTCTAAACAATTTTTGCAAAATGATATGTTAAGTAGGTCTGAGCTAGAGTTTAGAGATACCATACTGGTACAGTTTTTTTTTTTTTGAGGAGATACTGGTACAGTTTTTATGGTACCATACTGGTACTACTTGGTGCTGTTGACAGCATTTATAGAAATTTACAATAGTTAGATTCGAGAGTTCTAGAAAACTGAAACCCTTAACTAAAATGCCACCGGCTCCGTAGTGATTATCCCATCTGGTCAGTAGTCCCATCGATTTCGTTATGTGGAAAAATGGAAAGAGTATACTATAGCAAACTTTGCCCTAGTACGTTGATATTTCTTATAAATTGCTTTGTATTACTAATTCTATTGAAGTTTAATTACCTTTACTAATTCACTAATTTATCTAATTATGCAATTAATCCACATAAAAGTTACCGAATTGTGCATGCAATGGGTAAACAATATATATATATATATATATATGTATACACACACACACACACACGCATGAATCATAAAGATTGTGTGAAGATTATTATGTGAACATGTTTTGTTGATATTTCTTACAAATTTCTTTGTATTGCCAATATAATTCTATTGAAGTATACCTTTACTAATTCACTACACGGAGTTTGACAACACGTAGACTGAACAAATTGCATATGCAAACAATTAACATTCACAATTTTATCTAATTGCGCAGTTAATCCACATAAAAGTTACCGAATTGTGCATGCAATGGGTAAACAATATATATACGTATGAATAATAACGATTGTGTGCAGATTGAACATGTTTTGTTGATATTTCTTATAAATTTCCTTGTATTGCCAATTCTGTTGAAGTTTAATTACCGTTACTAATTTATCTAGTTGTGCACTCCAAATAAAAGTTACGGAATTGTCCAAACAACATAAACCATCTACTCAAATAAACATCCATAAAATTCATCTCCTTATTTATAATACAACACAACAATTACAACACACCACATTTAACAATTTCTTTTGATTTTACTAATGCACTCTGTATTATTTGACACTTTACAAGAACATGTTTTAAATATCTTGGTTAGCCTCCAAAGAAATGGATCAAACTACATTTCAACTAATAAAATATTTTCTGAAAATTGAATCACGTTTTAACCCCAAGTTTAAGGCAGTGCAGAAATGAACATGTGACAGTGGAGTTACGTTGTTGTTTAAATTCTTTCACAAACCACAACTTTTTCAAAGGGAGTTTGTGTAAGAACTTAAACAACAATGAACTATCACATGCCTTTTCATACACTGCCAAAAAATTGGGACCAAAACATGATTTAATTTTAAGAACATGTGAACGTTGGTTTGACCCATTTCTTTGGAACCTAACCAAGATATTTATAAAGTGTCTAATAAAACATAATACCCTATGAAAAACAAAACAAAATGAAATATGTCACAATTAAGCTGTCCAATGAGATGGGTCACAAGGTCCGATAACTTGTAAAAACTTGTTCTGAAAATTAAATCATGTTTTAAACCAAAGCTTAAGGCAGTGTAGAAATGGACACGTGACAATGGACTTACGTTGTTGTTTAAACTCTTTTGCAAACTCCAACTCAATTCAAAGAGGGTTTGTGTAAGAGATTCAATGTTAACAAATTAATATAGAAAGGTAACAAATCAAGAAAGAGATAGAACATGCATGGTCCAAGGAATCTTCATTTATGGGTGCTGCAATTCTACGGTGAAAAGACACCCACACTCCAAATTCAAACTTGAAAGTAGAGGTCACTAATTCAGCTAAGCAACCCATAGTGGTAGTAGATAGGAGTAGGTCCGATGGGCATCACACCTACTTTTACGTCCAATTAGCTCTAATACCATACGATTAGCATTAAGATCTGTGTGCACATAAATTGAAACAGACCTGCACAGATTTTTAATGTTTTGCACGAATCTTGATGCCTATCGAATGGTCATTACACCCATCGAACCAAAGTAGGTCCGATGGGCATGGACCTACTCTTAATTCTATTGGTAGTGGAGATAACACTTACAGAAGCTGGGAGTGATGGATCGAGTCAAATCAATTAATTCAGACTTGGAAAGTAGAGGCATGTGGGAGACTTGACTTAAGAGCACAGAAGGAAAAATCAGAATAGGAATTGGAATTGGAAAAGAAATCGGCCAGTTGATCGTAGAATTGGAATAAGATGAATCGGTAGGAATCGATTAAATCGGATCGGAAATTCAGATTTTTTTTTTTTTGTTGCCAGAATTTGTTTTGTACTAAAAAATAGAAATAAATTGATAAAAAAATAACCAGCTGGCAACAATAAATGTTTAGATAAATAACTACACTCAAATAATCCACTAATATAATATAATACAAACATTCAATAAAATAATAGAGTTAAATTTAAATTAAAAAGCATATAAAACATAGAGATCTTCAGAAATAGTAATTTATGAATAATGTGGTACAAAAAAATTGAACTACAACAATGAAAAAAATTATAAAATATCGAAACATATATTCTAACACTCACGCCATTGACAACACAATTATTGTAATAGTCTATCTCAACATTAAATTCAAGTTTTCGATCTGATTTAAATAAGAAAATATTATGGAAGAGTAATTAAAAAAAAGTCCGGTTGGTCCTAATGTGGGGTTAGTCCCAAACCCAAGAATAATGTAAATATCATTGTTACATTTTCTGGCAACAAGTTCTTTGCTTTCACTCCAATGACTTGGGTTCAAGCCCTCCATGTCACAATTATTAGAAAAAAATATTGGAACCTAGAACAGGTAACTCAGGCAGCAGGCAGAAATTTGACGTTTTGATTATATTATTTGCATTAGTATATTAATTAGTTAGTATAAATGTTATTTCAATTATATTCTTTGCATTGATAATTAATCTTTTGTCTGGTTAATAAGACAATGTTTTCTGTGTGAAAGATCAGACGACACTCCAAATTCGGAAGCAAGATTGATTAAATCTTCAAGTCAGCACTCCTTCTAAGAATTATTCTCAAATGATATTTGTTTATTCAGTACATATAGCATAAGATTAACACTTTTTGCCTGCTATATATTCGAACTAATACTTATCTTGTATTATTTTCACTTAATTACTAAGCTAAATAACATCATGCTTCCATTACTCCTTTAACAATCCAAACACACACCCTAGTTAAATATATTGTCAAAATAACGCTAACTAAGTATTATTAGAAAAAAAAAAAAATGTTGTATTGCACCCAAATGAGAATTACAATGCATTTTTTTAACAACTCAGCACTAAATAGTGCTATTATCATGCAATGATGCAAAACATATAATTTAATCAACTAAAGACTTGTTCTACATAGTAGTCTTGTTTCAGAATTGTCTAATCGATTGCTATGAGTTAACAGAAAAAAAAACAGACTTTGGTGATCTCGAGTAACGTATGACTATTGCTTAATTTAACAATTTGTACATGAATATCGTCAAGGTTTTTATGCTGTTTAATATAAGGGAAAATTGTGAAAATGCCACTCCAAAATCTTCAAATTGTGAAAATGTCACTCCAAACTTTGAAATTGTCAAAATGCCACTTCAAACTTCATTAATTTGTAAAAATGCCACTCCAAATAATTAATGACTAAAATATCATTCTTCTCCTCTTCTTTCTCCTGCCTTCTCTTCTTCTCTTGTTCTGAATGGTGGCTGAGTGTGGCGGAGGGGGTTGTAGAGGAGGGTTTGATGGTGCTGGTGCTTGTTGGAGGAGGAAGAGTTGCGAAGAATGCGAAGGCGGGCGAGGGGAATCATATCCGAAAACTGCTTCTTGAGCCTCTTGCGACATGCGAGGGTCGGGTTGGCGGAGGGTGCGGGAGGAGGGGCTGAGGCGGAGATGAACGGGCGAGGGTATTTTAGTCATTAATTATTTGGAGTGACATTTTCACAATTTGAAAATTTGGAATGACATTTTCACAATTTGAAGGTTTTAGAGTGGCATTTTCACAATTTCCCCTTAATATAACCATATTCATATGTTCTCAACTTTAAACACCATATTCATATATGTTCTCAACTTCTGTACAAATTCAGACTGTAGTCCAATTAGTTATAGCAATTAATGAGATATGTTGTGGTAGGGAGTGCTGCTAGAGATGCTGATTGAAGAATGATGGAGATTTCTCGTTACCTGTTTAAACTTTAAAGCACATTGAGAGAACACAAGTGCATTTTGCCTATTGTATCCATTTTATTAAAGCTTGTTCTAATCATTCATCCAATGTACTAATCAAGTGCAGTCATGTCGTGTGTTCATTACCTCATAATGTTACGCTATGTTCATCCTGAATTTTACGTCCTTTATATTTCAAACAAAAAATATTACCCCAATATACCAACTGTACAAAATATCACACCAAACTTGATGATGTTGTGATGCATTTTTGTAATACCATGTAATTTGAGTTACTATCTAATTAAATAATTATATTTTATTGTAACACTACGTAATTAAAATACTAAATTAAGTACAACGTTAATTGATATATATTTCTTCTTCTTATTTCCATTTATAAATATAATAATTTAATAAGTTTGTCCAAAATAATCCTTCGAGTAGAAATCACTGCGGTCCGAATTACATCTATATTTAGAATAGTTTAGTAATCATTAAAGCCCCGATTAGCATGTTGTTTTCGGCAGACATAATTTATATTGTGTAAATTACTCAAAATAAATATATTAACTAATCTACAATTAATACCTAGAGATCCTATAAGTTTGTAAATTAAAAACCGTTCATATATAAAGATAAAACAAAAAGAAAACCGCTACTGGTATTAAATCACTCGTGACCCGTCTGTTCGGTTCTCTCTCCATCTCTTTGCTTTCTCCACAGAAATTAGAAAGGAGCCCTATATTTAAGTCATCTTCCCTTCGTAGCACCCATAGGAGACCAAGCCATATCCCTTCTTTGTAAGATCAAATTATGAAATTAAGGTATTCAAATTTTATATTTAATTTGTTGTTAGTAAGTAGATTAAATAATTTCTGATATTGATTTATTTAATAAGCTTTTTCAAAGTTACTTATTGTTTTTATTGACCTATGATTAGATTTCTGAAAATTTATATGCTTGTTTAATTAGTTAAACTATTTCTTGGATAAAAAGATTTATTGATTATCAAATAGTTCTTTAGTACTATTATAATCTTAAATTAAGTTTGTAAAAACCCTCGGATGCAATTTCAAGAAACTTAATTTATTTCATGAGAATCAATTTCTTATAGATTCAACTATTTGAATTTTATAGTTGCACGAATTTTCAAGTTTATATCATATAATATAATTTAGTAATTATTTTGTTTAAGATTTTATAGATCCAACTGTTCTTAAACTTTACCGAAGTATATCAAAAATTTTGAGTTGCATATACTAATAAAATATAATAATTATTTCAATGATTAGTAGTTTCGGAAAATTTCATACTTTCAATTATTTCGTGAATGATAATTATATCTTAAACCTTTTTATTATGTTGATAATCACAACTGTCTGAAGTTTATTAAATGACAATCTAATCTCATAAACTCAGTTGTTTTTATACTTATACCAAAGTGCAACAGAATTTCGATTTGCATATATTATTTTATGGATAGTAATTTTTCACTAATAATCCTAAAACTATTTATTTTTACAAAGAAGTATATTTTAAAAACTTCTCAAATTTTGAGTCATATTCATGAGAAACAAATTTAATTATATGTCTGATTGTATGAGGTAACAATTATATTCTATTTTTACTTTGATTGGCATTTGGAATATATAACTCCTGACAGTCAGTTTAGTAACAAATAAATAGAAACAAGTATTAATTTAGAAATCGTGTAACATGGTCTAGGTACGACTTTTGATGTAGGAAGTAACGTAGAAGCAAGAGTGAACTACACCACGACAACAGGTACGGGTTTCCTGGACATTGTCAAATTGTACTTACCATTTTGTGTGCATTTTATTTATTTATTTGTTTATGGAATTGTGCATGTTGAATCGAACAATCATTTTGGCTTGTTTAGAAATTCAATAGGATTATTTATATCAATCATGAGACTTGTAAGTAGGATGTGTTAAGCATGGCGTTGTGTAGTGTTAAATGAAACGAACGTGGAATGTAAAGGATGAGTTAAAGGAAAGGAGCCAACGTGCGTTGAACGCATGTTGGAATGTATACATTGGGTCTAGGTTCGACTAGACCCCTCGTTAACGTGGCGTCGGATGGATTTCCCGTCACGGGTCAAAATCTAGCGTAGGGTGGATTCCCCGTCTAGTGCGACAGCCAATATCTAGCGTAGGGTGGATTCCCCGTCTAGTGAGAAAGCCTCTCGTTGTTGGATGGATTTCCCAGCAGGTTGGCGGTCTTCCGGTTTTGGATGGATTTCCCACTGGATTGGCAAATAAATGGATAATGGAAAACTTGAAAGATAATTAAAGAAGAGTGTGTGTGTGTGTGTTTTTTAAATATTCATAGCATGTGAGGATATAATTTTTATATCCTGTTTGTATTAATAAGTGAATTTGACAAACTCCGGTACTGGAACTAAATCCCGTACTGAGAGACTGTTCGATCTCTCACCCGTTCTACTTTTATGTGGGTTCCAGGAAATGATGAAGCCGACGAGGAGCACTAATAGGAGAAATGCGAATCAAGAAGTCAACGAGCAGACGGCTCAAATATCTTTTTAATTTTCTTAGTTAAACTTAAATTCTCTCTTTAGAAGTGGATACATTGACTAACATGGTAATTATCGGTTTGTTTGCCATGTTGTCTTAATCTCATGTTAAATGTGTGTTATGTACTTGAACTATTTATGATGTTAGAAGACTTTGTTTTAAATTTTAATATGTTGCATGAGTATTTATTATTGATAATGTATGTGATGTGCACACGCCTTACGTATAAATACGTGGCGGGTTGTCTCGGGGTGTGACAATTTTTATCCAGGGTTAATCAGTTTGTGGGTCATATGCATGGGCCGTGCGGCCTGCCTTTGGCATGGGGCATCTGTCTTGTCGTTGACACTAATATTCAGTCGTAGGTTTTAGTAAGCCCACAAGCACATATACTGGTCAAAGCAAGTTCAGATTCTCTATTACAAACATTGTAGGACATTTCCTGTTGCAAGTTATTGATTAATTGGGCTCAGAATTTTTGTCATTGATGGGGTCCGCTCTAAGGGAATATTTTTCTTCAATTTTGAAACAAAAGCAAACAAAAAGTTAATAACAAATTAATGTCAAAAAGGTAATAAAATTAAAAAAGTGATATTTCATGGTCCAAGGGAATCTTCATTTATAAGTGCTGAAATTCTACGGTGAAAAGACAGCTACACTCCAAATTCAATTTAACTTGATAGTGGAGGTCAGTAACTCAACAAAGCAACCCAAGGCTAAGGAATTTGCGTTCTACTTGATAGTGGAGGTCAGTAATTAAACGGTGAAAAGACTAAGGCATTTGCATTGTACTTTGAATAGAATCTTGTTAGAGTTCTTATCCATGAAGTATATCAAATTTTGAGTTGAAATTCGGACCGTCTAATCAGAACCTGGACCAATCTGATCCTAGATAGAATATACGAATTCATTTAATATCCGTGCTAATGTAGATCGGATGGTCCAGATTCAAACTTAATATTTGAGTTACCTTACGTGACATGAATTCATACTGTTATTAGTCATTACGTGCAGGAAATGTTAACCATATTGGGAGTGATAAGTCAAATCAATTCAGACTTGGAAATCAGAGGGAGGAAGGGAGACTTGACTTGGGAATTGATTTGCTCAAGTCTTCTTATAATTTTAGTGAGAGTAAAATATAAAAAAAGAAATATTATGTAGCAATCTAATTCTATTATATTTTATATGACTCTTTATTAATACATATATTAATTGATTTTAGAGGCTAATAAATGGATGAATCATATTTTCCTTCAACAGTGAAGGGTCTTTTGCATTTTTTGAGAATAAGGTACTAGGGGTATTGATTAAATGGGCTCAGAATTTTTGTAATTTATGGGGTCCGCTTAAATTAAGAGCTGATGGAATATTTTTCTTCAATTTTGAAACAAAAGCAAACAAAAAGTTAATAACAAATTAATGTCAAAAATGTAATAAATTAAAAAAGTGATATTTCATGGTCCAAGGGAATCTTCAAATATAAGTGCTGAAATTCTACGATGAAAAGACAGCTACACTCCAAATTCAATTTAACTTGATAGTGGAGGTCAGTAACTCAACAAAGCAACCCAAGGCTAAGGAATTTGCGTTCTACTTGATAGTGGAGGTCAGTAATGCAACGGTGAAAAGACTTGAGGTATTTGGGTTCTACTTTGAATGGAATATTGTTAGAGTTCTTATCCATAAAGTATATCAAATTTTGAGTTGAAATTCGGACCGTCTGATAAGAACCTGGACCAATCTGATCCTAGATAGAATATCTGTGCTAATGTAGATCGGATGGTCCAGATTCAAATGTAATATTTGAGTTACCTTAGGTGACATGAATTCACACTGTTATTAGTCATTACGTGTAGGAAATGTTAACCATATTGGGAGTGATAAGTCAAATCAATTCAGACTTGGAAATCAGAGGGAGGAAGCGATACTTGACTTGCGAGTTGATTTGCTCAAGTCTTCTTATAATTTTAGTGAGAGTAAAATATAAAAAAAGTAATATTATGTAGCAATCTAATTCTATTATATTTTATATGACTCCTTATTGAGAAAACAACAGGGGTCTGGCCCCTATTTCATTAACCGCAATTGGTTACAGAGATTGAGTTTCCAATAGGAAACCCGGAGTACAGAAAGTAAGTAGAAACTGAGAAAAGGAGTAAACAAAGAAATAAAGAAAACTAAAGAAAAAAACTAAAGAAATAAAATGCTCAAAAGGAAAGTGATGCATTTTTATCCAGCGTTAATCAGTTTGTGGGTCATAGGCATGGGCCGTGCGGCCTGCCTTTGGCATGGGGCATCTGTCTAATCGTTGACACTAATATTTGGTCGTAGGTTTAGTTAAGCCCACAAGCACAACGGTTGTATGATTTGCTAATTCCCGCTTCTTTCTTTTTTTTTCGAAATTTTGTTTATTTATTATGTGTTTTGTTCAACATGATATTCTCTACCTTGAAAACTACTAATTTGTATAAACTAGAGCATATTTTCATCTTCATACTTTCATCCTCAAATCTGTTATTATAAAAAATAAAACTATAGTTGTGCAAGCATTGCCTACGCACCATTTAAATACCTGCATGTCCTTGAAGGAGTGCGCAGACATTGCTTCCTTGCGGCTGGTGATTGGTGCGCTGACAATACCTACATTTCAGCCAAGAATATTGGACTTATACAAATGGTATGACAACTTTGAATTTTCTTTTTTGGTACTTGTCAAAACTTCGGTCGTAAATGAAATCATAACTTCTATGTAAGATAAACCTCTCATTACTGTGTGATAATGATATTGTTTAATTAGCTTGTTGGTTCTGTGGATTTTCTGACTAGTCTCATACATATATTACACCTTTTATGGGTCATATTCAAAATACTCCAAGTGTATACAAAATAATTCACAATTGCGGTCCCATGTCCCACCTTTCATAGCCCGTCATCTCCCCGATCTTTTTCAACTTACTATTCAAAAGGAAAATAAATTCTAATAGTCCATACACGATGAAATAACAGTCAGCATTAGATAACTCATGAGGGAGAAAATTGTGGTCTTCTTTCACACCATACATCTCCCTTTAACTATAAGAAGAGCACTCTGTGAGAGAGAAACTCATTGCAAGCAATACACAAACCATGGAACGTTGTTATAATGTGCTCACTATCTATCTCCTCTTAAGCTTATCCTCCTTTTCTCTCGCTGCCATAGTAACCACTAGTAAAACTGATCTATCAGCACTTCTCGCCTTTAAATCCCAAATACACGATGACCCATTTGGAGTCTTCTCCTCATGGAACGAGTCACTGCACCACTGTCAATGGCAAGGGATCCTGTGTGGCAAGCACCATCCTGATAGAGTGACTGCTCTTCTTCTTGACTCCAAACAATTTTCAGGTTATGTATCTCCATCTCTAGCAAACCTCACATTCCTCCAAAGGATGAGTCTCTCTGATAACCAGCTAAGAGGAAGTATCCCAGTAGAGATTGGATACTTGGGTAGGCTACGTTTTCTTAACTTGAGTTGGAATCTTCTTGATGGTAGCATTCCATCTACTCTAAGTAATTGTTCGAATTTAGAAGTTATTTATTTGAAAAATAATAATCTCCATGGAATCATCCCATCTAACTTAGCACAATGCAATGAACTTAAAAAAATCCATCTGGCGAATAACTTCCTCACAGGAGGGATACCTTTGGAATTCGGCCTCCTTCCGGTGCTCCAATTATTAGCATTGCATACCAATAATCTCACAGGATCAATTCCTTCCACCTTAGGCAACCTTAGTAACCTAATTATTCTTTCTCTTGACCAAAATCTTTTTGATGGCAATATTCCAGATGATTTGGGCAAACTTACTAACCTATAAGATCTTTCTCTTTATGATAATAACTTCACAGGTTTCATCCCACCTACCTTAGGGAACCTTACCAAATTATCACATCTTTATCTTGACACAAATAGCATTAGTGGTCATATCCTGCCTGGCTTGGGCAACCTTACTAACTTGCAAGACCTTTATCTTGATGAAAATAAATTCCTTGGTTCCATTCCACATACCTTGGGTAATCTTGAAAGTTTAATTGATGTTGGTCTTTCCGAAAATATGTTAAGTGGAGATATCCCGAATGAACTGGGGAAGCTTCATAAGCTCCAGTTTTTTAACATTTATTATAACAACATTTCGGGTGAAATACCACACTCCCTTTACAACCTATCAGCACTGATTGATTTGGAACTTGGTAATAACCAGATTGATGGAACTCTCCCTTTCGATATGTGCAATGCTTTACCAAACTTGCAATATCTACACCTGTATTACAATCAACTCAAAGGACGGATCCCACTATCCATATCCAATTGTTCAGCTCTTATTGGGGTTGAGTTACAAAATAATTACTTCAGTGGCGTGATACCATCTAGCTTTGGAGCCTTACAAAATCTTCAAAGAGTTGTTTTTCATTATAATCAACTAAAAGCCAAGAGACCACATGATTGGACATTCATGGATACTTTGACCAATTGTACTTTGTTAGAATCTTTAGATCTTGGAAACAATCAACTACAAGGAGCATTACCTAGTTCTATAACAAACCTTTCTACTAGTCTTCTTGAACTCACACTGCATAATAACCCAACTTCAGGAAGCATACCAGCAGAGCTCGGAAAACTCAGTGGCTTAAATATTCTAGACCTAGGCATAATGTTTCTGAGTGGCACCATTCCTGTAGAAATTGGTAATCTTTTCAAATTGAGAATATTAGATCTAAGAAGTAACAATATTTCAGGTCAAATCCCATCAACTTTTTCCAACCTCACCCAAATGATCCAGCTACATCTAGATAATAATGCATTAGAAGGGAGTATATCACCAGACTTAAGCAGCATGAAACTCTTAGAACTCCTGAATTTTTCAAATAATAAGTTGGTAGGTGAAATTCCCAAAGAAATCATGGGTCTTCCTTCTCTATCTGTTAGTTTGGACTTGTCACACAATTACCTAACTGGCATGTTGCCACCAGAAAGTGGTAACTTGAAAAACTTACAATCACTTCGTCTCTCGAATAACAAGTTACTTGGAGAGATTCCTAGCACAATTGATGGATGCCAAGTACTTGAAGCCCTTTATCTTGCTAACAATATGTTTGGAGGAACAATTCCATCCAGCTTAAGCAATCTAAGAGGGCTGCAAGAACTAGATGTCTCTAACAACTCGCTCTCTGGTCAAGTTCCTGAATTTCTGGGTACAATGAACTTGCAATATTTGAATATTTCTTTCAATAATTTCGAGGGAGAATTACCAACAAAAGGAATTTTCAATAATGTCAGTGGTCTAGATGTTAAATGAAATCCAAAACTTTGTGGTGGATTACCTAAAATGCATTTGTCACAATGCATCTCACAACCTTCCTCACAGAGACATCACTCTCCAAGAACCATGGTGCTCATAAGTTCTGTTGTTGGTTCTTTTATTTGCATAATAGCAATCATTTGCTTGTTAGTAAATTATTATACTAAAAACAACTCTCGAAGCAATCCACAATCTGATAGAGTTTTGAAATATTGGTTAAAGCATGTTACATATAGTGATCTTCTTAGAGCTACTGAAAATTTCTCTTCGAAGAATCTCATTGGAAGTGGTGCATTTGGAGAAGTTTACAAAGCCAGTATGACCTTCGAGAACGAGAAAACCGTTGCAGTGAAGGTCCTAAACCTTGAGAAACACAATGCTTCTAGAAGTTTCTTCTCAGAATGTGAAGCATACACTAATGTGAGACACCGGAACCTTATAAAAGTGCTGAGTTTGTGCTCTAGCATAGACCACCAAGGTAACGATTTCAAGGCTTTGGTTTTTGAGTTCATGCCAAACGGTAGCTTGGCCACATGGTTGCATCCAAATGCATGTACGGATCGGCCATTCAGAAGCATCAGCTTCATCCAGAGGTTGAACATCGCATTTGATGTAGCAGTAGCCTTAGATTATCTCCATTACCATGTACCTGCACAAATCGTGCATTGTGATCTCAAACCTAGCAATGTACTTTTAGATGACGACATGACTGCACATGTGAGTGATTTTGGACTAGCGAGGTTTTTGGTTCTACCTGATACCATGCCTTCTCAATCAGTGTCGAGCACCGGTGGAATCAAAGGTTCTATTGGCTATATTCCTCCAGGTATTGCATAGCTTATTATTTAAAATGTACTTTTTTATAGTATGTCCCCTACAAAAAAATTATTCACCAACTTTGTT
The DNA here is from genome assembly GCA_964058825.1 of Carex arenaria. Lineage (NCBI taxonomy): Eukaryota > Viridiplantae > Streptophyta > Magnoliopsida > Poales > Cyperaceae > Carex > Carex arenaria. The sequence continues at coordinate 130,994 of CAXKVW010000198.1, forward strand.
AATGTTCAATAAAACAATTGGCAAAGTTTAATCCCCAAGCGAGGCTAAAGGGCAAAGTATATGTTGCCTCATTTATACTCATAGCATGATTGAGCCATTTACTATCTATGTATACTTTTTTAATTTACTACTTTGGGCTATAAAAATTGAAATATTCTGTATAAAAATATGCACGACCATGTGTGAGCTCAAATTTGAAATACCTTATGAATTATAAATATGTCAATATATAGAGTCATAGTTCACTATGCTTATGTACTAAATTTAGATCTGTAACTATTATCTTTTCATTGTCTAGAGTATGGGATGGGTGGTCAGCCATCAGTAGAAGGAGATGTCTATAGTTATGGTATTCTTCTGCTTGAGATGTTCACTGGAGTAAGTCCCACCGATGAGAGAATCAAAGATGGTTTGAGCTTTCAGAAGCATGTTGAGATGGCTTTCCCTGACCAAATCATGGACATTGTCGACAACAAATTATTCTCTGAAACTGATGGAGAACACAATCTGTACGCACCTGAAATGTATAGTTGTTTGGTTTCAGTGATTCAATGCGGGCTTCTATGCTCCAAAGAGTCCCCAAAAGAGCGCATTTCTATCAAAGATGTTACCAGGGTGTTGAACTTAGCACGAGAAAAGGTGTTTGGGCCATAGAGACAGAGAAAGAGGATCAAAAAAGAAGAAGACAGGTACCACTAAATATGTATTATGTGTAAATTTGGATAGCCGTTGTGGTTATTTATGTTGCTGTAATATATATGTTGTAATAGCGAATACTTTTTTTTTATTAATAAATTAAGGGGCCTAAGTATTTCAATTGAAAGATCTTTGATATACACTCAATTACAAAAGAATATTGCAATGAGTGAATTGGATTAATGATGCATATTTATATATTGGAGTATTCTATTGTTCTTCAGATCAGATTTAATGATCGCAACATTTCATACATCTCTCTATAATAGTCGCCTTCATCTCCGAGCTTCTACCTAATGTCACAAACAACAAAATGATTTAACAAATTTGATTTTATGAAGGTTTCAATGCCAACCACATTCAGGTTATGGCTGGTATACCAAAATCCATATTCAGTCAGTTACCTAATCTAAATATTTGTTATACGTACCTCATGCATTTAAGGTAGGTCTGAAAAAATATTATTCAGCTGGAATTTTTTCAGATAGATACGGTACCTGAGGGGATAGTCTTCCATTATACCAATGGTTTCAGAAAAGATAAGCAATATTTCTTAACTTTTCAATTAAGGGATAGGGTACATTAATATATATATGTCATTTTAAGATCTAGAATGAATATATAAGGGCAAATATATCAAGCTGTAAGTCTCGCTTTAACGTTAATTCAAATTTATAAACAGCATTTTGAACCATTAATTAATCACAAACTGATATAGAATACAATATATCAATAGAAATTAAACCATGAAGCAATTCCAAGAAAGTAGTTTAGCACTGAGTTGTCATAATGCATGGTAAATTAAAAGTACAAAAAAAGACCTCCCAGAAAACAATATAAAGTAAACATAATTAAGAAAAGTGTGGAGAGATGATTACAAAGAGATATTTTTGAAGTTTGAAGAGTTCAGTTCTATATTATTAATGTGGAATTAATTTTATTTACAAAAGGGGTAAACAGAAAGGAAATATTATTATTGTAGAATTAATTTTAATGGAAATGATAATGAGTTGGACAAATAGGAGAAATTTGTGTTTTTAAAGGATAAGTATTATATTATGAATTTTGAAGGGATAAATAGGTAGGTTTTGTAAGAGCATATATAAATGGAACAGAGTAGAAACTAACACAAGTAAAAAGCTATGATTGAACAAGGCCCAGTAAGAAAGGCCTGGTAGGAGAAACTATACTACGTAGTTACTTTTTCCCACTAGGCCTGACAGGCCTAATAATTAAAAGCGCTTTACATAAATTCAAATCCTGATGGTTCTGTAAAAGAACTTGATGTCTCAGGCCCAATGAAAAAGGGAATCGTCTCAGAAAAAGCCCATGTGAGCTCATGAGTTTCTGCAAACTAAAAGCCCATTAGACTCTTCAATGTTTGATGTTTTATCTTACATTTGTTTGCAGGGCATCTTTAAAACTTTTGCTCTATTTATTCCTATCAAGTTGCAAAATAATATTTTTTTAGGTACAAGGCGAAGAGCGCTGCATCTTCTTTTTTTATTCACTTGATTGGAGAAAAAACTTAAAAAAGAAAAAGAAAAACCAAAATAAAATCTAGAAAAAAAATACATCCGAAGCTACAAAAGCACCATCAAAAAGCCCATGAAAGAAAAATAATATGATTTATTGCTTGGATGATCTTCTTCATATTATGGCAGAAATTAAGATCGATAAAAAGAACATACTTCAATGAATTTTTCAGTCAATATAACAGTCTACAACAATCTGTTTTATTTACTAAGGTAAACAACATAGCATATCAATTTTTTATACATAGCATATCAAGTTTATTAAATGTTCAATATGTAAATCTTTCAAAAGTAGTATTTATGTATAGCATATCATCTTTTATACTTAGCATATGAAGTCTTTCAAACTTAGAATATCAAGTTTTTATACATAGCATATCAATAAGTAAAAATAAAAAATCACGAAGATTACTCAACAGTAGTTCAAAATAGATCACAATTAAAATAGGAAATCAAGTACAAGACGTTCGTAGTTTTAGATTCGCAAGAATACCCACAGATCGTCGAAAAAATAGATGGAATTAATAAAAAAAATGAAAAAAAATTGTAAGACATGAATATTTTATTTTTTGGCTTGGAGATAGATTGGAGGATGAAGACGTGGGGTTCGGGGTGAAAACAGTTTGGATAATATCTGATCTGTATGTGGATATCCAATATCCAAATATCCATGTGGATATGGATATTGATATGGTCTTATGTTCAATTATTAGTATGATATATACCATATATTTTAATATATATTATGAAAATATTATGTTATTCACCATTATAATTAGATAAATATTATGAACTTTAGTATATTTTAATAAATATCCGATATGATCCGTATCCGTATCCGTCTGATATCCGCTCTGTATTCACCTCTATATGGGGAGCATAACGTTTCTCTAAATTTAATTAATTCATTACTAAAAAATCACATTTGATTTGTGTTGTACTTCTAAAATTAAATTCGGATAGGAAGAACAGAGAAAAAAAGACAATTAAATAGGAACCAATTAAATAAGAACCAGTAAATTATTTTCTTAATTAATTTGCGCCGTACTGTTCAGTTCAGACCATCTAACAAAAATAAACATCTTCAATTTAAGTGTGGATGGTTGTATAATACAAAGAGCATCTCCCACATGTTTTCTTTATTTCTTCCCATTTCCTTGCATCAATTTTAATCGATAATGGCAACATGGGCCGATCTTCCATCCGACCTGCTGATCACTATCTCTGACTGCCTTGACATTGCCCGCTGCCTTCGTTACTCTGTCGTTTGCACCACCTGGGCCTCCACCGTTCGGACCCGTCTTCCCACATTACCTCGCTTCTGCCCCGACCAACCTGTTGAATTTCACAGAACCGAAGGCCCAGGCCCAATAATCCCTTCTAGAATATTATAGACATGGTAAAATAGAATACTAGATGCTTCTAATTATTATGTATAGTTTTTGTATCTTGCATATTCTAGAGAATTGTAAACCGCCATGATATATATATAGGAAAAGTATAGGATTATCTAGAATGTTCACTACCGACATTTGGTAGTATAAATATAGTGTGGAACATATAGCTTAGGGTGAATGAGAAGAGAGAATAAGAATCAGATAGTGAGGCGTGAGTGAGATAAATATATCAAAGCCTTGTAAACTTTGTACTCCTCTTGAGTAATAAAAAGAAATAATTATATAAACTCCTCTCCTATACCATCCACAATTCGATATAAATTTCCAACATTTGGTATCAGAGCTTCAGGTTCGAGTAAGAAATTAGCGAAGTAGACTAGGGCGTTCGTGCAATATAAGAAGCATCCTAAGTCGATGTCTTCAAGTGTATTCGCAAGTATGGCGCAATCGACGGTTCCCATATTCATGGGAGAAAATTATGACATGTGGAAGATTAAGATGCGGACGCTGCTACTCTCGCAGGGATTGTGGGATATAGTGAGTAAAGAATCTACGGTGCCAACTACAGGAGAATTGACGCCAGAGCAAAAACAACAACAAATGAACGATGCCAAGGCCTTGTTTCTAATCCAACAGGGTGTAGCCGAAAGTCTATTTCCACGGATAAGTGGAGCTACTACATCCAAGAAGGCATGGGAGATTCTAAGAGAGGAGTTCGAAGGCTCTGCAAAGGTAATTGCGGTGAAGTTGCAAACATTGAGGAGACAATTTCAAAACCTCCAAATGAAGGAGTCAGAGAAGATTAAGGAGTACTTCTCACGAGTCTTCGAAATTGTGAACCAGATGCGGACATATGGAGAAGACATCTCCAATCAGAAGGTAGTCGAGAAAATTTTAATTAGCCTCACCGATAAATATGACTATATTGTTACTGCGATAGAAGAATCGAAAGATTTGTGAACACTTTCGATTCAACAATTGATGAGCTCTTTGGAGTCACACGAAGAGAGAAAGCTTCAACGGGAAGGAAATTTAGTAGAAGATGCATTTCACTCCAAGCTGAGCTTCAAACCTCAAATCCAAGAAGACGGCGGTCCGCGACCAGATACAGAAAAGCAGTCGACGCTGAAAGAGAAAACACCAGGTTCGAGTTATTCAAATTTATGGTGTGATATACACAAAAGGTCGAACCATAGTACATCTGAATGTTGGTCGACAAAGAGATGCAACAAATGCAAGAAGATCGGCCACATAGCCAGAATGTGCAGAACAAGAATCAGCGACCGAGCAAACTACGTAGAAGAAAATGAGAGTCATGAAAGCATTTTCTATGCGTGCCACTCAGTCAAAGAAGAGAAAGGCGATATCTGGTTCCTTGACAGTGGTTGCACAAATCACATGACTGGGAACCGAGAATTATTTCACCACATTGATACTTCGTATGAGACAAAGGTACGTATGGGAAATGGCTCAATTGTTCAAGCAAAAGGTAAAGGAAGTATTGCCGTACAGACCAAGATAGGTCCGAAATTTATCCGAGATGTACTACTGGTTCCGGACCTAAAACAAAATCTACTGAGCGTGGGGCAACTAGTACAAAATGGATACGCAGTTCATTTTGAAAATGGAGGCTGCAAAATTTTCAACCGGAAAAATAAAAATCAAGTAATAGCAAGGATAGAAATGGAGAAGTCTAGAAGCTTTCCACTACACATAAGCTACAGTCCGCATTTGGCGCTAAAAAATGAAGTGATCGAGCCACGAGAAGAAGGTGATGCACAACACAAAGATGGGTTAAGATCAAAAACTACTTCAAATTCAGGATCAAGCCCGAGTGCTAGTCGAAGAGCTAAAGAAGGGTCTACGACAACAGAGTCATCCTCCAAGCAAGTAAGATCTTTACCCGAAATTTATGAGTCATCTAATTTTTCAATAGTTGAAAGTCTTAAAGAGGTCGAGAAGAAAGAAAACTGGAAAAAGGCCATGAAGAACAAAATGCAAATGAGTGAGAAAAACAACACTCGGAAGCTTGTAGATCGACCAAAATATCGTGAAGTCATTAGTGATAAATGCATCTACAAGACAAAATTAAATCGTGGCAATGAAGTGAAAAACTACAAAACAAGATTGACGGAAAAAGGCTTCAAACAAGAACCAATCAACTATTGGGAGCAATATGTTCCGATGAGAAGACTAGCAGCTCAAAAGAAGTGGCGATCAGACCAACTCGATGTGAGATCGTCATTCCAAAATAATTACTTCAAAAATTATTATGCGAAGTCGTCATTCGGGATTTCAGATCAAGGGGGAGTAAATAGAGGACACCAGAAATTGATCGGCAAAATAAAACTTAAAGAAAATCAAGTCGGTGCTGAGGGGGAGTGTTGAATTTCACAGCACCGAAGGCCCAGGCCCAATAATCCCTTCTAGAATATTATAGACATGGTAAAATAGAATACTAGATGCTTCTAATTATTATGTATAGTTTTTGTATCTTGCATATTCTAGAGAATTGTAAACCGCCATGATATATATATAGGAAAAGTATAGGATTATCTAGAATGTTCACTACCGACATTTGGTAGTATAAATATAGTGTGGAACATATAGCTTAGGGTGAATGAGAAGAGAGAATAAGAATCAGATAGTGAGGCGTGAGTGAGATAAATATATCAAAGCCTTGTAAACTTTGTACTCCTCTTGAGTAATAAAAAGAAATAATTATATAAACTCCTCTCCTATACCATCCACAATTCGATATAAATTTCCAACACAACCCATCCCTTGGCTCACCCTCTGACCAACCCACAACGGGGCTCAGGTTCTTCTTCCCTCTGTCAAACGCCTCCCTGGCAACCATGGATACCTCACCAATTATTGGGATGCTTACGGCAACATCTCGAATTGGAATCCACTCCAGAAGGTAATTCTTTGTCAGGTGCCTGATCACAGTTCTGGTAATGATATCGGACTGTTGGTACTGGGATTGTTCTGGCCGCATGGTTTGGCAGTTTCAACGGTTGGAGGCGATAAGTGGACTTGGTTAGATCTTAGAATGTGTTACAATGATTCCATCATTTTTCGAGGGAAGATCTACGCCATGTCTAAACAGACTTTCTATTGCTGGGAACTGAAAGATTCCTCTTTTAAAGAAGGGAAGGTTCTCACCATAAGAAATACTATGTTGCACGTCCTTAAGTGGAGATAGTAAATGCTAAACCTTGACAAGAGAGACCGGTTGTGGTGTCCGCTTCAGAGCATATAGGAGATAATGCAGTGTTTATCGGTGTCGGATATTCTCACATAGCGTCGACTGTTGGTCTTGACGACGCACGAGGGAATTGCATTTATTACACCGATGATGATTACCTATATAAACTCCATGAGACATTTTATGCTTTTCATGATTCAGGAGTTCACAACCTGAAGAAGGGAACTTATGAGATCTTCCCCGTTGACTATTCTCGATCGCTGGCATGGTTTTGGCCTTGTGATGTCAAAAGGGATTAATCTGGCTTAGGCTTATTTATAGGATAATAAGATCAAGAAATAACGTTAAGTTTATTGCAATAAATACTAATTACTTGTGAATATTTATGATTTAATTTGTGTTTGATTGCCAAACAATTTGAGTGTCAAGGGAGTTATATTAAAGGTAAAGTCTCTGATTTTGCTAGAGATGTAACCAATTCTCAATTTTTTTTTAGACATCAGCCCTTAGGTACACAAACACTCTCTAAATAATCCTGCTAGTCAGGATCGATCCTAAGACCTCTCACATGGAGGCATATGTACTTGGGATGAATTCACTATGACTCATCAATTAAGACTTTGCTTAATTTCACAAATTCATCCTATAAAACAAAAGATTACCTCAATAAGAAATTATTCTTCCTTTCAGAAAATCATCCTATGAAAGGAAACATGCCAATGTGAACTTGTCAAATATGTTGTAGGTTGTACAATCGGTCAAACATTCGGTCAACGTTTTATACGCGGTTCGGTGCTGCATATTCTAAAAACAAATTAAACCCGAATAAAACATGTTTAATACGCGTATTCTGTTACTATGCCTGGATATAAAGTTTTTTAATATTATAGTGAACTTTTTATGTGGATTTAGAGATGGGTAGAATCAACTGACGTCGGGGACGAATTTTTGAACGTGTTGCGCTCCAAGACGAATTCGAGTGCTCTGAGATATCTCTAACTTTGTGTGACTTTTTGAGAGGCAAATATATATATAACTACATTTTACATATTGTATATTTTTATGAGGGGTCAAATATCTCATCTCATGTTTTTCATGCCTCGTTCATGTCTACCATCCTTATCTCCATTTTCAAAGTCCAACAACATCCAATTTGAATCAATCAACATATTAAAATGTGCTCCGAGAATCGAGACCAAAATTTATATATTTTCAGTAAATTTATTACTATTTTTTTGGAAAGTTAAAAATTCACTTTTTTGTAAAAATTAGTAAAAAAATTCGCAAAAAATATAAAATTTGGTCTCCAAGTTTATTTTAATACGGAGAAATGTTGAATAGTTGATATTGACTATTTGGTTTCGAAAACTAATATAAGAATATGAGGCACGAATGAGGTATGAAAGACAAGAGTCATTTGAATCCGCTCAATTTTATTTGGATAAATTGTGTTCTAATCATCCAATGAATGTATTAAAATTCTTCAACTTACTAAACTGCGCATGACATTCTCCAGTGATGGAGGTAAAGGCAGAAAAGAAGGAAGAAAGACTAAATTGGACAAGGGCAAAATGGAGAAAAAAAAAACAATATCAAACTGATAAACTAAACTTCGCTAGAAGCAATGTAGCTAGGTTTTGTATTCTTCTTAACAGAAAATTGTAAATTCACAATATCATATAATTAAATGGGAGAGAATGCAATGTAACAATCATCCTTGAAGTAAATGAAATACATTGTCATCTTCCATTCTTCTTCTTTTTTTAAAAGAAAGCTATAACAGTCCATTATGTTATTTAATATGACAAAGTATTACTATTTAAATTACCCACCGTTCAAAGAGTCATGGTAATGGGCCGTTCGGCCTTCCATTGGCACATGAGCCATCTTAGGTTGTAGATCCAGTAAGCCCACTGGACATATACTGCTCAAAGGAAGTTCAGATTCTCTATTACAAACTTTGTAGGACATTTCCTATTGCAAGTTGCTGACGAATTGGGTCCGGATCGTTTTTATTGATGTGGTCCGCTAAAATTTAGTGCTGACGAAATCCCCACATGACAACTCACGAGTTAGGAAAAAACACTAAAGATATATTAATATATTAGATTAATTTTCTTCAACTTTGAAACAAAAGCAAACAAAAAGGTAACTAATTAAAAAAGAGATAGAACATGGTGCAAGGGAATCTTCATTTATGGGTGCTAAAATTCTACAGGGAAAAGACAGCTCCACTCCAAATTCAAATTAACTTGATAGTGGAGGTCTGTAATTCTGCAAAGCAACTCAAGTAAGACGAAGGCATTTGCGTTCTATTTTGACCGGAATCTTGTTAATGTTTGTATCACGAAGTAACTTAAAATTTTCATTTGAATTCGGGCCGTTTGGTCAGAACCTGGACGAATCTGATCCTAGATAGAATGCACGAGTCCCTTTAATATCCGTGCTGAAGCAGATCGGATGGTAAGGATTTAACCTCAAAATTTGAGTTACCTTAGGTGACATGAATTCAAACTGTTATTAGTCATTCCGTGTAGCAAATGTTAACAAAATTGGGAGTGATGAAGTCAATTAGACTTGGAAAGCACAGGAAGGTGGGAGACTTGGGAGTTGATTTGCTCAAGTCTTGTTATAATTAACCAGTATAAAATGATGAAGATGGAAGAAATCAAAGGTACACAGCTGCTGCTACTGGTATCGGTAATGTGTAGAATTTTTGGGAAGAAAAATGAGGAGTGAATTCATGATCGTCTGTTTGCTTCTCAGTGCTATGGTCATGCAAACCACTTTTGGCGATTACGGCGCCCTTGATCCAGACAAACCGATTTGCGATCCCTTGAATAATTGCCAAAGCCATGGAGGTAAATGCTCTCTCTATTTTTTTTTAAGGAAAGTAAATGCTCTCTCTTGTTTGTTCTGACTTCTGTGTGACTTAATTAATAGTCATGTACAACCAAAATTAAGCCATGCATCTCCAAATCCACAGTAACAGCCATAGTATAGTATTAGAGTATGAAAATTGTACTGTGGAAACTGGAGAGAGTATATATTAATTCAGATAGTACTACTGTAGAAAGAGTATATATATATTAATTCAGATTGTACTGTGCGTGGCAAGAGCATATATTAATTCAAATATTACAGCGGGAAGAGTATGTATTATCTCAAATTGTATGGTGCCAACATGCATAAATAAAAGAGAGATTGATTTGATTCAAGGATGGTGCAAACATGCATAAATTGTATGGTGCAAACATTAAAATTGTATTAATTCGAGTATGTATTAATTCAGTTCTAATTAAATATAGTGGAAATTGTGAAAATGCCACTCCAAAACTTTCAAATTGTGAAAATGCCATCCCTTTGAAATTATCAAAATGTCACTCCAAACTTCATTAATTTGTGAAAATATCACTCCAAATAATTAATGACTAAAATACACTTGCCTGTCATCTTCTTTCTCCTGCCTTCTCTTCTTCTCCTGTTCTGAATGGTGGCTGAGCGCAGCGGAGGGGTCGTAGAGGAGGGTTTGATGGTGCTGGTGCTTGTCGGAGGAGGAGGGATTGCGAAGAATGCGAAGACGGGTGAGGGGAATCATGCCCGGAAACTGCTTCTTGCGCCTCTTGCGACTGGCGAGGGTCGGGTCAACAGAGGGTGTGGAAGGAGGCGGTGGAGGGACGGGGGCGGAGATGGACAGGCGAGGGTATTTTAGTCATTAATTATTTGGAGTGGCATTTTCACAAATTAATGAAGTTTGTAGTGGCATTTTAACAATTTCAAAGTTTGAGATGACATTTTCACAATTAGAAGATTTTGGAGTGGCATTTTCACAATTTTCTCTTAAATATAATATTTTAGCTTATAAATATAATATTTTAACTTATAAATAAAATTTTATTTTCTGCTGAAAAGACATATTGATTTGATTTTCGAAAAATATGTAACACCAGCTAATTTTTATGGTGCAAATATGGATATTAGTTGCATTCAAGTATTTTTTATGGTGCAAACATTGGCCGGTATTATTTATTTTCTTAAAATCAAATCGACTCCTATTCCCTTTCTAGTATACTATATTTTATTTCTAATTAAAAAAATTCTCTATATAGTGCAATTATATGAGTAGAGCTAGTGTGTTCTTAAGCTCACCAAATCTCTTTGTAAGCTTAATTCAAAAATCTATCGAATTGGCTTCAAACGATGCATCCAAACAGTTAAAACTGATCTACTTCACAATTGATGCATTTACATGTCAAATTTATAAATTTTGGAACTAATTTAGTATAAAGTCAAGCTATAAAAAAAAATAGTTTATAAGTTAATTTTAATATTTTTATTTTTCATCATTGACCGTTTGACTTTATATTATTTTAGTTTGAAAATTTATAAATTTAACATGTAAACTCATCACTCGAAATATATCGGTTTCAACGATTTAGATGTGCCACTTGAAATCAATCCGATGTGTTTTTGAGTTAAGCTCACAGTGAGGCTTGATGAGCTTAAGAACACCTTAATTATATTCCTATTTTATAATGCGTTTAAACATGATCATTCAATCATGTAAGGACTCGTTGTAAATGGTCGAGTCAGTTACCGGCCACCTGTGTCTTTTGGGATGAGTTAAGAGATCAAAACCGACTTTGGTGATCTCTAGTAAAGTATAATTAATTTGTACATTAAAAAAGAAAGCAACAGGCTGCCATGGGTCTCCATATTTACAATTAATGTAGTCTTTCGTTTTCAAGAAAGGATAAAACAAGTAACAGGAAACAATAAGTTTAAGGGGAATTTTGTTTAGTGATTTAGCTCTTTGGATCTTCAAAAGGAATAATAGAAAATAGTGTTATATAGTATATGAGTATAATGTTTGAGAGAATTAATCTAAATAGTGTGAAAAAATATTAAATTGGTGCAATTCATAATAGTGCAAATGTTATTTTAATTATTATATATATTATTCAGCTTGAAAATTTGCCTTCTGTGTGCGTACGTAGGTTTGAAATATGTATGGAATGTTACTCAAGGAAATTTAATTAAAATTGATATATTTATGGAAATTGGACTTGTCCAAATAATATTTATTTGTTCAATACAACACAAAATTAGCACCTTTTTAATACTATTTGAATTAACACTATTCTTACACGAGTTTCACATACTAACATAAATAGCATTATGCTTCCATTATTCCTTCAATGATTCAAACACACACTCTTAGTAAAATTAGTAGAATATGTATGGCCGCTGGCTAATTAACTAAATACTATTAGAAGAAAAATATATGTTTGAATTGTGTCCAAATAAAAATAACAATATTGTTTACTGATTAGAACTCAGTTCTATTAAATATAATATTTTAATTTATAAAAAAAATATTATTTTCTGCTGAAAAGAGGGGTTGATTTGATTTTCGAAAAATATGTAACACCAGCCAATTTTATGGTGCAAACATGCATATTGGTTGCACTAAAGAAAAATTGGCCGGTGTTGTTTATTTTCTTAAAATCAAATCGACTCCTTCCCTTTCCAGCATATTCTAATTAAAAAAATTCTCTATATAGATGCAAACATGCATAAATTGTATGGTGCAAACATTCAAATTGTATTAATTCAGGTATGTATTAATTCAGTTCTAATTAAATATAATATTTTAATTTATAAATAAAATATTATTTTCTGCTGAAAAGAGATATTGATTTGATTTTCGAAAAATATGTAACACCAGTAGGGTGTAAACGGAGCGGATTCGGAGCGGATAATGCTAATACCATATCCGCATCCGTTTTCAACAAGCGGATAAGGATACGGATACGGATACGGATACGAAACAGATATCTACGGATACGGATACGAAATGGATATCTACGGATACGGATTCGAATACGAATATGGAGCGGATAATTGTCGGATATTGAGTAATTCTACTAAATTTCATAATTTTAAATTACCTAATTTGATTACCTAAATTGACAAAAATTTAATAGACTTTTTAAGTTTGCACAGTGATAATTATGCATGACTAATTGCTTATTGGTTCAGAGAACCAATCCATTATCCTAATAGATTATATAATTTTTCTACCAAGACTCTTAGACTTAAACGAATATGTATATTTTTTGAGAATTTCGCAAGGGTAAAATGAATTAAAAGCTGCTAAAAGACTAAATTTCAGATCCTGATAGATACAGATATCCGCTCCGTTTATATCCTCACGGAATTATCTGTATCCGTATCCGCATTATTTTCTCATATACTAAAATTATCCATATCCGTTTAATCCGGATACGGATAATAAGCGGATTCGGAGCGGATTATCCGCGGATAATCCGTATCCGTTCACACCCCTAAACACCAGCCAATTTTTATGGTGCAAACAAGCATATTAGTTGCACTCAAGTATTTTTTATGGTGCAAACATTGGCCGGTATTATTTATTTTCTTAAAATCAAATCGACTTCTATTCCCTTTCCAGCATACTATATTTTATTTCTAATTAAAAAAAATTCTATATATAGTGCTATTATATGAGAAGAACTAGTGTGTTCTTAAGCTCACCAAGTGTCTTTGTAAGCTTAATTCAAAAACCTATCGAATTGGTTTCAAACGATGCATTCATATCGTTGAAACTGATCTACTTCACGAGTGATGCGTTTACATGCCAAATTTATAAATTTTCAAATTAATTTAGTATAAATTCAACCGGTAAAAATATTTGTTTAGAAGTTAATTTTAATGTTTTTATTTTTCATCATTTTTTGATCATTTGACTTTATATTACTTTAGTTTGAAAATTTATAAATTTGACATGTAAACTCATCACTCGTTAAGTAGATCAATTTCAACGATTTGGATGCGTCACTTGAAATCAATCCGATGTGTTTTTGAGTTAAGCTCACAAAGAGGCTTGATGAGCTTAAGAACACCCTAATTCTATTCCTATTTTATAATGCGTTTAAACATGACCATTCAATCATGTAAGGACTCGTTGTAAATAGTCGAGTCAGTTACCACCTGTGTCTTTTGGAATGAGTTAAGAGAAATACGACTATGGTGATCTATCTCTATTGAAGTATAATTAACTCTTGCTTTATTAATTTGTACAAAAAAAAAAAAAAAAAAAAAAACAGTTGTTGTACATTAAAAAAAAACAGCACGACTTCATTTCTTGTAATTAACTCTTGCTTCATTTCTTGTACCTTGTACATGCATAAAAAAACAAAACAGCACGTCTCCACCTTAGATCCGGACCGTCGATCCCTCTAGCACCTAACCCTATCCTCGAGGTAAGTGTTATCTCTCGTTCTGAGTGACTATATAATCATGTACAACCAAAATCAAGAACAATAGATAACCCATGTCTTCATTTCTTGTACAATATGTAGCACGTCTTTCGTTTAAACAAAGCTAATTTTGATTTATTAATTTGTACATGAATAACCACAATTTTTTTTTTTTTACACTGTTTAATATATATAACTCCCCCCCCCCCCCCCCCCCCCCCACCCACCCACCCACACACACAATATTCATATATATATATTCTCAATTTTTGCAAAAATTCAGCTGGGCAGCCATATACTCGAAGCAATGGTGGCCCTGCATCTTCTCGTACCCATCCACGCAGCATTTGCTGTAGAGAGAGATGCGGTTGTTCTGCGGGGTGCTGCTAGCAATGCTGGGGAAAGAATGATTGAGGTTTCTGGAAAGTAATATGAACAATTATATATGTATGATTTATTATTTACTAATTACTTAGTTCAAGCAAGTTAAGAGACAAAATTACATTTTACATATTGTATTGTGATCCTATATATGGCTAATATTACGCCATGTTATTGAAATTTTCTACCTATATAATTAAAAAAATATTACCCAAATATAATTATTATTGTAGAATTAAAAGATCCTACCAAACGATGTTGTAATCATGGAAGGAAAAATTTGAATCGGAATCGGGATCGGTGTTTTGATTGTGGAGTCAGAATCGGGTGAATCAGTCAGAATCAGCTGAATCGGATTGGAAACTCGGAATTTTTTTGTCAAAAGCTTGTTTTATACTAAAAAAAATTAGGAAAAAAATGATAAAAAATAATTTGTCAACAATTTCTGTTTAAACAAATGATTACAATCAAAATCCACTAATATAATATAATATAATATAACAATTACAACTAAAAACACATTCTTTCATAATATAATTACATGTAATTATATTTTCTAGTAACAAAAGGTATTGTACTGTGGTAGCAGTTATCTTGGTTGGTATTCAAGAGATCTCAAGTTCGAATCATGCGCAAGAAATTCTTTTTGGAATTTGTTATTAGCGATTTTTGGCTGAATTTTGACTGGATTCGCACCGTTTCGGTCGAAATTGGATGAAAAAACACATACCGTGTAACTCGGCCTAAAATTTGATCGGTACAGTCCGATTCTGGTCTGAATCGGCCGATTCCGTGCCGGAACGTCCGATCTTTCTTTCTATGGTTGTAATGCATTTGTATATATTTAAATATATGTAAGCTGATGTAAACTTTTAATATGAATTTTAATACTAAAGTGGAAATAATATATAAATGATTTGTTCCAAGTATTTTGAAGAATAAATATTCTATGTGAAACTGAATATAATTCGTGAATTAATTGAATTAATTAATTATGTTGATAAATAAATAATTCTAAATTTGTTTTAAATTTGGTAATAACAAAATAAGACGCTGCTGTATTCTGAACAGTGCTAGGCTAGACGGGTCGGACTGAATATGGCACATTCATGATTGCGTCCGATGAGACCAGGTTTTAAACCTTTGATCTGACTATCCGGGTCCACCAAATTCGAACTTGATGCGTAGCTAATACACCTGTCTATTGTCCGTCTCATACCATATACAAATAATACCAGTTGGAAAGAGAATGATATTGGCAGTATAGTAGTACATTGTATAGCTATACCATGCATATAGCTGAATACTTAACGATTTCTATTTCAACTTTCAAACCCCACCAAATAATTGAAAAGAGAAGATAAGAGAGGGAAATATGTAAGCATCGATCACTGGATGGCTGGACTACTGATTGCTCTCGCCAGAGCAAGCTTGACAGCTGGGTGCCGCAATTCAGAGTTGAAGGGATAGGCAGGGAAGGGCTTGACAAGGGGGTTGACTTGCAGAAGTCTTGTTATAATTCTCAGTATATATAAAATGATATAGATATATAGAAGAAATCATGGGACAGTGCTACTGTTACTGATACTGGTAGTGTGTTGAGTAAATGTTATTTGTCATTTGGAGTGACTTAATAATCATGTAGAACCAATTAAGAAATGGATCTCACAGTTCAAAGTAACAGTCCATATTATAGTACTTTGAGAAACAATTAAATAAGCCATGTATGTGTTTCCATTAAAATCCACTCTTTTTTCTTAAAAGAAAATTAAGGAAAAGGAAAGGAAAAAAAGTAACAAGAAACAAAAAGATTAGGGAATAAAGCTGGTGTTACATTTGTTTGTGGATATTTAAAATTGAGCGGTTTGATTCAATTTTTAACACTACAGCATAACGGCTTATCAGCGACCGGTGAAACCGGTCTCTGAAAGTAATGTCTTTGGTCGCTGATAGCTGTTTTTGGTCGCTGAAACCCCGGTCTCTGAAAGTGTGGTCGCTGATACGTCTCGGGTGACGTCACCGGTCGTTGATACACGTGACCTCGGTCGCTGATAGTGAATCAGAGACCACATCTCTTTGGTCTCTGAAAGTGTATGGTGACGTCATGTTTAGTTAACAGCGTCCACTTTTTTTGGTCGCTGATAACTACGCATGGTCGCTGATACCCTAAGTATCAGCGACCACCTTTGCCGGTCTTGTCACACCCCAAGACAACCCGCCACGTATTTATACATAAGGCGTGTGCACATCACATACATTATCAATAATAAATACTCATGCAGTATCTTAAAGTCAAACAAAGTCTTATAACACCACAAATAGTTCAAGTACATAACACACATTCAACATGAGATTAATACAAACATGGCAAACAAACCAGTAATTGCCATGTTAGTCAATATATCCACTTCTAAAGAGAGAATTTAAGTTTAACTAAAGAAATTAAAAAGATACTTGAGCTATCTATTTGTGGACTTCCTGATCCGCATTCCTCCTATTCGTGCTCCTTATCGGCTTCATCATTTCCTGGAACCCACATAAAAGTGGAACGAGTGAGAGATCGAATAGTCTCTCAGTACGGGATTTAGTTCCAGTCCCAGAGTTTGTCAAATTCACTTATTAATACAAACAGGATATTAAAAATTATATCCTCACATGCTATGAATATTTAAAACACACACACACACACACACACACTTCTTTAATTATCTTTCAAGTTTTCCTTTTTATCCTTTCATTTGCCAATCCAGTGGGAAATCCATCCAACACCGGAAGACCGCCAACCCGCTGGGAAATCCATCCAACAACGAGTGACTTTCTCACTAGACGGGGAATCCACCCTACGCTAGATTTTGACCCATGACGGGAAATCCATCCGACGCCACGTTAACGAGGGGTCTAGTCGAACCCAGACCCAATGTATACATTCCAACATGCGTTCAACGCACGTTGGCTCCTTTCCTTTAACTCATCATTTACATTCCACGTTCGTTTCATTTAATACTACACAATGTCATGCTTAACACATCCTACTTACAAGTCTCATGATTTATATGAATAATCCTATTGAATTTCCAAACAAGTCAAAGGGATTGTTCGATTCAACATGCACAATTTCATAAACAAATAAATAAATAAAATGCACACAAAATAGTAAGTACAATTTGACAATTTCCAGAAAACCCGTACCTGTTGTCGTGCAGTAGTTCACTCTTGCCTCTACGTTACTTCTTATTTCAGAATTCGGACCTAAAACATGTAATACGCTTTCTAAATTAATATTTACACATGTTTCTATTTATCTGTTGCTAGACTGATATTTGTGAATTATACAATCTGAATCTTATTCATAAGATGTAAGCAAAATATATTTTACTGCTATATACAATCAGACATGTATAATGAATTAATTTTGGGCGAATACAATTCCTACAAATTATACAGACATATATTTCTTACTATATATGTGATCATACAAACATGATATAATTTGTTTCTCATGAGAAATATGATTAAACTATGGATAAGTTTTTGGAATATTCTTTATTTTTTTTTAATAAAAATAGTTTTGGAGTTATCGGCGAATAAATCGTTAGGGTTATCCGTGAAAAATTACTATCAATAAAATAATACAATATTTATAATAAAAATAGTTTTAAGGTTATCGGTGAATAAACTCTTAGGGTCTTTGGTGAAAATTTGTCATCTAATAAACTAATATCAAAACTTTATGACTTCGGTGGTATTATTTGAATTGATTAAAGACTCATGGGACTTCTGTCTCTAGTCAAAGCTAATTGGATTTATAAGATCTAAAAATATATTGGATTATCATTTAACAAATACTTTGATGCAAATTCCAAATCTCTCATCTTTAAATCCGTTGATCACTTGGATTATATCAAATAATAAATATATGACATTTATCAATTAAGAAATTTTCGGAAAAATATATAGTTATTAGAGTTCTTATCAAATAAATAAATATAATCTAAAGATTATATCAAACAATAAATATAAGAATCTTATCAAATAAATAATTTTCAGAAATCCTTGTCCACTAATTATACATATAAAAAATTATGTAATCTACTTACTAAGCCCTAATTAAATATAAGATTGGAATACCTTAATTTGAATGGCTTGGCCTGAGTTTCCTATAGGAGTTATGAAGGAAAAGGGATTAAAATATGTAGAGATATCATTTCTTTTTCTCAACTTCTGGGAAGAAAGCAGAAATATATAGATGTAATCTGTGAGAAAGCGGAGAGACAGAGGGAATTAATTAAGGGTGACAGAGGGATGGTTTTAAAAGAGGTTATAAGGGTACTGAGCCGCGCCTCTTGGTGTTTTATTTTTTATTTTTTTATTTAAATCCAAATTAAACCAGATGCGGACACAATTACTTATTTTATGATTTATGTGATTTTCAAATTTAAAATGATGTAATAATTCGTATATGTATATATTTAGATAAGTTAATATTGTGATTTATAAATGATACAAATATAGAAATAATGTTAAATAAATTTATGAAATAGGAAATAAAACAAGAATAGTAATTTTACAATTATATTACTTTAAATTATTTTATTCAGGATTTTTTTTAGTGATATATTTAGTATTTTGAGTTTTATAAGAAAATATTTTTAATCATAAATAATAATAACTCAAATTTTCGGGATGTTACAGGTCTCTAATAATTAAGGCGCCGATCGCTGATGCCTTTAGTATCAGAGACTAGAGCCTGGTCTCTGATAATTTTTGTACCGATCGCTGATAGTCAATTTTGTTTTTTTTTTAATTTTAATTTGTTTCTATTGTTTTTTTCTTAATTATTGGTTCTGATTCTATTGGTTTTATTTATTATTGATATTTCGTCGTTTCGGAATTGTTATCAGACGTACAATCGCATCGATATTCTCATATATATAATTAATATTAAAAACGAATAAAGAATCACAGAGAACAAGAATATGAATAAGTATCGCAAAAATATAAATATACCAACATAAATATGCTAAATATCCAATCCACATAAATATGCTAACATAAATATCTGAACCTAAACTATAACATATATAAATATGCCAACTCAAGAAAATCTAAGAAGTACCATCTCTGCCAAGATCCTCGCCATCCTCGTCGTCATCCTCGCCATCCTCGTCGTCATCCTCGCCATCATCGTCGTCATCCTGAGGATCCGGCATCGAGGCATGGTCCAAGGTCGAACCGCCCTGTCAGTTGTTTAAATAATTAGGATTTCGGATATATGATTGACAATTAAAACGGTCGGATAAATCGAATTTCGTACCTGAGTAGATCTGAAAGCTCTGCTGATCTGGTCGGTGATCGTGTCGGTGAGCTTAGGCATGATCGTGCCGGTGATCGTGTCGGTGATATACACATTTCGTACCCTTAATTTCTCCTAATTATGATATACACATTTATAAAATATTGTATAAACATGCCCTAAATGTAATTCAATTCAATTCAATTCAATATATTACCTAATTTAGATTGATCGGATTCAAATCCTAACACCTTAGTTCATTCAATTAAATTCAATACAAATTCCGTTACTTCAGCCCCATCACTAGATTTTTTACACAAACAAATTAAAAATCCAGATCTTTGCTTTAGACCCTCCATAAATCATCAATTAATAACGGACCCTCTAAAGCAAGTCATGAAAAAACACAAAATCAAATCAAGTGTTGCATCATCCATGCAACAGGACTTGTATACAGCTATACAAGCGGCATCTACATTACTTATATTTAAAACATACGTACCAGAGAGGGAGAGAGAGAGAGCGCTTCCCCTTGCCTTGCCTTGCCTTGCTTTGATTAGTTCTAAATTATAATTTTCATCAATGAAATAACACAAATTCAAATATTAACAATTGGGGCTTACATAGGACCGGTGTACCATCTTATCCCATTCTTTGAATGCTATGTCTCAGTAGTGACGAAATGTATGTGAATCTAGTATTTAAGAAAAATTCGGCAGCATTTCTCCTTAGTTTCCCAAGTACGCGTTAGAAACACATATCTTTCGACATGTAATTCAATACGTACTCGTTAGGAACAATAAGAGAAAATGACACCAAACTTTTCTTAAGTACTAGATCCATATATATTTCGTCACATCCTAAATGAGACAAAGCATTCAAAGAGCAGTCCCAATCTAGAGATTATTCAAAATTAATCCCTATTGGATTAATTTTGAATAGGTATGGATCTAAAATGCATACTAAATGTTCCGGTATATTTGGATTTCAAAACAATACTACAATTTTAATTAAACGAGCAAGTTTAATTCAAACACAATTCAATTCTAATTCAATCCCAATTCAATCCCAATTCAATCCCAATTCAATCCCAATTCAATCCCAATTCAATCTCAATTCAATCTAATTCAATTCCAATTCAATCCCAATTTAATCTCAATTCAATCTAATTCAATCCCAATTCAATCCCAATTGGTTTCAAAATCAATTCAATCCTCAATCCCAATTCAATTCAATCCCAATTGGTTTCAAAATGAACTCAATCCCAATTTAATTCCAATTTAATCACAATTCAATCCAATTCAATCCTAATTCATTCAATCTACTTATAAGGACAAACTGATACGGATTGAAGATAGTGATGATCAACACTTTAAGACTTCAATTTTTATAGTCAACTACCTATACTTTTACATTTCTAAATTAGAACCATATATTGGGGTTTGCGATGAAAGCTTCAGCAAATTTAGGGAACCTTCTATTTCCAACAGAAAAAAAAAAAAATTAAAAAAAAATTCTACCTTCTATGCTTTGGAGCACCTTCTTCACCTTCCTCTTGCAACCTTCACAGTGAATTGACACCTTCAAAGCCGTGGTCTAAGAAAAATAAAACAAAACAATATTATAAATAATCCAGTGATCCAATTTCATACACTGCCATCTCTATCAAAATTGCATATACTATCAAAATTGAATTTACATTTAGGGCCGAAACCATATGACAGGAGTAAATTGCATATTTATGGCAAACCTTCTAAACTAATTTAATTTACATTTAGGACCCTCATATAAAAATCAGAACCTTATAAACAGTGGCGCAAAAAATTTGGTATTTAATCACAACCTTATTTTTATCAAGTATGGAAGCCGTATTTTTATCATGCCCAAACCCAAGTATTAACGAGAGCCATATTTCCCTGACAGACAGAAAAACGAAAACAGAAAAGAAAAAAAAAAATAAAACAAAAAAGCATAAAAAATAAAAGACAGAAAACGAAAACCAAACCTAAAATGGATCTATACTCCCGAATCCCGCTTGAAACGAACTGCAAAAAAACGTAACAAAAAAAAACGAAAAAACAAAAGACAGAAAACGAAAATAGAAAACAGAAAAAAAAAAAATCATATTTTCTACTTAGGATAGAAATTTATCCGAAAGAGGAGCAAATCCCAGGAAGGCAGAGGCGACAGAGAGATCAATGGCAACCACAAATCACCAAAACCTATTGAAAACAGAAAATGATAGTGAAAAGGGCAGTTTTTCTCAATACATGACCAGATTCAAGAACCAACGACCAACCGAGAGAGAAAAATAGAGATATACCCAGAGAAGGCGAGAGCCGTCGCGTGGATCGGCGAAGCAGCGGAGCAGAAACCTAAAATCCAAATAAAACGCGCACCTCTGTGAAAAAGAAAGGGTTTCGTGCGGAGTTTTTCAAGAGATAATTATCAGAGACCGGTATTTTGGTCGCAGATAATTTGGGGCGCCGGTCTCTGATAAGTTATCTCGCCGAATTTTTTTTTATTTTTTTCACAAATTGATTTTCAGCGACCGGCGAAAATCCGGGTCGCTGATGCTGGTCTCTGAAACGTTTGGTCGCCTGTTTTTTTTTTTAGATTTGTTTTTTTTATGAGGAAATATAACATCAGAGACCAGCGATGGCGACGGTCGCTGATGCACGGTTTTGCTGTAGTGTAATTACCTCAAAAAATTATATCAAGTATATAATGTTTCAAAAAGTACAAAACTATATTTTGTATGGAAAAGTAATATTCTAACAATCCATTGAATGTATTAAAATGGCTTAATTAACTAAAAAAAAAAGTCAACCTTATGAATTGCATATTACCCAAATGTACTTATTGCACAAAAGATTGCACCGAACTTAATGATGTTGCCATGCATTTTTATATATTTAAATATATTGTGGTGGTGTAAACTTTTAATTTTGCTGACTATGATGAGAAAGAAAAGAAAGGCTGAACTACGTGCAACTTGAAGTGAAAAGAGGAGAAATACCAAACTGGACAAGAACGAGAACAAAACAATATCAAATTGAAGTGAACTTCGCTAGAAGCAATTAAACTAGATTTTGTATTATTTTTAATAGAAAAACGTAAATTTGAGAAATCATATTAATAGGAGAGAATGCTCTGTAACACTCATCCTTGAAGTAAATGAAACTTATTCCTTGTCTTCCATTTTTTTTGTTTTTTTTGTTTTAAAGAAAGGCTATAACATCCCAAATTTTTTTAATAATATGACTATGCATAATCATTTAAATTTTAAAGTATCGAGCGTTGAATTAGTTTTTGGGCCGTCGGGTCTGCCTTTAGCATGAACCATGTTAGGTGGTAGGTCCGAACTCAGAGTAGGTCCGATGCCCATCGGACCTACTTTGGTTCCATCGGTTTAATGACCGTTCAATTGCATCAAGATTAGTGCAAAACATTAACATCCGTGCAAGTCTGTTTCAATTTTCGTGCGCATAGATCTTAATGTTAATCTTACGGTGTTAGAGCTAATTGGACTTAAAAGTAGGTCTGATGCCCATCGAACCTACTCCTGTCTAGGTAGGTCCAGCAAAAAGCCGGGTGTGTATCCTCCAAGATATCTCAATTTTTGCCTGACCGACGTGTCCAGTGCTCATTCGGGGAACCGTAAGGGGCCAGTGTTATTTGAGCTTTGAGATTCGTGCATAATGTATTTGAACGATTGAGATATTCTAATAAGTCACGCAAAGTTTGAGATATATCAGAGGTTGCGAATTCTAATAAGCCAACTGCTTATATACTGCTCAAAGCAAATTCAGATTCTCTATTACAAACTTTCTTGTCCATTTCCTGTGGCAAGTTGATGATAAAATCCCCACATGACAACTGACAAGTTAGGAAAAACACTAAAGAAATATTAACATATTAGATTAATTTTCTTCAACTTTGAAACAAAAGCGAACAAAAAGGTAACTAATTAAAAATAGATAGAGCATGGTCCAAGGGAATCTTCATTTATGGGTGCTGAAATTCTACGGTGAAAAGACAGCTCCACTCCAAATTCAAATTAACTTCGATAGTTGAGGTCAGTAATTGAACATATAAATCAACTCAATTAAGACTAAAGAATTTTCGTTCCACTTTGACCGAAATCATGTTAGAGTTCGTATCATAGAAGGAAAAATCGGAATCGGAATCAGAATCAGATTTTTGGCTGGAGGATCCAAATTGGATGAATCGGTCAAAATCGGCCGAATCGGATCGGAAACTCGGACTTGGAATGCACGAATTTCAAAACAAATGAAATATTGAATTTGGAAAAACAGGGCAAGTGCAATTTGAAAGGATCACAGTAGATTTATTTCCCTTTCTAAGAATTCAATATCCTAATGATATTTGTTTATTCGGAATATAGTACAGATGTAGCAGTCTCTTCATATTATTCAAAGGAAATTTTTTTGAAATGCCACTCTAAAACTTGAGATTTGTCAAAATGCTACTCAGAAAACAATATTTGTCAAAATGTCATTAAAACTCAATGTCTATTTTAATTTTGTCATTATCCCTCTTTAATCTAAATTTAAAAATTCCAATCTTTTAAAATGTCCAAACTACTCTTGTCAGATTTTTTTTTTTTTAACCCTTCACCATGTCTATTTGAACCCTTCACCATGCGTGCACTTGGAGCACCATACACCAAACCTGATCCTCTACACGGTCTATGATGAACAGGCGCAGACAAAAAAAAGGGGGAATTTCATGTATACCCCTCAAAATCTTCAAAATTACGTATTTCCCCCTCTAAATTTTAAAATTACATATTTCCCCCTCTAAACTTCAAAAATTTACATATTTACCCATTTTATTATATTTTATATTAAAACACATTCTAAATTAATAAAATACCCATTTTACCCTTTCATAAAACTATAAAACGCCCCATCGAATTGAAATTTAAATTTGAAGGGTTCCTCTACCGTCCGGTTTGTTCGCATCGCAATAAGATATGTTCGTGTTCGCTTTAAGATTCGTGCTGATGTAGTGCGCACGTATCTTAAAGCGGTTTTGATATGCATGCATTGCATCAATATCTGTGCACGTTGCTTCAATATTCGTGCGTGCTCGCTTCAAGATTCATGTTGACGTAGCACACACGGATCTTAATGCAATTCGGACATTAGAGGAACTTTTTAGATTCAAATTTGAGTCAGATGGATGTTTTATGATTTTTAATAAAGGGTAAAATGGGTATTTTATGAATTTAGAATGTGTTTTAATATAAAATATAATAAAATGGGTAAATATGTGAGTTTTTTAAGTTTAGAGGGGGAAATATGTAATTTTAAAATTTAGAGGGGGAAATATGTAATTTTGAAGTTTTTGAGGGGTATACATGAAATTCCCCCCAAAAAAAATGAACCAAGGAAATCAAATTTGACCCCTTCGTTGAGTACGCACCTGGATCACCATACACCAATATAACCCAATATACGGTTCACGGTGAAACGAGTGCATTCAACAAATGGAATATATCAAAGAAAATCAAATGGGGCCCCTGTGTTACCCATCTCTTCCTCTCTTCTTCTTTCTCCGCTGGAGCCAACAGAGAACGAAACAAAAAAAACACACAAGGAAAATTGAAAGAAGAAAAGGAAAATTGGTCCAAGGTTTTATAAATTTAAGCATGACTTCATCAGGCGACCCCTTTTAAACCCTTAATTCGGGTCCCCAATGACACAGTGGCGGAGCCGAGAAAAGGGAAGAAAGGAAGACGGAGGCGGAACCATGTGCAACACCACTCCAACTGCAAAATTGAATACACAGAGTCATTTCTTACCTCCTTGCTATGCTACACGGCAATTCAATTGGAAGAAAGAGGTGCCATTTCTTACCTGCCATTAGTTTGTTAGTTGTTGTTTAGCACTACCAATACATCGAGTGGGAGCGATCGATCCAACATTGAGTGGAGAATCTAACCTGGAGAAGGACCAACTGTCGACGGAGCGGTGAGAAGGTGGCGGGGGAAGGTGGCGCAGTGTCACGAAGGAAGGTGAGTCGTTCTTCCCTAATTAAAAAGTGAGATTAGAAAAGTCGTTCGGTGGGAAATTCGTTCGGACATGTGAGAAATTTCATAGTAAGTTTGGGAAATTCGTTCGGTGGGTTTAGACTTTCATTTTCGAAGAAAGGTGAGTCGTTAATTCTTCCCTAATTAAAAAGTGAGATTAAAGGATGACTTTCATTTTTGGTTCTATAAAAAAAAAAATATATATGACAGGGACAGTTTGGACATTTTGAAAGATTGGAATTTTTAAATTGAGATTAAAGAGAGATAATGGCAAAATTAAAATAGACATTGAGTTTTAATGACGTTTTGACAAATATTGTTTTCTGAGAGACATTTTGACAAATCTCAAGTTTTAGAGTGGCATTTCAAAAAATTTCTCTTATTCAAATTAACACTTTTTCTTGCACTATTTCACGTACTAACTTAAATAGCATTTTTTTTTCATTATTTCTTTAAAGATCCAAACACATCATTTAGAATAAATAAAATGGCTATGTATTGCGTCCAAATGCAATAATATAACAAAAACTCATTTCTAAACAGTGTTATTATATATCATGCATGCATCTAAACATATAATTTAATCATATAATTAATTAGGAGTCGTTCTAAATAGTAGTCTAGTTCAAGAATGGTCGAGTCAGTTGCCCCTGTTCCTTTGAGAGGAGTTAAGAGAAAAAAAAGGACTTTGATTATCAATCTCGAGTAAAGTATATATGACCATTGGTTTATCAATTAATTTGTACATGAATAATCTTGTAGTTTTTAATGCTGTTTAATATATATATAAATATCCATATTCATATGTTCACAACTTTTGCACAAATTCAGCTCCTACTCAAGAACGACCTGGGCCTTCTCAAATCTATCGACTCCCGAGGCACTGCGGTTGTATATCATGTTGTGGTTAGGGGTGATGCTAGCTATGCTGGTGAAAGAATGATCAAGATTTCTGAAAACAAATAAATGGCCACATTTAAGGTGGATGATTAATTATGTTATTACCTAGTTTAATTAAAGCAAGTTGAGAGACAACATAAGTTCAATTTACATATGGTATCCATTTTATTTGGGCTTATATTAATACAGCAATGAGAGATGATTCAGCAGTACTCTGATTTACTATGAATTATTTGGATTTTTTAAGATAGGTACAAAATTATTGTTTTAAGGAGATTCTAGACCATCTGATAAAGTGATTTTGCACCTATTTTAAAAAATAGTAAAAAAATTCTAAAAAATATAAAATTTGGTCTCCAAGTATATTTTATTATGAAGGTCATGTTGGTCTTCAATAATCAAGATCTAAATATTTTTCAGGTCTAATTTTTGGTGATTACTATTTTCATCATACTGTTGCTTGGTTTGATGCTAAAAAAATGTTTGGAACCGAGCCATTAATCGTTGTCCAAACATTAGGTCTGGGTTATTTGTCATAATTCTTCTAGTACGTTCAAATTTTAAGATACTCCATCTATTTTTCTATAAGCTTCTAGGGAAATAGATAGAATACCTCATAATTTTAATGTACAAGAAAAAATAAAATATGTTTTGGATAGGTGGAATTCCTACTGATAAAAAAATTGAATTTTTTAGATTGATAAATTTTATACCAATTCTTCTATCTACAAAAATCCAACAATACTCTTTCTATTTTTCTCTTTTCTTTTTAATATTTTCTACAACTGAAAAATTCTCCATTAATTCAGCTAAGCAACCCATATTGGGAGTGGAGATAACAACTTCCCCATGTTGGAAGTGATATAGTAAAATCAATTCAGACTTGGGAAGGAGAGGCAGGGGGAGACTTGTCTTGGGTGTGATATAGACAAATTATTATTAAATAATATTGAAAAATACATGAAATATATTAGAACATCCAATACATGAAATATATTAGAATTGGATGTTCGAGAATGACCGAGAATAATGACATGAATTCAAAATTTGGAACGGGATCAATGCTCCGGGACCAAACATTTTTTCAAGCCAATTTTTTTGTGGCCAATATATTTATCATATTGCTGCTTTGTATGTTGTTAAAAAATAGAAATTTTCAGGTCTGAGTCATTGTTCCTGATCCAAACAATGGATCTAGTTTATTTGACGCAGTCTTTCTAGTATATCCAAATTGTACGATACTCTATCTATTTTCATCTATTATTTCAAAATAATTTCTAAATATATAAAAAACGTTCATTCATCTCATTTAAACCCCGACTGCAGGTTTTTTTTTTTTTTTAAAAGTTTGGATCAATAAAATTTTCATTGATTAAAAATCTTTAAATAGATAAATTTTTTACCAATCTGTGTCAAAATTGAGGTACGATATATCTCTCTTTCTTTTTCTTATTTTATTATATTTTCTATAAATAAATAATTCTTCCTAAGAGAATATTATTCATTTATTGGTGCTAAATTCTACGGTGAAAAGACAGATAGATACACTCCAAATTCAACCTTCAACAGTGGAGGTCACTAATTCAGCTAAGCGACCCAAGTAAGACTTAGGCCTTTGTGTTATACCTTGACTAGCTAGAATCTTGTTAGAGTTCGTATCCATGAAGTAACTCAAATTGTGAGTTTCTAATCAGAGCCTGAACCAATCTGATCCTA
Source organism: Carex arenaria (assembly GCA_964058825.1). Classification (NCBI taxonomy): domain Eukaryota; kingdom Viridiplantae; phylum Streptophyta; class Magnoliopsida; order Poales; family Cyperaceae; genus Carex; species Carex arenaria. Next base: position 159,464 of record CAXKVW010000198.1, read on the forward strand.
GATAGAATGCATAGGTCCCTTTAATACCCGTGCCAATGTATATCGGATGGTCCGGATTAAACTCAAAATTTGAGTTACCTTAGGTGACATGAATTCATACTGTTACTAGTCATTCCGTGTAGCAAATGTTAACAAAATTGGGAATGATAAAGTCAATATTAATTCAGACTTGGAAAGCAGAGGCAGGTGGAAGACTTGACTTGGGAGATGATTTGCTCAAGTCTTGTTATAATTTACCAGTATAAATGTATAAAATGATGAAGATGGAAGAAATCAAGGTACACATCTACTGCTACTGCTAACAAATGAAAAAAAAGAGATAGAATATGGTCCAACGTGATCTTCATTTATTGGTGTTGCAATTCTACGGGGAAAAGACAGCTCAAACTTCACAGTGGAGATCACTAATTTGTGCATTTTTTTATCTATAGAAAATATTAAAAAAAGAGAGAAACAGAAAGAGCACCAAACAAATTTTTTTGAATAGAAGAATGGGTAGGAATTCTATCCATCCAAACATTAGATCAGTAGAATTCCTACCGATCTAAACTAATTTTTTTAATTAAGGGATAGGATACAATTTGTAAAATATATATGTGGAGAGATGATTACAAAGAGACACTTTTGAAGTATGAAGAGTTCAGTTCAAACCATAAAATTAATTTTATTTACAAAAGGGCAAAAAATTAAGAAAATAAATATTAATGTGGAGTTATATATTTTTAATGGAAACGATAATGAGTTGGACGAATATGAAGAATTTATATTTTTAAAGGACAAGTATTATATTATGAATTTTGAACAGATAAATAGGTAGGTATTGTAAGAGCATATATAAATGAAATAGAATAGTAACTAATTAATATTCCACAAGGCCCAGTGAAAAAGGCCTGCTAGGAGAAACTATAATACGTATTACTCTTTTCCACTGGGCCTGATAGGCCCAATAATTAAAAATCTTTACATAAATTCAAAGACTCTTCAATGTTTGGTGTATTTGTCTCACATTTAAAACTTTAGCACTATTTATTCATATCGAGTAGCAATATGATTTATAGGTCGGTGGAGTGTAATGCAAGGAGAGAACGGAGACATCGGAGATGGGAATGGTGGTGAACTGGAGGTGAAAGGATTTGGACAAGGAGGGGAGCAGCCGATGGGTTTCATAACCGTTCGATCCAATTTAAGAACTTTGATCGCTTTAATATCCATGCGTGTTCGCTTTGAAAGCTGTGCACACGATTCTTAAAGCCAATCTAACAGTTTTGAAAACCATCGGACCCAATTTGAGTCCAATGGGCATCGGACCCAAGTTGCTACTGACAAGGAGAGGTCGGCACAGAGCAATTACTGAATTCATATTACTGAGTTAAAAGAAATTCGAGTTTCGATCTGAACTGTCTGATTTGTTTTAGCACGAATGTTGAAGGTTACGTACGGTTTGCATCTGTATTCTAATATTCTGTTAACTCAGAGGATGCTGACTCCGCAATCACCACCTAATTACAAACATAAAAATACAAATGAACAAATCAGAAGTAAAGAGTTTGAGAGTAGTGAGAGGATTGATTTACGCAAAAGTGATTTTCATTAAAAAAAAATTTAATGTCAGGTACACAGTGCGGTTTATATAGGCAGCAGCTATAACTAATTAAAAGTAACAAATCCTCCTTGTTTTCACTATTAATTACAATTATACCAAAGTTGATTTGGTCAACTGGTATTCTCTGATAAGAAGAGTCGTGAAGTATATTCGTTCTAGATGCTAACGGAAACGGTTTGGTGGGCCATGGTCATGGGCCGTGGAATTCGTATGCCATGCATTAACGGAATGTGCATTAATAAATCTGGACCGTCCGATTGAGATAATCACTAATAGTAAAAGCCCCCGAGTATTATAAGCGGAAGTCAGATTGGCTCCGACTCTGATCAGACAACCGAAATACATTAAACACAAAAGACATGCTTTTTGAGTTAATGAAAAAGATGCAGATTCATGGAACGTGCGGTCAGCCTTTGGCATGATGATACCGACCAATATTGATTTCTAAAGTAACTCAAAATTTTGAGTTTGAGTTTGGACCGTCTGATTGACAGAATTTTTGGAATCCCATTAATATTCGTGCAGTTTTTGGTCAGACGGTCCAAAATTACACTGAAAATTCTTTAGGGGACCCGAATTACTTTAGGGGGTATGTGGTAAGTTTCAGTTTGAATTCGGAATGTCCGATTAAAATTCGGACCAATCCGTTCCAAGATAAAATGAACATCATTACTTTAATATGCGTGCCTATAGCAGAGCGGGTGGTCCAAATCTAAACTCAAACTTTGAGTTACTTTATTATTATAGAGTTATTTTATTGAATGAATGGAGGTGATTTTGTCTGGAGTCTAAAAATTTATACGTCACATGGAGAAGAACAAAACAATATCAAACTGATACACCCGAACTATGCTAGAAGTAATGTAACTATATATATTTTGTATTCTTTTTAAATATAGAAAAACGTAACTTGATTAAATCATATAAATAGGAGAGAATGCTATGTAACAGGAGGGATCCACTTACAACATCTTATAACAATTCAATTTTATAATTTTCAAAGTCTAAACAATCGAGCCGAATCATTCAATAAGATCTCTATATTAAAATGTGCTTGCAAATCAAATTTTATATTGTTTTGTTTTTTTTTTACTATTTATTAAGTATTTTATAAAATTGTTGTTTTTAGAAATTCTAGACCACTGAAAAACAACAGTTTTATAAAATACCTAATAAATGGTAAAAAAAATTCAAAAAATGTAAAATTTGAACTCCAGGCACATTTTAATATAGTTATCATTTTAAACAGTTTGGATTGACTGGTTGGATTGTGAAAATCGCAAAACCAAATTATTATAAGATGTTGTAAATGAATCCCTCCTTATGTAATAATTACCGTTGAAATAAATGAAATTTATTCTTATGTTCCAAATTTTTTTTTTTTTTTTAAAGAGAGGTTATAACAGCCCATTATGTTATTTAATATGACTAATAAGTATAACCATTTATCCAGCTTTCAATTAGTTTTTGGGTTACGGTTATGGGCCGTCCGGCCTGCCTTTGGTCGTAGGTCTAATACGGTCACTGCACATTTTTATTTCCATACCAATTTATTTATTTCCATAAACAGAGAGACCAAAATCTGACGGCTATTTTTTTTCACGTTATTAAATAGTTTTCCTTGTAAAGAATAATTCAGTTTAGAACATAGAAAATTTCAGAAAATCATTAATTAGGGACAAAAATAGTATGAAAATTCATTATGCCCTCAATATTTGAAAGTGAGCTCTTAGAATAGGTGGGTATTTAAAGCAAAAATGGCAATGATAGACTACATTCTCAGTTTTTGCGGTACACTTTCTTCCTCTCTGCCGAAATTCTGGCGAAATTAATGGATCTTTTTTGTGTTCAATTCTTTTTTTGGGAGGTAAAGAGAATAAAATTAGGAAATATATATAACAATACAGAGACGTTTGGTTAGCGCTATAGACCATTCTAGGAAATAGAAGGATTCTAGGGAATGTAATGCCGGAGAATGTCATTCCAGGGAATGTGCCATTACCACGTTTGGTTCGCGCATGGCTATCGCTTCCGTATTCCATGGAATAGGCCATTACCATATTTGGTTCGCACATGGCTATTGCAATAGCTATCAAGACATGTCTTCAATGTTTTTAAATTATTAACTAAATTTTGTCTAAAAAAATTATTTAATTCATATAAATAAATAAAATATTTTAAAAAGTTCAAATATGGGATTCAAGCCTTCCGTATGGATCTCAAATTACAAAAATTTAATAACTTTTTTGTACATTTACAGTTTGATTGGATTATACAAACAACTTCAGAAAAAACATATCTAATTACACGAATCAATCATGCATGCCACATCATTGGTACCAGTACCAGTTTACACACTACACGGTTAATTAACTATTGACATAACATTAGTATAAATTAAATAACGAATGAGATAAAATATTAAAAATATACTTAACTTAAGAAATAAGTAAAAATGATATTTGACAAAAATAGAAGCGGTTCAACCTTGCTTAATAATCTTGTAAATGTACCACTCCCCTTGTACCAGTACCAGTTCGGTACTGTCACATCTCTTATCAGTAAGATTAATGCAGTAAAACGGTTCAACATAGTAAGGACCATGCACCATTATAAATAAAACATGACAACTAATTAAAACATGAATCACAATAAATAACAAGTAATTAAAACAGAAAAGTGATTTAAGATCAACTAATAAAACATGCATGCTACATCACTGGTTATTTTCATCATAGTAAGAACCATGCACCATTATAAATAAAACATAACAACTAATTAAAACATGAATCACAATAAGTATGACCATTTCCCAAATCGCCCTTACAAAATTGCTACATCTTGCAACCACCTAAGACCCAATTCACATACTCTGGCTTAGCATCATCTGCTAAAGAAAAAAATAATTGGTCTTGTTAGTGTCTCCTGAGATGACTGCCCCAGCTTTTATGCGATCTAACAAAGATAAGCCTTGTATTTTTTCAATCACTTTAGACACTCCATCTTTTTTATTTGCATCATAAGCCATGAATTGAAAACAACTGGCAAGTCTTGCAATGTTATCGCTAGCTGTCCCAAACATACCTCCCATAGAGCATATTGATTGAGCAATTGACTCATTAAGCACGTCTGCACTTGACATTCTTCTTTTTCTAGATCTTTTAGATGCGCTACCGTCAGTTCTCTGTGTTGGTGAAATGTTTGCTTGACCTTCATGAACAGGACTATCAACCAACTCCTCATCGCCTAAGTTATCATTCATGTCTACTTCAACATTTCTTGCTCCATCTTCATTAGTTGCTTCCTCTCGTTCAATATCTTCTACTGCATAAGCCAGGGACTCTGCTCCTAATCCATTAGCACGATCCTTGCCAAAGACAACAGACCACTCCTCTAAATAGGGAAATGACTTTCCTCTTAATCTTGTAGCAGTTGGATGGCTCTGTACATTTCAAAATATTCATTACATGACTGGTTCTGGCCCTTTTTGTTTTTTAGGAATAGTTTTTTGTATGCTCACACAAAACATAAAAAAAAAAGATACATTTGCAGAAATAACTATTGAACAACTGTTTTACCTTAATCCAATTATCATATACACTTTTCCCGCAACATATGGATTTTTCGTTGTCATTCCATCCAAATCCACTTGCGCCCAACATTTCGGAAAGTGCACAGTATTGTTTCTTCCATAGCTTCACTCGAGAGCTAATGTGAGGGGTGGCTCTTACTTGACAATTTGAAATCTTTTCATGCATCCATTTCTCTAGTTGCTATAGAAAGCAACTTCGAAATGTGCCATTATCACCTCTCCAATTTCCAGATTCGCAAAGTTGAAGCAAGCACTCTATCAACTTCTTATCTTCCTCCTTATCCCACATATGCTTCCTATTGTTGTTACTCTGATCGGGTGGTTGTCCATCCATGCCTATGCAAGAAAAAATGAAGACCGAAATGTTAAAATATATTAAAGATCCCATATATGCTGGTTTAAATTTCAGTTTGTCAGTTTGTTGGATCAAGTTAACATTAGTTCAATATTACATCACAATCAAATAACACAGAACCTGTCTTAGTGGATATCAGTTTTGCTCAAACTAACATCCATCGCCTTCTTACAAGCAAGGGTCTTTTTGTAAAATTTTGTACAACTAGTTCTGACAGGGACCATTTTTTGTAAAAGACAATTTTCACATGGATTTATTGATTGATTCTTTTGAAGATCTTTTTATTGTTTCTCCTCTCTTTGTTACTGGTAAAAACATACTCCAGAGTGATTCAAATAGAATTGCCCTATTCAATTGGTTCACTGTTATATTATTTGCATCTTAAAAGGTAGCATGCTTTACTCGAAGACTCGAGCAATGAATTTGTACAAAAAAAAAATTAGATTTTATAGCATGCTTTAACAATTGCCCTATTCAATTGGTTCAAGACACTAGTAATTAAATAATTAATCATCATATAATACTAGTAAATAAGTTTTGTCGATAGCAATTAAATGCCGGGCTTTCATATCACCAAAGCGGGGTTTGATAAAAAAAAAAATTCACAATTTCTCTATTAAATTGTTAAAATGATAAAGTAAAGTTTATAAATTATACAAGGCTCAGCAACTTCAATTGACCAATCTAAAGCAAAGATTAACGAACAAACCCAATTCAAAACAGAAATTCAACAACTTCAATTTGACCAATCTAAAGCCAACACATCAGGTACTTGAACCTAGAAAGCTTCAATCCCAACTCTACCCAATTACCAAGATAAACAAAATTTGTAAAACGATGAGAATTGAATTGAATTGTACCTATTGGTATTGGAGGAATAGCTCCTGAAACCAACGAGAGAGAGAGAGAGAGAGAGAGAGAGAGAGAGAGAGAGAGAGAGAGAGAGAGAGAGAGAGAGAGAGAGAGAGAGGAGAGAGACGGCTGACGCACCTCTTGAAATAATGAAGAAGAGCTGTAGGACAAAACAAAGTGAAGGAAAATAGTAGCGAAAGAGAAGAATGGAGGAGAAGGAGAAAGAGCGATGGAAAGAGGAAAGAGGAAATAATTTCGGAATAAAATATTGGCGCGAATGGAAAGCTGCCGAGCGGTAATATAGAAAATCCACGTTTATGGTGGCCAGTATGATACCCATCAATGAGGGAATTCAGATGGCAAGGAATCAGGGATTCCCATTTCTATTCCCGTGTCAATTTCACCAATTATGGTAATAGAATTGTATGGCATATGAATGCCTGGGAATTGCCTTCTAAAAGCACCAACCAAACGCCCCTACTGGAGAGAGAGAATAAGTTAGTGAGTGGCATATTAGTAAAAATATGTAATTAAAATGATAGTGGAAAACATGTGGCCCACATGTGTTGTTTTAAACATAAATAAAATTCATTTACATTTTTCTTTATTTAAATGATTAGTTCATTTACAATATGGCCCCTTTTTTATAGTATTGAAACTGATTAATAAAGTAATAAATTTCCAATTATAATTAAAATATTATTATTCATATTATAAATTATTTTAGGAGATTGGGAATACAACTGTTATCTTACCTTGAAATAAAATTATTCCAAATAGTTGTTCATATTTATTGACAAAAATTAAAAATTAATCTTAACGTATTATAACTACATTGTAAATATTTCTTCAATTTTGTGTGGCACTCAAGTCTAATAAACTTTCAAAATATTCGAAAGTTGGGATTTTACATGTAAACATATAGTAAAGTGTCATCGACAACCCTAAATACACCAGCAAACTATCTAGAGTAGTATGATGCGTTGCATAATTTGAAGGGTTCTTTATTTTTAAACATTATAATAAAATGAGAAACTTATGAATATATCAATTTTTAAATTATAAAAATAAACGATTTTCTATTTATTGCATGGTGCATTTTTGAATTTAAAGATCTCAGTTCAAAACAGAAAATTAATATTATGTATAAAAGGGTAAAAAGGAAAAATAATAATTTTACTAATGTGGAATTATTTTTAAGGGAAAAGATAATTAGTTGGGCAACTATGAGAAGTTTGTATTTGAAAAGGATAGAGTATTATATAAGGGGATATTATATCTTACCCCGGTCTCCCGTCCCCTAACAGTCCCCCTCGACTTTGGATTAATTGAAACTATTCGGATCGCACTTAATTCAACTGTAATTAACTGAAACCATTTCTGACCCCACTTCCACGATTTTGAATTTTATTTCTTTCCAACTGCGGCGCGCCTTTGGATTTCTTCCTTCTACGTCGAATACTTCCTTATTCTCCGTCAATCTCTCCGTCGGTCACCAAACCTGGATTACTTCCTTCTCCGTCGATCTCTCCGTCGGACACCAAACCTGCTCCGTCGATTTTCTTCGTCCCCTTTCTCCGTCGATTTCTTCCTCCGTCGGTCACTGCCTCCTTCGATTTCTTCATCTCCGTTGAATCATCTCCGTCGATCTCGCTTTCTTGGTCCCGAACTAAATTTACGCTTCAAATTTGATCAGCGATCTGGCCTTCTTATTTCAGGTAACTTTTAAATATTGATCTGTCCATAACTGAATCGAGATATTCAATTTGAAATTACATTTTTGTAGTTTTGCGATTTCTGTTTGATTTCTATGTGAATTGTATGATATTGCAGTTTGAATCACAATGTATGCTTAATTGATTCGAGATTTATATATTCACTACAGATAATTCCATCATCTGAATTCTTGATAGTTGCTGGTAAATATTTGTCAGGTAAATACTTTTAACTTTGTAAATGAATACTTTATATAGATAGGTGAATATTTTAGTGTTAAGTCATTCTAACTTTTATCTGATGACTGCTGAATGAGTATGCTGAATGAGTATTTTCTGGTAAATACGTATCAAGTGAATACTGTATGGTTTATATTGAATACTTTGGCCAAAATAGATGAATACTTTTATGAGAAGTGTTTTCTGACAGTTTTTTAAGGATAATTTTTACTGAGTAATATGGTATGCTCATAAAATATGAATACTTCAAGGTTTTTATTTGATGACTACTGAATTTTCTCCTGAAAGAGTATTTTATGGTAAATACTTATCAAGTGGATACTGTATGGTTTATATTGAATAGTTTGGCCAAAACAGATGAATACTTTTATGAGAAGTGTTTTATGACATTTTTTAAGGGTAATTTTTACTGAGAAATATGGTATGCTCATAAAATGTGAATACTTTGTCCATTACAGTTGAATACTTCAAGGTTAAACAGATGAAAAAATTACTGTGATCATATGAGAATTTTTTCCTGTTGAATACTTCTTTAATGTTGTTGAATATATCAGTTGAATATGTATGTTCATGTGCAATTAGTTTTAATTCACATTTTAAAAATATTTTACTGTGATGGTATTGTTGTTGAATACTTCTGTAATGATGTTGAATTCTTTGTTCATATGGTTGAATGCTTTATGTTTTTTGCCTGTACCAGGATGTTGTTTGATCTTAATGACACTTGTGAAGAAGAAATATTGGTGCAGTATGCCAATGTAGAAGTTGAGGAAGTCAATCCTTATCAAAATTTTGAAGAAATTTATCGAGCTAATAAAGCGGTGGCTGACAATGTCGGCATTATGGAGAATATTTTCGAGTTGAATTTGAATGTAGAACCTGTGGAGAACTCTTTACCAGAAGTTTGTGAAGTTCAAGAAGAAGCTGTTGAATTAGATGCTGATGATGTTGATGACCCTGATGATTATGAACATCGTGTGAGAGAACCTATTGTTGGAGATGAGTTCAACTCTATTGATGATGTGCATTCTTATTATCAATTGTATGGAATGCAATCCGGTTTTGGAATCTGCAAAAGGTCTAGCCACAAGGTTGGTAATGTAATAAATCATTACGTCTTTGCATGCTCCAAGTTCAAGAAGAGGGTAGTGTCAAATAATGGTCACATTCCAATTAGGAGAAGAGGTTTTGTAAGAACTGGTTGTCCTGCATGTATCAAGCTTAGACCTTCTAATACGCATGACGGGTGGGTTGTAATAGAAGTCAATGTGGAGCACAACCATATTTTACAACCCGACTCTTCATTTCTCATTTCTGGCTTTCGCTACATTCCTGTAAGATACCAGCAGATGTTGGATTTCCATGATGATTCTGGAATGGCTATTGCTGCTAATATCAAATTAGTTATAAAAATTGCTGGTGGTTATCTAAGGTGCCCTTTTACCAAGAAAGATGCACGTAATTATCTCGAGAAATACAGGAGGATGAAATTACAAGCTTTTGAAGGAGATGATGCCAGTTTAATTTTTCAGTATTTTCAAAACAAAGCAAAGGTTGATAAAGATTTATTTTATGCTCATGATTACACAAACGAAGGGCGTTTATTGAGCATCTTTTGGTCTGATGGTCGTAGTCATGCATCGTACAAATACTTCCATGATGTGATAGTAATGGATGCAACATACTTGACCAATAAGTAAGCAGTTATTTCCTATTTGTTGCAAACTTTTATTTATAGATGAATACTTTATAGTTATGTGTTTAATATTTCAGGTATGACATGCTGCTTGTGTTGTGGGTTGGTGTTAACTACCATGGTCAGTCCATCATCTTGGCTTGTTCTTTGATAGGAAGGGAAACTGAAAATGATTACATATGGTGTCTTTCCAGGTACCATGTTTTATATTTTTGCAAATTCTAAATAATGTATTACATTCGTTAGTTATGGATGAATACCTTTTCTGAGGAAAATCAATATCTTTTATGTTATTGTTGAATACTTCTGTTATCTAGATGAATGCTACTTATGTGATAGTTGAATTCTTAATATGACAGGTTCTTGTGGGTTTTTATAGTTGTTAATGAATACTTCTGTAATATTGATGAACACTATTTGTGTATTAGTTTAATACTTAGTATTGTACTGACTGCATATTTTAAATTTATAGGTTTTTGGAATGTATGAATGGTGTTAAACCAGGGGGCATTCTTACTGATCAATGTGAAAGCATTGAATTGGAAATTAAGCATGTATTTGGATCCGAAACCACTCAAAGGTACTGTTCTTGGCATATATTACATAAGTTACCAACAAAGCTTGGAAGAAGGAAAAAGAAAAGTAATGTATCTGCTCAAGTGAATGAGGTAGTTTATTATTCTCAAAGTGTGGATGAATTTGAGAAAAAATGGGTGAAACTGATGGATAAAATTGGGAAAGCTGATGATCCATGGTTTACTGATATCTATCAAATGAGGGAGAAGTGGGTGCCTGTCTATCTAAATTCCCAATTCTGGGCTGGTATGAATACAACCCAACGAGTCGAAAGCATGAATGCTTTTTTGGATAATTACCTTACAAGGAGGGAATCTCTTAAATGTTTTGTTGAATGCTTTGATGAAGCATTGAGGAGTATTTGGGAGAGAGAGCACAAGGCTGATCACGATTCAAAGTATCGTGCCCATAAATGTAATTCGGATTTGCCTATGGAGTACCAATTTCAAGAGAAGTACACTAATGAGATTTTTACTTAAATGCCAAGAACAGTTCACACTGTGTATGAACTTATCATGCAATCCAGTGGCACAACAAGAAGGAGAGGCCATTTATGTTGTTGCAGATTGTTGGGGAAAATTTTTTCAGGTTTTGTATAAGAGGTCAACAAAGGAGGTGTTCTGTATTTGTAGACTCTTTGAGGTGATGGGTGTTGTGTGTTCACATTCCATTCAAGTTTTAAAGCATGAGAGAGAATTCTGCATCGGTGAAAAGTATTTTGTCGATCGGTGGAGAAAAGACATTGATCGTCAGAATTTGACTATTATCGATTCATCTCATTCTTCTTTGCCCGAACGGAATAGGTAAGAGTTTATTATAAGTTAATTATCTTTTCTCTTATGGCTGAATACTTCCTGACAGTATGGTGAATATTTGACAGTATTTTGTTGTTTTTATTTTTACCTAGGTTATATGAGTTGTCAATGGCAAGTAATTCAATTATCCAAGATCTGCTAAATATGGACAGTGTGAATGATGAAGTACATACTCTGGTCTTGACTGGGTTAGATAATTTGAGGAAAATAATTTCAGGTCTGTCAGACTTTTCTATATTACTTTCTTTTACTTGAAAAAAAAAATTCAGGATGAATACTTACATATGGTTGATGAATACTTTGTACTGACAGGATTTATATTTAAAACCTAATTTATTTTTTCTGTGAAATCAGAATATACAGGTGGTGGGCAGAATGACAATATTAATGACAAATCTGAATTATTTGGAAAGGCTCCTAGGGTGAGAAGGAAAACAAAAACTTCAAAAGACAAAGGCAATACACAAGATGGTTCGACTGTTATAGGTAGAGATTTGTTAATTGTTATGATATGCTGTACATCATAGTGAATACATTCATTGAAAAGGATGAATACTTATGATATCATGATGAATACTTTAACTTTTACATCCTGCAGGTGAGGCAGTGCCTAGCAGTAGTGTGAATGTAAATCCTTCAGATATTCAAAGCCCATCTGTTGTTAGAAAGAAAAGAAGAAATACAGAAGCTAAAGCTAATGAACAATTAGGTTATAATTTATGATATATGTAATGGATTAACTTTTATGTTTAAATGAATACTTCAATGTTTTGCAGATGAGCAAAGTCTTATCAGTGGAGGTGAATCATTAGTAAACTGTCCATCTTCTAAGCCTCTACTACCACCCAAAAAGTCTAATCGAAGGGGACGGCCGAAGAAGATTGCTTTCAAGAGCAAAATTGATGTTGCCATAAAGAATATAATAAAAAAACAAAATAATAGAAAGTAGGAAAATGAAACTTATAGGTATAAACAGTAGGGGCACAGTAAGATTTCATGATTCACTTCATTTTTTTTTTTATAGAATCATTTTTTTTCCATTGATGTCTATAGTATATCCAAAGAATTTCATAGCATTGTTTATAGAGAAACATTTTTATTCTTTGTTATAATAACTTTGATGATTTAATGACAATAGTTTTTTACAAACAGTGTTCTACTTTGCAAGGGATTAGTAATTTTAATTGTATGAGGTTGAATACTTCTTCTATAATTATTGAATACTTTTTATAATAGGATGAACACTAGTTTTTATGATGTTAAGTTTTAATAAATTCAAAGGATGTTTGGGCAATCTGTTAATGTACGGTTCAGATCTATTACTATTAGATATTCGTGCTGAGTGGATTTATTATGAGTTGAAAAGTTGTGCAATATCCTGAAAAATTGAGTTCTTATTATTTATGTGTACAAAACTTTTACATAAAATAATAAAGATTATAATTATTTTTGGTAACATATTTTAGTTATAATTATAATATTTAAAAAAAAAATGCAGAAATAGAATCGTAAAATTATTATGTTTTTCTTATATATATTTCCTAAATTATTGATTTGACAAACTTTATTTTTATTTAATACTTAGATCATTAATTTATCATATTTAATTATATTTAATTTCATTTTTAAAAAAAATGCGGCAATACAGCCGGGCTCATTCTTTAATTGTTCCGTTTATTCAAATTCTCCTCTTTAATTAATTTTTAAACTTGAAAGGAAAAAAAAATGGAAACGACGCCTTGTAAAGGCGGTTATGCATAGTAACCCCCTATTTTCCTATCTCTCTTTTGTCTGGCTCATTGTATAATATGAAACCCCTCTGTAGAATTTTAACCGACCCTTTTTAATTAAAACCATAAAACCTCAACCCCCTCCTTCCGTACCCTGGATTAACACCATTTCTCTATAAAATTCCTTTTGGCTTTATCTATCACAATATCTACTTAGATTAAAATCCACAATTATATCACGTTGATCAATATCTGACAATTAAACCATCATCAAAATCCAACACCATAATCAGACCGAAAAGAAGAGAAAAATGAGAGACAAGGAGAAGAAATATTTTATTAAGAGTTTTGATATCAATTATCATAAGTCCGATTCGAGTTCTGACTACGTCGCAGTGATTCCAAGTTATTGTTGCAATTCAATTTGAAATTCCGAATGTCTCGCTATCAAGTAACCGGACTTTTCTATAATCTGTGTTTTCGTTTTGTATGGTTGATTTGAATATGGGTATTGCATATTGAATTATGATGGCATATTTAACGGGATAGCGGGTCTGAGGTTAGAATTTGATATGTGATTGTAGCCTCTCGTTGTTGGATGGATTTCCCAGCAGGTTGGCGGCTTTCCAGTGTTGGATGGATTTCCCACTGGATTGGCAGTTTTGTGGAATTCTGTTATGTGGAAGTTGGGAATCGCCTGTGTGATGAGATTCCAACTGTGTGAATATGATGTGACTTGTTTTACAGACAACCTAGACCGACGTGCTATCCGGGTTAAATATACGTCCATAATTTTATGTGTATTTGTGTGGATTAATCCGGCCTGTTTGAATGGTTGTTAAATTAAGCCAATTATAGAGAAGCGCGTCGATAAATAACCGGTTACTGAGCTTTGTAGCTGACTCCGTTTTGTTATTTTGTTTTCATTTCTATTGGCGACGTAGGTTGACGGGCTAAGGAAAGATGTGAAGATGCTTATATAATCACGCTCCGGATGGTAAAAATCTGGGGTGTGACAAGTTGCTTTTGAGATAGAATGTTATCTACATGTGTGATTATCAGTTGTAACTGATGTGAATCAAACGAAAGGTTGCCTTGTTTTGAAGGCCAAAGGTTGCTTTAAACAAACTATAAAAAAAACATTTTATTTAAATTTCTTTCACAGTTCATTCAGTCAACCTCTTCTTTTCCTAATGGCTAACCCAAAAGAAGAACCTGTTGAACTTCTTCCGGATGAAGAACCCGTTGAACATCAAGTAGTACAACCTGATGAACATCTAGAAGACGAAGGTCCAATTCCGGTCGTCCCCCCAGGTTACGAGTCAAGTCCTCGCCGTTACAACCGGAGGAACTGGCCATGGCTACCTTTGTCTCAGCCCCGTCGAAGTCCAAGAGGCCATCCACCACCTAAACCATACATCCGCAGGCCACGTTACAAAATTATAAAAGAAGAGGGCACCGATTAGATAAATGTTTTTTATTTTCAAGGAGTACTATTGTAATTTTTTTTTTCATTTTTTATGTTTGTAGAATTTGTTCTAGTATATGTGTAATTTCAGTATATGTTTGTAATATTCATGTCAGTGTATGTGTAATTTTTGAGATCATTTGGATGCTTATTATATATCATTCCCTCTTTATATTTTCAATTTCGTTTAGTATTGATGTATAGTTCAATTTTATAGATGAATACTTTTATTGAAAAGGATTATTATTTTTGTCAAATTATTTAAAAACTAAATTTGCTTCATGATTGAAATTTTTTTCAATTATTTAAAAAAAATTACAACAATTTTGTAAAATAAAGTGTTTTCAATTGAAATCTCACTGCAACAATTTAATTTAAGTTTTTGTTTTGTTTAATGCAATGAATTAAAAAAATAATTTTTTTAAAATTTGATAATATATATAATATTATTATTATTAAATAATATGAATCATCCAGCAAAAACTTTCAAGTTTTAATTGCTTTGAAATGAATACCTTAAGCACAGACATGAATATAATATTAATGTAATAAATTATTTCCAGTGGATATTTCTAATTGAAAATAAAAAATGGGATAAATGTATAAACTGAATTAAAAGTAAGAGATCAAGAATAATAATAATTCCAAATTAATACATTAATAATTTGTGTTAGTCAAGCATCCATCCAGTTAAATGGAGATGTTGATCAGATTGAATGGTCCCACTGGTTAATACTTCAATCCACATAGTTGAATACTTTTTTGGACAAAAATGAATATAATATTAGAATATTAAAATATCAAGCATCCCTCCAGTGAAATGGAGAAGTTGTTCAATCTTAAATGGACCCACCACATGGTTTTGAAATATATCGGTAAGAGTTGCACCATTTCAATAGCGCCTTTCCATTAACAGTCTTTCTTTGTTATGAACCTGTTTTATACACCCATGGTCTAATGGGAACTTTTATGAAAACTAAAATGAAAATTCGAAATTAATGTCAGACCAACTCACGCCAATCGTCCGACTGACGCCTATTCAGTACGTGCGGTGCCACTGAACTATTCACCCTCCCCATCAAACTCGCCCTTTTCTTCTCTTTCTCTCTTTTCGTCTTCTCCTCTCCTCCGCTAGGTTAAATTTCAAATTTAATTCCGTTTTCTTCTTTCGATTCCGCCTATTTTCTTCACGGATCATTCTCTTTTTCTCGTAACACCTCTCTCTTGGTTGTGTATTTGAACCGATGTGGTTGTTTAAATCACCATTGAAATTAAGAATGGAGAAATGCGATTCTGGAGCAAGCGTAGGCGATCAAGTTCAGGATCAACAACCTCAGCAACCTGGAGTTGAAGTATCTGTTGATAATCCGTTGGAAAAACCGAAGGTGAAGCATCTCCCAGGTGAAGGATCTAGTGAGCAGGAAATTGGAGATTTCAAGTTTAATGAACTTGTAGGAGAACCCTCTGGTGATGAACCAGCACAGAATCCAGTACAAACCTATTTTACAAGTGAAAAAGAAGGTAATTATAATTTATTTACTGTTCATAAATTGTGTAGTAAGTTTTTTTTTATAATTAGTAATTAATTTTTTTAAGTTAATTTGCATCATATTGTATCAGATCTGGAATTTTATTTAATATTTATTGATGAATACTATATTTGTCAAAGCCAGTATAAGAAATTGAAATTAGTTAAAATAGATAATGAATACTTCATCTTTCCGATTAATTAGTAATAGTTTGTTTCGGGATGAATAATTTCATATTTGTTAGATTATTTGTTGGTGCATTCTTTCAGGATGAATACTTTGCATTTGTATGTGCATGCTAGTATTATTTGTTTATGAATACTTTATTTATTAACATATCAGGTTTTATTTGTTTCTGAATGAATACTTTTTCTATAATATTAGTCAGTAATATTTTTTTCTGATCATTTTATTTATATTATCTGTTGATGAAGTTAGCATTTCTTGATGAATACTTAGCAGTTTTGGATGAACATTTTATGTCTTATATTTATTTTTGATAATTAATTTACATGTCAACTGATAATATTTTATTTCATGAAATCTAGTAGACAAAATGCAGCAAACACCTGCTAGTCCATTGCATGGCAAGGTTCTATTTGGAGATAGCGCGACACCAACACCAGATATTGGCAGAGACACACCCAAGAAAAATCCAAGAGAAGATGGGAAGAAGATTGTAGTTGTAATGGAGGAAAAGGTGAATGAAGATTTGTCAATTGAAGAGGTACAGAAAATCATAAGTCTAGAAAGTATATTGTTTAATATACGAAGAGATGTGGTACAGAGTGAAAACAAAGACTCAGGTGATGAGAAATGTGAAGAAAATTTACAAGGAGGGCAAGAAGTTAATGACGAACAATCGACTGCGGTAGAAGGTATGACAAAATAATTTTAGTAATAATTAACAAATCTGCTTTATTATAATGTACATGAATGATATGGATGTTTTGATGAATACAAATTAATATAGATGTGAATACTCTATATCCGAAACATTATTTTTTTTTTTTTGTTATTAAATGTAGTAAGTTTTATATTTAATAAACAAGCACTGGATGTTCTAGGGATTGAAAGCAAAGACTCTAAGGAGGAGAAGGGTGAACAAATTGTTGAAGGAGGTGAACCACATAATGATGAACAAGCAACTATTGTAGAAGGTATGAAAGAACTTTTTTGTACTAATTTTGACGAATACAAATTTTGTTTATTTTGAATACTTTATATCTGGAATATTAAAATTTATTTTGTTAATTTTTGTGTGTTATAATTGACTATTCAGGCTCTAAAAGTAAAGAATCTGAGGAGGATAAGGGTAAAGAAGAATTTCAAGGAGGGCGACCCCTCGATGAGCAACAAGTGAATGTTGTACAAGGTATGAAAGAATTTCACATATAAATTTGTTGGATTATAGTATGGATGTTTACTGTTGGCTTTTTGATGAATACAAATTTTTGTTGGTATGAATACTTTATATGTGAAAAAGTACTCGTAGAAGATTAATTGGTTAACAGAACAATTTTTTTTTTTTAACAGAACAACATGAAGAAGTACTCGTAGAAGATGCTGTTACTAATTTGGAAAAAGAATTTCAAGATATTGTGATGAAATCTGATGGTATATACACTATATTCAGTGTTTGATATCATTAGAACTTAAATATTCACTTAAATGAATGACCTTATAAATTTGAGAGAAATGTTTATTTAGTACTGTTTATGTATAATTTTTTTTTTAACAGAAAAAACACAAGACGGTTTAGAATCCGAAGAAGAAGATGATTCTTCTTCAGAAGAAGAATTGAAAGTTATTCCTCCGGCAAAACGACGTAGGGGAGGAAAAACTGGTCCTAGGGGAGGAAAAACTGGTACTAGGGGAGGAAAAACTGGTATTAGGGGAGGAAAAATTGGTTCTAAGAAAGGTAATTTCATTATTTTTTTTTTTCATTTAGTTAGTTTTGAGTATCAAGTAAGACAACTGAAAATTTTGTTATGAATGAATGAAGTATTCGTTTCAACAGATTGTATACTTTAATCTAACAGGATGAATACTTCATTTATTTTTTTGATAAACCATTAGTGTTTCAAATTAATACTTCATATTACAGGAAAAAAGGAAGTTGTCCCCCTAGCAAAACGGCGTAGGGTAGCCCAAGATGGTCCTAATAAAGATACTTTCATTATATACATATATTTTTTATGAAATATTTATTGTGATATAAATAATACTATATATATATATATACTGATGAAATATTATTATTGCAGGAAAGATTAAAGTTGAAACAGCAAAGGAAGAAGAAGAAGAAGAAGAAGAAGAAGAAGAAGACAAGGAGGAAGAAAGTTCACTAGCAAGTATGTTAAGTTAATATATGCTATGACATATTGAATACCTCAACTTACGAGATGAATACTTAATTTTATGAGTTGAATACTTAATTTTGTTTTAGTACAAGTATTATAGAATGAGTATTTTATATATATTGATGAAATATTATTATTGCAGGAAAGAAGAAAGTCCAAACTGTAAAGAAAGATATTGCTAAATTAGGAGAAGAAGATGAAGAAGAAGAAGAAAGTCATTCACAAGAAGAGGAGGAAGGATATGAATTAGTGAAAGCTATTACCCCAGCAAAATGGTGTAGGGGTGCCCAACCTGGTCATAAAAAAGGTACTTTCATTTTTTTTTATTCAAATTTTGTTAGGTTCACAACCAAGTATGTTATGTTAATTCATAATAACACATGATGAATACTTCATAGTTACATGTTGAATATTTACATGTCAGAAATGAATACTTGGCAATAACATTTTTTTTAGTATTGTTGAATATCTTACATGTAAGGATGAATACTTACTGGTTAATGATGAATACTTACTTGATGATATGACATGATTAATAATTTCACATGGTTGAATTAATTTTTATTACAATTGAATATTTGTTTAGCTATAACGAATACTTTATAGTATTTGTCTGAATATAATATACATCATAAGATTAACATATTAGAATGTCTTTTTTATTTTCTGTAGGACAACGTCTTAAGGAAGCAAGGACATCTGATAGCTGTATTAAGAATAGATGCAATGTTGATGCTGCGATGTCATTTTTTCACAATGATGTTTTGCCAAACTTGACACCAATACACAAAACCCTTTTGGCTGAAACCCCCTTTTTGCATTTGTTTGCATTTTCCGTAAGTTCTCATGCCAACAACCCTGCTCTGAATTGCATGTTACTTTACTGGGAGGATAAAAAGGGTGCTTTTGTTGTGAGTGGAAAAGACCTCAAATTTACAGAGGAAGAAGTTGGATTGGTCATGGGGCTTGCTGTTGAGGGAGAGGTCGTACAATACACTAGGGGAGGTGATAATGACAATTCACTTAGGAACAGGCATTTCAGTCCAAAAGGGAGGATTTTAGTGCCCCAGCTCGAGAATGCAATTAGAAATGCATTGACAAAAGAGTCGGAAGCGGAAGATGTTGTCGGGCTTCTGGTGATGTACCTGTTCACGATGATCCTTTTTCCCTTAGCTAGTGAATTGGTGCCAGCTCATTTATTCCATTATGCTGCTGATTTTTGGAATTTGAAAAACTACAATTGGGCACAGGCAGTTCATCGGGTTCTTATCGAAAATATCCCTAACAACGCTGCTTGGTGTTGGTTAAGAAGAGACAATAAAACTGGCAGCTTGGATGAAGAACAAATGATGGTGAGAAGAAGAAGAAGGAGTCAGGAACCCTTCCCGGTTGTGCACTTGCTCTCATTGTAAGTTTCAAAAACATGAAACCTTTGTTTTAGTGAATACTTTGTTTGCTGTTGTTAATACTTTGATTGCCCATGTTTAATACTTATCATGACTTTTCAAAAACATGAAACCTTTCTTTTATTGAATACTTTGTTTCCTGTTGTTAATACTTTGACTGCCCAGGTTGAATACTTATTATGATTGTTAAAAATTTATTAAGGATATGAATACCTTTTAGTGAATTGTTGGCCTGACAGGATGAATACTTGATATGCACTGATGAATACTTTATTTTGGTTGTGTGACAAAGTCTTATGTTGATTACTTTTCATTTTTTGTTTTTTTTTTACAGGTATGGTTTTTTGAGCATGTTTTTATTGCCAAAAATCGTAAGTTCACCGGTCATATTCCAAGATTTTTTTACCATAAGCTAAATGTGTACTGGAGGCGTTCTTCATTTACGAATGTTATGAAGAATGTCCTTCCTGCTGACATCAGGGAAGAAGCTTTACAGAAAAGAGATGGTTAAGTACTTATAAAATCCAAGGGTTTTGTGGCAAGTGAATTCTTTTCTTACCTGACAAACAATGCCGCACTCCGTAACCCTATCAACAGGAATATTGTGAATTTGCTACAACGAATGACACCTGTGTACTGTCTCTTCAATTTCAATGTTTCGAATGACGTAATTAGAATGGCACCAAAGCTTAGGTTTGATGAGTTGAAGTGTACATGATAAAACCGGTGTTGCCGTTTTGTTCCCAGCTTTTGAACAGAAATTTATCGCTGAAGTTTCTCATTCAGAACGGCAGTATCATATAACAAAGAAGTTATTTTGGACACGTAAGTATTCATCTATTATTTAGTAATATTTTTTCAAATTTAAATGTTATATTTTGTTAGTACATATATATGAATTTATTCTTTATTGTTTTGTTTTTTGTTTCAGCTGTTAAAACTCCCCAAGCAACTCTGGGTGGCACTTCTAGTCTTACATCTTCTCAACTAACACAAAAGGGGAAACCAAGTTTTATTCAAGTAGAGGACTGTAGGTTGTATACTTTATAGCTTTGTTTGAAAATTTTTTTGGCAATTAGTGTTTCATACTTGGAAATTAGTAATGAATACCTCACAGTAATGAATAGCAGCTATGAATACCTTTTACTGTGTAGTTGAATACTTAAATTTGATGGTTGAATATTTCACTGTTATGAATGAATACTAATACAAAAGGTTGAATATTTTTGCAGCACCGGGAGCTGCCAAAGGAATAACCAAGCTATTGACTGGACAAGTTGAAGGTCCTTCTGGAGGTGTTGTTTCTGAATCAGATGGTAAATTTTTGTTTTGTTTTCATGGTTATTTTTCATGTTTAGTTTTCTGAATCAGATGGTAAATTTTTGTTTTCATGGTTATTTTCAGTTAGTATTTATTTTTCATATTATGTTGAATACTTTACTTGATTAAGTTGTAACATGTGCAGTTAGTGCTGAATACTTTCATAAATTTGCAGATGTACAAAAGCTGGGTGATGCTTCTGAATTCGAGGCAACACCATCTGCTGGCAGAGATGCACCTGTCCAGCAACAAGAGAAAGATATAACGAAGATAGCAGAGAATGAAGAAGAGGAAGAGGAAGATATTCATGGGTTCACAACACAGGAAGATGAAGTTAAAGACCCTGAAATTGTGAGAATTGTAAGGGATGTGCTAGCGAAAAATCGTACATCAAGTGAACAGAAGCAAAGTGAACAAGTTTTAGAAAGGGTTGAAAAAGGTATGAATTCCATTTGTCAAATTATATATTATTTGTTAGTAAAAATTATGAATGAATTATTTTTGTACAGTATACATGATGACAGTCCATACCAAGTATTTGTGAATATCTTACTTTTTAGGCATGAATACTCTATTTGAACTTGTTGAATACCATAGCAGTTTTGCATGAATACTTATTGTTGTCAATATCAAGTTTAGAGAATAGTGATAGAATACTTTATATAATCTGGATAAATACTTAAATATTAGTGTTGAATACTTTTTAGCTCTGAATGAATATTTTGCTCAATAAATTTTTTTTTGTGCATTGATTGAATACTTTATTTTTTGTGCAGTAGATGATGAAAAGATAGTGGGAGACAAGTCTATCGGACAAGCAATAAATCTTGGTGACATGGAACCCCCATCTTTTGATTTGGGTATTTCACCAAGAGTTGAAGTTTCTCAAGAGGTGTTGTCACAAGGCAAACAAGATGTTGAGCAACAGAAAAGTCCTGTAACATCCCGCCCGAAGTTACAGGCTATTCGTTCACGTGGCAGGGGACGTGGACGTGGCGTGGGACATGGCAGGGGACGTGGACGTGGCAAAACTATTTCTAATTCTGGTTTTGAGACTATTGAAATTAGTTCACAGGAACCAAAAGAGGGAGTCAGAGGTACCAAAAAGAGTGGACCAGTTAGAAGAGGAAGTAGGAGGTACCCAGTAAGACAAAGAGTTCAACCTAATAGAAAGATCAAGGATCACAAGGCTCCATTTGTGGGACAGCCATTCATCCATGAAGCAGTTAAGATTGATGAATCTTTCTCTTCTTGGATTGAGGCTGTTACAGCCAGTGATGGTGATGAACAATTTGTCTTTGATGAGGTCCCTTTCAAATTAAATGATCCAGGATGGGTTTATTATACTGATAGTATTTTTATCGACTCCACCTTTGCATGTCCTACTGAGAAAGTCCCCTTGCCTGACAATTCATGGGTATATCAACATAGGGAATTCGTATCAGTCGAAATCAATAATGTCTTGGATGCTTGGGTGAAGAAGTATTTCCAAGATGAAATTTTCGAAGAAGATTATCCTTTTCACAATAAGAGTAAGGATCTGTTCTTGGATATACATCAATTCAGGGATTTGTTATACGAAGGCAACTTTGTTGGCAGTGAGGTATGAATTTTAATTTATTTAAGAATGCTTATTAGTATTTTTGTGATGCCATTCATATAAATGAATACTTTTTAGGTTATGTTCATGAATACCTTAGATTATAAATGAACACTTTATCTGATGTTGATGAATACCTTAAGTTATAAATCAATACATTAGGTTATGTTGATGAATACCTTAGCTTATAAATGAACACTTTATCTTATGTTGATGAATACCTTAGGTTATAAATCAATACTTTTTAGGTTATGTTGATAAATACCTTAGCTTATAAATGAATACAGTTTGTTGTTGTTGAACACTTTACTAGGTTTCTTGAATGCTCAATTTATAAATGTTAGAGATGAATATTTAGATTATAGTTAATATTGATGAATACCTTTGCCTATGTGGTTGAATAGTTACATTTCATGGTTGAATACTCCACATTTATGAATACCTCTTGCCTGTGTGGTTGAATACCTTTACCTGTGAATACCTTTGCCTGGGTGGTTGAATACTTACATTTCATGGTTGAATACTTAATAGTAATAAATGAATACTTTGGGCATAATTTTGAATATTTATCATTCACTTTTTTATGCAGGTTATTGACATTGCTTTGTTCATAATGCAAAGGGAAACCTCTGTTGCACAAGAATAGTTTTATTTCCGCAATAATGTTGTTGTAAGTTTTCTAATTTAAGAATTTAAAGGAAAATATGTATGTAATATGTTTTATTATTCGGCGCTTATTTGATTTTTAAAATTGTAGGAATTGGGCCTATTTACTCTGTTCTTGCAATTATTCAGAAACCAGCAAGAATTATTTTCCCCACAATTTGCAAATGCAAGATGGCTTTTTGTTCCTCTGGTTGCACAGAAACATTGGATATTAGCTGCTTTTGATGTTGTTAATATGAAAATCCATATGTACAATTCGATGCCTCCACATACCAATGGTTACTATTTAAAGCCACATATTAACTACTTGCATTGGGTCAAGTATTTCCTCTCATGGAGATTTTGTAAGTATATTTTACTCTTCTTTTTTTTTATTATTACTTTACACTTGGTTTCTGACAGATTCTTGCTAATGCAAAATATAGCCAATGAGGCATGGATGGACGTCAATGTCGAGTGGAGGGATTGTCCTCAACATGAGGGTTCACTCGATTGTTCAATCTTTGTCATCCGAGCTGTTGACTATATCTCTCGCAATGCAGTTTTTGACTTCAACCAGGTATTGTGAATGAATTATTTTGTATAGCATACATGATGACAGTCCATAGCAAGTATTGTGAATATCTTACATTTTAGTCATGAATACTCTATATGCACTTGTTGAATACCTTAGCAGTCTTGTAGGAATACTTATGGTTGTCAATACCAAGTTGTTTGAATGGTGATAGAATACTTTATGTAATCTGGATAAATACTTTCATGCTAGAGTTGAATACTTTGAAGCTCTGAATGAATACTTTGTTCAACCAGGGTGTCCTTATGTAAATTTTTTTTTAATTTGATGTGATGCATAAACAGTGAATATATTGTGTTTGATGAATACATGTCCCTATAAGTATCAATACCTTACATTGTGTTATTCAAGTTCTGGTATCAATATTATGTTCTAATGAATACATGTTTCATTGTTGTTGAATACTTCATTGCATTTGTTGAATACATTAAATTTGTATTATGTATTATTCTGTATTCATATTGTCAGAATGAGATGAATACTTGTACAGCAAGAATTATTTCTTCATTTTAAAATTTGACTGTATATGAAACTGACTCTTTTTTATTTGTGAAAATTTTTAGAGCATGATCAGCGTGGAACAGGTCCTGATAGCTTTCAGGATGCTGATAGACGAAAGAAATGATCGGAAGTTTGAAGTTGTTTGAAGTTGGAATTGTATTTGCTTATTTTAATTGTAGTTTTTAATTGGAATTGTTTGAGTCGTAGCTCATATTTACTTTGCAGATGTTTATTTTGTTAACTTGTTATTTGAATAGTATTTTGTGATTGTACTTGAAGTTAATTTCTTAACTCGTATTTACCTGAAGTTAGCATTGTCACAAATTCGAATTGTATTTCCCTTATATTGGGTTGTTAATATTTGATCGGTCCATTGAAGTTTTTTTATTACTGAATTATTAACTGCAAGACAATAATGGCAAACCAGATATTAATCCAACAATAAATACATAATTTTGAAAGTATTTTGTTGAAGTGAATGCTTTTGAGCACTAAAATAAATACTATAATGGAATTGAGTGAATACTTTACATATTAATACTTAAAAGTGTGCACATAGGGGATGTTTTATCACTGAATTATTAACTGCAAGACAAGAATGGCAAACCAGTAATTAATCCAACAATAAATACTTAATTTTGAAAGTATTTTGTTGAAGTGAATGCTTTTGAGCACCAAAATGAATACTATAATGGAATTAAGTGAATACTTTACATATTAATACTTAAAAGTGTGCATTACCTTTCCTATCGCTTTCAATGGACGTTAATAGTCCCCACAATTAAGTACCGTATTGACGTGGACGGGTGGGTTTGTCGTTGGAATGATTTCTGCCGTCCCCGCCAGGGAGCTTTTTGCCATTCTTAATGTGCAGACCATAGTTGAATACTTCTTAGCATAATAATGAATAGATATGTATTGATTGGTGAATACTAATGGTGGTTCTATTGTCATTTGCGGGATTAACGAGTTTTCTGGGCGGTTAATGACGTTTTTGTTTGTCTTTTAGCTGTTCTAACTGTTTTTATCCGAGGGACAGATATGGGACGTTTCATGGGGGACAGCTAGGCGGACCCTTATATAAGTAGGTAGGTTTTTGTAAGAGCATAAATGGAAGAGAGCAACTAACACACAAGTAGGATGTAATGATAGAACAAGGCCCAGTGAGAAAGGCCTGCCAGTAAAAACTGGAGTACTTAGCAGTTAGTATATATAATTTAAAAGCCCAATTATTATGCGTGTCACATAAATTCAAATGAGGATGGTTACACCCGGCCTATCAACTCTTCAAGATATTACAAAGAAAAACGCACCAAAGTCCAATTGATGTTAGATAACACTCATTATATACAGTACATTACTCTACACATTCTAAAATAAAAGTAGGGTTAAAAATTTAAAATGCGGTATCAGTTTTGTGTAATTATTTCTTTTGTGTAGGAAAAGTTAATCAAGTTAGAGCTACTATTATGCACTGGTACAAATGAAGTCAAGTCGATCAAGTCAATTTATCCCATTTCTCTCAACTGGATTGGCCTATGGTCATAGTCAGTTGCCCCTTGTTTCTTTTGCATGCGATAAGTTTAATATCACGTACCCCATATTCATATGTTCTCTACTTTTGCACAAATTCAGGGCCAAATACAATACCATATTCACATGCTCCAAATACAATACCATACTTCTGCTAGCGATGCTAGTGAAAGATTGATCGAGATTTCTGCAAACTAATAGCAACAATTAAGGAGGAGACAACATAAAATTTCCTTAATTGTTGCTATTAGTTTTTAGAAATTTCAATCACAAAATTACCACATCAGTGAAAGCCGAGAAGGCAGCAGAGAAGGTCATAGTTTTTGTCAGCACAGATCAATGTAGTGAGCCTGAGAAAAACCCCTGCCCCCACCGGCAGCAGGCCAAGCACTATCCCGGCAACTGTGGAGACCAATTTTAGAAACAGCATAGCGAGACTGATTCCAACTGATATAGCAAAAGGAACTGGCTTCACACGGGTAACAGCTTTGTTTGTCTTTTGGATTTCAGCTTTTATAGGGAAAGGGACAAGAGAGAGGTAGACGATGAAGAAGCGCATAAAGGAGGGAAGTTTAAGCAGAGGGAAATGCGGTAGCGAAGAGAGAGGTGGGGTGAGAATGGAGGCATCGGAAATGGGAATAGTGGAGCGGAGCCGAAAGGAGAAGTCGGCGCAGAGCAATCCTCTCCATTGGTGAAGAGACAGAGCAGAGATTTCGAGGTGATAAGGCGAGAGAAATGAGAGAATTTGGTGGTGCCATTGGAGAGATGGTGAGTGATAATTATTTATGAACTGTAAGCACACAAAAAAAAAATATTTATGAATTGAATTTGTTTTTTATTTCGCATTTACGAACAAATAAAGAGCAGTACGCAATTACCTAATTCATATAATCTGAGGTAACACAAACTTTTAGTGTAGATCTGGACAGTCCGATATTCTTTGGCACAAATATTGAAGAGTTTCTTTATCGAAAAAAATACTGAAGAGTTTGTACGGCTTGGATCTATACTCAAATATTCTGTTACTACAGAGAATGTGTGATAGACATAATAAAACATAAAATGTTTTTACAATTAGAAACACGTAATCCAGAATCTATAAATCCAAAATAAAATAGCAAAAGAATTTAAATCTTACAATTCTGAATTGAAGACATCTTTAAGCGGAAGCGTTAATACTGATCTTCAATGGTTTTCCTTAGATCTGATGATGGAGACCTTCAGCGTTTTCTTTACTTCTCTCTTTCAAAAATGGACGAAAATCCTTTCAGAATAATATCGCCTCAAAATCAGTAGTGAGAGAGACGTTTTCCAGAAAATAAAAGGGGCAGAAAAACATTTTTGGAATGAGATCCGTCCAAATAGGAAAGATGCCTTTTTAATACTAGTCAAGTACCCGTGCTTTGCAACGGAATTGAAATATTGTTTTGATATTTTTCATTAAATGAGTTCTTTTGCGAGAAATAAAACAAATAGCAACATGCTTACAAGCAAAAACAATAGCACTAACAAAAAAGAAACCAATAATAGAAATATTAATGAACCATAATTAATAAAGCAAAAAACTCTAGCATAGCAATAAGACGTGTAAGCACATCGCCATCCTGCCTTTTTAAATCAAAATTTTGAATTTTGTTCATGAACGAATCTCAACATAGATTAATGGTTTAAAAGAAATTTAGAGATGACAAACGTATTGTAGGCTAAGAAGCTTGAATTTCTTCGTACCGCTTATGGAAGTAGCATCTTCTTGAGTTGAACAAGATATCTTTCCTGAATTTCTCTCAAACCAAGGAGGTGGCTGATATTATCCTTTTTCCCTTTCTAATAACCTGAATTTTAGTTTCCTGAAATGTGCAAAAAGCTCTATAATATACTATTTTTTTTTTTTTTTCAAAATACTGGTATAAGGGTACCCTTAGAGAAATACTGTACCCTCCAGTCTTAGAATCATCTAAAATATTACAAAAAAAACATGAAAAAATTATACAAAGCAATGAGTAGAAAGCACACAATGTCAATGCACTGTTTAAACCACACATTGGCCAGCCCAGCGTACACAGAAAAAGCCAAAACATGAGGGGGCAAACAAATTATTTCAACTGTTATTGACAACCATATGCCTTATTAGTTATTACAATTCAATACAGACAATCAAAATCCAGAAAAACTATAATATTCATATATCATGATAACAAATGAGCATAATAATATTTATTATAATTAATAGAGAAAACACACTCTTTTTTAGGGGGAATTTCATGTATCCCTCTCGAAAAACTTGAAATTACATATTTCCCTCTCTAAAGTTCATGATATCATATTTACCCTTGTAAAGTTCAAAATACTCAAAAATTTATCCAATTTACTGATTTTTATAATAAAACTCATATAAAATTTACAAATTACCTATTTTAACCTTTCTACCTCTTTTCTTTTTCTCCTTTCTCTTTGTTCCCACATAAATCCCACCTTTCCTACTCTGACAATTATCTAGTGATCTTGAATGAGGAGAGTTACAATATTTTCAACTTAAAGGTTGTCAATATATATATGCTTCCTGACTTAGGTTTCAAAGCAAAAATTAACTAAAAGACAGTATAGATTTGGATTTTTTTTTTTACACAGCATGTAGGCTTTTCAATTATTCTTCTATATCAAAATTTGATAATGTAGCTCCATTTCTATCCCACTGGTACATCCGTCCCTTATTTGCCAGTAGATGGGCAATTCTAACTTTTGCATTTTCCCTTGGAATATACCCTTGCAGCTCACCACTCTTTTCTTTTATCTTAAACCAAGCTTGCCAAACACAAATAACCCTTGACATTATCTGACCCATATCCTCTCAACTTTCAACACTACTTTAGACCTCATGAGTGTTTTTTGCACATCTGACCCAGTACTTGTATCGTTTGTGAAGTGCACTATAAGAGTATGATCGGGACCATGAGAGTGTTAGAGTTCAATTGATTTCAATTCAATAGAGTTCAATAGTAAAAATCTTGGTGTTATTGTTTCGTCCAATAGAAACTTTTTAGTATTTTTAGTCTGAAAGGGGTATTCTAGGAAGTTTTGGAAATCAATTTGGATTTGAATTAGTTTTTAGACACATGAAAGTGCCATATATTTTGGATAGCGCACTTTCATTGTATGAGTTTTTTTTTTTTCAGAAAATAACAAAAAGTAGCAGAAAATGAAAAACTTTGAATAGAAATCATAGATCCAATTTCAAATCAAATTAAGTGATTCATTATAATCTGATCTCGAGAGAGAGACATATTGACAGAGAAATTATGTAAGAAAAACCTAGTTAGTTACTGTTTCTATTTGAATCTGACTTTATGCATAAATAAATGGGCAAAATAGACTTATTTCAGATCATTTAAGAAAATCCTCGTAAATTACTGTTCCAAAGGACACAACCCTGGGATAGCTCGAGGCATAAACTCATGCTCAAAGAGATTGATGAACGGGCCGTGCCAGATATGATGTAATAATCCTAACAGTTTTTGTCAAATAACTTGCTATATTTTTTTGTATATGTTCTTCAAATAGTTATACTTCTTAAATGAATGTGTTATGATACCTGCCACTTTAACCGTTTGCCACTTCAAATAGCTATACTTCCTAACAGTAGTTGTTATATATGATACCTGCCACTCATAAATTGCAAAATGTTATTGCTTATCCATAGTTAATCCAGTACTAATACACAAAATACAATTATTACAGATATACCTGATACTTCTGGAGAGACTCTACCAACTCGCTGGCAAGCCACTAAACTCATAAAGAATGCTTGAATCGAATATGTAATGCTCTTTAATACACCAGATATGTCAGGACTATAAAGAGAAGACGAAATAAAATTATTCCGAAGGATCTTGCAACTAAACCTGCATTTTGAGGGCACCGTGTGGCTTCCAATTCACCATTTCTTTTATTCTTTAAACCACTTATTCTTAATTAACTGAGGGGCAAACGACATCGTACTACATAAAGTTCCTTCAAATCCAATCTGCACAGGGAAACAAATGCAAAAGATACATGCCGAAAATTTATGCACATGCTTGCCTTAAAGACAACAAAATTCACTATAAGAAAAAAAGATAAATAACAGTTGAGGTATTGGAAATTCATATATATTGCAATAAAACAACAATTATTTTTGTAGAATACCACCCTAAGGCAGAATTTCAGCATATGACCTTCGTAATACTATTAAATGAATAGATAAAAAAAATACAGTAACAATTGCTAGAGAAATCAAAGAAAAGAAAATTCTCCAATGACCAGTTATAACTCAGAATCTCAAATCATAGTTGAATTATTTTATTAAAAAAAAATTCATACTGACCATCGTTCTTAAAAGCAAATCAATATCCATATAAAAATGAGAAATACCTTCAATTATTGCTTAATGAATTTTATCATACATTAGGAACTAATTAAAATGAATTCAACAATATTTCATGTAAGTCCCTTAATTTTAACATATTGACACAAAACTAATTTAGTTTACTGAACATATGCAAAGCTCATCTTATTGTACCTAGATTGACCAGAATGCTATAATCTTACGTCACGTGATAAATAATAAATCGTTTTCTTTATTGTTTCTTCCATAATAGGTGCTATAAACACTTAATTTTTGCATACTCAGATAACCTTGTTGATTGGCATCAGATACAACAAACACAAATACAACTTAACAATAAATTAAGTTCTTTCTTGCATATTTATTTATCAGTAAATAAATTTAACAAGTACAGAAAAATTGATTCACTATATTAGTTTAGTGCATTTTTTGTGTTTTCTCAAAAAACAGTTTTCATGTAATAATCCAGTTATAAAATGGTACACTGTTTCATACCGGTTATAAAATTTTGGTTAAGATTGATGTTCCTTGTATCTAGATAGCAAGAGATATAAAAGATTACCTTGAAGATGTTGGTGGTTCAGCAGATACATATTTTTATATAGGATGAAATGAATAAAATGAAATGAAATAACTACAAATTATTCATTTTCTTTTTTCTGCTGAATTACTATTTTGGTTATATGATTGAGAAACAAATTAAATTAAATAAAGTCTCATGGCAAGCAACTTAGAAATTTGTTGGATGAACTCTCCCAATGGGCAACAAACAAACAGCGATGAAGCATTAAAGGAAATATTGTGAGAAGAAATAAAGGGAAGAAGAAGTACCGTTCACCATGGCTGATTCAAGCTTACTCTCACCTTTAAAGAAATTATCCAGAGATAGCAACGCACACGATAGAGAAGGGAGGAGAGAAATCGAGAGCGGCACGTGATTAGAGTGAAACCCACGACAAAGAATAGCAAGTAGCTCGGGGAGACCGCGGCCTCAATAGCAGTGAACCTTCGTCGTTAGGAGGTTGCGTTCCCAAATCAGCACAGGTTATGGTTTTGATTTTGTATTTTCTGTGGTAGAGCTTCGTCGTCTTTAAATTAGAAAGAAAGTAAACGGAGGAGAGGTGGAACGGAAGAGGAGGAAAGCAAATCGATCGATTTCTTTATCTCAAGCAGAGAAAAGTCGGTGAGGAGAAGACCCACGCGGGACAGAGAAAAGAGGAAAAGACGCTTTGGGAAGAAGTTGCACAGAGAGGAAAGGCACAGGAACAGATAAAAGAGAATAGGTTTTGTTTGGTTTAAATGATACAATTTATATGTGGCGGGTCGATTTTTAATTAAATGTAGACTTCTACACAATGAACAGGATGCATAAGATCAAATACTAATCAGTGGTTGAGATTTATTAAATGTAAGGTTGAGATCTCATTTGGACAGATAGGCTTTTCAGTTCTCAAAATTTCAACGTGATTTTATAAGGAGTAAAGATTCTGAGGCAACCTTTGGAACCAGTATAATTATTAATTGCAATCAGAATTTTTCCATCAAAAATTCTAGTGCCTTTTCGTTAATTTCTTTACATGAAATTGCACAGTAATAACATAGGCTACATAATGAAATAAAACTAACATTCTCCTACTTGGCCGTAATGTTATAACATAATAAAGCACACATTCAAAATTGACCAATATAATTTTCATTAATCATAAACCTGTTCAGTTAGAAATACCAAACCAAACTAATGTAATCAGAATAACAAATGTCATTATTTGATCCCCATTAATTATAACAATGGTACTCTTTCCAACAATGGTTAGTAATCTTCATTCGGTCCTCATAAGTAATTTGCTTAAATTAAATAAAATTATGCACATCATAATAAGCAAACTTATAAATTTAAAGTCAATTCATAATTAAATACTCAGTACATAACATAATATATATATAGTTTACAACAAAATTATAATATATTAACTAAACCCATGCCGGCAACATGCTCTTTGTAAAGAGTGGGTGGTAGCGCTTTTGTTAGAAAATTAGCTAACATAGCTCTTGTATTAATATGTTGTATCATAATAGTACCATCTTTGACTTTGTCTCTAACAACAAGATATTTGATGTCAATCTACTTGGATGCACCACTTGATTTGTTATTCTTAGAGAAGAAAATAGTAGCTTCGTTATCACAAAATAAGGTGAGTGGCCTCGCAATACTGTCAATTACATGAAGTCCTAGTATAAAATTCTTTAACCAAACTGCTTGACTAGTAGCATGATAACATGCCACAAATTCTGCTTGCATAGTGGAAGATGATCTTAAAGACTGCTTAGTACTCTTCCATGAAATTGGTCCCCCTGCAAGCATAAATATGTAACCTGATGTGGATTTCTTACCGTCGACACATCCAGAAAAATCTGAATCAGAATAATCAATAACTTCAAGGTTATTTGACCTCTTGTAAGTAAGCATATAATCTTTTGTCCCTAACAAATAGCGTAAAACTTTCTTGGCAACTTTCCAATGTTCCATTCGTGGATCAGTTTGATATCGACCAAGCATACCAACTGCAAATGCAATATCAGGACGTGTACAAACTTGAGCATACATAAAACTCCCTACTACCGAAGCATAAGGTATTTGCTGCATTTGAGCACGTACTATTTTATATTTTAGGACATTGAAACTTGCTGAATTTGTCACCCTTGACAATAGGAGCAACACTAGGGGAGCAATTGTGCATGTTATATCTTTTAAGCACTTTCTCAATATATGTTTTTTGGGATAAACCTAAGATCCTACGAGACCGATCTCGGTGAATTTCAATTCCTATAACATAAGAGGCTTCACCAAGATTCTTCATTTCAAACTTAGTTGATAGAAAACATTTTGTCTCGTATAACATGTCTAAGTCACTACTTGCCAATAAAATATCATCCACGTACAAAACAAGAAATATAAATTTACTCCCACTAATCTTGAGATATATGTATTGATCTATTGTATTTTCTTTAAATTCAAATTCGGTTATAACTTCATCAAACTTGAGATACCACTGTCGTGAAGCTTGTTTTAATCCATATATTGAACGTTTTAATCGACATGCCATATATTCCTTGCCTTCTACAACAAACCCTTCAAGTTGTTTCATAAAAATTTCTTCATGCAAGTTACCATTGAGAAATGCCATTTTCACGTCCATTTGATGTAGTTCTAAATCATAATGAGCTACGAGTGCTAAAACAATTCTTAATGAATCTTTTTTTGAGATAGGAAACAATGTATTATCAAAATGTACACCCTCTTGTTGTGTAAACCCTTTAGTGACTAGTCTGGCCTTAAATCTTTCAATGTTACCTTTGGAGTCAGTTTTTGTTTTATAGACCTATTTACAGCCTACAGGTTTAACCCCGACAGGTAACTCAACAAGATCCCAAATTTCATTAATTTCTATAGATTTCATCTCATCATTCATGGCTTCTAACAAATGAGATGATTTATCACTCATAATAACTTGCTTGAATGAGATTGGATCATCTTCATTACCTATATGACATCCCTCCTCAGTAAGGTATACGATATAATCATCAGGTATGGCAAATCTTCTCTCTCTTTATGATCTACGTAAGCGTTCTTGTGGCAGCATAGGAGTTTCATTAACATTAGGAACATCATGAACATGAGTTTCTTCATTAACCTCTTAAACAAGAGGTAGAGAATTTGTAACTTCTCGAATTATCGGAATTGGAACATAAGTCTGATTTTCTTCGAGGTTTATTGTTCTATTTACATTACTCCCACTTACGATGCCATTTTCAAAAAATACAGCATGTCTAGTCTCTACTATTCTAGTGGTATGTGATGGGCAATAAAATATGAAACCTTTGGACCTCTCTGGATAACCAATAAAATAACAACTAATGGTTCTGGAATCAAGTTTCTTTAGTTGCGGATTATAGAATTTTGCTTCAGCAGGACATCCCCACACACGCAAGTACTCTAATTGTGATTTTCTGCCAGTCCACAGTTCATAAGGTGTTTTTGAAACAGACTTACTAGGAACTCGATTTAGAATATGTGTGGCTGTTTTTAAAGCTTCTGTCCACAAAAAATCCGACAATGTGGTATTGCATATCATACTTCGTACCATATCCATTAGTGTACGATTACATCTTTCAGCAATTCCATTC
Source organism: Carex arenaria (assembly GCA_964058825.1). Taxonomy (NCBI): domain Eukaryota; kingdom Viridiplantae; phylum Streptophyta; class Magnoliopsida; order Poales; family Cyperaceae; genus Carex; species Carex arenaria. The sequence goes on from CAXKVW010000198.1 coordinate 194,164, forward strand.
TGTCGAGGATCTCCCGGTATCGAGTACAGATGAACAATACCATTTTCTTGAAGAAATAAAGCGAATGGGCCTGGACTTTGACCAAGGTCGGTGTGTCTACCATAATATTCACCGCCTCTATCTGATCGCACTACTTTAATTTTAAGGTTATGTTGATTTTCAACTTCAGCCTTGAAAATTTTAAATTTATCTAGTGCTTCAGATTTTTCATTAATCAGATACACATAACCATATCGAGAATAATCGTCAATAAAAGTAATAAACGATTTATGCCTGTTAATACCCGGGGTAGAAAAAGGACCACATATATCAGTATGAATAATTTCTAATAGTCCCCCACTTCGAGTGGCTCCTTTCTTATTTCCCTTGACAAATTTTCCTTTAACACATTCTACGCAGTTGTCAAAATCAGAAAAATCTAATGCCGAGAGAATTTCATTTCTAATGAGACGTTGCATTCTATCTCTTGAAATATGACCCGACCTGCGATGCCATAATTTGGAAGAATTTCCAATGATTTATGTTGACTCCACGTTTATGATTAACATTAGTAATATTCATAGATAAAATAGATTCACAAAAGGAAGAATCCAAACATAATTGATGTAGATTATCACATAATAATCCAGAACCAACAAAATTAGGGTTATGATATAGTTTCAACTCATTATTTCCAAACTGAAATATAAAAACAACACGCATCAAGTCTAGAAACAGAAATTAAATTCCTAATCACACTAGGAATATAAACTACATCATGTAAATCAAGAATAAAGCCACTCTTCAAACCAAACGAAGAGTTCCAACAACCTCGACTTCAGTCTCTAATCCGTTAGCAACTTTAAGTTTTCTTTCTCCCCTTTGAAGCATCCTCACAGAATGGAATCCCTGCAATGAGTTCGTAATGTGCACAGAGGCACCAGCGTCAACCCACCACGTATTTAAGGGAACATCAACTATAAAGGTTTCACAAATCATGAAATTTAAATCATTACCCTTTTTAGCTAGCCAATCTTTAAACTTCACACAGTCCTTCCTCATGTGTCCACGCTTCTTACAGTGGTGACACTTAGGAGCATGCACAGGTTTTGTACCAGATATACTTGCCTTGTTAATTCCAGTAGCTGAATTCACTTTGTTTTTACCTTTACCATTGTGCTTAATTTTCGGTTTTGGACTTTGAACAAAGCAATATGTGCATAATCAGGTTTCTCAGCCTTAATCCTTTCTTCTTCTTCAACACACATGGTAATTAATTCGCTCATTTTCCACTTTTCTTTCTGCGTATTATAATTGATCTTGAAAGGACCAAATTGTGTAGGAAGAGAAGTCATAATGAAATGAAATAAAAAACCTTCAGAAATTGCCATATCCATGCTGTTTAACTTTGCGGCCATATAATTCACCATCATGATATGTTCACGTAAACCGCTTGTCCCGTTATACTTGGTGGTGAGCATTTCATTATGAGAGTACTTGTATTTGCCTTAAAAGTACTTTTAAACTGCTCTTCAACAGAAGACAAATACTGTTTAGTAATGAATACAGTATTTGCATTATCCTTCTCAGGAATGCCTCCTCTTATAGCAAATGTAATAATACTTTTCATAATCATGAGAGACATGCGGTTTGAGTGTTCCCATTTTTCTAAATTACTTTTGTCATCATCAGTACTTTTATCTGTAATAGCAGGTTTGTCCATTCGTAATGCCTAGTCAATATCCAGAACACCAAGACAAATCTCAATTTGCTCTTTCCAAGTGGAAAAATTAGTTCCGTTCAATGGTATTATTCCAGAGATTTGAGCATGAATATTATTCAATGCTGCATTAGATTCAGAAAAAATGAAATGCTTACTATTATCAATTATAAATCCACAAATAGCAAAATAACATTAAATCAACTGTATATAGAGGGACTAACAGTAATTATATTGAAATAATTAATAAAACGCCAAATTATATTTCAGTTCTATCATAACATTTGTTGCATTAAAATTCAATTTATATCACCATTGGGCAGAAATAAATTGAATTGTTAATATAAAGAAATTCATTTATGTAGGGCGTAGAAAGTTGCATGGCTAGGTTAGCTAGCGATGCGTTCATATTTGTGTGGGAATGCTCCTGCATGGGTTCAGTGCTCTGTTTTTCAAAACAGACATGAGCAAGGCATCGAACTCAGGGCATTGCTAAACGTCTCTCTGCATACCTTCTGGTTCACCCTTAGCCAGACCTACGTTCATGATCAGCTAGCCAGGATTTTATTATTTGATTGTGGGGACGTTTAACTCCCGATGGACGTAAGCCCCCGCCATTAATTACATCAGAAATACCTTTCGGGTCAATCTGAACACCTCGTTCATTCCGGGATTTGTGCCTATTTGGTCTGAACTGAGTAATGGAGCTAAAAAGGGGCTCATGTATTATCATTTCAGTTATATATTTGGGTTCTTGTTTGCTTTAGACATTTATATGGTCATGTGCATGTGCATGTGTACTTGTTTATTTATTTAAAACATGGCATTTATAATGTATCTGTTTGAGAGAATCATGATACATGTGCAGAGAGAGGTATTTTGGTCATTTTATAATATTATCAAAGTTTATAAATATGTTTGACATCATTGTTATGATATGAGATGCATAGTATGTTCTTGAAAATATGTGACTTTATTATGAAATCATGACATTTTATTTATGAAAAGGGTATTTTAGTCATTTCAGGTTATGACTGAAACTTGGACATGTTTGGATTTGGTTTAGAATCATGAGGAATCTGGTTTGTGTTCATTTGGAACTGGTTTGACTTAATTTGGATTTGTTATGAGAAAGTTATGGCCAAAACGGGCTTGTTTGTAAATATTTTATATCCCCAAGGACTTATTTGTAAATGTCTGATGATTGTGCTGAAGATTTCATCAAGTCAGAGGGTTTTATATGCAAAGGTGATATCATCTGTTTATGGACAGAGGCTTATGGGCCATTGGATCATATACAGTGCATTGAGATTTGTGTATTGGACTTTAGGATATGTGCAAAGTCTGTTTGGGCTTTGAGATTTGGGTTTCATATATTATTTTTGGGTTTTGGTTTTAAGTTTATGTGCTTTGGATTAAACATCTGGACCATAGTCTTTTATTAATCAAACTGGACTTCAAGATTTCATCAATATTCGCGTGACGGCTAATATAGCCTTCTGTCTCACGGGACCCACTGGCAGAGGTCAATTTAACATAGATTTGAATCTCAGCTGTCAGGTTGTATAATTCCCTTCAAGATTTGGATTTTGGTTTAAACTTTTGACATTGGCGCCTTCATCAGACATTCATTATCGCATCAATTATTGTGCGGGTTCGATATGAACTTGTCGCACTGGAGCCCCCATTTCTCGGCTAGGGCTTAGAGCTCCGAGCATGCTCCGGTCATGGTAAGCCTTGGGGCTTATACCATTAGTGTCGCCTTGGTGTCAGGGTCAAGCTGAGCTACTTGTCGGCAATCAGAGCTCACCGGAGGTGGCAGTTCACAGCAAGGCATGTAGCTATCAGTTTCAACTGAGCTTGGACTTGATTTCTTCAATTCGATTACGGTTTCTCCTGCTCATCCACTTGTATGGCATCATGAAGAGACCTGTAAGCTTGAAACATTCATCAATTTCAGTTAATTCGAAGATTGGTTATGGTTAAGCTTTAAGCTTCTTAGTTTGGTACCGATGAGATGTCAACACGACTTGCATTATCATTAGAAAAGAATTGGGACATTAGATTGCCTTGTTCAGGTGTTCATTTAGCATCAGGGACATAACATCATAGTTTGAACATGTATCTTGAGATTTGGACATGTATATGTCAATATCTTTCATTTTGTATTTGATACCGGTTCAATAAGAGCATAGGCACAGTGATTATGGGATATGTTGGAAGTTTGCAATTGCAAGGACTGAATTTGGCTTATTTGCACATTTGGCCTTCATTTTATCAAACTTTGAAGAAGGGTACATGTCAATTTGAGCTATTGGTGTCCAGCTATTGATAGCAGTTCATTTTCACACAATTCAACCACATAATAACATGTTTTGATTTGGTAGACATGAGGCATGAGTTCCAAGAGGTTTACAGGCATTTTCTCACATTTTTACATTGGTTTAACTTTACTTCCCTTCAGTTTGTACCTGCAATGTTGCTATTCAGAATTTCCCGACAGACCGAACTTTGAAGGTCATTTCCCAGCAATTGGCTACACCAAATTTTATGTTCTTTATATAAAAATGTTCATTGAATCATGATCTGTAAGTCTGTAAAACAGTTTTTCTAAATTCAATTCAGAGCTATGTCAAATCAGTGATTTTGTGAGAGGATGTTTACTGGTATTTGCTGTTTTTTCATTTTTGACAGTCAATATTTAGAAATTAATTTTGGACAATCTACAAAGCCAAATTTTTGGTATTTTATATGGTTTTAAAGAGGAGAGTTTGATCTATCCTCCTGTCAAATTTCATAATTTTCAAGGATTTATTTCTCTGTTTAATGGTCGTGCAAAGACAGGGGTATATATGTACATGTGCTGCAGGAAATTTTATTTAATTTTGAATTAATTGAACATTTTATTTAAGGCAGAATACTAAACCAAATCATGCAAATGAGATGTCCATTTTGATCAGCTCAGAATGTAGTTTCTGAATATATAATTTGTTTTGTATTTCAGATTCATTAAAGTTGTGAAAAGGGATGCGCAACCAGAACAGTGCAGTGCAGTTTTATTTTCATTTATCCAACTTTGGAAATTCATTAAAAATTGAAATAAAATCGTAAAAATGTAAAATTTGTGTACATTTTGTGTGTTTTGAGTCCTTTATTTGACTGTAATCTTATCTTTTCAATTTGGTCCTTGGTTTGGTTCAGACTTGCTGTTTTATCAGCAGAGGTCAAATCTGCCCTTTTGGAGGCATTGCATGTACCAATGGTGTATGTACCACTAATGGCTGCTGAGTTCAAGTTGTATATTGCATAGTTTACATGTATTAAGTGCATCAGACATGATTAAGGGCTGGTTAAGGTCAGAACCAACATTCAAAGGCATGAGAGCCATTGCACAGTGATAGTGCATATGTATAAAAGAAATCAAAGCATGGAGATTCAAACATTCAACATTGCAAAAATGCATCAAAGACTGTCAGAGTCGGGTTTTATGCAGGGAAGCCCCTGATTTTCATGAAATCACATTTTATGATCTTTTCACTTGATTAAAGAACAAATCATCAAGGTATCATTGGAAAAAAAGTGCAAATGACATGAAGTGAACAAAGCCACTGCCTTTTTGCATTCTAATCCTCTTCCTTTCACCATTTGCATTTAAGTCCTTCAAAAATGGCAAAATTTGGAATGTTAGCAGCATAACAGCATGCCTTTGCCATTTTTTTTTTAAAGATCTTACTTGCAAACGGATCCTTGTAAGTTGAGGAATTGTAGAGGATACCATAAGGCTCAACTACTACAACCCTTGTGCATTTTATATTTTTGTTTTGTCATTTTGATCCCTTATACTAGATCTTTTAATCAAAGCAATAGAAAGATCTGATGTGGGAGGATACCATAAGGCTCAACTACTCCACATCTTCATAATCCATTACTTTGTTTAAAGATCTAAGGGAAGCAGTGAAAAAAAGAAAAAAAAAGAAAAAAAAGAAAAGAAAAAAAGAAAGAAAAAGAAGAGAAAAAGAGAGATCAATGCATATACGCAAATATATTTTTATAGAATCATAGGCTATGATATCAGCTATATAGCTGTTCTTTTGACTCATCTTGATTTTATTTTTATATAACTTCAATATAGCATTGATTACTACAAGAAGCCTTTATTTGAACACATGAACACCTTCAACACATGGATCTGAGTTGAGACATTTGCAACAGAAAATAAAAAAAGAAAGAATGAACAAGAGCACAAGCATCAAGTCAAAAGAAAGAAAGAGATCAGATCCGAAACAAAAAAGAAGAAATAAAAGAAAACAGAAAAAGAAAGAAGAAAAAGAAGAAGAAGAGATACTTTGTTCATCAAGTCTTGTGCCAATGCACAAGACTCTCTTTTAGGGCTTCAAAACAACAGAAAATGAGAAATAAACAAAGAAGAAGAAGAGATCAAGAAGGAAGACGCGATGATAATAAAAAAAAAAGACAAAAAATGCAAACTTTCCAAGTAAACTTTATTTACCAAGTAAATTCATACATCATATGGCATACAAAGCCTTACATTCACTATGCTTTATATCTATCAATGGCAGAAATAGAGAGAAGCACTAGGCTTTGCTATAAACTATGAACTATGGATTATGAAAAAGCTTGAAGCTTGGAGAAGGTGTATATTTCGGATCTTGAGTGTATGTGCTCTCTTCCAGAGATTGTGTATATGGCTGTGTATTATAGCTGTGTGTTATCTCCTGTTTTGCCTTGCATTGAGGGGTTTATATAGCCTTCACATTAGTTTAGGGTTTGGATAAAATCTTTGTTGGTGCCATCTGGGTCGTCCATTCACTCTTCTATTCTTTCCATCGGATGGTTGAGGTTTGAATCGCTAGAGAAAGGCATCTTTTTAGCTGGCGCCTGCTGCTACTGTCATTGAGTTTTTGTTCTCTTGTGCACTGAGTCGTTGGAGATGAATTTATTTCTTTCAAATGAGCATGGTGCAGGGGAGCCATGGAGAGGTTTTTGTAACGGTCTATGTGAACCAAGAGATTTAAAGAAAAGGAGTCGCTGTTGTTGTTATTTTGATCCGTTAGCATTAGCTGTAGACCAATTCGGTTCAAGCACGTGGTTGGAGCATCATTCTATCTTTTGTTTTGATTTGGCCGGGCCCCACTTGTAAGTTTAATTGAAGAGCAAAGAGGAATGCAATTCTGTCACGTTATTGCCAATGCATTAATGTGTTCAGCCCACATTCAACTTTTTAATTTAAAATGGGCTTATCAATTCTTGGTTTGGTCCGAATCCATGCAAGATTGATTTGATTATTCTTTCATTTTACCTTGGCCCAAACCGTGAGCATTTCACGTTGTAATTAAATGAATTTGTTCATTCTCTCCACTTCAAACAAATTGATGACCATCTCCATTTCTTCCATTTTTGTTCACTCTACCATTCTTTCTCCATTTTTAGTTCAATGGTCATCTCCATTTTTTTTCCTTTTGTTATCATTTTTTTTTAGTTCATCACTTTTCATGATATTTTTATCTCAACATTTTAGGGTACAACAATTTAATAAATCATAATGACAATTAAAGTTGGTAAAATTAACCTTCATAATTTATTAAATGTAAAAAAAAACGTAATTTCATAAAATTAATTTGTATCACCCTTGGGCAGAAACAAATTAAAACAAATAAATTCATTTAATAAATCATAATGGTAATTAAAGTTGGTAAAATTACCGTACATAATTTATTAAATGTGAAAACATAATTGTGACTTAAATCACAAAATTCATTTTAATAAATTAAAATTGGCAGTGTCAATTTAAAGTTGGTAAAAATTGATAACAACCAATTATTAAAAAAAAATAACGTTATATGATTTAATTATTTATATGAAAAATATATAATAAACTTCTGTTGGGCCGATTATTATACATGAATTCATATAAAACCATACATATCCTCACATAAAACAATTTGTACAACACATATATATACATAGCCTTTTGTACATGCAATCCTTTTGATCCAATATATGACATACACCCCTCAAGATCCAATACAATATTTGTATAAAAATTATGTCATCACCATTTAGTAACCATGTGATCAACTTTTGGCCCAAATTTCCATAAGTTGGGCTCATGCTTTTAGGACGAAATTTCATACATACTAAAACGTATTAGATCCAACATATAAAAAAAGAGGGTTTTGCATATGATCCATGACATGATGGCTCTTGGTTAAAGATCTCCAACAATATTGCATCTCCAATGAAAATAACAATGTTCAACATATATGTGCATATATACATAATAGCGAATAACAATTTTCAGTTAAAATTTTCGTTCACAATTATAAGAAAATATTTATACATAAATTAATTGAATCTATATAGCCTTTATATGAACCACTGAAAATCAATTTCGTAAAAAAAATTATTGCATCTTATATGAATTTACGGTTGCTCTGATACCAAATGATAGACATAATAAAACATAACGTGTTTTTACAATCAGAAACACGTAATCCAGAATCCGTAAATCCAAAATAAAATAGCAGAAGAATTTAAATCTTACAGTTTTGAATTGAAGACATCTTTAAGCGGAAGCGTTAATACTAGTCTTCAATAGTTTTCCTCAGATATGATGATAGAGACCTTCAGTGTTTTCTTTACTTCTCTCTTTCAAAAATGGACGAAAATCCTTTCAGAATAATATCCCCTCAAAATCAGTAGTGAGAGAGACGTTTTCCAGAAAATAAAGGGGGCAGGAAAATGTTTTTGGAATGAGATTCGTCAAATTAGAGAAGAGGCATTTTTAATATTCTGAGGCAACTTTTGGGACCAGTATAATTATTAATTGCAATTAGAATTTTTCCATCAAAAATTATGGTGCTTTTTGTTAATTTCTTTAAATAAAATTACATAGTAATAACATAGGTCTGTTGTACCCTAAATAAACTGCCAGGCATATTTTAATTTGGCACCCGAAATAAAAATGGAAAATGCAAAATTATGAATAAATTCATAATTAAATGGCATGTGCAAAATTACAAGTTTTCATAGACCCGATATGTCATGATGTGAAGCGGGTTAGAAAATTATGAAATCTAAACAAATTTCATGAATGCCCAACTAAACCTTACAAATAGAGCCCACAAGTCATTGTAATGCACATATCCCACCAGATCAATGGGCTTGGTTCATATAAATGAACTTGGTTCATATAAATGAACTTGTGAACCGGATATGAAGCATACGGTGCACATGCACCAAGTTCACCCAAGAATTCGGTCAAACAAAAGAAATGGCATCCCCTCTCCATGAACTCAAAATGACCCCTTCGATTTAGCTACACCCGGAGTACATGGACCCAAACCAAGCCTAATGAATGGTTCACATGAACCAAGTGCACCCGAGAACCATAATAGAATGAGTTAAAAGAAAAAATGACCTCTTCGATTTGGCTAGATTCGGAGCACATGGACCCGAACTAAACCCAAAGCATGGCTCATATGGTCCGAGTTCACCCAGGAATTCGGGCCCAAACTCAAAACCATTGCCCCATGTTAAATTGATCCCTTCGTTTTGGTTGCACCCGGAATACATGGACTGAATGGAATTTAACTAACCCCAATGCATGGTCTATGTGAAACATGTGTAGCAAAAAAAAAAACATAAGGAAAAATCAATGTGAAGGCCCTCTGTGCCGCCCCCTGTGCTGCCTCCTGTGTTGCGCATCCCTTCTTCTCTCTGTTTTTCCTCCGCTGGAGCAAACAGAAGGCAGACAGCCACTGTGCTGGCAGTGTACCCCCCCTGCGCCAATTCAACCTCTTATTCAGGTGGCTTGGTGCATTAACAAGCTGCCAATTTAGAAGAATCTTCTCCATATACTTGAGGAGAGGCATGACACAAGGAGATTAAATCCGAACCATTAAATGGAATGGATCAAGAGCTGGAAATTCAGCACAATTCGGATTGCCAACATGTCATAAAATGATTGGTGCAGGCTGTTGCAAAAATACAGCTCAATATGCTGAAATCAATCTCAAACGTTGAAGAAATGAAGAAGAAATGAAGAAGAAAATGGAAGGTGAAGATGGTGACACCTTGGCCCTAGCAAAACCCTAAAACCCCATGTCATATGCTATATATATCCCTATAGATGAAGCAAACAGGCATCTTCCTCCAGCCATATACCCAAATCAGAAAACACGATCTCCTTGACAGCCATAACCTAGCCTAGACAATACTTCCAGCAATAATCATCTTCTCCACAGCCATATACACCTCTCTTCCAGCCATAGCACAACACAAGCTTTGAGACACCACAAACCCCTCAAAACTCGAAATTCCTGCTGCACACAGCTGCTGCCCAAAACCGAAACCATCTTCTTCTTTGTTGTTCTCCATTCAAATCAATATAATAGGTAGAACTTTCAGCTTTAAGCAATGTAGATGCCTATGTAGGCCTTGTCTCATGTAAATAAAGACCATGATCTAATAAAGTATGCTCTTATTAGGAGCTTTTAATCTATTTTGCTGTTTTGTTTTTGTTATTTGCTTATGTTCTCTTGTTTTGTTTGCTTTGTTTCTTTTGTTTGGAGCTTCCTCATGTTATCTCTACTTTTCTTCCTCTTTTAAGCAAAAGTGGAAGGGTTTAAGCAATAATCCCATGGTGACTATTAGCTTAGATCTTTCTCAAATAAAAAGTGCCTCTACTCGGCCTCCAATGCCTTGGAAGAGCATAAAAACGTTGTTATTTTCTGTTTTAAACAAAATATAGATAGGAGATGGATCAAACAAAGAGGATCGGCCAAGAAAAGGAAAAAGGTACAAGGGTTGATGTGAAATCGCATCCCTTTGTTGCTATTTTTCATTTCTTAGTGTATTTTCTATGTTTGATACAATGTATTGATATATGCACATGTGGATTTTATGTTTTTGATGTCTTCTTCATGACCTTTCACTTTAAAAACACCCTATAAACACATAAATAAATAAAAAGGGGAATGCAAAGGGGTGAGGTTGAAGAAGATCGAGCCTTATGGCATCTCTTTGGAAACTTAGCTTCTTTGTTATCCTCATTAAAAGTTGAATAAAATGTGATCAAGGACTCATAATCATACTTCTTGAGATATGCTTTGTGTAACGAGAGCTAAGATTGAGTCTTATGGTGTCTCTTATGCTTGTTTTGTTACATGAAAGTTGTCTTGAGAAATATATCATATATGGACCCCTAAGGCATGAAGCCTATGCAACGAAAATCCGAGATTGATACTATATAGTGTCTCTTTGATATATAGTTGCATAGAGTTCATGCCTAAGGATACGCAAAGAGAGCTAACTAGCCTCCAAAACTGTCCCTTTGGAATGATCACAAGTGTGAGAGTGGATGAGATAGGGCGGATGTGAAACCTGATGATTTGATGCTCTAAGATCACTTGTCATGCCACTATTCGTTTAGAATATGTGAGACACAAGATCATGTCAAACAAGAGATACGTTGTCAAAATTGCATGTCATTGCATGTCTTTTCGCTCTTCCTTGATTTATGAGCCTAATGGTAATACCCAACCAATCCATAATATGGTAAAGATGTGATAACCACACTTGTCCCAGCTATGAACCCCTTCTGGTTCAAATGTATGCCAGCTGGTATACAAAATGCCCAAAAATGCCCTTTTGTCAGTAAATCAGTCCCACAGACCAAATCAGGCCGAACCTGAACAAACCCTCTTATCAGTAGATAGAGGACTTTAATACGAGAAGAACAAAAAAATAATCACTCAATTTGAGTAATCCAGTAGCAAATGGTGGCCGTTTAAAGTTTGATTGCTCAGAATAACTGTGCTGGCACAGTTCTGTTTACTGGTTTTTGCTGGCACCAAACTTGTACCAGTCATATCTCAAAAACCAGATTGAATCTGACCGAACCCTCTTACCAGTGGATAGAACACCTCAATATGAGAAGAACAAAAAAAGAATCACTCAGTTTGAGTAATCGAGCAAGAAATGGTGACCGTTTAAAGTTCGATTGTCCAAAATGAACTGCACTGCAACAGTACTGGTACTGTCAGCTGCTGATACCAGTTTTGTATCAGCCATAACTTGAAACCTGTAAAGAATTAAAATGTGAAATTCGGCCAGAACATAAACATAATACCAAAGAACAAAACTGCAAAGTTTTGTAGAAAAACAATGAACCAATCATCCGTAATTAAATTCAGAATTTGGTTAAAAATGTATTGTTATGGTGACTTTGCAGTTTTCTGACACCAATTTTATATTGGCTATATCTCAAAATTCAGAAAGAGTTTGAATGTGGAATTTTACCAGATTATAGACATAATACTAAATAACAAAAGTGTAAAGTTTCATAGAAAAACAATGAGCCAATTGCCTGTAATTAAATCCAGAAGTTGGTATCAAGTTAAGAAAGACACTGTAAAATCCTGTGAAAATTGTTATGCTGACAGTCACTTCATGGGCCCTGTTCACCTAGCTAGACATCTCCAAAAATCATGAAATTTGGCCGATACCTAGATTGAGCTCCATAGAACAACAATGTAAAATATTTCCTTCAAATTCCAAACAGATTGGGAGATATCAGCCTCTGAAAATCGACTAAAACTATAAAACTGCATCCATGAAGCAGCAGTCTTCAGTCTGGTCCCATATTCACATGACCTTTAAGCATCAGAATGTTGAACCAAAATTCGTGACAATTTGCAGAGTTGTAGATTGCACTTCTCTCTTTCCAGCCATATACTGTACACAAAATTCTGTTAATTATCTTGCTCAGAATTAAATTCCAAAGTTGCATAAAAAGCACAAGTGCCACACATGTCCAAACTCTGAAATGTCTCTCCAAAACCAATGCCAATGATAGGAATATGTTCATGGATCCTCCCTGAATCCATATCTCAGGTCTATATGACCTCATGTACTAAAGCTCCATGATCGAAACCTATTTCAGCTGAAACCATGCCAGCACCAATATTGATGCATACTCCTTCTGTCCAAAAAATGACAAAATGAGGATTGTAACCGCAAGCAAACCAAACTCAATTCCTATGAACTCCTTTGCTAATTTCTCTGCAAAATCAAGAAACCCAATTACCTATGTCTAATGCCTGAACGACTGAAATTGGAATCATTCAAAGGACGAAACCCAAATCAATTCAAATCAATCCAAATCAATTCCAAACAAATCAAAGTCAACTCAAATCAATTCTAAACAACTCCAAATCTACTCAAATCAATTCCAAACCAATCCAAGTCAAGTTCTAAATCAACTCAAATCAATTCCAAAACAATCCAAATCAATTCCAAACAAATCCATATCAATTCTGAACAAATCAAAGTCAATTCAAATCAATTCCAAACAAATCAAAGTCAACTCAAACCAATTCCAAACAACTCCAAATCAACTCAAATCAATTCCAAACCAATCCAAGTCAAGTTCTCACTATTCTAAACCAAATTCAAATATGTCATGACTTCAGTCATAATCTGAAATCACCAAACTGCCTCTCCTTGTATGTGAACACAGATGCATACACATACAAATACATGACACCATAAATGTCTAAAACATACGAGAACCAACCATATGAATACCAAAGACAATACATGAGCCCTTATTTAGCCCCATTACTCAGTTCACACCAAATAGGCACAAATCCTGGAATGAACGAGGTGTTCGGTTAGACTCGAAAGGTCTATCTGATGTAATTAATGGCGGGGGCTTGCGTCCGTCGGGAGTTAAACGTCCCCACAATCAAACAGTAAAACCCTGGTTGACTGATCATGAACCGTAGGTCTGGCTAAGGGTGAACCGGAAGGTATGCAGAAAGAAATCCAAAAATGCCCCAAGTTCAGTGCCCTGCTCATGTTCGATTGGAATTAGAGCACTGAGCTTATACAGGAGCATCCCCCCACCGAATAATACCCGCATCGCTAGCTAACCTAGCCATGCAACTTTCTGCACCCTACAAGGCCACATAATGAAATAAAACTAACAATGTGGCCTCTAAAATCACCACCTGATCACAACACACAATACAAATGCACAAATCAGAATAAGAAATATGCCCTTTAGATGGTGTTATGGTCCCACTGGTGAGTGTTATAAATGTGAAGTATATTCGTTGGAGATAATTCGTAACGGAAACTGTTGGTGAGCCATGGTTAATATGGGCCGTGCAGCCTGCCTTAGGTATGGGCCCACTTTGACCGTTCAAACAATCCAGTAAACCATTCCATGGTCAAAGTTGTCGATGAATAAACTTATTTGCTATTAAATTCGTGACTGCACAGTGGCCAGATTTTGAAGTTTATTAATGAACGAATTTGAAAGGACAATTCTAGATCATTCTGGGCAAATGAGGAGTTTATTTGATGAAGTCATTTGGAGTTCCCAATAATTATTTATGACTGTTTTAGTAACCAAGGGTCAGAATTAACTGCTGCTGTTTAGAATTATGTTTTTACATTTATGTTGTATACAAATTTCAAGAGTGTTAGGAGTCTATAAATAGAGCTATATTCTGTTGTAAGAAGATAGAAGAGAGAAATATAAAAGATAGTTTGAATAATAAAAGAGTTTTGAGAATTGTGTCTCTCTTCCCTCCACCGAAATATTTATCAAATACTAACAAATTGGTATCAGGGCTATGGCGAATTCTGGAAGTACATCGCTGGGGCAGATGCCACTGCCACGACTCACCAAGTTGAACTACGACAATTGGAGTATTCAGATGCGTGCATTGCTCGGTGCGCAAGATGCATGTGAAGTAGTCGAAAAGGGCTATCATGAGCCGAATACAACGGGCAATCAAACTGCAAATCAGATAAAGGCATTGAAAGAAATGCGTATGAAAGACAAGACCGCACTCTATTTACTGTACCAAGCAGTGGATGAGTCGGGTTTTTAGAAAATTGCTAGTGCAGCAAATTCGAAGGAAGCGTGGGACACTTTGCAAAAGGTGTTCAAGGGTGCTGACCGAGTTAAAGAAGTACGGCTTCAAATACTTCGAGGTGAATTGGAGGCCATGAAAATGAAAGAGTCAGAAGGAATATCCGACTACATCATGCGTGTGCAAACAGTGGTGAATCAACTTAAAAGAAATGGAGAAATTCTAATTGATGCAAGGGTGGTGGAGAAGATTTTGCGGTCACTAACCGAGAATTTTGAGAATGTCATTTGTGCAATTGAGGAGTCGAAAAATTTGGAAGTGATGACCATTGATGATCTCGCTGGTTCTCTTGAGGCGCATGAACAATGCAAGAAGAAGAAGAAAGAGCCGCTTGAGGAGGTCTTACAAGCTAAGGCAACTATTAAGGAGGACAAAGTGATGTACACACAGCAAAATCGAGAAAGAGGATGCAGCCGTGGAGGTCGTGGGTTTGGTTGCGGTGGAGGTCGCGAACGTGGAAACAATTCTAAAGAACACTACTAGAATCCCCAATAATTGCAAGGGCCATAATTGATTTGTTGCAACGGCTTGCCCTTGCTACAAGCCCCAAAAACCCCATTTGCAAGCGCCACGCTTGCAAATACTACCGTTGTATAAAGCCTCCATGCAAATAGTCATTTTCAAACTTGTTGCAAGGGCTCACGCTTGCTAATTATTTTTCCTAGGCTTTTGCATGAGCCGCCCTTGCAACAAGTACGCTTGCAAATATTTTTAGAGTTAACACCCAACAAGAGTATTTGCAAGGTTGTCAAGCGTGGGTCCCATCTAAGTATTAGCAAGGTTAAGGAACGTGGGTCCCATCTGAGCATTAGCAAGGTTAAGGAATGTGGGCCCCATCTAACTATTTGCAAGGATAGCAAACATGGACCCCACCTAACTATTTGCAAGGCTCATGAATGTGGGTCCCACCTGATTATTTGCAAGGCTAAAGAATGTGGGTCCTATTTGATTATTTGCAAGGATATCATTGATATTTTTTGCATGCTCTCCCTGTACCAATTTGGTACCAACCCAGTAATCTTTAACATTTCCCATTAAACCATATTATATAAGCACAATGAAATATAAAAATAACATGTAATAAGCATTGATCAACAAAGTGTAATTATCATACATTACCAAAAAAAAACATTGTAACAACAGTGCTAAAGTGAACTTCTAAATATACCAAAAATATAATCACCACCACCCGTTAACAAAAATTTACAAAATAATTTACAGTCAACAAATTAGTAGTATAATTCTGAAATTTGCAATTAGTACCAATCATCAGACACAACGTTGACTTGGTCTTGTTATGAGTTTTGTGTCAGCAGGTAGGCAAAATGATATGCAATTACCGGCAAGAATAAAATTTAGATCCTTTGAAGCAATCCTGTAATTTGCACAAGGATAAAAAAGTGCATTAAAAAATTACCATATATTTAACCACAAGAAACTAAAATATGTTTACAAGTTACACTGAAAACTAAGTACCTGAAGAAGCATATGGCAATAAGTAATATTACCACAACCTTGACTTCATCCATGAGTCTTAAGACACCAGGTCTCAACTTGACCTGAAATAAGAAGTGATTTAGAAATATCTAATATATGAACTTCTTCAATATGTTCTAAAAGAAACACACTCACAGTTCCAGATTTAATGATCTCTTTGTATTATTTGTAGTACCTAGCCATTCAGAGAAGGTGTTGAGATAAAAGATGACCAAGTGACATTAATTTTTCACATCAACTCAATTACATTTGTCGATAGCAAGTTACTGTAGACCGAAGAACCCATATGATTTCCTTTTGCTTAATCTCAGTTCAAGTTGCACTTAGGGAAATCAAACTTGGTAAAAGTTAGGGGCCATATTGTCAATATGTGTGCATTCTACTAAATCCATCAGAATGAGCTAACAATTAAATGTGCTGGTATAAAATATGGAAATAGAAGGTAACAATTTGGAAATTGTAAAATAGATTATTGTAGATATTGGGAATTAAAATATACCAGAGTAGCTTCATCTATTATTTCGTCATTTGTACTCCTGTCACAGCCATTCAACTCCTGATAAAAAATTAACAATGCCATTCAACTCCTGATAAAAAATTAACAATTAAATCAAGTATATTAATATAATAACTGCTTTAGTATTGATAGATGCCAGTCATCAACTAAAGTATCTAATTTTAACCTTTTTGTACAGATTTCAATACACATTAAACTAGAGTTAGGAAGGAAAGCACATTCCAGTTTTTAAAACCATTGTGCTCGTCACATATGTGAGCTAGTGGTATCTTTTTGCCCGCTAACAATTATATACATAAAAGAGAGTTTTACAAGTTAAGGTGCAGCGGTATCATTTTATTACATCTTTTAGTTTTCCATGCGTCCAAAGCCAAAGTATTGAAAATATTCACGTACTAGGTTTGTTAAATACCAGGTTTGTATCGTATAAGACCAAGAAATTTAAAAAATGAGGGTTGAGAAGTCTATTTGGTACTTTTAACATTACCATCCTCTTGATCTTAGACACAACAAAATAAAAAAAATTACAGATATTAGACATTAATGCATCACTAACAAAGTAGATTATGGCATCAGTTCATACTCTCATTTGAAGTCCATTTGACAGTTCAAAGGTTAATCTCAAGGCTACCTTCATGAGCTGAGACCCAAAATAAAATCTTCTCTAATGTTTTCCTAACCCTAAAAACAAGGCAAGCTGAGAAAAGAATTGAATGCCTCCTTGCCGTTTGATGAAATGCTTGAACCAAAATAGTTCAAAATTGTAATCCGATTAACACAATTTCTCAAGATAATTCTAATTGTGTCAAGTGACAATTCCCAAATCAAAATTTAGGAACAATACACAGCTCACTGTTGGTGACCTACTCGATTAAACTTCCAACCAAGAACAAATTAAGAGAGATAATGAAGTTATAACAAGATAGATCTCGAGAAGTGGGACCTACCAGGAAGTAGAAGTCGGAAGCGGCCGCAATGCTTCTTTGTAACGTGGTGTCGGACTTAGTGCGGCGGTGAGAGTTGATCCAGCAGCGGCAGTGCGAGCCGCAAGCCGACTGAGTGCGCACTGAGAGAGAGGTTTGAGCAAGAGAGGACAGGAGAGGAGATGTTTGGTAGTTATCGGGAGAGGGAATTTGGGCAAGAATGGGAGGGAAGTGAAAAAAAAATAGGGTTTTGGTCTAAATTAGCGGGAATACGAAAAAAATTGGAGGTAGTGGCAGATGGAAAAGAAAAACTCCTAGTCCAGAGAGGCTGCGAGGAGAAGGCGCTCTGCGATAGTATAATATTTGTGTTTAGATCGAAGCCGACTGATCATTACTATGCACGAAAATTAAAGAATCATATGCATAATCTAGGGTTGGATCTAAACAGAAATATTATGTTACCTTAGAGAATAGGCAGTCCTTATTCACAGATTTTAAAAATGAATAAATCAGGACCATTATTCACTTATCGGATGGCATAGAAACTTTATATTTACTAATCACCTAATGTATGTACAGCAATTCATATGAAAACAATTCAAAAAAATTACTTTTTTTTAAAAAAAATCTAATATGGCCAAGTAATAGTTGTACATGTCATTTTAATAAACTTTCATCATTTTATGCCCCTTCACATTTAGAAAACATTTTCGGACCGTTCATTTTCGAGTGAGAAATCAACAGTTGATCTGTGATGAAATCATTCCAAATATGTTTTAAAATGATCAAGAGAGAACATTGAACGTAATCAGCACAAAAGTTCTAAAATTTTGTTATGTATGGGCTTCGATCCAACATGAAGTGTTTGTGGCCATACGATGCTTACATTTTTTATCAACTAGATGGATGGGTAAATAAAAATAAAATTCGATCAAACTTGGATACAAGACAATAAATGTAGTGCTCTTTAATTTAAACGGTTCCGATTGACTAATGAACGACATATTCCCGTGTATCTTCATTAAATCACGAAACAAGAGTTTATGTTTCATATCCATACATAGAAGATGTGAGTCATATATGCAACAAGCATGTAATGCTATATAATTTAATGTGTCAAGGTCATTTAATTAATCAATAAACATGTTATAATATTAATTACTGCATAAATTTCATGAATATATTTTTCATTATAAGATATTTCCTACAATTAAAGTCGAATTTTGATGTTAATTGACTAAATTTCAATAAATATTTTCTACAATTAAAGTTGAATAAATTTTATAAAACTAATAATTATAAGTATGATTTGGTCACATAAACCTTAAAGAATTTGATTTGGTCACAGAAACTGTAAAGTTGAATAAACTCTTGCTGCGAATAACATGAACCATATATGCTAATCTTATTTCTATATCTCGTCTCATAGTAAATTTTCCTTTTTTTTGGTCTTCATAAAGTTATTTCCAATATGTAAATAAAAAAATAATTTATGAACTTTACCGTGAATAAAAGAATTTACAAATTAATTCACCCATTTCATATAATTATTTGATTTAGAAGTATTAATATCAGGTTTTTTTCTCCTTATATGCATGAAAATTGGATCTATGAAATACAAGGTTCACCTGTCAGACCAAACCACATAAATAGTCACATGGTCCTTGCCTCACACATTTATCCCCTTTTCTCTCTTTCTCTCTCTCTTCCAAGTGGACCCACCCCATCTTTCCCTTCATTTGCTCCCTAGAGAACGATAGCAGCTTCCTTCCACATTTTTATTTCCCTCCACATTTTCATTTCCCTCCACATTTTCCCTCCACATTTTTGGCTGCCTCCACAATAGGATCCATATCTGAGAAGATCTGAGAAGAGCAGGAACCTACTCTTCATCCATCCCAACCATTCAAACACCTGCCCAACACGCTACTCCTCTCTTCTCTCTCTCACAGGCGTTATTAATTAGGCGGAGTCTCTTCATCACCCCTCGTTTTCCTTTCTTACTCTCCACTACAGAAGGATAATGCCTTCCTTCTCTTCGATCCCTGAATTTTGCTATACCTATCATAGATATTCAGTGTCGTTTGTTTCCCAAGATGAAATCACTTCAACTCAATGCTAATAAGTTACAAATTTATTTTCAAGTTGAATTTTAGAGAGATATTGAGGCTTTAGTTGTTTGGTGACCTAAATTACCTAAATTTCCAAGTCGAATTTTTATGGTAATATGCTGACAATCGGATTCCAGGTGTCTGTGAATAAAGGCTGGTTAGCATTTTTGGTTTCTCATAAAATGATCTTGATATGCCTTAAAAATTAAAACTAATATCACTCTTGACATCACCTTGATGGGAGAACTGCATTGGTGTACTTGTCGGCGGCTGGCGATCGGCAGCGCCACCAATTTTCTTCAGTTTGATTTATTTCTTCACGATTTTAATCGTTTTATTCTCCCCAGGTTCAATTTTTTTGCAATAGGTGCTATTTTGAGGTCGCCTGAGGGTACGAGAGGGATTGCAGGCATCAATTTGAAGTTTGAAGAGGTATTGAATGTAATTGGACTCGGATTGGATTTGGGGATGTGGATTTCATCATGTTCATCACCAATTGGGTTAGTTTTTCTGCAATTGAGTTTACAAAAGTATTGTTCACGCCTTGTTGAGTATTTGGGAGTGATTTGAGGACATAATATGTAGTGGATTTGGGGGGTTTAGTGTTTATTACACTAGATTGGGTATGGTGCAGAAAATGAGACGGTGTCTTTAACTCAGAATTTAAATTGGTAAATGGTTGTTTTTGGTTGATCCAAGCCCAGGGTTTTGTTGTATGCAAGTTACACTACAAGTCAATCAGTTTTTTCTAGCAAGAAGAGGGCTTTAAAGACGTGTAATTATGCTTCCAATGCGGTTACTAAATTGTACCATTACGGCACTGTCACGGAATTCACTAGCCTTTATCAACAATAGCAGGTCAGATTTTTGTTACTGATTTATTTTAGCTGGTACCTTACTTGCATGTATCACATAATATACTGGTCCAGTTAGGTTGACTGACTGATTAATGTATTCGAGGAAGAACTACAAAATAAGATTAACAGAAAAATCAGAGAATGAGTTGCCTAATTATATCTCTCCCTCTATTTATAACCAGGCAAACAAAATATGGTAGGCAATGAAAGTGGAGAACATGGTCAACATGCCAATCGACTCTTTTCTATATTTTACTCAAATAAATAAATTGGGATGAGTAGAAAATTTTGTTACTGTTCTCTGTTTATGGTAGGCAATTAAAGTGGAGAACATGGTCAAACTAAAGGAGTTTGAATACAAAAGCTTGAGTAGGAGGTTTTGATTCTAAATTACAGTAAGTTCAAAGGATATTCAGAAGGATGTTTCTTTTTGTTTTATTAATGTTCTTTTGAGCACAATCTCTTAGCAAAAATACTTCAATTCAAGTATAGTTTTATTTCTGACTTTGATTTTATGCTAATTTTTTTCATTTATTAGCACTCATATGTTTAAAAACAATATGCAGGAGGACATGCAAGGCATTTCAATAACTTGACAACACAAGTGCAAACAATATTTGTGATTTGTGGTATTTAAGAAGGAATGTAATCTTTAACTACTATTTACCTACTGTAATTGTAATAACTTATTTCGCACTCAATTGTGCTATTTAAATGGGACTATGAAAATTATGTTTAATTCAAAATTTATGATATATTAAATTTTCTAATTATTAAACAACAATTAAGGTATTAGATTGGAAATGTTTATTGAAAAAAATAATCGTTAAACACAAATCGTCTCTTATATTATTAAGTTTTATAGTGGAAATGTATATTAAAAAAAAAACAGTATTATTTTCTTTTTATTATAAGAAGTTAGTGTTTATGTTGAATATATTTTAATGAATTTGTTTTTAAAAAAATATTAAACTTTGTTGGTTTTGATATAAATATGTATTATTGTTTTTTTTTAAATTATTAAACTTCCTGTTGTAGTCACTTATAATTATATTAACCGTTTAAAGGGAGAGATTATATATTCACCATTAAATTTACATGAATCTTTAGAGTAAAATAATATAAACAAAATCATGAAAACATTTGCAAGGGTGCCTCATGCAAATAGTTAGGACCTTTACAATAAAATAATATAAACAAAACCACAAAAACATTTGCAACGGTAGGTCTTGCAAATAGTTAGGACCTTTAGAATAAAATAACATAAACAAAATCATAAAAATATTTGCAATGGTAGCCGTTGCAAATAGTTAGGACCCAAAAATATTTGCAACGGTAATTCTTGCAAATAGTTAGGACCTTTAGAATAAAATAACATAAACATAATCATAAAAATATTTGCAACAGTAGCCCTTGCAAATAGTTAGGACCAAAAACATTTGCAACGATAGCCCTTGCAAATAGTTAGGATCTCTAGAATATTTGCAAGCGCTAACCGTTGCAGCTATATTAATTTAATCAGAAAATCAAGTACTTTTGCAAGGGCCCTTCCTACCCTTGTTAATAACAAGTGCCCCCCTTGCAATTATTGGGGATTCTAGTAGTGGAAGAAGGTCAGCCGAGCCAACAGAATTGGCATGGTTGAGGACATGGTCGTGGAAGAGGTGGCCGATCAAATTATTCAAATATCGAGTGCTACAACTGTGGCAAACATAGGCACTACGCAAAAGAGTGCAAATCAAATGTTGAGTGCTATAATTGCGGTAAGTATGGGCACTATGCAAATGATTGTGTAGGGCATAAAAAGTTGCATGGCTAGGTTAGCTAGCGATGTGGTCATATTTGTAGGGGAACGCTCCCGCATGGGTTCAATGCTCCAGTCTCCAAACAGACATGAGCGGGGCACTGAACTCGGGGCATTGCTGAACATCTCTCTGCATACCTTCCAGTTCACCCTTAGCCAGACATACGTTCATGATCAGCCAGCCAGATTTTATTATTTGATTGTAGGGACGTTTAACTCCCAACGGGCGCAAGCCCCCGCCGTTAATTACATCAGGAAGACCTTTCGGGTTAATCTGAACACCTCATTCATTCCAGGATTTGTGCCTATTTTGTTTGAACTGAGTAATGGGGCTAAAGAGGGCTCATGTATTATCATTTGATCATATATTTAGGGTTCTCGATTGCTTTAGATATTCATATGGTCATGTGCCTGTGTATTTGTTTGTTTGTTTGGACATGGCATTTATCGTAATACATGTGCAAAGAGGGGTATTTTAATCATTTTAAAATGTCATGAAAGACTTGTATGCGTGTTTGAAATTGATTATGTTTATAAAATATATGATATGTTTCAAGAAATTGTGATTTTTTATAAAATATGACATTTGACTTAAGAAAAGGGTATTTTGGTCATTTCAGGTTATGGTTGAAACTTGGACATATTTAAATTTGATCAAAAATAATAGAGAATTGAATTTGGGTTCATTTGGTTTTGGTTTGAGTCAATTTGGACTTAAAATGAACAAGTTATGATAAAAAAAGGACTGATTTATAAATATTTTTATGTTCCAGGGACTTGTTTGTAATTTTTAGAAGGACCTGAGAATGTAATATGGACATTTATTAAGGTTTAGAATGCAATTTGGGCTTTAAAGGGCCTATTTATGAAGATTTTATGAAGGCAGGGACCTAAATGTAAAATATAAAGGACTGCGTTGTGAATAAAACTTGTCAGAAGGGCCTATTTGTAAAACAATTTATTTATTTAATTTTATTTAAACAAAGATTGGATCTGGGCCTTTGAATATGAGATTTGGGCTTGGAGATTTGGATATTGGGCTTTGAGATGTGTATTGGATTTGATATAGGTTTATGGGCCTTTGATTTGGGCTTTGAGATTCGGTTTGAGAGATGTGTCCATTAAACCCGACAATTGGGTCCCACCTGTCAGAGTTCATTTGATTTAACAGAGGAAACATATCGACTCTTGGATATAACATGTGCATCAAGATTCGTGTATTAGATTTAAACTTTACTTGGCGCCCTCATCGGACGACTTGTGCTGCATCAAGATCCGTGCGGCCCAATCAGATGTTCCTCTCATCGGGGAAACTGGACGACTCCAGTACAGGGAGGGGTTTCTTCTCCGGCACGATTCCGGTCACGGCCGGCCTTGGGCCGCTGCAGTTTACATCGTCTCTGCCTCAGGAATGCATTGGTTGTATTGTCGGCGACGGTGGATAACCGGAGAAGCCGATTCTCGTCTGACATTGGCACTATCAGTACTGGTATGGCTATGCCTTGATTCTCATCAACTCAAACGTGAATTCTTTCGATTATTTGGTCATTTGGCATTGCATAGGAGTAAGGAAGCTTAGAGAAGTATTGATTTGAGATTTGGATTTTATATGTGCATGATTTGCAAGCTCTCTCGGATTGGTATGAATCCAGCACCGACATGTGGTACAAAGGGCTTGGATCAAAATTGGATGTTTATTTCATTATTTGAGATCATATTTGAGCATGTCAGATAGCTTAAAAGCATTGGATTTGATTTGGAAATGAATTATACATATTTATTCATAATGCATGCAACTTGGCATTTCTGGATTCTTTGAAAAATCATATTTTTATTTAGATTTTTGAAAAGAAACATGCAGGATAAGATCATAGGTATGTAGTATGATGTGTCAAGAACATTCATGAGCATTTTTATAATTTTTGGGAATTTATTTGCATTTTTAAAGATTTTCTCAAGTTGCCAGGGGCATAATTGTCCAACAGTGACATAATTTTTGCATTTAATTCATGAATTTATTCTGAGTGCTATACAAACTGGATTTGAGCAAACTTTATATCTAAAATTATTGGAAGAGAGTGCAGATTATGAATATATTTTTTATTTCACATTTCAAGATTGTTTCAGGGCCGAAAAAGGTGAAACAGTCAGAACAGGTCAATTTTCCAGAACAGTATGCATGCAGTTTTGAATTTCTAAAAATATGAATTTTGAAAAATCATAGAATATAGCAGAAAAATCCAATAAATGGAAAATTTGTAATGAATGTACTTGTTTTTGAGTCCTTTATTTGACTGTTTTTGTAGATTTTCTATTTGGTCCCTATATTGATCAGAATTGACAGATTTGTCAGTGGGGGTTAAACAGTGCATTTTTGGTGCATAACTTTGTACTAGTGGTACATTCATTGGGCATGGCTACTTAGTCCAGACTTGGTACAGTACTAGAGACTGTGTAACAAGGTTTAGGCATGACTATGGGGTCTCGTTGGGTCATGTGACCTTTGAACAATGGTGTTATACCACTGATTTTGTACCAGTTGACATGAGAACAAGATCAAATCTCCACGAACATCAAATCAAGCTCAGTTGAGCATGTTTAAGCATTTAAAACCTCTGCCACAGTGACGGTTTTGCAGAAAGGTCCCTTTTTATTCAAAAATCATGATTTTAACATGTGATTTCATATTTTTAATAGGCAAATCATTGAGAGATCATAGACACAATATGCATACACCTATATTGAGCATGAAAGCTGTATGTATGCATCTGATCTCACTTCCTCTCACCATTTGCACAGCATATCCCCTTGAAACTCAAATTGTCATGCATCATAGCATGTGTCCATACCTGAGATCAAGTTCAGAGGTGCATATGGGCCTGTTAAAAGTACCAGTAGGGATGCTATGAAGCTCAACCTAACTGGACCTGGTTTTGTGCATGTTTTAAAGCCTTCAATCCTTCTTTTGCAAAGTAAACTCAATAGATCTGATGTAGCAAGAACTTAAGTAGCTCAATTACCACATTTTCTCTGATTAAACTCACTTTAGAAGGATTAAAGGGGTCAGATTGTCATTTTTTATATTTTAAGCTTCTTTAATGCCTTAACAAAGCATTTGAAGAGCTCCAATGCATGAGGAACTATAGCAGCTCAACAGATGCATTTTTATTCTCCATTTGCTTTATCAAACACTAAAGAAGAGGTTTAGATCATGTGTATATACAAGAAAAACAGAAAATATGCATAAAAGAGGCACCTTTAGGTCATCAGACCCTGTCCAATGCTTGTCAAGGAGCAAGCTTTGTTCTTTATCACAGGGTCCTCACAAATAAGCTCCAAATTCATCAAATAAAAGAAGAAATCGAAAAAGAAGCAAAGAGAGAAGCATGATAGTAAAGAAAAAGAACAAAATACAATTAAAAGCTTGCATTCAAAGGAAATTGTTACATAGCACAGCCCCTAAGAGCCTTACATCTTGATTTCTACCTATATTACCTATTCAATTGCACTGCTACAGAGAAGAACTTGAAGAATTTGCTAATGGCTAGCCTAAAACAGTGGAGAAGAAGAGCTTGTGTGTGTGTATGAACTATATGAGAGTATTTCCTTCTTCTAATTGTATCTGGAGCATGGGTATAGGGTGCTTTTTATAGGGCAAAGCTAGGGTTTTAGCTTGGAGCACTTGCATACTGGCTTTAATCATGGCCACCAAGTGCTTCATCAATGGTCTGGATTAATTCATATGCATTCATGTGCCTATTTTGGCAAGAGTCATGCTTTTAACATTGATTTAGATATTTTCATGCAATTCATTCAATTTCTGGCCTTTGGATCGGCTTAGAGATGAGGTGTCACTCATTTGAGCCCTTAATCGGCTGGGCAGAGGAGGCATGGATGCCTTGCGTGATCCTGGGTGCATGGGTGAGAATATTCTCATTATTGGCATTGTTCAATGAGTGTAGGGCACGTGTTCATGGGAACCGACAACTTGCCAGAAGTTGTTGTAGAGCGAGCTGCTATCTCAAGGCCGATATCAGCTTATCCTGTGCCTATCTCATGCAATGCGCTCCAGGCCGTGAAACTTTGACAGCTGCATCGCCTTTGCTTTCTTATCATGGGCCGAGGTTCAATTTATCAACTTGGCACTTGAATCACACGTCTCACCATTGCTTGGTTCTAACAAGGTGTCGATTCATGCTGAGCACCGAATTAGACATTCCCATATCAAATTGAGACTTCCGCTAGTGTCGTGTTACCCATAAGAGTACCACTTCCAAGTCCCGAGCATCAAGTTTCATTCAACTTGTTCATATCACCTCTTTGCCTTACTCACATTTCGGGTTTAATTTGAGGAAGGGAAGAACGCTCAAGCTCGAACAGGAGATAGTAATAGATAGAGGAAAGAGACCCTTTTCATGCATAATTGAGCTCCTGGTCACTGCTTTGTCCATTTGAGTGAATTTAAAAGCTTGAGCTTGCATTAGGAAAGAGGAAGAGAGAGGAAGGTGATAACCCGTCTGACCCGTTCGCATATTTTCTCAATTTTCATTGGTCATAGTTATAGTTAAGTCTGGTGCTCATGAACCATGTATGGGTTTGAGTATGGTCTAACATACACCATGCCTACGCGGGGTGAAGGGATCATCGCGAAGGGTTTTAAAAACCAGCAACATTCTGTCACCTTTGTGTGCTTGCAGCGCATGATGAGCTGAGTCTCTGACTCCCGGTGCACAGAGTTATATTTTCTTGCACCAAGTTCATCTATTTCGGGCCTTCAGCGATATTTCATAATAGGTCACTGACAATGGGCCCCACTGGGTATGGTTGTGCTATACTGCTCCCATTTTGCACCCAGAACATTTGAGATGAGGTTTTGCATGCGTGGCACAACTCAGATTGTGCCATGTTAGCATATTTCATGAAAATTTAATAACTTCTTAACCATTTCGAGTTATAAATTGCATATCACATCAAAATTCATAGTTTTGCATATGTAATCATACTATGAACTTTAGAACATCACTCACAATCCATTTTAGAGAGTTGTCATGTACCCTTGGCATGTCCCAAGCATTAAAACATTGCTAATTCATATTTAGCAATATTTTAAGGTACAACAGATTGCTATTCCAAAAAAAAGATAGAAGAAAATGCAAATCTAGTCACGAAAGAGGAAACAAGAGAAGATAGTGTTCTCATGATGGCTTACAAAAATACCATTCCTGACAGCGACATGGTGTGGTATCTCGATGCCGGCGCTAGTAATCACATGTGCGGGCACAAACACCTCTTTGTGGAGATACAAGAGATAGAGGAAGGGCACGTGTCATTTGAAGATGTGTCGAAGGTTCAAGTAAAGGGCCAAGGTAAAATATGTTTTTCTCAAAAAGATGGTAAAGAAGGCTTGATTGAGGATGTTTATTATGTTCATGATTTGAAGAATAATATCCTTAGCATGGGGCAACTATTGAAAAAGGGATATTCGGTTTTCATGAAAGACCAGATATTGCACTTGAAGGACAAAAAAGGCTGGTTGCTTGCACATGTAGAGATGACCAAGAATCAAATGTTCAAATTAAAATTAAGAAATGTGCGAGAAAAGTGTTTGGAAGTTAACATGGAGAAGGAGCAGCTATTGGAGAAGTTGCATCAAGCAGAGTTGCAAGTAAATATGGCAAGTATGGCAATGGAAGAGGTAAGAACAGAGAGCTTGCAATTGAAGGAGAGGTTGTTGGATAAGAAAAACTAGTTGAAGAGTATATCACAAAAGAATGAAGAGCTACGAGTCCGTCAGTCAAAGACTGAAGAAAGGATAGATAAGTTGCGTTCTCAGCTCAAGGAGGTGATGACTGTAGAGAAAGCTAGAGAAATGCCTGAGGAAGCAAATCTCATGTTAGATGTAGAAATTGAGAAACTAAAGGTGGAGGAAAAAGAGTCTCTTCATAGGTGCAAAGAGGAAGAATCAAATAATAATGTCGAACAAGAAGGCGAGAATGGAGATGCAAAGGAAGAAGAGGAAGCCTCCACATGAGAAAAATGGTGCAGAGGATGAGAAGGTGAATTTGAAATCTAGTAATGGTAATCAGGTTGACAATGGATCAGGTTTGAACGACATGGGTAAAAAGGAGATAGAACTGGTGTATGTGAAAAAGGGAGGACCAAGCAGTTGACATTTTTACAAAGCCACTGTCCACAAGACTATTTGAGAAAGTGAGAAACCTAATCGGCATAAAGGACATAAGAGAATTAAGTTTAAGGAGGGGTGTTGATGAATAAACTTAATTTGCTATTAAATTCGTGACTGCACAGTGGCCAGATTTTGAGGTTGATTAATGAACGGATTTGAAGAGAAATTCTAGATCATTCTGGGTAAATGAGGAGTGTATTTGATGTGTCTTGGAGTCTAGTTTATAATGATTCAAGTTTCAAGTCATTTGTAGTTCCCAATAATTATTTATGACTGTTTTAGTAACCAAGGGTCAGAATTAACTGCTGCTGGTCAGAATTAACTGCTGCTGTTTAGAATTCTATTTTTACATTTAAGTTGTATACGAATTTCAAGAGTGTTAGGAGTCTATAAATAGAGTTGTATTCTGTTGTAAGAAGGTAGAAGAGATAAATATAAAAGATAGTTTGAATAATACAAGAGTTTTGAGAATTGTCTCTCTCTTCCCTTTACCAAAATGAAGGAAACTCTCGTTAGAAGTATGTGTTACAGTCATCGATGCCTATACGATGCTCTCTGACAGGTCAATTGAGAAGGAGTTGAGTTGAATCAAGTGATGCCACAAAACCCGGCCATATCGGGCATGAACTAAGGTTGGGGCACTATTATGATGGTGTTGCATTTTTCGATCTCTGAGCTATGTTATCAGGATTGCATGAGGCTATGGCACGCTGTGCTTAGATGTATCCCAAGATGGAATGCCGAATATGGAAGGCAGCATGCGGCCGGTGCCAAAGGGATGATGCATTTGATCCAAGAATGGAAATTGCTAATGCAGAGGGTATAATGCCTCGCTACATATGTTAATGGTATGCTCTACCCGCACTCTGGCGCTCCCTCATGATTTGAATGCAAGTGAAATAGCTATATGTGTTAAAAGCCGGTTTATTGTGAGGAACAACATACCCGGCGCTGGGCCAAGTTAACCGAATTGCCCAGCTGTCCCTGACACCTGAGAATGATGACAAAATAAGAGAATATTTGCTCCAAGGCAATGGGAAAGTCATAACCCCATGACAGCCGAGATGCATGAAATCCAAACCATCCAATGCATGAAACCAAAGGCTATAGATGCCATGTACCCCTGGATTGCCATCATGGCATCCAATGATTGGTTCAAACCCCTGAAAATGATGCAGGGCTATAATCTGGACCATTGAAATGAAATGAAGGGAGATGGTGATGCCATGTCAGCCAAGCCTACCCTAGCTCAATGCTATATATACCCCCATTCTCTCCATGCTCAACACAGACACACATATATACAATCTCTGAGGCAAGCATATACTGTAAAAAACACACATATTTTGTATACACTAGCACTTAGCATAGTTCAAAAGCTTGAGGCTTTCTTCTTCCTCTCTATTGTCAAAAACAAGAAATCATAAGTATAACATGATTTCTAATGCAATGTAGATGCCTAAGGGCTTAGTTTCTCATGTAAATACACCATGGATGAATGCAATGCAAGCTCCCTTGGAGCTCTTCCATTGAAATGCTTGTTTCCATTTTCTTTTATTTTTCTTCTTTCCTGATTTGATCTGGTACTTCTCCCTTTCTTTCTTCTTTCTTCGTTTCCTTTACTGTTATAAGCATCTCAACTCAAGTTCATGAGTTATAGGTGCTAATCAAAGCAATAAAAGGCCTTTTGTAGCTATTAATGCTATATTTAGGTTTTAATTCGATTTAATAATTTGATGAGGCATAAGAACAGTTGTATAACTAATATAGAAGCCTGTGATTCATGTGTATGCATTTATTTTCTCATTTTCTTTCTTTTTTTCCTTTCTGCCTTGATCTCTTTCTTTTTCTTCTTTTCTGTCAAACACTGCACAGTACACAGCAACACACATAAAAAAAAATTAAAATCAAGATTGAAAAGTGACAATCTCATATAAATAGAGTATAATAAGAAATAATTATGGAAGTTGATGTTTGACTACATCCTTTCATTGATTAGTATCTTAATATACAAGCTTTTGCATGAGATTCAAATAAAATGTACAAGGACTTCTGATCTGGACTCATATGAAGGCAAAGGCGATGGAGTGCTAGGAATTGATGTTTAACTACATCTTCTTATGCACTTTATTTTCCTTTGTCTCCTTTCTTTAATATTGGACTTTTAAAGGACATGATTGCATAATAACCATGGCTGAGAGCAAAGGACAGAGAGCTATGAATGCTTGATGATTGGATGCTTAATGAATGCCTTGACATATGAATTTAATGCAAATCAAGGACTTTCATGCATATTTTTCATGTACTGATAGAGGAATCATGCCCTTGTGACCAAACCATGTCCAAACAATGTCCATTAGCATGCTTACAAGTAATTGAGACCAAGCCACTGCCTGTACCAGCCTTGGATTCAAAGGAATAGCATTGGAATTCTATACTGGTAGAAATATAACCCTATATGACATGCTGTCACAAATCAGTCAGTGCAGACAGATCTGTCATCCAAATAAAAAATTCATTTGAACAGATAGATAGAGGGTTCCAAAACAACTAGTCTAGCATCAAATTTTCCATTTTTCTGATTTTTCTACTATTTTCTATGAATTTTTGAAGTTGGACTTTTGAGTTTCAGTTTTCTGCACTATGCATATCATATACACTGTCAGGCCGCATTGACCATTTCATACTTTTCCAGGGACCTGACAGCAAAACCAATATTTTTATCATGTAGAGCATTCAAAAACAATCAAAATGGACTATTTACTTGCATCATTTGGATCTACATAGCATGAGTAACAAAATTCCAAAGTTAATACACATATTTTTGACAGCTTCTGACAATAATACCCCTGCATGCTTCAAAATTCATAAAAAATAGAAATAAAATCTAAAAAAATGGTAAAATCTTGCATACATACTCACTATACATGACACTATACAAAATCAATCAAATCCATATGACTTATGAACACAATTTCTGAAGAATGAATCAATTTCTCAAAATATACAAATATATATACATGCACACATATGAACAATGGATTTCATGTATTAAATCTTCTCAAAGCTTGAATAGAACCATTCTTATGACCTCTGATATGCTGTCATACACCCAAACTAAGGCCAAATAAAACCAATTTTCATGTCAAGCTTACTGTGCCAGTACTAGTGCCGAGTCAGAGAAGGAAATTCAAACAAAGATATTCTTAAACCCCTTTATACATGTTGAAACCTCATATTATAATTCTGACATGCTTGATAAACACCTGAACAAGACCTCTCAAGTCCCAGGTAGTACCCAGAACAGACTCCATACCAGTCTAAATGCTGTACCGGTACCAAACCGGGAGCTCTTGAACTCAATTCATGCCTATGCTTTGAAACCAAATCAAATTGATGAATGTTTAAGCTCACACACCTTCATACGATGCTAAAAGACTAATTAATTGATAAGAAATCACAGTCAAATCGAAGAAAATCAGAGAAAAACCTGATCGGTATCGATATGTCACTATTTATCCCGAAACCACCACTTCCGATGATCTCTGACTGCCGGTAGTATGTCAGATCGGCTCCTGACGTCGAGACGATCCCAATGGTGTAACCCCTGACCTCTGCTGTGGCCGAGAACGACCGGAGCTCCGAAACCCTCACTGGAACCTGAGATGTCCAGTGCAATCGGGTCTCATCAGACCCGCACGACTCTTGAAGCAATCATAACCCTCTGATGAAAGCGCCAAATCCCTGTTTAAACAAGCACGGATATTGAAGTAAATGGATGGCCGAGATATAAACCCAAATAATAAACAGATCCCTGTCAGACGGGTCCCACATGTCGGGAACCCAATTCAATGTCTCTACACGAATCCTGATGAAACCATGAGTTAAAAACCCAAATCCGATGATGTAAACACAATCTCAAAGCCCAAATACATATCTCAAAACCCAAATACATATCTCAAAGCCCAATAAGCCTCTGCACAAATCTCAGAGCCTAATATCCGACTCTCAAAGCCCAAATGTCAATCCAGTGGCCCAAAACCTTTTAATAATAAATAAATATACCCATTTTGCATATAAACCCCTCTGACTATGAGAAGTCTCCAACGCAGTCCCTGGATATTTGCAAACAAGCCCCTGGAAACATAAAACCTCTTCAAAGAAATTCCTAGAAGCCAAAAATTGTATTCCAGACCCTGTCAAAAGCCCAAATAACATTCCCAGGCCCTCCAATGTTTACAAATAGATCCCTGGACACATAAAATATTCACAAACGAGTCCTTTTTGGCCATAACTTTCTCATATCAAATCCAAATCAAGTCAAACCAGTTCCAAATGAACTCAAATTAAATTCCTCATGATTCTAAACCAAATCCAAATATGTTTAAGCTTCAACCATAACCTGAAATGACCAAAATGCCCCTTTCTCAAGTTCAACTCTATATTTTTATAATAAAATTATGAATCTTATAAAAAGATGTTGTATATTTTATAAACATGATTAAATGACAAACATGCATGCATATCTCTGGCAATGTTATGAAATGACCAAAATATCCCTTTATGCATGAACATGATAATTTCTCAAATAAATATGACATAGATGTTATGACTATACACATGCATACACATACACATGCATATGACTATATGAATGTCTAGCATATGTCTAAATATGAATGTTTAAAGCATACGAGAACCGCAGATATATAATCAAATGACAATACATGAGCCCTTTTTAGCCCCTTTACTCAGTTCGAACCAAATAGGCACAAATCCTGGAATGAATGAGGTGTTCAGATTGACCCGAAAGGTTTTCCTGATGTAATTAACGGCGGGGGCTTGCGCCCGTCAGGAGTTAAACGTCCCCACAATCAAAAAATAAAACCTTGGCTGGCTGATCATGAATGTAGGTCTGGCTAAGGGTGAACCGGAAGGTATGCAGAGAGATGTTCAGCAATGCCTCGAGTTCAGTGCCCCGCTCATGTCTGTTTAAAGACTAGAGTACTGAACCCATGTAGGAGCATTCCCCCACAAATATGACCGCATCGCTAGCTAACCTAGCCATGCAACTTTTTGCGCCCTACATATAGCTAACATAAGCACTTACCTGGAGCTCATAGATACCGTATCCCGCATAGGGTACACAAAGCTGGATGAACCGGCCGCCTCATCCTCGAGGCTGAGAAATGATTTCTCAAAGAAGAATGAATCGAAAACCATGTATGCCGTCAGAAACAACAACCCGGGGTCCTCCGATGAAGAAAATAGGAGGGTTGATAATAGACCAACTTTCTCCAATGGTCGCGGTAATCAAGGCAACCGCTTTGTAAAGTCTCTTGATGAGCTGAAGAGTAAGAAATACTCCTTCAAGAAGGAAAAGACCTTCAAAATATTCAAGCAAGCTCTAGAAGATGGTTTGGAGCTGCCTAATGCAAACGCCCCGAGGAGATGGGCATGACAAATCATCCTAAATTCTGCCCCTGTTATGGAATAGTGGGTCATGCCATATAAGACTGTTGGGTCTTCAAAGACCTGATTGAGCAGAAGATCAAAGAAGGTCGCATGCATCTAGTGCCAAGTGCCATGCAAACTCCTGCAAGTCATGAGCAAGTAAATGTCATCTCGCATGTTGAGATTGTTGAAAATCATGCAATGGAGCGTCCCGATGATGGAACGTGGCAAGTTCACCTTTATAGAGAAACAAAGAAGCAGCTGAGGCAGTTGATGAAAGCTCCTCAGGTCAAATGGAATCATAATCTGAATTCCTCGGTGCCAAGGCCCTTTAATCAGGTCATCCACAGCAAACCCAATAAAAACGAAAACTGGAAAGGCAAGAACCCAGCCTATGCATCCAAGCCTCCTAGAGTCCTCAGGCCTATGCCAGACTCTGAAGAAATTAAACAGAGTGCTCCTTTGAAACCCATGCTCCTGGATTTTATTCCAAAAGATGTTTTGATCGCCATGTTGGGCCTTAAAATCGAAAAAGGAGAATGCAGCTCGACCCCTCAGGATCAAAATAATGAAGACTCAGGAAGCTCTGATGGAGAGGGCGAGGCTGAGTGTTACATGGTGTCTCCAAGACCACACTAGCCATCCGATAATTTGGATTATGAACCTGAACCTGAACCCAAAATAGAGTCAAATTATGAAGACAAATCTGACAAGGTCACATGCCAATACTTCAAGGAAAGATTCAGAGTTGACTCAACTTTCCAGTGTGATAAGTGCAACAAATATGCTTGCACTGAATGCGTCACGGGGGAAACATTACCTCCCCTATTAGATGATCGGCACTTCGAATATATGTGCCCAAATTGCAAATGGGATAAAAATGAAGCAAAATTGAGTAAAAAATATAATGAACGGTGGGAGAAGATGAGCAAAAGCACTCCCTCTTCAAAAGATGAAAAGAAGAATAAGAATGGCGAAAGTTCAAAGCCCCATTCTAAATCCAAATCCAAATCCAAGAAGCCTAAAGGCGATGATCCCGATAGAGGAGCAGCGAAGGCCGCAGCCCACTACTATATGATAAAAATAGAGTTCGACTCATGTGGCAATAATGAGTCTGAGTTAGATTGGGACTCTGAAGGGAACGTACCCGAAAAGAAAGCCCTTTGCGCCGAATGTGAAGAAGAAGGCGATTATTGGGTAATGTTTGAATGCCATATATGCGTTCGGGTATTTCACCTGCCATGTATCACTCCAAATGAAAAGGAGGTAGTAGGCATGGATGATAGATATGACTCATATGTATGTCCGAGTAGCGATTCGCTCGATGTCCGTGAAAGCTCGAAAAGACAATGGATGAACCAAAGAAATGACCCAGCTCAATGCAAGAAGAGTTTGGAAGCATAATCCCTTGCCATACATGTGAAGTGCAAGGGAACTCATGGGATATGTTTGAATGCGCTAAATGTGGGGGGACTCACCATCCGCTCTGCGCTACTCCTGGTGGAGAGAAGGTTGAGGCCTATAATGTGCGGTTCAGCCAATACGAATGCCAAAAATGCATTTTAAAACAAATCCAAGCTCGGGTCAATGTCTTGAAAAAGGCCCAAAATGAAGTTGTAAAACCCAAATGGGTTGTAAAGATAGATGAGCACGCCTCAAGGCAAAGATGGCATGAGGCCCTCATAATCCAAAAGGCTAAGGCGAATCTTAACTTGCTTAGAGTACTTTGGTGTTCATGGAGGACCACCCTCAGTGGGGCGGTTTGATTATTTATAAAATTAAATTTCTAATCTAGTTATTTTTATTAAAAAAAATTTATGGTTATTAATAAAAAACACCGCACTATAGATACAGTGAGCTTATTGGGCCTAAAAAGTAATTGAAAGGTGGATAATTTAAGTGGTTATATTTAGTCATATTAAATAACATAATGGACTGTTACATAGCATTCTTTCATTTACTGGATCTACTACCAACAATAAAATGAACAGTAAAGATTTATAAAATAAACCGCTCATAAAATATATTTAATTTTGACATCTAGATCGATAGATATGTATCAAAATAGGAATGTATTGGTGTACGTCTGATTTTTAGTCATAATTTTCAGTTGAGAGTCAACTGTATTTTAATTTTGAAACTCTTAATTCGAGGTAAACTTGGGAATTTTAAATAATTTAATTAGAGATAGCAAGAAATTAATTACATGAAAGTATATAAGAAAAGGTTTCAAGAGTTGAGAGATAAATAAGATAAATTTAAGTCTACAAAAATATAAAACAAACTGTGCAAATGAAGAAAATTATTCATTTCTTGTATGTTTTGATCAGGTTATAGCACTGAGAAGCAAACAAATTAAGGATCATAAATTCACTCCTCAATATTTTACTAGTATCAGCAGCAGTAGCATGCAGTGTCCCTTGATTTCTTCCATCTTCCCCTTCTATACTAAAAATTATAACAAGACCTGTGCAAGTCACCCCCAAGTCAACTCCCTACCTGCCAATAATAGCTCTAACTTGGTTTCCTTTTCCGACAATAAAGAAGTAAAACAAAATTCCAGTCAAGGTACAACGCAAAAGTCTTAATTAGCTGAATTATTGAAATCAACTGTGTGAATTTGAATTTTGAGGGTAGCTATCTTTGCACCATTTGGACATGTATTAGTCAACTTGTTCCATCTCTTATTTTGTTACTTTTTTTACATTAATTAATTTGTTAATTTTTTGTTTGCTAGCTTTTGTCGCAACATTCAATAAAATAAATCCAATATTTTCATATTTCTGTAGTGTTTTCCTTCCCATATATAACAAAAATCCTTGCCCAATTCATAGTTAAATTGAAACAGGAAATGTACTAGAAAGTTTGTAATAGAGAATCTGAAATTGCTTTTGGCGGTATATGTGCTTCTGGGCATACTAAAACCTACAACCTATGAGCTAAATCAGGTATCGTGTCAAGTTTTGAGATTTCATTACATACGTACGTGCTACTTCGTTAATTTACTTTTTTGTAAATGCTAGAAATAAAAAAAATCTGTAAAAAGTGTCTGGTGGTGGGCCCCGATAGTTGAATCTAAGATATTAAAACCAATCTTTTTTTTTGAAGAAAAATAAGGATGAAAGTCCTTATTTGCTTTGTTGATGTCATGGAAAAACGTATATGTTTCGAAATGAAACTTATTACATAGTAAAACAAGTAACTCAACCTAGCTTGTTGAGTTGAATAAACAAAGGAAAGAAGGAAAGTGTAAAATAAAAATGAAAGAAGAAAATAAAGTTTTTGATGGAAAATTTTGGCAAAATAAGTAAAACTCTTATCCGTTTATTTGATAATCTGCCACTGATCTTGAAAACCAATCTAATTGGCACAATCATATATATATCCAGTTCAATCGGTCTAGTCTAGCACTTTGAAATAATACATATACATAAACATATATATAGCCAGTTCAATCTATCTAGTCTAACACTCTTAAATAATACTATGCAGAAGCATGCATGTCTCATTTTGTTAGTCCAAAAATAAAAGATATTTATAATTATTTATTTACAACCAAACTTAGCGAAAACAAATAACACATGAATTATATTCAGCTTAATCATAGATAATTTATTCAGCAAAATACTTGGAATTTATCACCTAATCTAGTCATAAAATTAATAATATTAAAAGTGACACTATATTTAAAAATATAAAACACCATCACGTCATCTTTAATTAATTAAGGCATTTTAATACATTCATTAAATAGATGATTAATTGGAAAACAATATACCCAAATAATTTATAGAAAATGTACTGCAGATATCATCTATATATAATTACTTTAATAATACAAGATGAAATAAAATGGATACAATATGTAAAATGTACTTATGTTGTGCCTTGGCTTTCGAACAGGTAATTACATAATAACAAGACTTCTGCAAGTCAACCCCCTTGTCAAGCCCATCCCTGCCTATCCCTTCAACTCTGAATGGCCTTGACTTTATTTGTCCCGGTACACAA
This sequence comes from Carex arenaria, assembly GCA_964058825.1. Taxonomy (NCBI): domain Eukaryota; kingdom Viridiplantae; phylum Streptophyta; class Magnoliopsida; order Poales; family Cyperaceae; genus Carex; species Carex arenaria. The sequence continues at coordinate 232,192 of CAXKVW010000198.1, forward strand.
TAATTGCGGCACCTCAGCTGTCAAGTTTGAATTTCAAGTTTAGCTGTCTTTTAACCGTAGAATTGCAGCACCATTTATATACTATTCAATTTGTTAAGTCTAGTTGTCATTTCACCGTAGATGAATTGGTACTGGTAAATGAAAAAGAGGACCAGCTGACCTGGACCAAGCTTGCTCTGGTGAGATCAATCAGTAGTCGCCTAAATATTTCCCCCTCTTTTCTTATCTTCTCTTTTCAATATTTTGGTGGGGTTTGAAAGTTGATAGCTCATAATAGCATTTTAACCAAAGAAAACTTAGCCATAAGAGGATGGAATGGAGACTAAACATGTCAATTATGTACAAGTAATGAGACTATATATTAACTGTCCGTTAGCTCAAAGGATCTGGTTTTGCCTAGGGAAGAGTCAACATGCACACTTGGACTCAATTTGATAATAGAATCCAATTTGCTATGACCATGCCAGTGGCAGAAAGAATTAATCAGATTTTTAGTTGTACTATGTGTTGTATGCTGGATATTATGGAACCACAGAAACAATAGTTGTTTTAATAATTGTACTGTTAGATCAGCTAGATCACTTATATTGTAGACTAAATTCTTGCTTTGTTATTGGGTAGGGAACATCAAACAGCTAGTGCAGTTGGTTGAGGATTGGATGCTAGTAGAGGAAGATATCATCCCTCTGGCCCAGTTCATGCCTATGGAGATGGTGCTATACTGGGCACGAGGCCCCCCCCCCCCCCCCCACAATGAAGATCTTCAACATCAACTTTTTGTATCTAGACTATAGGATTAACCAATATTTGAAAGCAAAACAAGAATAGTAGTTGTTTGTCTTATTATAATAGCCAAACCTCCATCCTTAGGAATAGTCTATTCTAAATGCCTAATTCCAAGAATAGCCTATTCTAAATGCAACCAAACATGTACCATATGGCCTAGTTCTTGCTACTTTACGGTACATTTGGATGCACTCTAGAATAGCTAGAATAGCTACTATTTAATAATTTATGTGTAAGATTAAATATAATACAATATAATATTAATTCAAATATTAAATGTAATATAATATTATTTTAAATATTAGATTAGTATTAAATAAAATATTATATTAAATATAATATAATATTAGTTTAAATATTAAATGTAATATAATATTATTTTAAATATTAAATGTAATATAATATTATTTTAAATATTAAATGTAATATAATATTAGTTTAAATGTTAATGTAATATAATATTATTTTAAATATTAGATTAGTATTGAATAAAATACAATGTAATATTAATTAATTTATTAAATATAATATAATATTATTTTAAATATTAGATTAGTATTAAATAAAATATTAGATTAAATATAATATAATATAATATTAATTTAAAAATTAAAATGTAATATAATATTATTTTAAATATTATATTAGTATTAAATAAAATATTAGATTAAATATAATACAATATAATATTAATGTAAATATTAAATGTAATATAATATTAGTTTAACTATTAGATTAGTATTAATATTGAAAGCAACAAATGCTATTCTATGTTTTTGAAATAATAGCCAATAGTAATACTATTTAAGAATAGTAGCTATCCTGAATAGCTCTAAAAGTTGTTTGGATGTACCTTGTTCCGAATAGCAGTGCTATTCTAGAAACAATAGCTATTCTTCTGCATCCAATATCTCCTTTATTCTTTTCAATATTGCCTATTCATTTCAATATTCATTTCAATATAATTAATTAACTAATGACAGAGGAGAGATATTGCCTATTCATTTCAATATTGATTACCATAATTTTTGTAATGAATGCAATTGCCATATCTCCTTTATTCTTTTCCTTTCCAGACTTTTACTCTCCTCTGGCGTTGGTTTTTCATCTCCATCAAAACAGAAATTCTTTTGATAGATTAAGAGAAAAAGGAAAGAGCAAAGAGAGCTTGAGAGATTGATAGAAAGGGTTCGTTAGTAAAGAACTTGTATTCGGGTATTATTCTTGTGAAGAACGGAGTGTTGCCATTGCCGCCTCTCTTGATCTCTCCATCGGACTTGAGAGGGATTACTTGGAACTCTAAGAGCTTCCGGTGATCAACGGTGCTTGTGTCTCTCTGGAAGATCATGACTATTGACCAAGGTAACTTTAAATTTCAGATTAGAGTTCACTAGAGGATCATGACAAATCTAGGGTTTATGAATTGCGGTATAGCTTTGTATAAATAAATCCTATCAATTGGTATCAGAGCCTACTCTAGTTGAACCAATTAATTTCTGCATATGCAAATTAATATTTCAGAAATTGATTATTTTGAAATTAAGGGTTTTGCGGCTCTCTGTTTTCACGATTTAGTTTCTGCATAAACGAAGGTTACATTGTTTTGGTTTTATTTGGAAATCAAGGTTTTCTGCACAAGTTATAATTTGACCGAGAGGATTGAAAATTGATTTGAATCATTATGAGTTACTTGATTTGGAAAATTGATTGAAAATTGGTATTCCGCTGCCATTATTTGGAATTATCTCAAATTATGATTAAATGGTATTTCGTAAGTTTCTGATTCAAAATGACCATTGACCATAAATAAAGATAATTTTGATTTATACTGACCAATTAAGTTTTTTGGCCAATCAATTGATTTTTGACCATAGCAAGGTATAATTAATTAATTTTGGTATTTGTTTAATCCTACAAGATTTCAATTATTTTTTGGATCAAGTCAAATCAATTACGGTTACAATTGATTTCTATCAATGGTATTAGCAAAATTAATTATATGTGGGCAATTAATGGGCAATTTTTAATTGCTATATCTGTTTTTGTTCCAAAAACAATTGATACAAATCTGTTTTTTATTTCCAAATAATTAATTCAAGAAATTTTCTGTTAATAGCGCTATTCAGGGAAATTAATTATTTCTAAATTTTGGTCATATGGCTTGTCCGTTACAATGTTTTGATTTAATTAATCAGGGTCTGTGGCGCTAATCTGTTTTGGTTTTATGATTCATATTAATTAAGGTTTGCGTTACTCTATTAAGATTTCGAAAATTAATTTTTGGAAATTGTTGGTCTTATGATTTGTGCCTTACTCTATTTTGTAATTATTAAATCAATAATTAGATCTTGACCAATCAAATATGGTTCCCATTTCGGCCAGAACATGGGTTACACTATTTTTAATTTCGGCCAGAACAAAGGAAAGATAGTATACTGTATGAGATAGTATGCATCACTTAAGATTAATTAATTTTCGGCCGGACCAAAAGGTGTAATTAATTATGGTATATCCGCAAGAAAGTATTGGCCGAACCAGAATAGAGTAATAATTCGGTTAAGCCAAAATTTTGATATATTTTTTTTTTTGGAAAATATTAAATCATTATGAAGGCTTCAGATTAAGATATATTTTGGAAAATGATTGATAATGGTATCATCTTGCCAAAGTAAGCTCTCATACCGGCGTTAATCATTTGCCCATTTATACACAGTTAATATACATATGATGTTTGGTTATTGGACTGGCCCAAAGGAAAGACAATGATCAAGTATTGTATGTGTATATTAGTGGTAATGAATAGGTAATAGTCATTAATTTTTGGATGTAATTAGTTAATCGGCCCAAAGGAAGGTTGACTAATTGACATCAAATGGACTGTTATATTCATTTGCTACGCCTATTTATCTTAGAATAATGATTGACTCCAAAGAGCACTTATTGTTCGAAGATACTTAGTTGATGGAATATGCCTTATTTTGATTTATTATTTTATTATGATTCGGTAATTTGATTAGTTCTTTGTGAATATTTTTCAGCAAAAATTACTGATCTTACAGCCGGCATCAATAGCATTCCGATGCTGACGGGTTCTAATTACAAGGATTGGAAAGATAATCTTGAGATTATCCTTGGGTGCATTGACCTAGACACAGCGTTACAGGAGGCCAAACCTACTGTGCCTGTTGAGACTAGTTCTGAAAAGGAACAAACTGCACATGCACGGTGGATGAGGTCAAATCGCTTGTGTCTCCGGGTCATGCAAAAGACCATTCCTGAAAGTTTTAGGGGACCAGTTTCTGATTCCACTCTTGCTAAAGACTATCTTAAGGAACTTAAGCAGAGGTTTGTCAAGAATGAGAAGGCTGAAATAGGCATTCTCTTAAACAAACTCTGCACAATGAAGTACCATGGTAAGAGCAATGTTAGGGAGCACATTCTTGAAATGATGCATACCGCTTCGAAACTGAAGGGACATAAGCTAGAAATATAGGATGATGTGCTAGTATATTTGGCCCTTAACTCTCTTCCTGTCTCATTTGGACAGTTCAAGGTGAGTTACAACTGTCAGAAGGAATCATGGACAGTTAATGAACTCATCTCGCACTGTGTTCAGGAGGAAGAGAGGTTGAAGTCGGACAAGAGCGAAAGTGCAAACATTGCTTCTACCTCTAAGGGAAAAGGGAAACAGAAACGTAAGGCTAATTCAGATGCTGCAACTACAAGTTCGCAGAAGAAGCCTAATAAGGACAAGAAACCGGTTACCAGATCGGAGCCGAATAAAGAAAAGAAAAAGGGTTGTTTCTTCTGTGGATCTGAAGGGCATGTGAAGAAGAATTGTACCAATTATCACGCATGGCGTGTCAAGAAAGGTATTAATTTTGCTTTTGTTTGTACAGAAGTTAATGCAGTTTCAGTTTCAATAGACACATGGTAGATAGATTCAGGTGCAACTACTCATATTTCTGTGTCTATGCAGGGTTGCCGAAGTTACCGGAAGCCAAATGATGGTGAAAGATACATCTATGTGGGCAATGGAAACAAGGCAGAAGTTGAAGCTATAGGGCATTTTAGATTACTTTTGAAAATTGGCATGTATTTGGATTTGTTTGATACTTTTGTTGTGCCGTCTTTTAGGCGGAATTTAATTTCTATTTCTGCATTGGACAAATTAGGTTTTACTTGTTCATTTGGAGATGGAAAATTTGGTTTGTATCAAAACTCCAATTTGGTTGCTTCTGGTTTTCTATCTGTTTTGGATAATCTTTATGCTTTAGATACTATTGCTTCCTATAATGAGACCTTGAATAATGAAACTCGAAACGTTAGACAGAAATTAACACATCAGGATTCAGCCGCACTTTGGCATAAGCGCTTAGGTCATATTTCTCAACAGAGAATAACACGTCTTATTCAAAGTGATATTCTGCAGCCCTTAGACATGTCGGATCTCGGTCCGTGCATTGAGTGTGCTAAGGGAAAACAAACAAGCATGCGCAAATATACAGCCAATCGTATGAAAGATGTCCTTGAACTGATACATACGGACATATGTGGACCATTTCCTATAGCTACTAGGAATGGACATATATATTTTATCAGTTTCATTGACGATTATTCTAGATATGGTTATATATTTTTAATTAAAGAAAAGGCTCAAGCTTTGGACACATTTAAATCCTTCAAGACTGAAGTTGAGTTACAGCTCAACAAAAGGATTAAAAACGTCAGATCAGATCGTGGTGGTGAATACTATGGTCGGTATGACGGATAAGGAGAACAGCGTCCAGGGCCTTTTGCTAAATTTCTAGAGGAAAATGGGATTGTGCCACAGTATACAATGCTGGGTTCGCCCGCAATGAACGGTGTGGCTGAAAGGCGCAATCGAACATTAATGGAGATGGTAAGGAGTATGATTTCTCATACTTCGCTTCCATTGAACCTCTGGGGAGAAGCACTTAAGATTGCAGCATATATTCTGAATCGGGTATCGACTAAGGCAGCAAACAAAACTCCATATGAATTATGGACCGGGCGAAAGCCTAGTCTCCAGCACTTTAGAATATGGGGTTGTCCGGCTGAAGCTCGGCCTTATAGGCCACAAGAGAAAAAGCTGGACGAAAGGACTGTTAGCTGCTATTTTGTCGGATATGCAGAAAGGTCCCAGGGGTATAAGTTTTATGACCCCACTAATAGAACAATTTTCGAGACAAATACAGTTAAGTTCTTTGAGGATGTTATGGTTCAAGGGGGAAATACAAATCAAATTGTCTTTGAAGAGAAACAAGATTCTCCTATACAAGAGGCGCCAATAACGGTACCAATTGTAATAAGAATATCTGGAGACTCATCGGTTCAGGATCATACAGTGAATGAACCTACAGTTAATGAACATCCAGAAATAGAAGAGAATCTGATACAAGACAATATTGATGTTGAAGAGGAACCTATACCACCTCAAGAACTTCAAGAACAAGTGCCTTTAAGGCGATCCACAAGAGAGAGAAGAAGCGCAATATCTAAAGATTATGTTGTGTTCCTTCAAGAACATGAATTCGACATTGGCATGATGGATGATGATCCTCTTAGTCTCCGTCAGGCTTTGGAAAGTGTGAATTCTCAGAAATGGATCAATGCCATGAATGAGGAAATGAAGTCAATGTATGACAACAAAGTCTGGGATATCGTCCCATTACCTGAAGGTGTGAAGCCTGTTGGTTGCAAATGGATATTTAAGACCAAGAGGGATTCAGAAGGTAATGTGGAAAGATACAAAGCGCGGCTTGTTGCTAAGGGATTTACACAGAAAGAAGGCATTAACTTTACGGAAACTTTCTCGCCTGTGTCTATGAAAGATTCTTTCAGAATTATCATGGCTTTAGTGGCACATTTTGATCTTGAGTTACACCAGATGGATGTTAAGACTGCGTTTCTCAATGGCGACATTGATGAATGTATTTATATGGTACAACCACCTAACTTTGAGTCTAGTGACCCAAAGCAAATGGTTTGCAAATTAAAGAAATCCATCTATGGACTCAAGCAGGCGTCTCGACAGTGGTATTTCAAATTTCATCAAGTAATTGTCTCATTTGGATTTGAGCCTAACTTGGTTGATGAATGTATATATCACAAGTTCAGTGGGAGTAAGTTTATGTTTCTGGTTTTATATGTTGATGACATATTGCTTGCCAGTAGTGATATAAACATGATGCATGAAACTAAGAGATTTCTTTTCAGGCATTTTGATATGAAAGATCTTGGCGAAGCATCATATGTGTTTAGGGGTGTTCAAACGGTCGGTTCGGTTGAAACCGAACTAAATTTGTCAAACCAAACTTTTATTCGGTTTTCAAAACCAGAACCGAACTGAACCGTTTAAATCTATGAACCGATTAAGAACCGAACCGAACAAACCGAACTAAATTTCGGTTTGTTTGGTTAAACCGAAATAATTCATAATAAATAAAAGAAAACCTAAATTTCTCTAACTTTTTTTTAAAACTACTCCAATTGATCTACTTAGTACCTTGATCTCTCCTTTGATTGATCAGCAAACCCTCCAATCCACACAAAATTTGAATTAAAAAAAAAGTATAAAGAGCACCTTAGTATAGTAGAGAAACGATCAGCCAGGGGAAAGAAAGAGAAAGAGAGAAGTGGAGAGGAGAAGAGAGGAGAGAGAGAGAGTAAGGAGGAGCCTTGATTTTCAAAAAAAAAAGAGAGGGAGCGTTGCTTTCAAAAAAAAGAAAAAGAACGGAGAGTGGGGAGCGAAGGTGCGGGGGAAGGAGAAGGAGAGACAGGTGTAAAGCAATAGCAAACAGTAGAGCTAGCGTAGGGTTTGGTTTAGAAAAAATGGGTTCGGTTGAGAGACATAATGGGTTCGATTTGGATTACAAGCAAGAGTTTGTTCGGTCGGTTCGGTTTTTTTTGTTTTATAAAATTCTAAACCGAACCAATTAAACAAAACCGAAATAAACCAAAAACTGAACCGAACCGAACCATTTAAACCGAAAAACCGATCCATTTAAACTGAAATTTTTCGGTTCGGTTGAAAACCAAACAAACCGAACCGTTTGAACACCCCTATATGTGTTAGGCCTTAAAATACAAAGAGATAGAAATAAGGGTATTTTGGGACTTTCACAACAAGCATATATTGATAGAATTCTCAAGCGATATGGCATGGAACACTGTAAACCAGGAAATACCCCTGTTGCAAAAGGAGACAAATTTAGTCTCAATCAATGTCCAAAGACAGAACTCGAGAAATCAGAAATGCATCAGATTCCATATGCTTCGGTAGTAGGAAGTCTGATGTATGCTCAGGTGTGTACGTGTCCGGATATTGCATACATCACAGGAATATTAGGCCGATATCTCAGTAATCCTGGTATGGATCACTGGAAAGCAGCCAAGAGGGTACTTAGGTACTTGCAAAGAACAAAGGATCATATGCTGACATATCGGAGATCAGATAAGCTTGAGGTCATTGGATATACTGATTCCGATTTTGTGGGCTGTGTGGATAGCTTGAAGTCAACATCAGGTTATATTTTTATGTTGGCTGGAGGAGCTATTTCTTGGAGGAGTGCAAAGCAAACCATGATTGCTTCTTCCACCATGGCAGCCGAATTTATTGCGTGTTTCGAGGCATCGAACCATGGAATATGGCTAAGGAATTTTGTCACTGGACTGCGTATTGTGGAAACTATTAAGTTGCCACTCAAGATATACTGTGACAATAATTCAGCAGTAATGTATTCCAACAACAACAAGAGCTCGTCGAAATCCAAGCATATCGACATTAAGTTTCTTGCTGTGAAGGAAAGAGTTCAGAGTGGACTTATAAGTATTGAGCATATTGGTACAGCTTCCATGCTAGCAGATCCATTGACCAAGGGATTGGTACCCAAACAGTTTCACGAGCATGTCGCTCACATGGGTTTCTACGTTAAAGAGGATTGTCAGATTTAGTGGGAGTTTGTATTTTATGTTTCATGTTTTATGTTTTATATGATATACTTTTACATATATCATGCAGTTATTTTTATATGATATTCTGTTATTTGTATGTATCATGCAGTTATTCAGACTTCAGTTATTCAGTTATTCAGTTTATTATGCACTCTGAATTTATGATTGACCTCAAAATCATATTAAGATAAAGTGACCAAATTGGAGATAGACATGTGGATCACATTGCATGTAATTTCCAAACTACACATCCCCTTTATGATTCATGTCATTTAGTCATGTTTACACAGTGATTTATGTTGGTTTAGTTTCGATTTATGAGATGAATACTGCTTAAGTCCTTGTGAATATGATTATTGGACGGAATTGGTTGATGACGCAAAAGGCTATGACAGCACAGTTTGAGTACTAAATTCGGTTTCATCAATATATATTATTCGGATACACATATAGCCCAAGTGGGAGATTGTTGGAATTAATTTTAATTAATTACAATATATATGGGCTTATATGTGATATAAATATATATTGAATATTAGACTGTCAAATATCTAATTAGACCCGTTATGAAGTGATCGAATTAGGTACTATTTATCGGGTTCAATATGTGTCATGAGAAGTGGGGTCTTTAATGTGTAGAATGCATATTAGTAACTTTATGATTTAGTGATGGTCTAAATTATATAAAGTTTATAAATAATACAATTATGCTATTGGTCCCTGGGGAACACAATTAAATGGCAACGTTCAGTAAATAAGAAAATACCCAATAAGACAAGTTCTGAATTCAGACCCGCTAAGGATCCAATAAGAAAATAGGATACAAATCCAATAAGAAAACAAAATTAATTAATTAATTAATTAACTAATGACAGAGGAGAGATATTGCCTATTCATTTCAATATTGATTACCATAATTTTTGTAATGAATGCAATTGCCATATCCCCTTTATTCTTTTCCTTTCCAGACTTTTACTCTCCTCTGGCGTTGGTTTTTCATCTCCATCAAAACAGAAATTCTTTTGATAGATTAAGAGAAAAATGAAAGAGAAAAGAGAGCTTGAGAGATTGATAGAAAGGGTTCGTTAGTAAAGAACTTGTATTCGGGTATTATTCTTGTGAAGAACAGAGTGTTGCCATTGCAGCCTCTCTTGATCTCTCCATCGGACTTGAGAGGGATTACTTGGAACTTTAAGGGCTTCCGGTGATCAACGGTGCTTGTGTCTCTCTGGAAGATCATGACTATTGACCAAGGTAACTTTAAATTTCAGATTAGGGTTCACTAGAGGATCATGACAAATCTAGGGTTTATGAATTGCGGTATAGCTTTGTATAAATAAATCCTATCATTATCTTCTGACATTCTCATATACTAGATTGTATACTATTTTCTGTTATTTCTTTTGAAGATCCAAAGTTCCAAACAGCTAAATCAGTAAAAGATTTTTGCCCTTAAACTTATTGTTTCCAGTTACTTGTTTTACCCTTTATTGAAAATGAAATGCTACACAGTAAATATGGGGGCCCATTAGTTATCTATTATTTTTTAAATAAACTATTAATATTCTTCCTTTTCAGATAAGAATACACTATTAATCTATAATATGGTTGTACATTATTATCAAGTCACTCAGAACTAGATAGCATTTACCTTTAGGTTTAATGGACAGCAGGTGGAAGATTCCAGCAGAAGCAGCAGATTGCATGGTCATAGCGCTGAGCAGCAAACAGAGAATCACTAATACACTCCTCATTTTGCTTCCCAAAAATTCTACACACTACCAGTAGCAGTGTCGCTTGATTTCTTCCATCTTCATCATTTTATACTGATAAATTATAACAAGACTGGCCTGTGCAAATCAACTCCCAAGTCAAGTCTCCCACTGCCTTAGCCTTCCCAAGTCTGAATTGATTTGTCTCGGTACAGAATAATAGCTCTAACTTGATTAATATTTCCTGCACGAAAGGAAATGTCAAGTATACTTGGGTTGCTTTCAGCGTGGATCTATGACCAACGATTGTTTGAACAGTCAAAGAGGCCCTTGACAAAGGCAGGTCACACGGCCCATATTAACCATGGCTCACCAACCGTTTCCGTTACGAAGTATTTTTTATCGAATATACTTCACATTTATAACCACTCACCAATGGGAGGGGAGGGTGTCCGATGCCCATCGAACCAGAGTTTGTTCGATGGGTGTTTTGTACCGTCCAATTCACTTCAAGATCTGTGCGCACGGAAATTAAAGCAAACAACACGGATATTAAAGTGAGGCGCACAGATCTTGAAGTGAATCAGATGGTAAAAAACATCCATCGAACAGACTCTGGTTTGATAGGCATCAGACACCCCCCTCTCCCCTCACCAGTGGGACCGTAACACCATCCAATGGGCACTCCAGTGGCCCATATTTATTCTTCTGATTTGTTCAGTTGTGATCAGGTGGTGATTTGGAGTCCACATCCTCTATAGTAACAGAATATTATAATACAGATCCAAACCGTATGTAACCTTCAACATTCGTGCAAGAACAAATTAGATGGTTGAGATCTTAACTCAATATTTCTATTGATATGAATTCGGTAATTGCAAGCCACTCGCCATTTGTTCAGAAATGCAAAATTAAAAAAAGCAATTCAATTCAATTCATAAATAATTAACACTCGATGTGTCTCTAATGGCACACCCCTGCTTTCACCCGACATGTATTGTCGCAGATAAGAGTATGAAAATGCCTGCACCCAACTTGTATCGTATCCATTGACACCCTACTTTGGTTGCTTTTATTTGGTTTACCAATGGTATCAACTATAAAAGGGCCCATGCCAAAGACAGGCCGCACGGCCCATATTGACCAGGACCCACCAAACCGTTTCCATTAGCAAGTATCCACAACGAATATACTTCACATTTATAACCACTAACACTCCATAACAGCATTTTAATTCATCCGTTTGATAATTTGGACACAATATATATAAATATATATCCAAATAATTGATATTAAAAATACTGAGGAATCATCAATAACTACTGTATTTAATACAAGTCGAAGTAAAATGGATACAACAAAAATGTGGAAAATGTGGAAACCGATCAAATCATTATTTAACCACTTCTCTCAACTTGCTTTTATAATTAATTATATATAATAAGTCATTCTTAATTTATTGCCATTAGTTTCCAGAAATCTCCATCATTCTTTATGCACCAGCATGGCTAGCAGCAACCCTTACCACAACATTTTTCTCCGCAGCAACGTCTGCGTGGATGAGGATTAGGAGTTGGAGGTCCATATAGGGTCGCGGTCCAGTAGATGGTGCTGAATATATATGCGCAAAATTAACAAAGCATATGAATATGGAGTTGTACTAAACAGCATAGAAAAAACAAAACGAGGTTATCCATGTACAAATTAATAAAGCAAGAGTTAATTATACTTTAATAGAGATCATCAAAGTCGGTTTTCTCTTAACTTATCCCAAAACAACAGTTAATAATTTGGATTGAATGGTGCTGATCCGAAGAGAGAGATATCAATTTTACATATCCTTGAGCAATATTCCATACATATTTAAAACCTACGAATGCACGGACGGCTAATTCGATCTCAAGCTGAATAATATAATTAAAATAACATTTGCACTATTATGAATTGCACCAAATTAATATTTTTCCACACTATTTCGATTAATATTCTTGAAACATTATTCTCATATACTATTTAATTAGTACTATTTTCTGTTATTTCTTTTGACAATCCAAAAACAGCTAAAACACTATTGTTTTTCGGGTAAAACTTATTGTTTCGTGTTACTTGTTTTATCCTTTCTTGAAAACGAAGGACTACATAGTAAATATGGAGACCCATGACTTATCTATTCTTTTTTAAAATACACTATTAATCTTTATTTTTTTAAAAGAATACACTATTACTCTATTATATGGTTGTACATTATTATCAAGTTACTCACAACGAGAGAGCATTTACATACGTTCACTACCAGTAGGGGTCGGTTTAATGGCTGGGTAGAGAATTCCAGCAGAAGCAGCAGGTTGCATGGCCATAGCACTGAAAGTGCGGAATGGACTATTTCCACCACCAGCAGATCCAGTTACTCCAGCACTTCTACGACCTGGATATGGCCCTGAATTTGTGTAAAAATTGAGAACATATGATCAATGAATATGGAGTTATACTAAACAGCGTATAATTAAAGACATAACGAGGTTATTCATGTACAAATTAATAAAGCATAACAGTTACACTTTACACTAGAGATCACCAAAGTCGGTTTTTCCCTAAAATTTGATGCAAGACATGCATTTTTCTGACCTGGCCACACACCACACATAGTACCACACCAAATTAGGGTTATATTGATTGCATCGTAGAAAAAAAAAATTCAGTGAAGCATTTTATGAAATTGTAAAGTTAAAAAAAAAAAAAAAAAAAAAAAAAGACATTTCATATAAAGGGGCGTTAAAGTGTTGTACCAAATCCATTCCCCCACATACATGGTAGTATTTCACCAAAGAAAATAGGTCATAGAATAATAATAGTAGATATACCAAGAAGTACCCGCAAAATATATCATCAATCAGTCCTTCACCGAAATATCTTTACAGTGTAAGAAAGAAGGAAAGGAAAAGGCATCTGCAGGAATTTACTGCAGGAGAAGGGTTGGGATCGGGTCCATGTTACATAATTTTCGAAAATCAAATTGACTCCTTCCCTTTTCAGCAGAAAAAAAAAATTCTAAATAAAAAATGTTCTACTTAGAACTAAGTTCTGATCTGATTATTGTATTAATTGTTATTTTATTTGGACGCAATGCCAATATATTTCTAGCTTTCTTCTAATAGTATTATGTTAATTAGCCATCCACAGTACTATATTCATATAATTTGAATTAATATATACTCTTCCTACAGTACTATCTGAATTAATATACACTCTTCCCACAGTACGTACTATCTGAATTAATATATACTCTTCCCACAGTACTATCTGAACTAATATATACTCTTCCCACAGTACTATTTTCATACTTTAATACTATACTATGTCTGTTACTGTGGATTTGGAGATGCATGGCTTAATTTTGGTTATACATGACTATTAATTAAGTCACACATAAGTTTGGCATTTATCTCCACGGGTTAGGCAGTTTTTCAATGTTAGGCAAACCGGTCTATCTGGTTTGTCTGAATCAAGGTCGTAATCGCCAAAAGCGGTTTTCATCGCCATTGCACTGAGAAGCAAACAAACGATTATTAATTCACTCCTCATGTTGCTCCTAAAAAACTCTACACACTACCGATACCAGTAGCAGCAGCTGTATACCTTGATTTCTTCCATCTTCATCATTTTATACTGATTTATTATAACAAGACTTGAGCAAATCAACTCCCAAGTCAAGTCTCTTACCTGCCTCCTCTGCTTTTATCGCCACATGAGTCGAACTCTATTTCTATCATATAGTAGTGGGCTGCGGCCCCCGCTACTCCTCCATCGGAATCATCGCCTTTAGGCTTCTTGGATTTGGATTTGGATTTAGAATGGGGCTTTGAACTTTCGCCATTCTTATTCTTCTTTTCATCTTTTGAAGAGGGAGTGCTTTTGCTCATCTTCTCCCACCGTTCATTATATTTTTTACTCAATTTTGCTTCATTTTTATCCCATTTGCAATTTGGGCACATATATTCGAAGTGCCGATCATCTGATAGGGGAGGTAATGTTTCCCCCGTGATGCATTCAGTGCAAGCATATTTGTTGCACTTATCACACTGGAAAGTGGAGTCAACTCCGAATCTTTCCTTGAAGTATCGGCATGTGACCTTGTCAGATTTGTCTTCATAATTTGACTCTGTTTTGGGTTCAGGTTTAGGTTCATAATCCAAATTATCGGATGGCTGGTGTGGTCTTGGAGACACCATGTAACACTCAGCCTCGCCCTCTCCATCAGTGCTTCCTGAGTCTTCATTATTTTGATCATGAGGGGTCGAGCTACATTCCCCTTTTTCAATTTTAAGGCCCAACATGGCGGTCAAAACATCTTTTGGAATAAAATCCAGGAGCATGGGTTTCAGAGAAGTACTCTGTTTAATTTCTTCAGAGTCTGGCATAGGCTTGAGGACTCTGGGAGGCTTGGATGCATAGGCTGGGTTCTTGCCTTTCCAGCTTCCGTTTTTATTGGGTTTGCGGTGGATGACCCGATTAAAGGGCCTTGGCACCGAGGAATTCAGATTATGATTCCATTTGACCTGAGGAGCTTTCATCAACTGCCTCAGCTGCTTCTTTGTTTCTCTATAAAGGTGAACTTGCCACGTTCCATCATCGGGACGCTCCATTGCATGATTTTCAACAATCTCAACATGCGAGATGACATTTACTTGCTCATGACTTGCAGGAGTTTGCATGGCACTTGGCGCCAGATGCATGCGACCTTCTTTGATCTTCTGCTCAATCAGGTCTTTGAAGACCCAACAGTCTTATATGGCATGACCCACTATTCCATAACAGGGGCAGAATTTAGGATGATTTGTCATGCCCATCTCCTTGGGGCATTTGCATTAGACAGCTCCAGACCATCTTCTAGAGCTTACTTGAATATTTTGAATGTCTTTTCCTTCTTGAAGGAGTATTTCTTACTCTTCAGCTCATCAAGAGACTTTACAAAGTGGTTGCCTTGATTACCGCGACCATTGGAAAAAGTTGGTCTATTATCTACCCTCCTGTTTTCTTCATCGGAGGACCCCGGGTTGTTATTTCTGATGGCATACACGGTTTTCGATTCATTCTTCCTTGAGAAATCATTTCTCAGCCTCGAGGATGAGGCGGCCGGTTCATCCAGCTTTGCGTACCCTATGCGGGATACGGTATCTATGAGCTCTAGGTAAGTGCTTATGTTAGCTATATGTAGGGCGCAAAAAGTTGCATGGCTAGGTTAGCTAGCGATGCGGTCATATTTGTGGGGGAATACTCCCGCATGGGTTCAGTGCTTCAGTCTCCAAACAGACATGAGCGGGGCACCGAACTCGGGGCATTGCTGAACATCTCTCTGCATACCTTCCGGTTCACCCTTTGCCAGACCTACATTCATGATCAGCCAGCCAGGGTTTTATTTTTTGATTGTGGGGACGTTTAACTCCTGACGGGCGCAAGCCCCCGCCGTTAATTACATCAAGAAAATCTTTCGGGTCAATCTGAACACCTCATTCATTCTCGGATTTGTGCCTATTTGGTTTGAACTGAGTAAAGGGTCTAAAAAGGGCTCATGTATTGTCATTTGATTATATATCTGCGGTTCTTGTATGCTTTAGACATTCATATTTAGACATATGCTAGACATTCATATAGTCATATGCATGTGTATGTGTATGCATGTGTATAGTCATAACATCTATGTCATATTTATTTGAGAAATTATCATGTTCATGCATAAAGGGATATTTTGGTCATTTCATAACATTGCCATAGATATGCATGCATGTTTGTCATTTAATCATGTTTATGAAATATACAACATCTTTTTATAAGATTCATAATTTTATTATAAAAATATAGAGTTTAACTTGAGAAAGGGGCATTTTGGTCATTTCAGATTATGGCTGAAGCTTAAACATATTTGGATTTGGTTTAGAATCATGAGGAATTTAATTTCAGTTCATTTGGAACTAGTTTGACTTGATTTAGATTTGATATGAGAAAGTTATGGCCAAAAAGGACTTGTTTGTGAATATTTTATGTGTCCAGTGACCTATTTGTAAACATTAGAGGGCCTGGGAATGTTATTTGGGCATTTGACAGGGTTTGGAATACAATTTTCGGCTTCTAGGGATTTCTTTGAAGAGGTTTTATGCTGCTAGGGGCTTGTTTGCAAATATCCAGGGACTGCGCTGGATATTCTCATAGTCAGAGGGGTTTATATGCAAAATGGGTATATTTATTTATTATCAAAAGGTTTTAGGCTACTGGATTGACATTTGGGCTTTGAGATTCGGATATTGGGCTCTGAGATTTGTGTAGAGGCTTATTGGGCTTTGAGATATGTATTTGGGTTTTGAGATATGTATTTGGGCTTTGAGATTTGTGTTTACATCATCGGATTTGGGTTTTTAACTCATGGTTTCATCAGGATTCGTGTAGAGACATTGAATCGGGTTCCCGACATGTGGGACCCGTCTGACAGGGATTTGTTTATTATTTGGGTTTATATCTCGGCCATCCACTTGCTTCAATATATGTGCTTGTTTAAACAGGGATTTGGCACTTTCATCAGAGGGTTATGATTGCTTCAAGAGTCGTGCGGGTCTGATGAGACCCGATTGCACTGGACATCTCCGGTTCCGGTGAGGGTTTCGAAGCTCCGGTCATTCTCGGCCACAGCAGAGGTCAAGGGTTACACCATTGGGATCGTCTCGACGTCAGGAGCCGATCTGACATACTGCCGGCAGTCAAAGATCATCGGAAGTGGTGGTTCCGGCATAAACAGTGACATGTCGGTACCGATCAGGTTTTTCTCTGATTTTCTTCGATTTGACTGTGATTTCTTATCAATTAATTAGTCTTTTAGCATCGTATGAAGGTGTGTGAATTAATTTGATTTGGTTTCAAAGCATAGGCATGAATTGAGTTCATGAGCTCCCGGCTTGGAACCGGTACAGCATTTAGACTGGTATGAAGTCTGTTCTGGGTACTACCTGGGACTTGAGAGGTCTTGTTCAGGTGTTTATCAAGTATGTCAGAATTATAATATGAGGTTTCAACATGTAAAAGGGGTTTGAGCATATCTCGGTTTGAATTTCCTTCTCTGACTCGGCACTGATACTAACACAGTGAGCTTGACATGAAAATTGGTTTTAGTTGGGCTTAGTTTGGGTGTATGACAGCATATCAGAGGTCATAAGAATGGTTCAATTCAAGCTTTGAGAAGATTCAATACATGAAATCTATTGTTCATATGTGTGCATGTATATATGTTTGTATATTTTGAGAAATTGATTCATTCTTCAGAAATTGTGTTCATAAGTCATATGGATTTGATTGATTTTGTATAGTGTCATGTATAGTGAGTATGTATGCAAGATTTTACCATTTTTTAGATTTTATTTCTATTTTTTATGAATTTTGAAGCATGCAGGGGTATTATTGTCAGAAGCTGTCAAAAATATGTGTATTAACTTTGGAATTTTGTAACTCATGCTATGCAGATCCAAATAATGCAAGTAAATAGTCCATTTTGATTGTTTTTGAATGCTCTACATGATAAAAATATTGGTTTTGCTGTCAGGTCCCTGAAAAAGCATGAAATGGCCAATGCGGCCTGACAGTGTATATGATATGCACAGTGCAGAAAACTGAAACTCAAAAGTCCAACTTCAAAAATTCATAGAAAATAGTAGAAAAATCAGAAAAATGGAAAATTTGAGGCTAGACTGGTTGTTTTGGAACCCTCTATCTATCTGTACAAATGAATTTTTTATTTGGATGACAGATCAGTCTGCATTGACTGATCTGTGACAGCATGTCATATAGGAGTATATTGGTACTAGTATAGCATTCCAATGCTATTCCTTTGAATCCAAGGCTGGTATAGGCAGTGGCTTGGTCTCAATGAGTTGTAAGCATGCTAATGGACATTGTTTGGACATGGTTTGGTCATAAGGGCATGATTCCACTATCAGTACATGAAAAATATGCACGAAAGTCCTTGATTTGCATTAAATTCATATGTCAAGGCATTAATTAAGCATCCAATCATCAAGCATTCATAGCTCTCTATCCTTTGCACTCAGCCATGGTTATTATGCAATAAAGTCCTTTAAAAGTCCAATATTAAAGAAAGGAGATAAAGGAAAATAAAGTGCATAAGAAGATGTAGTTAAACATCAATTCCTAGCACTCCATCTCCTCTGCCTTCATATGAGTCCAGATCAGAAGTCCTTGTACATTTTATTTGAATCCAATGCAAAAGCTTGTATATTAAGATACTAATCAATGAAAGGATGTAGTTAAACATCAACTTCCATAATTATTTCTTATTATACCCTATTTACATGAGATTGTCACTTTTAAATCCTGATTTTTTTTTATGCGTGCTGCAGTGTACTGTGTACTGTGCAGTGTTTGACAGAAAAGAAGAAAAAGAAAGAGATCAAGGTAGAAAAGGAAAAAAAGAAACAAAATGAGAAAAGAAATGCATACACATGAATCACAGGCTTCTATATCAGTTATACAACTGTTCTTATGCCTCATCAAATTATTAAATCGAATTAAAACCTAAATATAGCATTAATAGCTACAAAAGGCCTTTTTATTGCTTTGATTAGCACCTATAACTCATGAACTTGAGTGAGATGCTTATAACAGTAAAGGAAAAGAAGAAAGAAGAAAGAAAGGGAGAAGTATCAGATCAGATCAGGAAAGAAGAAAAAGAAAAGAAAATGGAAACAAGCATTTCAAAGGAAGAGCTCCAAGGGAGCTTGCATTGCATTCATCCATGGTGTATTTACATGAGAAACTAAGCCCTTAGGCATCTACATTTAATTAGAAATCGTGTTATACCTATGATTTCTTGTGTTGGACAGTAGAGAGAAAGAAGATGGCCTCAAGCTTTTGAACTATGCTAAGTGCTAGTGTATACAAAATATGTGTTTTTTTTGCAGTATATGCTTGCCTCAGAGATTGTATATATGTGTGTCTATGTTGAGCATTGAGAGCATGGGGGTATATATAGCATTGAGCTAGGGTAGGCTTGGCTGACATGGCATCACCATCTCCCTTCATTTCATTTCAATGGTCCAGATTATAGCCCTGCATCATTTTCAGGGGTTTGAACCAATCATTGGATGCCATGATGGCAATCCAGGGGTACATGGCATCTATAGCCTTTGATTTCATGCATTGGATGGTTTGGATTTCATGCATCTCGGCTGTCATGGGGTCATGCCTTTCCCATTGCCTCGGAGCAAATATTCTCCTATTTTCTCATCATTCTCAGGTGTCAGGGACAGCTGGGCAATTCGGTTAACTTGGCCCAGCGCCGGGTATGTTGTTCCTCACAATAAACCGGCTTTTAACACATATAGCTGTTTCACTTGCATTCAAATCATGAGGGAGAGCCAGAGTGTGGGTGTAGCATACCATTAACATATGTAGCGAGGCATTATACCCTCTGCATTAGCAATTTCCATTCTTGGATCAAATGCATCATCCCTTTGGCACCGGCCGCATGCTGCCTTCCATATTCGGCATTCCATCTTGGGATACATCTAAGCACAGCGTGCCATAGCCTCATGCAATCCTGATAACACAGCTCAGAGATTGGAAAAGGCAACACCATCATAATCGTGCCCCAACCTTAGTTCATACCCGATATGGCCGGGTTTTGTGGCATCACTTGTTTCAACTCAACTCCTTCTCAATTGACATGTCAGAGAGCATCGTATAGCATCAAAGAACATGTTTGTTCTTCCAATTTTGTCTTCGGCATACTGGGTAGTCTTCTAAGTCCGGTTAGCTCTAGGGTTTCACCTCTGTAGCTCTCAGCATAGTGCCTGAGGGATTAAATTGGCTGCTCGAACACGGCTATTCAATGAGGCCTCAACCCTTCTTAAGAAGAACTGCGGTAATTTCACCTCCCTCTTCTCGTTTTCCTTTTATTCTGTCGCTAATGGAGGAATGGAGCTCAGGGAAGAATAGGGTGTGGAAAGAGATGGCCACGTGTTTTAATCAAATTTGGCGGGATTGGCATAAACCAGGTGCTTCATGAACCGTATAGTAGTCATGTATGGTTTACATGTGCCGAGAACACGGGACCCGAAAGGGTCAAAGGTGCTGAGGCGCTGGGGTTTAAAGTTCAGGTCAAAGGCGCTGAGGCGCTGGGGTTTAAATCAAACCCGAGTTTTAGTTAGATTCGGTGTATGGTGAACCAAGTAACTGTCAACCCGGTGTATAGAGTATAGACTAGATGAAACATGTCCAGCTATCTTGGCTATCCAGCGAAAAATGCCTTGAGAGGCTGACAAATGGGTCCCAGGTTGCAGGGTTAAGTTTAGCATACCCAAATGTGCACCTAGAAGCTCAAGTTTAATGCTAGAGGTACCTAGAGCCATGTGGCACCAATCAGAATACATCATTTTGCAAAATTCATATCTCCTTAACTATTTGGAGTTATGAAATGTGCCACATATGAAAATTCATGATATTTCACATGCTATTTAATTATGAATTTTAATTTCAAAGATTTGCATTTGCATTTCATGTTATTAGGTCAAGTTAACATATGTCTGTTCCTTTGCGTCAGACCATTTTTATAATCGAACAACATCTTGTCAATTGTGCATAACTCAGCTATTTTAGGGTACAACACTATACTTAACCATTCTCGCATTTTGCCAGAGAAATTCTGGATTATAAGCTCTACGGCTTCTTTTTCAGGCATGGAGTGACTTGCTTTGACGCTCATATTGCGCCATCTGGTGATGTATGAGATGGCTGATTCACCAGATTTGGGTTTCATCGATGTTAGGTCTGCCAACATGACTTGATTGGTTGTAGTGGCAAACCTATCTATGAACAGGGACGCCATATGGTCCCATGAGTGTACACTTCCCGGCTCAAGGGAGCAATACCAGTCAAAGGCTGGCCCAGATAGACTTCTGGAGAATTATCGGCAGAGGAAGGCTTGATTTCTTACGGAGTCTCCACATTGTATCATATAGTGGTTAATTTGTTGCTTCGGGTTGAGATTATTGGTGCTATCACCTGAGAATTTAGTGAATAGAGGGACGAAATATGTCGGAGGATATCTAGGTATGTCAAAAGTAAGGGGATATGGTTTTCCTACTTGTTGTCAGGGCGTATCATTGGCTATTCCCATCAACCGCATTTGCCGGATCACCATGTCTTTAACATCCTCTTCAGTCATGAGAGGAGTTGCTTGCCTCTAGTCATTCCAGTTGATCCTTTGTTCAACTGGAGGATTTATAGGTCATCCAGAGGTACCAGCCTGATGGGGCAGAGGCATATCATCGCATTCGGGATCTATATGACCTTTTTCGCGAGGGACGAGTTTCATTCTCCTTTCCTTTTCTTGAGTTTGGTATAGCTGAGTCCGAAGATTTTGTATCTCAGCTTGCATTTGGTTATACATGGCCATCTGATCAGGCTCTAGTATATTGACCTGATGGGCTTGACTCTCGTGAGGAGAAACAACCATTGCATTATGGATGCTCTGAACGGAGCCGCTTATGTCGGCTTCATTGGACAGACTGGCAGGTTCTTTGCCCTTTCGTCTAACAGAGACAGGTGGTTCATTGGAGCCTCTCCCTTCATTACTTGGGCCTACACCGTTCTTATCAACCATGCAAACGGTGGTGCTGGGAAGATCTTCAGAAGATTCGTATTCTTCCGCGGAGTCCTCCTGTATAGATATCATGTATACGGTGGCCTCTTCATCCAAGTCAGAGGGCCTTGCTATGACCCTGTGCTTTTTGTGGACAGCATTTGGAGCGACCACTATTTGGTTTCTTTGAAATGGGCACGGGTTAATCAGTGCCCCCAGTCGATCATGTACACTAGTTGGTTTAGACATATGAGAGGTAGAGCATGATCCCTAATAATTGGCATATTGGGCTGTATGGGCTCGCAACTCTCTGCGGAGTCTTGGTTTTAATAAGGCACTGTTGGGTGCCCCCAACTATGGGGCTGACATGGATTTGGGTATGGTAGAGGACGAGTCTCCTTCAAATGCCCCCAGCCCTTTGGCTGGGGAGGAGAGTCTCGTGAATACGGAAGGTCGGGCACTTTTGGGTGCCCGTGGCTTATGGACCGGTGCATTAGGTTTAGGCCTTCCCAGTATTTGCACTGGGTAGGTTAGCTTAGCTTGAGCATTAGTTGGTATTGAGTTTTTAGCAGCAGGAAGAGCATAGTATTGGGTCCTACGCTGTTTCATATAACGGAGTTGCCTGTGGGCCCTATGAATGGCAACAACATTATCATCAACCGTTTTGGGGTTGAGTTTTGAGATCATCCTCGTGGTTTATATACGAAGGAGGAAGTATTTGGGATTTCTCCCGCTGCACGCATGTGTGCAGTAGAGGCATTCTTCTTCACGACTCTCAGAGGAGAGGAGTTGTATACATGAAGAGCTGGCTCAGCTATGAGCTCTTCCTGTAGGCTTGTAGGGCCCGTTTCTTGTTGACCAGGTCTGAGCATGGTGGACCCAGGTCGATTTTTGTGGGGCGCGTCTTCTGGCGTGCCTGGTTTTGGTGGGAAGGACAAATCTCAGACCATCACTGCCCTTAGGAGTGAGGTAGTAGCAAACCTCCACATCATCAGCATCAGCATGCATGTCAAGGGTTTCATTCTCGGTGACAGACTCGAGGGCATCCTGCTCTGGCATAGGTGTAGAGAGAGAAAATTTAATGATTTCAGACATTGGGGCCGCAAACGACCCGAAGAACATCGTCTCTTCAATATTAGGGAAGACAGTCATTTGGTTGGTTCAGCTGCAAGGAAGTTCATCTTCATTGTCGACATCCTGCAAGCAAACAAACTTTAAATTTCATTAGTCAATTTTACATATAAAGCATGAGAACCATGTATACATGAGTTTAGCCTGATTACTCAATTCATAGGCATCGATAATGATTCACAAAAGGATTATATGACTTTACCCAAGCTGTCCAACGACTTGTTGCTTGGGAATCATAGAACTCGTTGGCGGGTTGTGTATAGTTCCTTTTGTGTTCATATCGGATCCCGAACCTGTGAGGAGGACAATGTCCCACTAGGCGTGCCAAAACATGGAGGGCACAGAAAGTTACATGGTTAGGTTAGCTAACGATGTGATTATATTTGGTGGAAGAATGCTCCCGTATGGGTTCAGTGCTCTAGTTTCCAAACGAACATGAGCCGGGCACCGAACTCGGGGCATTGCTGAATTTCTTCCTGCATACCTTCCGGTTCACTCTTAGCCAGACCTACGTTCATGACCAGTCAGCCAGGGTTTTATTATTTGATTATGGGGACATTTAACTCCCGATGGGCGCAAGCCCCCACCGTTAATTACATCAGAAAGACCTTTCGGGTCAATCTGAACACCTCGTTCATTCAGGGATTTGTGCCTATTGGTTGTGAACTGAGTAATGGGGCTAAAGAGAGCTCATGTATTCTCATTTCATCATATATTTGGGGTTCTTAATTGCTTTAGACATTTATATGGTCATGTGCATGTGTATGTGTTTATTCATTTGATCATGGAATTTGTAATATATTTATTTGAGAAGTCATAATACATGAGCAGAGAAGGGTATTTTGGTCATTTTGAAATGTCATGAAAGACCTGTATGCATATTTGTAATTTGATTATACTTATGAAATATGTGACATGTTTTATGAATTATGATTTTATTATAAAAATATGACATTTGATTTGAGAAAAGGGCATTTTGGTCATTTTAGGTTATGCTTGAAACTTGAACATGTTTGAATTTGGTTTGAAATGATAGGGAATCAAAGTTGGGTTTATTTGGTTTTGGTTTGAGTCAATTTGGACTTGAAATGAAGAAGTTATGCTAAAAATGGACTGATTTGTAAACATGTTTATGTTCCAGGGACTTGTTTATAATTTCTGGAAGGATGGGATATGTAATTTGGACTTTATTTGGGGTTTGATATGAAATATGGGCTTCGAAGGGCCTGTTTATGAAGTTTTTATAAAGGCAAGGACCTAAATGTAAAATATGAAGGGCTGCGCTGTAAATATTATTTGTCAGATGGACTGATTTGCAAAAGGATTTTATTAACTTAATTTCATTTAATCTGAGATTGAACATGGGCCTTTAGATCATCTTTGGGCCTCTGAGATATGGATATGTGCATATCAATATTGGTGCAGACACTTGGATCAGGCTTATGGGCCTTTGAGATTCGATTCGTGGGATTTCATTAAACCCGACAAATGGTCCCAGCAGTCAGCAGGTCATCAATTCGTGAAGGAGAAAGGATCGGCCTTTGGATGTGTCATTTTCATCAAGATCTGTGTGAATTTGAATTTCTATATTTGTCACCGCTATCAGACAATGGATATTGCATCAAACTTCGCGCGACTTTGATTAAACATGAATCACAACGGATTGAACCGGACGACTCCAGTTTCCCCTAGGGTGTGACTCTCCGGTGTCGCTCCAGTCATGATGGACCTTGGGCAGCTACAATTTGCATCGTCTTGACCTTGTGAGTACGTTAGTACAGACGTCGGCGATCATAGTTCGCCGGAGATGTTATTCTCTGCCGAGTTGGCCATTATCAGTACCGAATGAAGCATTGTTCAATTTCTTTTAAATTTCATGTGATTTATTTCAATCAATCGGTCATACCACATCGTTTGTGAGCATGGAAGCTCGGGGAAGCATCAATTTGAGAATTTGATTTCATAAGTACACGATTTGCATTCAAAGGTTTCGGATTGGCATGAATTTGGTACCGATATATGGTACGAAGGACTGGAATCAATTTCGATCATTTAAATTATCGTTTGTCATCTCTCTATAAGGCATTTCAAAGACCCATAAGTGTTTGATTTGATCATTACAAGTCGATTGTGCATAATCATAATTAATGTATATGATTTGGTGCTTCTGAGAATTTAGATTTCATGTTTAATTCTGGATTTTTTTGTAAAGAACTACATTGGATAAGATCAAAGATATGTAATTTGAGATATTGAGAACATCCAGTATGATTTTTATCATTTTTGAAATTTTATTTATATTTTTAATGATTTTTCCAAAGCTGTCAGGGGTATAAGTGTCCAACAGTGACAGGAATTTTCTATTTAATTCATGATTTTATTCTGGGTGCTAAACAACTTGGATTTGAGCAAATTTTATGTCTAAAATCATTGTCAGAGAGTGTAGATTATGAATATATTTTTTATTTCATGTTTCAACATTGTTTGAAAATATGAATTTTCGAAAATCATAGAAAATAGCAAAAAAATCATAAAAATGGAAATTTTGTCATGAACTTGTGTGTTTTGGAGTCATTTATCTGACTGTGTTTTTAGATTTTCAGTTCAGTCGCTGCATTTATTCAGACTTGCTGATTTGTCAGCGGAGGTCAAATCAGTGCATTTCAGTGCATTTGAGTGTACCAGTGGGCATTGCATTGTGCTTGGCTGCTAGGCACAAGTGTATTAACAGGCATATAACTAACCTAAGAGGCATTGGCCATTGTCCAAGGTCTGGTTGGGGTTTTGACATGATCTCAAGGCATCAAAGCCACTGTTTTGGTATGAATTGAAGAGGAAACAAGATCAAAGCTCCATGAAAGCAACATTCATCAAAATTTGAGTATTTTAAAATGCTATGAACATGGAAAATCACGGGAAGGCCCCTGGTTTTATCAAAATCTCATTTTTGTGCCTTCTCACTTGATTAAAATAGGCAAATCATCAAAACTTCATAGATTTAAAAGTGTAAATGACATTTTGGCAGCATAACACCTTGTCTATTTGCATTTTAAACCTCAGTTTCTCATCAATTACAAAGAAGTCCTCAAGAACTTAAGAGTTTGCATTTTGACAGCATTTCCCCTTATTTTCTTGATTCTTTTCATTGCAATTGAACCTATTAGGTGGTCATTAGATTGAGGAACTGCAAAGGATGCCAGTTGGCTAAACTTTAAACAACCCTTGTGTGATAATTTTTTATTTAGTCACTTTATTCTCTTAATTGAAAGTTTAAACAAAACATCTAAGAGATTTGATGTGCAAGGATGCTAGCAGGCTCAACTACTCACATCTTAGCCTATATTTGCTTTGCTTAAACCTTCAAGGGAGGCAGAAAAGAAAAAAAGAAGAAGAAGAGAAATAGGCAAAATACATGCATATATACATTAACTATGTAGATTTTTGTGTAAAACTGAGAGCAAACATAAAAGAGATCATTATTAAGTTCAAATATAGATCCTATGTAGCGCCTTAGTATAAGCTTCTATATATACATTTTTTTTGCTTGAAAACAGTGAAGAAGAGAGGAAGAAAAGGGGATTTTGATCATCAAGCTCTGTGCCTAAGCACAGAGCTCTCTCTTTGAAGCTTAAAAACATCTAATACTAGAGGGAGAAGAGAGATCAGAGAAGAAAGATCAAAGAATAACAAGAAATAGTACAAAATCAACAAGAAATGCAAATTTTCAAAAGAACTTCATTCACCTCTGGAATTATTACATAATATAGTTTAAAAGGCTTCTCAAACTATGCTATACCTATCAATTTTGCAGAAGAAAGAAGAAAGCAACAAGCTTTACACAATAGACTTGAGAAAGAAGCTAGTCTAATGCAATTTGCACAGAGTATCAGTGTATTTTTTTGTATTCTCTCTATTTCTCTGTATATTTGGCATGGGATATGGGTGCCTTTATACAGGCTACGAGCTAGGGCATAGCTCTGCATTGCTGGGCTTGTTCCATCATGCACCACAGTTGTTTGATTACTGGTCTATGCTATTCCATGTTCATTCATGTGCCACTTGGCAAGATATCACGCATTTAAGGTTGAAAATATGCTATATCATCATTTTGATTCATCTTGGCCTTTGAATCGGCTTCTCACGCATGGGGTCACATCTTAGCCTTTGATGACCGGCCATATCAGGCACATGTGCCCTGGGGAGGAAGTTTCCTCTTTTGGCATCACCCAGGGAATGTAATACGCGTGTATTAGGGGACCACTGGCACAGCAATGTCTGTTGAAGAATATTCTCATTGACATCGACAGTATACCGGGACTAAACATGCTTCCATGCTGAAATTCATCTCCCTAACATTAGGGCCTTGTCATTTAGTGTCGTCTAGGTTTGCTTAGGTTGCTCCAGAGCATATCTCACCAATTACGCAACCAATTTGATCCCTTTCAATATGCTACAAACCGGGTTTGTGCCATCTAGGCAATTCATCATTTCGGGTTTCTCTTGAATACAATTGAGGGTCTCAGCACCATCGTAGAGACCTCAATATACTTCACACCAAAGCTTGAGATCTAATTTTGAGCATAGTTTGAGTTTTCATCATTGCTCATCTCCCATTCTCAGCCTAAGTTGTTCATTCGGTCAGAGCAACTAGATACCTGAAATTTGGTTGAGAAAGGAGCATAACAAACCTTGTTGAGTTCAGATAAAGGTTCAGGTAATGTCGAATCACTTCATATGAATTGGATTCCTCAAGTTTAATCAAAAATCGGGATAGACGAGGGAAGAAGAGGACCCACTATAACCCGCTTCACCATTTCCTTTTATTCCGATTGGTTCGGATTGTAGCTGAGTCCGGTGTACAACACATGCATTTCTCTTGATCCATTTTGAAGAGCTTTCACATGTGTTTGGTATTTTTCAAATATTAAAATATTGCTATTTCCATGTTAGCAACATTTTAGGGTACAACACATGCATAAATACTTTTCATGATATTCTAAAATGACTAAAATGCCCCTCCTTGAATAAATATCATGATTTCTCAAATGATTATAAACATAGATGCATCCATACATACATGACCATAAATACACATGCATACACATATACACATGCACATGACTATACATATATACACATATGACCATGGATACAGATGTATATACACACATACATATGACCATATAAATGTCTAAAGCAATCGAGAACCAACCACATGACCATATATGATAATACATGAGCCCTCTTTAACCTCATTACTCAGTTCAAACCAAATATGCACAAATTCTAGAATAAACGAGGTGTTCAGTCCGACCCAAAATGTCTTTCTGATGTAATTAACGGCAGGGGCTTGTGCCTGTCGGGAGTTGAACGTCTCCACAATCAAATAATAAAACCCTGGTTGACTGATCATGAATGTAGGTCTGGCTAAGGGTGAACCAGATGGTATGCAGAGAGATGTTCAGCAATGCCCCTAGTTCGGTGCCCTGCTCATGTTTGTTTAGAAACTAGAGCACTGAACCCATGCGGGAGTATTCCCCTACAAATATGTCCGCATCGTTAGCTAACCTAACTATGCAACTTTTTGCGCCATACATGAATCATCAATGCCGAGAAGAAAGCCTCCAGAGACACCTTCAGAGCATTTACGAAGCAAAAAGTTAATATTAGAGCTAAAAGCATTAAGCTGTCTAGTGGAGAAAGAATCCTTCTTAGTTTCCTGGATGCCAACAATATCAATTTTATTAACCGAAAGAAAATCCTTAAGGGCACAACATTTGTTAGGCTGGCCTAAACCTCGAGCGTTCCAACAAAAAAAACTAATCATTTGTACCAAAGGAAGTCTCAGGGGTAATGGCTAAAATATTTTGACTAATATCTAGGGGAGGGGCAAAGAGGTCAGAGTGTGTAGTAGACACTAAATCAGAACAAGCAGTAGAAAATCTAGATCTAGAGAGGGATTTCAAGTGTTTAACTACTTTTAATTTTTCAGTCGAGTGGTTCCTAGTTCAAGTCACTAACCTCAAAGAGGGAAATAATCTCTTGATCAGATAAAGTAACATATGGAAATTGTTGAATAATATCAGTACCTGGAGCAGAAGCTTTTGAACCTCACTTATTCTTGCTATTGCCATCCTGCATCTTCAAACGGAGGCTATGACGAACACCATCAGAATCTGCACCATTGTTTATTGGAGCAGCATGAACTTCCACGACAGTAGAATGCACCACCTATGATGGGATAAATTTAGCAATACTGCACTGCTATGTTCCAGTATGCTAAAGATTGAAGAGAGAAGAATATTTTTCTGAATAGAAACAATGCTTTATTTCATTTCTCTCTTACTCAACTACATATAGTTCTGCGGTATTTATAATAGTACAACATTCCTAAAATAATTACCCACAACTTTACTAAATTAAGCACCCACTCCCTATCCTCCTATTATAAGCGGTCCCCAAAATAGAACAACACTAGAACCTATCCTGTTATTACATTCATTACTAATTATAGAACCTACTAACTCAATAGAACTCTAAATATGGAAACCCACTAATCCCACTACACACATTCATGCTTCTAAAAACAACTACAATAGAATTTTAAATAAGAAAAGTTAATTTTGGATCAACTTTCAACAACCTAGACAGTGTTGGTTTTCGGTACCACTAACATAGAACAATTAAAGAAAAACTGAAGAGACAAATGCGATGCTGTAAATGCAATGCATCATTTTCTGGTTTTTCTTATATAACACAAAAACATAACTGCAAAATCAAAAGTTACATCCCACGTTTGGGATTCTAAAAAAGACAAACACTTAAATAACTGCTACTTTATTTTTAGCCACACACTGGATTGACACTGACAGCCTAATTACGTACTCAAACAAAAAACCAAGTTTGCTAAAATTAAACAAATCAACTACTGGACACGACCCTCTAACAACAAGATTAACTCATCAATCTCCTTCTTAAGCTTGTTGTTCTCTACTCATGATCCGCACACCAATCCTTTCTCTCATCTCCAAGAACTTCATCCTTGCTAGCAACTTTGTCAGAATATCAGCACGCTGATCTTCTGTGCAAACATGTTGGATTTCAATCATTCCTGATTCAACACAGTCTCTAATGTAGTGCAATCGGGTATCGATGTGTTTGCTCCTCTCATGGTGAACTGAATTCTTGCTCAATGCAATTGCGGACTGATTATTGATCTTTAGAACCACTTTCTTAACCTCGGTCTTTAACAAATCTGCCAACAGTCGTCCCAGCCACACTCCTTGACACGCTGCTGCACAGGCAGCGATGTACTCCGCTTCATAGGAAGATAACGCAACCACTTTCTGTTTTTGTGAACACCAACTCATAGGATTTGACCCAAGGAAAAACATTAAACCTGAGGTGCTTTTCCTGTCATTAGTATCACCAGCTAGATCACTATCGGAGTAACCGATCAGCTCCAAGCTTCCTTCCTTCTTCTCATAAACGCAACTGAGGTTTAAAGTTCCTTTCACGTACCGCAGTATGTGCTTCACTGCGGCCATGTGCTCCGTTGTGTGCTTCTCCATGTATCTACTCACCATGCCGACAGAGAATAACAAATCTGGGCGCGTGTGCAGTAGGTATCTTAAACTGCCAACAATACTTCGGTACAGAGTTGTGTCTACAGGTGGACTTGTGCTTTCCTTGCTCAGTTTCAGACGAGGTTCCATCGGGATTTGCGAAGGGTTGCAATCTTTCATGCCGCATTTGTCTAAAACCTTTCTTGCATATGCTGACTGGTTGAGTGTAATCCTTTGAGAATTCTGACAGACTTCAATTCCCAGATAGTAACTTAGTAACCCAAGGTCACTTATGCTAAACAATTTCTTCATCTGTGATTTGAACTTGTCTATGTCTTGAATACACTCTCCAGTGATGATTAAATCATCCACGTAGACTCCAACAATTAAATTCCCTTTACCTTGATTTCTCATGTACACGGCATGCTCTAAAGAACACCTCTCAAAACTAAGTGTCCTCAATGACTTGTCCAGTTTTGAAGTCCAGGCTCTAGGTGCTTGTCGCAAACCGTACAATGCTTTGTGCAGTTTCAACACCTTGTGCTCTTCTCCTTTTATTTCAAATCCTAGCGGTTGAACGACATACACATCTTCTTCCAAATCACCGTTGAGAAAAGCTGATTTCACGTCCATATGATGCACCTCCCATCCTTCATGTGCTGCAATTGAGATCAGCAAACGTACTGTCTCTAGCCGAGCAACAAGGGCAAAAACTTCGTCAAAGTCTATGCCTTGCCTTTGAACGTACCCTTTTAACACTAACCTCGCCTTGTGCTTCACGATTCTTCCTTGAGTGTCCTTCTTTAGTTTGTAAACCCACTTTAGACCTATAGGTTTGTGGCTGTCAGGTAACGGGACGAGCTTCCAAGTTTCATTCCTTCGAATGGAAGAAATTTCCTCCTCCATTGCTTTTCTCCACATCGGGCCTGCCTTAGCTTCTTCGAGAGTTGAAGGCTCCTCTTCTCCTAGCAAACACAGTCCCGAATACTCCAGTTCTATTGGGAAGGTTTCATCATAAAGGCTTTTGATGTCACGCTTACCCCGTGATCCTTCTAATGAACTCTCATCAGATGCTGAGGGTTGTAGTGTTTCGGTTGATACTGATTCTTCAAAAGTTGCTGCTGGAGTATATGGTGAGTTTGAAACAGATGTTCTGGATCTCGTGTTCATCACTGGTGTAGCATGCTGGTATCGGTTACCAGTTTGTTCCTGTGTCAGCTGTGGGAAATCCATGCCAGAATTGCTGATACCAATGCCAGAATCGCTGACACCCTCTTTATCTTCCTGATTTGTCGTATTAGATGCGCCTGCTATGGTAAAATAGTGTGCTGTAAGAGTGTTCCCTGTTGATCCTGTTCTTGTTACTGGAAATTTGATCCACTCCCACTTCTTCTCCTCTACGAACACGACATCTCGTGTCACCACTACTCTTTTTGACTTTGGATCAAACATCCGATAGCCTTTTGTACTCGAATCAAAACCAATAAACACCATTGGCTTGATTCGGTCTGCAACTTTTGAAAGATGAGGTGTAACATCTTTTACGTGTCCCACACATCCAAAGATGTGAAAGTGATCAACAGTTGGCTTGCGGTTGTAATATGCTTCATAGGGAGTTTTGCCGACGATGCTTTTTGTTGGTGCTCGATTTAGGAGATATACAGCAGTTGATACCGCTTCTCCCCAAAATTCGCCTAGGACTCCATGCTTTTCAACAAGCTCCTTGCCATGCCGACCACCGTCTAATTTCTTCGTTCAACAACTCCGTTCTGCTGAGGAGAATAAGGCGCCGTGAGATAACGCTTAATTCCCTACAGCTCACAGTAAGTCTTGAACTCATTTGAGGTGAATTCACAGCCACGATCTGTGCGAAAAGCCTTCAGTTTGCTGTTTTTCTCCATTTCTGCGAATGCTTTGGTCTTCTTGAATGCCTCAAATGCTTCGTCTTTGTTTCAGATCAGCACCTGCCACATGAATCTAGTACAATCATCAACCAACAGTAGGAAATAGCGCTTGCCTCCGTGTGTAGCAGGAGTTATTGGCCCGCACAAATCTCCAAGCCACAGTTCAAGAGGTGATTCTGCTCGGAATTTTGCCACTGCTGGAAATGGATTTCGGTGTTGCTTTCCAATCAAGCAACCATCGCAGATGCGGTCCTCATGCTCGATTACTGGTTGGCCGTGCACCATCTGTTTCTGACTTAGAATCTTCAAGGCATGAAAGTTCACATGCCCGTATCTTGCATGCCAGCCCCAAGCACTTTCTTTGCTTCTAGCCATGAGACATTCTGGTAGGGCCTGAGCAATGTGCAGCAGATATAAACGACTTACTGACCTGCTCACTTTTGCTTGTAGCCTTCGTGTCCTGTCCAGGATAGTCATCACTCCTCCTTTAATTACAATCTTGCATCCATTCTCATCCAATTGACCAAGACTTATAATGCCACTTCTCAACATTGGGATATAGTAGACATTTGTAAGCAAACGGTGTTCTCCAGTAAAACACTCAAGAAGCACTGAACCTCTACCTTGTATGTCCACTGCCGAGCCATCTCCAAACTTTACCGACCCTTTGATAGTCATGTCAATCTCGGTGAATTTATCAATACAACCGGTCATGTGGTTACTTGCACCGGTGTCTAGATACCACACCTTGTCTTGGGTGCTGTTAATCTTTGGCACCATCTTGTCCTCGTGCAGTAACACCTGCTCATTCTGTATTGCATGGCTGAGAACACAAGTTTCAGCCATCAACAATGCTGGTTCATCATCGGTTTGTGTTGTAACAAGATTGGCCCTCTCTCTTCGGTTTGGCTTGGGATAATCTTTTGCGAAGTGTCCATATTCATTACAATTGAAACACTTAACCTTGGATTTGTCGAAGTTGCGTGGCTTTCGGTCTTCGTTATTACGTTCACCATTTCCTCGACCTCCACCATTTCCACGCCCACAACCACGTCCTCTCCCGTGACGTCCTCCTCTTTTGTTGCTGCTGGAACCTTCATCTTTCTTTGCCTTTGGGATTCTTGCCTCCCACTCGGCCTGGGTAAGGAGTAACTGTTCTCCACTGCCCTTTGAGTGCAGTCGCCCTTTAAGTCCTTCCTCGAAGGTTCTGAGATGGCCAATCGCCTCTGAAACTGGCATCTTCTCAATATCGCCAAACTGCTCAATCGTTCTGATAATTTGGAGAAATCTATCTGGAACTGCGCTGAACAGTTTTTCAACAACTTCGCTGTCGTCGAGCTTCGTGCCCAGCGAGCGGATCTCACCCACCAATGTGGTAAGCTTCATGGAAAATTCGTTTATTGTCTCTGAATCCTCCATGTGTAACTTGTTCAGTTGCCGTTTCAGCACCTATACGAGTGCCTTCTTGATGCAATCTTCACCAACCCGCATCTCCCTGAGTGCGTCCCAAGCCTCCTTTGCCGTCTGCTTCTCCGCGATTGCCATCATCACGTCATCTGGCACGGCTTGAGAAATGGCTACCATGGCGCCTTGATCTTTGTCGTCGTCTGTGTCTCCACCTTCGATCATTGACCATACTCCAAGCGAACGCAAGATTATCTTCATCTTGACAGCCCACATGCCGTAGTTCGTTTCGCTTAACATTGGATATTTGATCGGGATTGAGGCTCCTTTTGCTGTCGGTTTGACGACTCCAAGTGTCTTAGATTGATCTCCTTCGTCACCGGCCATTGCTTTTGACAACTTGGCTCTGATACCAAATGTTGGTTTTCGGTACCACTAACACAGAACAATTAAAGAAAAACTGAAGAGACAAAGTGTTTTGTGATGCTGTAAATGCAATGCATCATTTTCTAGTTTTTCTTATATAACACAAAAACATAACTGCAAAATCAAAAGTTACATCCCACGTTTGGGATTCTAAAAAAAACAAACATTTAAATAACTGCTACTTTATTTTTAGCCACACACTGGACTAACACTGACAGCCTAATTACGTACTCAAACAAAAAACCAAGTTTGTTAAAATTAAACAAATCAACTACCGGACACGACCCTCTAACAACAAGATTAACTCATCAGACAGCAGGATTTTCATCTTGGACTTCCTCCACTTGGACAGGGGGAGCCTCCAAGGCAGCAGGAACACCAAGAATTGCAAGCAGGTCCTCAAGGACAGGTAGGGGATCTACAAGGGGCCAGGATCCACGACTGGAGTAGCAGGGATAAGTGTGGCAGGAGGAGCTCCCTGAGCATTTGGAGGAGGCACTGGTACTTGATCAACAGCTGGAGGAGGTTCTATGGTTACTCTCCTATGGAGTAGGTTTGAGAACAACCTAAGAAGTTCTACCACTACATTAACAACTGCAGCAGCAGCAGGAGCTCGCTGAGCATCTGGAGGAGGCACTGGTACTTGATCAACAGCTGGAGGAGGTTCTATGGGTACTCTGAGCAACCTAAGAAGTTCTACCACTACATTAACAACTTTAATTTCGTCCGTGGTTGGCATATTTGAGCTACTCATTCTTTTGTAATTGTTTCCTGTATTTCAATAAAGGAAGTCATCATTAAATCCAGTAGCAGCTGAAGTGTATAGTTTGTGAGCCAAAAAAAATTTAGTAACCACCTCAAACTCACAAAATTTGCATCTTGCTATTGTATCCCCAAAAATTCAAAACTTAGCAGGTGTGGATACTGGGTCTGCGCACCATTGTTTTTTTAATATAACACAACAGAAGAGCAAAGGAACAAAATAAAAATTTGGTGCACAGACCCAGTTTTTCAACATGGCAAGTTGTGAATATTTTAGGAAACCATAGTAAAGTGCGAATTTATTTCGAAAGTTTGAGGTGCTAACTAAAAACATTTCAGGTCTATCAGGCAGTTATTGACATCATAAAGTTTTAATGTACATGACATATATGACATCCCGTATTGTTTTAAACCTATTATTATTAATAATAAAACGAAATTTAGCAATTATCATACAAGTATGTTATCAAAAAAATTGCGTGGGAAGCATGCCTTAACCCTCCTTTTTGGGTGGCATGTTTGCTATAAGCCTTAGTCCTGACAACAGGGGGCGTGCAAACATACAACTACGTACTAACATGCATGTAATGAAAAAGTATGTTCAGAAACAAAGCTAAAATATAACATGCATGGTAGAAGAATGAATACGACGAAGGTTCCTTACTATCTGATATATTGAAGTATACTGAACTTGAATTGCAATGGAAGACCGAATAAGTATTTGGACATGATTTTCTTGTGGCTGAACATTGAATTAAAGACAAGTTGAGCAACAGAAACCAAATTAATATGTACCTTTTTGCCAGCCCGAGATTGCTTCCAACTTACAGACCTTTGTCTATTTCTTACACAGTAGAATGGTTTATTTTTTGTTCCTGTTGTTTCAGGTATTTTGTTTTTTGAAGATTGAAGTACATAGATGAATGGACTGGTTACAAATTAATTGTGAATCCTAGAGAGATGAGCGTTCACTCCCTTTGCACTCCAGCAGATACAAAGGGCTTTATTTATAGCACGACTCTGGATGTAAATAAATCCAAAGAGAGAGAATCTCAGAAGGAAGAGCCGTCCCCAGTTCATTTCTCCCCTCTCCAGTCTGTTTTGTCAAATGATATCCATTGCATGTATTTGTTTTTCTATTTCTTTTTTTATCTAATGTGCTGCATCCAACTAACTAAGAAGCTACGAAATCTCAAACAGTGCTATGATCGATGTATGGAGTTCTCAATTGTTGGTATATATGGAAATTTGAAGGACTGCATCAACCGTAGAAATATGCTATGTTTCAATGATAATTGATTTTTCGAGCCCATTAGGCTAAGATTTATTGATTATTGCTTATATTAAGACTATTGTGAGAGAGAAATTAGAACAATAAAATTATGTTTACTTTCTACTTGCCTCTTCCTCTCATCCTTTCTCTCAACCCTTAAAACCCTAACAGTAAGTGTATATTCAAACCTTGTGTCATTTTTGAAAAATATTTGTTTAACATGGTGTAGTAAATTTGTAACTATATTTTCTCAATATACTACAACGTATTCTACTTGTTTGTGCTATATTTTTTTGAAGAACGGAATCGGGAGTTGTATTTTCATTATTAACTAAACTTATAATTTACAAACATAATCATTAGAAAATTATTCTTTTGTATTATACAAATATCCATCTCTCAGTATATTAGCAAATAATTCATTGATTGCGCTATGTGATGCTACATAAATGGACGAAAGCACAATTAAAGATAAGATCAATGATAAAGGGAATATTAATTTCTTTTGTGAGATTTACTGCACGGAATTGGTGCTGTATATCAAATAAACGGTAATTATTTCTGGAGCGCATTCAAATTTTCAGATGCATCCGACTTTCTATACAACCTATATCAAATATATAATGATAAGAAAGAGATTTCACAATTTCAATTTATGGATCCATGGAGTAAACCGTGCACTTTTGCTAGAGAAGATTTTCTCAAATTTTTCCTTCTGTTTTTGTATTTGTTTTTGTACTTGAAAAAAGAAATCTTTGATCTTTTCGTTGCAACCCAACATTTAAATAAGTTTTGACTTGTTATACTAATTTTTATTTTGTTACAATTTGTAAAACATCAAAAAACTTATATTTTCCTAGTTTTACGCATGTTTACATCAACCTTTGAGGCCTCAATAATTATGAAGAATTTTTGTATGAATGAAAGTAGTCTAATACGAAGAGAAAATTAAATATTACCAAATTTAAGACATATTTAGCATATGGAAGGATACAAAATGTACCGCTTGCATCTTTTCAACTTTATTATTAAATTTGATAATATTTCATCCATAAAATCAATAGTTTCTACGCATTTCAGCCTGATTCTGGTTTTTTCAAACGTTATTGGAATCAAAAAAACTATTTGAGCATGTTTAATAAAGATAAATGTGTTTGCTAATTTTTTTTAATATAAAACGATATTACTTGAATTTAACATTATTTCAAGAGAAAAAAAAATATGTTCCTAATATTTTGTTTGATAAATTACAACAGTCGAGTTGGAACAAAGTAGTTATTTTTAATCGACACACCCAAAATATATATCTCAATGACATGAAATTATTTATTATTACATTCTAAAACTTAAATTATCTATCCAATTTATGCACAATCAAAATATTAATTCTAATTTGGCTTCTGCTATAAAAATGGTCAAATAAATCAAACTAAATACCCTAAACATTTGCATAGACATAATATGTCTTTTCTTTATATGTCTTAGTATGACTGTCTTTCTACAGAGTTTGTCTAATATTAGACAAATATTGATTATATGTTCGAAATAGAATTAAACAAGCTGGAGCATATCAAAAATGGTAGTAATATTAGCATATTTTTAAGAATAATTATATGAATCCCCCCACCCCCTAACCCACCCACACACTCTAGTCCCCCTCTGTGCGCACGTGTTAGAGGATGGTTGTACTATGGTCGTCACTAATTATGCGATCTCCCTTTCCCAGTCCTGCACTCGTCCCGAGTCAATCTTAGTACGTATAAATACTTGGAAAATAAGATATTAATATTTGAAAAATAAAATATTAATACTTGAAAAATAAGATGTTAATATTTTGATGCATAACTTGTTATGCTCATCACTTTTTCAGTCCCCCAATGATCCCCGTGTCAACCTCCTCTAACAAATATAGTTACCTTCATAGGAATAAATAATTTAGTGCAGCTGTATAAATACTTGCAAACTAAGATATTAATACTTGATATGTAACTTGATATGATCGAATGCCTAAAGATCAAATTTTGTACAATATATATACATATAAATACTTCTATGCATAGGTATAATACTTTCGTGCATCAGTATTAATATTATTGAAAAAAATTCAGCGCTGGAGTTTTTGTGGTCCCCCCAGGTAGTTATGGTGCGGGGATAGTGAGAGGACGTTTGGGAGATTTGTTTGGGATGGCATTTATTTAGGTGAAAATTATCCACCCCATTGTATAAATATTTCTGAGAATATGTATAAATATTTCTGTGCATTGGTATTAATAATTTAGAAAAAAATTCATGCATTGATATTAATACTTCAGTGCATAGGTATAATATTTTCGTACATAGGTATAAATATTTTTTTGCATAAGTATTAATACTTTTGAAAAAGTATTCAACGCTAGAGTTTTTGCGGTGCCCCCAGATAGTTATGGTGCAGGGATAGTGAGGGGACATTTGGGGGATTTGGTTGGGGTGGTCATGATCTACGTAAAAATTGTTCACCCCATAGGTATAAATATTTCAGAGAATATGTATAAATATTTTCTTGCATTGGTATTAATACTTTAGAAAAAAAAATTAGCATTGAAAATTTTGGTTTTATTAATTTTATCAGTATTGCTGTTGAAATATATTTGAAAGGTAAAATTAATAGAAACCAAATTATTGGAGTGAGTTTAGTATCTAACACCTTTCACATTTAAAACCAAAATATGAACTTATTATTCAGATCAAAACAAAGTTAAACAATAACGAAAGGTGACGACTTACAATATACTAAAAAAATACAAAAACAATAACGGCAAACTTCTCTATGACAAGTTTTTTACAATTAGATACATTTACATAAATCAAATTAAATACCACAGATATATGTAATTTACTCCCGCATATTAATTTAACCAGATTATTGCAAACCAGTTTTTCAGATATACCAAATATTAATTTTTGGACCTAATTAAATTTTCATTTACAAAACTTTTCCGACATCACATTTTACAAACTGATTCTCATGATATAAATCATTAATTTCACATATAACAAACAAACGTAATTGAAGTTATAATTAAAGAAGTCTGATTATCCTGAGAAACAATTTGCAAACGGTTGTAATGAATTTCAAGATTCACAAGCAATTAATGTAGACTGCAGAAAACTAATTAAATTAACCAATCAAATTGTCGAAAGGACTCAATTAATTATTTCGAAGTCCAATCAAATTGAGAGAAAGATAGAGGTCACTGGGAGGCAATAGGAATGGGAAGTCAACAGAGGGAACTTATAATTAAAAGGGAACGGTTGATTTTGGTTATCAAATGGAAATTTACAAACAGACCTAAAGTTTCAAGTAAATGGGCAAAATGTCCAAAATAGTTAAATGGCAATTCATACTACTCCCTTTTTAATTTTAAATTAAAATTATATCTTTTTATTTTTAGTTGGGGATGTGATGACTTTTCCCCAATTAAAATCCCTTACAAATTAATCTTCAACTATAATGGTTAAAGACTAGAACAGTAGGACCACTTTCTAAAAGGTGAGCGCCAATCGCATTCAAGAAACATCAGCGCTATCCGGATGTGTTTTCCTCAAGTCTAAATAGTGATATTTCCAAATTTTAATATTGTTTTTCAAAAGTGTTAATAGTGTTTTTCACATGACGTCTTTGCCTGCCGTATTCAAGAACATTAGCACTATTTGGGCATGCAGACTTTACCGAAGTATTTATGGTGTTCTTCCGAAGTCTTCATACTATTATTTTGAAATTTTGGTAGTGCTTTCACTTGACATTTGTGCCTATCATATTCGTACACCTCTTTTCATTACGCACTGTTTTATTGAAAATTTGTCGTATTTGTATATAATATGCCATGTATGATTAACATATTTATTAGTGGTATAATTTTATCCGTAGAATATAAGTTATTGTACAAATACGTCGTGTAGGATTAACATATTTATTAGTGGTATAAGTTATTATGAAATACCATTCATTTTCCAAACCAGAATTTAAACGACCTCAATCCGGATCCTTCACATGCATTCCCCTTTCATACGCAAAATAAAATAAAATTTGTGAAACAAATTTAATAAGTGTACACTTATATGCTTCCTAAACGAACTACACATACAAAATGATTGCACAACAAAAACAGGTATTGAAGATAGTGTCAATATAAATAATTAGTAATAAAAAGAACCAAGTAATCTTGACAAAGCAAGCTACCAAATTAAGGGTCGAGCTTTAATTATGGGTGCGTCCGCAGACCGAAGAGAAAATGTCAACGCAAAAAATCAAGGGGAAATTTTACTTATACCCCTCAAAAAATATAACATTACCATTACTCCCTACCAATTTATATTTATATATTTAAATGGATAAATTACAATAACTTGGATAATTAATCTTCGTTTAAAAAAATTATCTCACACATGTACTCTTTTTTTTTAAAAGCTTAGCATAAACAACTGCAAAGTCGTAAGAGGGTTCGATTTCACACTTTTGAGTAGCCACAGTTCTTAGAACATTTTTTCTAACCAACTGTACTACAGTCTCATTATCCCTAATGGTGAATTATAACGCATCCATCTCTTAATATTGTATCAAATTCATCAATATCTCCATTTGATGATACAGTAAATAGACGAATATAATTAATGCCAAGCAAGCCAATGATAAATTAATACCAATTATTTTTTTATCTTTCACATCATCACATTTAACCGCCATTAATTAAGAGTAATATAATCTCAATTAAGATACCGCATATATTAGCTGTCACTTCCTTAATTATCAACGCATAATGGAGATGAACATCTTGTATTCAAATAACAGTATCAAACCAAATTGATTTTCAAGCCCATTAGGCTAAGTTTTAGGGAGAATTGGTTATTTGCCACTTCAAAAGTCTGAAATCTGAAAAATGCCACTCTAAAATTTAAATTCATGCTAATGCCATTATAAACCTAGTTAACTTCTAAATTTGCCATCAATACATATTTACTCCTGTTAAAAAAAGAAAATTTAATAAAGACAAAAATGCCCTCAGAAGAAATACCAAAATCCTAATTCATCTCTCCACAGAACCTCCCCAACCCTAGAAACTCCTTAAGCCCCAGCCTCCGATCAACGCCCCAGCCACTTCGCCTAGCACCCAGCCACTCCGCTCAGCACCCCAGTCACTTCACCCAGCCACTTCACCCAGCCACTTCGCCTTTTCCTCTGTCTTCCAGCCACTCCGCCTTCTAGCCAGATGACTCCCACTTCCTCCTAAAGCCGGTCCGCCTTTGGCTCCACTTCTGCCGCCACTCCACCACTCAATTTGTGAGTAGATGACATGGACAAAACATAGATTCCTAGTGGGTAAGTGTATATTTTTTCCAGATTTTTTGTTTGAGTGTTTCAATCAAATCTGTATTTTTTTTCCAGATTTTTGAGTGCATAAATGACTAACAACCTAACTCTAGAAACTGACGCACGGAGCAACCTAACTCTACAAAAGTAATAGGAGTATGGTATACAAATTCAAAACCAATATGTGTGTCTTATGTGCTGCTTCTATATGATGAAAGCCCCCATTTACTATGAAAGCTGATAAGATTCAAATTTTACCTTGATGTGCTGGTACTGACCAGAATAACCCACTGTACACTGTACAATTTTCTATAAACAAAATTCAGAACCGAAATCAGAAAAGTAGCTTACAAATAGGAACAATTTTTTTTTGGGAAAGAGATGCAAGCAATTTGGCCATCAAGAAAGGACTTGCCAAACTAGTATTTCCGAGGATCCTCTGGATGCTCCCAATAAGAGGTAAATGTCATTTTACATCAATTCGATTAAATTAGAAATGTCATTCTCACTTTTATATTTATTTTTGTTGTTTGCAGGAGAAGAATGTTATGAATTTGATGTAATGACATCATTGATGTAAGCAAAGACAAGTGCTGTGGTACCGAAATTCTAGATTAAAAGTTTCATGTAGTTTGATGTAATGACAATGAAGTCTCTGGTGTAGCCTTAAATGATTTTTCTGATGTATTTTGACAGTGACAGTGAAGTCTCTGGTATTTCTGATGTATTTCTGATGTAATGACAATGACAGTGAAGTCTACGGTATTAGAAATGCATATGTATTTTGACGACTGGATCTAAATTAAAGCTGTGGATCTAAATTTTGATGACTGGTAGTGCTTGAATGGCATTGCTCATGGTGCTTGAATGGTATTGCTGGTATTGCTCGATTAAATTATAGAAGGGAGCTGTGATATAGCTTACAATACTAAAATAAGAGAGCTGTGATATAGGTTACAATATTTTCCAAGATAGACCCGGTACCAGTGATATAAGCTATACCGAAAACAAAACTAAAATTTTCCATATAGCTGTGATATAGCTGTACCTAATATTATTGCTGTGATATAGATGCGTAAGAAATCCTTGTTATATGGAATCATGCAATTTATCGTTTGAGATTATGCACAACTACTTCAGAATTAAAACAATAAAAGTATGGCGCATATGTCAATCATTATACAGCAGGAGCTAGATAACAATATTTCGACTGGTATGAACAAAATACCTGTTATGATATCAATATTTCAACTGAACCAGTGATATAAGCTGTACCGAACCAGTGATAGACCCTTTTACATTATTTTCCAAGATTGCAAGATCATAGCAACTTTGCATAGCTCATAACAATATTAGAATACATTTGATGACAAAATAAAGGAAACAACACAAATTACAATTAAAAAGACAAGTGTACATAGGGACGATCGATGCACTTCTACACTTCTTGCACATAATTACAATTAAAATACTAATCATCACAACAACATGTATAACAAGAAGTAAAATTATTTTCTCCACTAATACAACAAATTGGGAGTATTGTTTCTTCAATTTTCCAATCTCATTATCAAATCGAGCGACAATTCGATTAACATTGGATAAGTCATGCTCGGGATGACTCCGCATGCCCACAACTCCAATGTCACGAAGATATGCCTCGTAGTCCTCTTCCCACATCAAGAACCTGCACGAATATGTCTTCTGCAAAATAAAATAAAACCAGCAGTAGCTTGAAACTCAGAACACTGTAAAATGTGTAAAACCAGCAGCATTGCAATATAAGAGCTGATACTTGAGAACAGATTATGTAAAACCAGCAGCATTGCATAATTTAGGCTACAACAACAGGACCAGAGAACAGATTTGGACAATAAAACCAGCAGCATTGCAATTTTATGAACTGAAATAATCCTGTTTAGCTGCCATTATGTTTCACAAATGCTGTAATTTTTTTTTTGAATTACATAAAATGCACCTTTAAAAAGATACTTAATACTACTTCTCAATTCTCAATTTTATCTAAATTGATTAAAAGATCTATTGCCAAATACTGTCCAGTAACCCATCCTACCTTAAATTACGGAAGCTGTCATTCCTCTTTGGACTTTGCATTTCATTAACAAACCCACTAACTTGCATTTGCATTTCATTAACAAACCCACCATCCAAGTTAGTGGGTTTGTTATATTGATTTTCGACATAAGTTGTAAATTCTTGAAACTTTGAAAATACTTCATCTTTTGTTTTTAGTAAATAAATATATGTAGTACGAGAATAATCATCAATAAAAGTAACCAAATATCTAAAACCATTATACGAATTTAAAGGTGCAGGTCCCCAAACATCGGAGTGAATTAATTCAAGTATTCTAGAGGTCTTATTTTTAGATAATGAAAAAGGCAGTCTGGTTTGTTTGGAAAATCGACATATATCACAACAACTAGAATTTAAATTTGATAAAGAAAATAACTTATTCAGGATTTTGTCAGATGGATGACCAATCCTGTAGTGCCATAGTCTATTAGGTTCTATGCTAGCATTTAAACAAGCTTTATTTGGAAAATCTAAAATATAAAGTCCATTTCTTAATTGGCCTTCACCAATCTTCTTCTTCGTTGTTTTGTCCTGAAATGTCACATTTTCAGATGAGAAAATAACATTGCAATTTAATTCTTTAGTAATTTTACTTACAGATAATAAATTAGATGTGAAAGTAGGTAAATATAATACATTAGATAATTTTTTTGAGAAAAATTTTGCATTTCCAATTTGTGTGATAGGTACTTTC
Source organism: Carex arenaria (assembly GCA_964058825.1). Lineage (NCBI taxonomy): Eukaryota > Viridiplantae > Streptophyta > Magnoliopsida > Poales > Cyperaceae > Carex > Carex arenaria. The sequence continues at coordinate 276,911 of CAXKVW010000198.1, forward strand.
AAACCATTTGCTACTGTTACAAGTTCTGTATTATGGGGTGCAGTTGAATTATATAAAATTTGAGAGTTTCCAGTCATATGGTCAGTGGCCCCGGAATCTACTGTCCATCTATTTAACCCACTAGAGATTATGTTATTGTTAAATAAATTTGAAGCGTTACCTGTGAATTTACCTGTGGACCGCTTATTTAATTCTTGAAGCAGTTGGTTTATTTGAGCCGGGTTTAGTTGGTCCAGCACAGGCTTCATAGCGCCGGTTCATCCTTTTCTTGAGCCGACTCATTTCTTGCCCCAACCATCGCCTTCTTTCCTTCTTGAGCAGCTCCATTGTTCCAACCAGTGCCGCCTCCCTTTTCCTTGCTTTTTGGCCGGAGGTGAGGATAGAGGAACCAGCACTTGGTGATTTCATGACCCTCTTTCTTACAGTTGCCGCAATAGACCTTGCTGGAGGCTCCACTCACCTCCGATCTAGAACTAGGGTTGCCCCCTTTTGCGGCCATGGCCTGATTTTCGGTTATTTGGTACTGTTCTGTGTTCATGGCTTTACGCCTCGATTCCTCTTGCTCTATTGTGGCCACTACACTATCTAATGAAGGCAGATTGGGACCAAGAAGGATTTGGGTACGGACTTGCTCAAAGCTTGGATCTAAATTCGCTAAAAGATGGTAAATCCTATCTTGTTCTTTTCTTTCTCGAATTTTTTCGGGGTCTGTTGTTTCTGGTATGTGGATATCCATCTCATCCCATTTTGCCTTCATTGAACTATAGTATTGTGTGAATGGCAGGTTATTTTGTTTAATTTGCACAATATCTTGTTTGATTTGGAAAATATGTGCAAAATTGTTTCTTTTGCCAAACATTTTTTGAATACTAAACCACATTTCACAAGAGGAATTTGCATAACAAAATAACTCACTGATATTGGGTTCCATGGAATTGAGTAGCCATCCCATGATTGTGTTGTCGTTGAGCTCCCAGTTATCTGCATCTTTTTCAGGTTTCTTCTTTTCACCAGTGACATATTTGATTTTGCCTCTTACCATTGAGGAGAATGTTTGTAAGTTTTGGATTTGCACTGGTGTCAATGGGGCTATTCTGGGTTTTGGGTGTTGTCTCTGTTTCAAGCTCTGACATCTTAGAGGTTTTGGGTGGCCTTTACTGGCACTTGTCGGAATTTGGTTTTTCGGATCTATTGATCCCGCTCTGATACCATAATAAAATTGAGAAGAAGATGATGAATAAAAAATATTTTCTTGTATATTATTCTGATTCCTACAAGGTTAATTTATAGACCTTGGTTACAGATAGCCGTTGCTATATTGCCTAATTATGTTGATCTGTTGCCTAATTACAAAATCTAGATATGGTATGAAATACAGCTGGGAACTAATTAATAGAGGCCAGCTGTCGGTTGCCTCTGTTGCCTTTGGATTATGATCAATGATGATTATTCTGAGATCTGTTGGATTTGCTTGCATCTATATTCTCAATAGTTTTAAGTTCCAACAATCTTGCAGTAAGCAACACTGACATGCCTCAAACAACAATTCTTCCCCAATTCACCATCCAAAGGTATTACAACATTAATCAAGGATTAAACAATCAACAGTAACCATAACAGTACTGTCAAAAACTGGGAAAAATCTAGATAGTAAATTGGTCAAAAATCCAGTACCTTTTTGTAGTTTACGCATCTGTAGAATATCCTCTGTGGATTTGCTGTGGTACCGCTCACCAATCTCTTCACATCGATCCTGCAATTCAGACATTGCACGATTGGCAGCAGGCTGTCACTCGGCTGAGCAGCGGTTGACGAAATTGGTTGCGTAGAGTTCCCAAAGGAGGGTTCATGGCGGGACATACTGATTACTTTCGGTAGAAGTGGAGAAATGTTGTAATCGGAAGAGGGGGAGGAGGAGGCGAAGGAGTTGAGGAGGCGGCGCATGAGGAGGATGAGGAGAGATCTAAAGGGTAGAGGAGGAGAAGGCAAAGGAGGGAGGTGGCGGAGCTGCTACGAAGGGCTGGGTAGCAGAGAGAGAATGAGGGCAAAGTCTGACTATGAATATGGATTGATCCTTATCTCGTTGATATGAAGGGTATACATGGAAATACCAAAATACATATTTGAAAAATGTATTTTTTAATTAATTTTTAATAAGAAAAGTATAAAAAATGTCTATCAACGAGTTAAGTAGGTTTATAATGGCATTAGCATGATTTCAAATTTTAGAATGGCATTTTTCAGATTTCAGACTTTTGGAGTGGCAAAAAACCAATTTCCCCTTACTTTTAACTTGCCTCTTCATCTAAACCCTTAAAACCCTAACAGTAGGTGTGTATTCAAACTTGGTGTCTTTTCTGAAAAATATTTGTTCAACATGGTAGTAGATTTGTAACTATCTTGTCTCAATATACTACAAAGTATTCTACAAGTTTGCGCCATTTTTGTTTGCAGTATGGAATCGGGGGGTTGTATTTGCAATATAAACTAAACTAATAAATTACAAACATAATCATTAGAAAAAAAATATTCTTTTGTATATTGGTGAGTTTGAACCCATGCATCTCCCAGTATTTTATCAAATAAATCATTGATTGCACTATGTGATGCTACATAAATGGACGAAAGCACAATTAAAGATAAGATCAAAGATAAAGGGAATATTTAATGCGAAGTCTTTAATATATGATTTTTTTTTGTGTCACATGAAACGGCCATTAATGAAGATACCGCATGAATTAGCAGCATATGCTGTACTGCCATAACGCATTGTTGTATGAATCTTGGCTCCCTACTTACTTCAAAGTCCTAAATAGATTCTTAACTAAGATACCACATTGGCTCTCACTTCCATGATCAGTGCGTTATGGAGATAAAGATATTGTAGTCAAATTTTCGTAATGCAATAAATGCAAACGAGTTTGTGTCAAAATTATACTGAAAATATAGAGACCACAAGACTCTCAAGAAATCTTCCTTCCCACCCTATTTTTATTTCTCTGTTTTTGAACAATTTACACAGCTTTCTCACTTTTTCTTTTATACAGCAGAAAAAACGTTTCTGTATATTCATCAAATCATGCTACATGGAAAGTAATAAATGAAAAATAATCTTCAACTATCGGTGGCTGATTTCACCAAATGTACATAAGATTTCTTCCTTGAAATCATTGTTTCCTTCTTTGAGTAGATGCTGAAGATTTGTTCCTTGAAATCATTGTTTCCTTCTTTGATTAGATGCTGAATCCAAGTGTAAACTTAACACTCCCCCTCTCTAGGGCAAGTAAATATCTGCCATTCCAATCTTTTCCAACATTTCTTCAAATGGTTTTCGTTGCCACTGCCTTAGTTAAGATATCTGCCACCTGTTCTGATGATCTAACAAAAGGTAGAGAAATAACATGAGAGTCAAGCTTTCCTTTAATAAAATGTATGTCTACCTCTATATGTCCTTGTAGGGCGCAAAAAGTCGCAAGGTTAGGTTAGCTAACGATGCTGTTATATTTGTGGGGGGATGCTCCCGCATGGGTTCAGTGATCCAGTCTCTTAGGCAGACATGAGCGGACACCGAACTCGGGGCATTGCTAGACATCTTTCTGCATACCTTCCAGTTCACCCTTAGCCAGACCTACGTTCATGATCGGACAGCCAGGGTTTTATTGTTTGATTGTGGAGACGTTTAACTCCCGACGGGCGCAAGCCCCCGCCGTTAATTACATCAGAAAGACGTGTCAGGTCTAACTGAACACCTCGTTCATTCCAGGATTTGTGTCTATTTGGTTTGAACTGAGTAATGGGGCTAAAAGGGCTCATGTATTTATCATTTAAGCATGTATTTGGGGGTTCTCAATTGCTTTAAATATTGATCAGGGTTCCTGTGTAGACATTGGTCATGAAACAGGACTCTTTTGGTCATGAAAGACTTGTGTATACATTTACATTTTAATTATATTCAAATTTTATATAGAAATACATGATTTGTTTATAAAATATTGCATTAAATTCAAAAGAGGGGTATTTTGGTCATTTCAGATCATGGTTAGAGTTTGAACATATTTAATTTTGATTTGGAATGATAGAGAATTGAATTTGAATTCATTTGGCTTTGGTTTGAGTCAATTTGGACTTAAAATGAACAAGTTATGATTAAAAAGGACTGATTTGTAAATATTTTTATGTTCCAGGGACCTAGGTATAAACATGGAAGGACCTGAGAATGTAATTTGGGCTTTTGATAAGGTTTGGAATGAAATTTGGGCTTCCAGGGACCTATTTGAGAAGATTTTATACAGTCAGGGACCTATTTGTAAATTTTCAGGGACTGTGCTGTAAATAAAACTTGTCAGAAGGACCTATTTGTAAAACATATTTGTTTATTTGATTTTATTTAATTTAGAATGGATCTGGGCCTTTGGATTTGAGATTTGGGCCTTTGAGATGTGTGTTTGGGTTTTGAGATATGCACAAAGGCTTATGGGCCTTTGGATTGGGCTTTGAGATATGCACAGAGAGATGTGTCTCATTAAACATGACATGTGGGCCCCATCTGTCATATTTTTATTTAATTAAACAGGGGGAAACATGGGCCTTTGGATGTGGATTTTTCATCAAGATTAGGATATTCATTTGAACTTTTATTTGGCGCCTTCATCTCACGAATAAGATTGCATCAATATTCGTGCATGCGGATCAGGGTCATCTTCTCAACTGGGAGACTGGACGACTCCAGTCCTGATTAGGGCATTTCCTTCCGGTGACATTCCGGCCATTCCAAGTCTCGGGCCGGTGCAGTTTTGATCTTCACGATCTTGTGAGTCTATTAAGGGTATTGTCGGCGGCCGGTGATAATCGGAGGTGCCGTCTCAACCAAACTCAGGGATTTTTGGTACCGGTTAGGATTTGGATCCGACTTTCATGATTCTTGTTCGATTAGATTGTTATTTGACATCATTTGGGTGCACAACAAACTTGTAAAATCATCAATTTGGAGTTTGCACATCATTTATGCATGATTTGTGTTTGAAGCTTTCGGATTGAAGCAAAACTGGTACCAGTACTTGGTACGAGGGGCATAGGTCAAGATCAGATGTTCATTTCATCATTTGAGATCATATTTGAATGTGTCAAAGAGTTTAAAGCATTGGATTTTGATTTAGAGCAATTATATGAGATCTATACATGTGATGCATGTGATTTAGCATATTTACAAACTCAAATGTTTATTGAAACTCAGATTTTTCTGAAGGATCACATTGGGCAAGATCATAAACATGGAATACAATGTATCAAGAGTATCCAGAACCATTTTTACCATTTTTGGGAATTTATTTATATTTTTAAGGATTTGTTCAAAGCTGCCAAGGGCAATATGGTCCAGTTGTGCACAGAATTTTGCATTTTTAATTCAAGATTTAATTCTGGGCATTATATAACTTGGATTTGGGTAATCTTGGAGTCTAAATTCATGTACAGAGAGTATAGATTCCAGATATATTTTTTTTTGAATTTTTAGAGATCATTTGGTGCATGAAAAGGTCAAAACAGTATACTGGTATTGGATTCCCAGTATTCTGCATAGTGCAGTTTATTATTTTCAGAAATCTGAAATTTGGAAAATCATTAAAAATAGCAGAAAAATCCAATAAATGGAAAATTTGTGAGGAGAGTGTTTGTTTTTGAGTCCTCTATCAAACTGTATTTTTACATTTTCAATTTAGTCCCTGGTTTGGTCCAGAATTGCTGATTTGTCAGCAGGGGTCAAATCTGCCCTTTTGGAGGCATTTCATGTACCAGTTGGTATTGCATTGCTTAGGGCTGCTGGGTTTGGACTTGGTACAGTACCAGAGGTCTGTTAAACATGATTTGGACATGAATCAAGGTCTGGTTTGCATCAGAACAGGTTTTCAAGGGCATATGGCCACTGTTTTGGTGTAAAACAACATAGAAATGAGATCAAAGCTCCAAGATTCAAAGATTCAACATATTTAAAACATTTCAAAGCTGTCAAAGCATGGATTTATGCAGGGAGGTCCCTGGTTTGTTATAAAATTGTGTTTTAATGATCTTTTCACTTGATTAAAGGACAAATCATTGAAGTTTCATTAGGAATGAAGTACAAATGACAAAAAGTGACCTTAGTCACTGCCTATTTGCATTCAAACCCTCAGCTTCTCACTATTTGCAATTAAGTCCTTCAAAAATGACAAAATTGTGAATTTTTGCAGCATAACAGTATGCTTTTGTCATTTCTGAAGGTCTCACTTGCAACTAGGCCCTTGTTTATTAAGGAATTGTAGAGGATACCATAAGGCTCAACTGCTACAACCCTTGTGTGTTTATATTTTGATTTTTATTCACTTTAAACCCTCATATTAGATCTTTTAATCAAAGTAACATGATAATCAGATGTGGGAGGATACCATAAGGCTCAACTACTCCACATCTTCATAACTTATCACTTTGTTAAAGGATCCAAGGGCAGAAAAGGCAAGAAAGAAGAAGAAAAGAGCAAAATACATGCATATATGCATTAACTTGTATATTTTTGTATAAAATCAAGATCAAACAGGAAAGAAGGTCATTATTTAAGTGTAATATACAGATCCTATCACTGCCTTAGTATAAGCTTCTATATTTTTATGAAAATAAGTGAAGCAAAGAGGGGGAAGAGAGGAAAGAACAAAATTGATCATCAAGCCTTGTGCCTAAGCACAAAGCTCTCTCTTTCAAGCTTCAAAACAGCTAATTATCAGTACAAAACAGATCTGAAGAAAAGGGATCAAAGAAGCAACAAGAAATATAGTAAAAATCAACAAAAATGGAAATTTTCAAAAGAACTTCATTCACCTCTGGAATTATTACATCAAACAGTCTAAAAAGACCTCAAGAACTATACTATACCTATTAAATTGCAGAAAAGGGAAGAAAGCAACAAGCTTTTGCACTTATGAATTTGAAAGAGGCTAACCTAGAGAGCTTTCTTACAATATCTCTATGTATCTATCTATTCTCTCTCTCTATTCTGTATCTTGCTCTATGTTTAACATGAATATAGGGTGCCTTATATAGGGCAAGGCTCAAGGGGTAGGGTTCTTCATCTTTTGACATGTGTCTCAAGGTGTTTGATCAATGGCCAAAATCGGCTTAGGTGCATTCATGCATTTCCAGGAGTATCTTTGGTATAGAATCACGTGTTCATGCATACATATCATCTCTGGATCATTCATAGCCTTTGGATTGGCTTCAAACATTGAACAATGCATCCGGGCCTTCAATCGGCCGGCTGGGTGAGGCATGGTGCGCAAGGCATGACTCTGGCACCTAAGGAGAATATTCTCATTCTTTGGCATTATCCAGGTAGCACAGGACACGTGTCTATGGGGACCATTGAGCTGCTAACAGCTATAACAAGCCGGTGTGCTATACCCGAACCCGGCAGTGCTTAACGTGTGACCGCATTAACCATTACATGTCAGAGCACAAGGAAATGACAGATAGCATCACAATGCCTTCCTTATCATGAGCATAAGCTCAATTTTATCAATTTGGTGACGTATGCACCTCTTCCAGATATGCTTGTGCCCGGGTATGTGTTTGTTTCGTGAACCGGCTTAATTGCTGCTTTTCTCATCAAATTGACAAGTCCATTAGCGTCGCCTTGCCTCCATTAGTGCTCTGGTTGAATCCCAGCATCCAATTTGATTCATACCTTTGGTTTTTTATTCATGCCCATAGCTCAATCTCGGCTCCATTGTTGCTTGAGAGAAGAGAGCTCTTAACAAGAAATTCATGCGAAGGAGAGGATGCAATCACCATTAACAAGCTCGAATAGCATTCGGGTTTGAGCTTCATCGATTCCATCAATCGCTGCTCTCCATTTTTGCTTCCTTCGCGAGCTCAGGGAAGAAGAAGACCTGACAGGTGAGGGCCCGCAAGTCAGTCTCTTAACGGAACAGCGAATCACGTTTCATTATTTCACTTTTCTTTCGCTTGAGTCCAGTGTAGAGTAAACCATGCATAGGATATAACACGATTCATGAACACCTAGCTCATGCATGGCGAAGGGGTCGCGGAGCCGAGTTTTAAAACTCAGCGTTCCCTGGTTGAATCCGTATGATCCCGATTCATGTGAGCCGGGGCACTGATCAGCCAGCGCATAGAGTTCAATTCGTATGAACCAAATCCAACCATCTCGGGATTTCAGCGACTTTTCCTTTAAGTCACTGATTTGTGGGTCCAGGTGTGGGGAATTGCTATGTCGCTTCCCAAAACATACCCAGATCACTTCTGATGAGGTTATATGGCCCCTGTGCTTATGTGGCACCAATCAGAATGTGCCAAGTCAGCAAATTTTATAACCCTTCAATCATTTTGAGTTATAAATCACATAACATATCAAAATTCAAAGTATTTCATGAGGAATCATTATTTAAACTCCAATTCATTGCTCTTGATCCAATTAAAAGAGCTTTCAAGTACCCTTGGTATTTTCCACATATTAAAACATTGCCATTTCAAATTATAGCAATATTTTAGGGTACAACAGTCCTATCGTGTTGAACCGGATTGTGTGAGATGCCAATGGCAGCCTTGTTATCACAATACAACTTCATCTCATTTTCAGTTTCCAATCCTAATTCGGTGATCATTTTCCTTAGCCATAATAGTTCACAGATTCCTTTCACCATGCCCCTAAATTCGGCATCAGCACTTGATAAGGCGACTACATTATGTTTTTTACTTCTTGTTGTACCCTAAAATGTTGCTAAATTTAAAATGGCAATGTTTTAATGTTTGAAAAATACCAAGGGTACTTGAAACCTTTTAAAATGGATCAAGAGCAATGCATTGGAGTTTATATAATGATTCCCTGTGAAATACCATGAATTTTGATATGCTATGCAGTTTCTAACTCAAAGTATTCAAAGAGTTATGAAATTTCAAATGGAATTGCTGATATGGCATGCTCTGGTTGGTGCCACGCAAGCACAGAAGGTCTACATGTCAGCCAAGACCTCTCTGGGTATAAGTTTTGGGTTCGCAAGCCAACCCTTACAGTCTGGACCTACTTGTCATAGGCACAAGTTCATTTTCGCTAGGTCTCAGAGATGGATAGACTCGGTATACGGGTTTATAATTCTATGCACCGGACTGTCATTGGTTTGGCTCATGATGCACCGAAACCAACCAAGACACGACTTAAGTCGCTGAGTTTAAAACTCGGCGCTCGCGACCCCTTCAGTCTCCATGCTCCTGGCGCTTATGAGCCGACGTTGTATACATTAAACGGTGCACTAACACTGGGTTCGGACGAAAGAAAGAAGAAGAGAAAGACGCCGATTGGCTGAGTTCTAGAGAGAATGACAAGTGGGGCCTACCTGTCAGCACCCTCTCTCATTCCTTTCCTTCTTCCTTCCCGCTATGTTGCCAAATTGAGGAGTGGGGTTCAAAGGAAGGGACTGTACTATACATAGATCATTACCTGAGCTTGTCAGAGGAGTATATACACTCTTCTCCTTGCCAGAGCACCTTCAAGAGAAGCCTTCTTCATAAGCTGCGATATCCGCCGAAGAAGAGATCGACTTGGAAATGGAGACGAGCAATTAAGCCCGAATTAGACTCTGGGACTTATCAAACGTGTATTATACGATTGCACGATAACCTCAGACTTGTTAATTTGAAAGGAGGATGCCCAATTTTATCTGCACCATGACTCGGCTTCACAAAGGATCCAAGATAGAGGCGAGATACATGCCTGGTTGCCAGAGATGGTAAATTAAGCTTCGGCACATGTTAATACGACGAAGATGATGCTATGTGTTAACCCCTCATGCTTTGAAGCGCATTGGTTAAAGCCGGCTCACTTTAAGCTCAAACCGGCGCGGGTGTAGCATACCAAGACTGATGAAGCCGTTGCCAGCTCTCTGGTCCCCAGGGACACGTGCCTTGCACTCCCTGGATGATGCCAAACAGGAGAATATTCTCCCTTCAATGCCATTGATCACGTAATGCATGCATGCTCTCTGTGGCCGGCCGATTAAGGGCTCAAAGTCATGACACCTCACCTCTGGATTGATCCAAGGGTTATGAATGGATGTATAACATGGAAATATCTCAACCAATGTTTAATGCATGATCTCCTGCCAGATGGCACATGAATGGACATGGAACAGCTTGAACCATTGAACAAACAGCTGTGGTGCATGATGAACCAAGCCCAGCTGATGCAGAGCTATGCCCTAGCTCCCTGCCCTATATAAGGCACCCCATACTCATGAAAAATATAGAGCAAGATACAGAATAGAGAGAGAGAATAGATAGATACATAGAGATATTGTAAGAAAGCTCTCTAGGTTAGCCTCTTTCAAATTCATAAGTGCAAAAGCTTGTTGCTTTCTTCCCTTTTCTGCAATCTAATAGGTATAGTATAGTTCTTGAGGTCTTTTTAGACTATTTGATGCAATAATTCCAGAGGTGAATGAAATTCTTTTGAAAATTTCCATTTTTGTTGATTTTTACTATATTTCTTGTTGCTTCTTTGATCCCTTTTCTCCAGATCTGTTTGTACTGATAATTAGCTGTTTTGAAGCTTGAAAGAGAGAGCTTTGTGCTTAGGCACAAGGCTTGATGATCAATTTCTTCTTTTCTCTCTTCTTTCCCTCTTTGCTTCACCTTTTTTCATAAAAATATAGAAGCTTATACTAAGGCATTGATAGGATCTGTATATTACACTTAAATAATGACCTTCTTTTCTGTTTGATCTTGATTTTATACAAAAAATATACAAGTTAATGCATATATGCATGTATTTTGCTCTTTTCTTCTTCTTTATTGCCTTTTCTGCCCTTGGATCCTTTAACAAAGTGATAAGTTATGAAGATGTGGAGTAGTTGAGCCTTATGGTATCCTCCCATATCTGATTATCATGTTACTTTGATTAAAAGATCTAAAATGAGGGTTTAAAGAGAATAAAAATCAAAATATAAACACACAAGGGTTGTAGCAGTTGAGCCTTATGGTATCCCCTACAATTCCTTAATAAACAAGTGCCTAGTTGCAAGTGAGACCTTCAGAAATGACAAAAGCATACTGTTATGCTGCCAAAATTCACAATTTTGTCATTTTTGAAGGACTTAATTGTAAATAGTGAGAAGCTGAGGGTTTGAATGCAAATAGGCAATGACTAAGGTCACTTTTTGTCATTTGTACTTCATTCCTAATGAAACTTCAATGATTTGCCCTTTAATCAAGTGAAAAGATCATTAAAACACAATTTTATAACAAACCAGGGACCTCCCTGCATAAATCCATGCTCTGACAGCTTTGAAATATTTTAAATATGTTGAATCTTTGAATCTTGGAGCTTTGATCTCATTTCTATGTTGTTTTACACCAAAACAGTGGCTATATGCCCTTGAAAACCTGTTCTGATGCAAACCAGACCTTCATCCATGTCCAAATCATGTTTAACAGACCTCTGGTACTGTACCAAATCCAAACCAGCAGCCCTAAGCAATGCAATACCAACTGGTACATGAAATACCTCCAAAAGGGTAGATTTGACCCCTGCTGACAAATCAGCAATTCTGGACCAAACCAGGGACTAAATTGAAAATGTAAAAACATAGTTTGATAGAGGACTCAAAAACAAACACTCTCCTCACAAATTTACCACTTATTGGATTTTTCTGCTATTTTTAATGATTTTCCAAAGTTCAGATTTCTGAAAATAATAAACTGCACTGTGCAGTATACTGGAAATCCAATACCAGTATACTGTTTTGACCTTTTCATGCTTCAAATGATCTCTAAAAATTCAAATAAAAATATATATGGAATCTACATTCTCTGTACATGAATTTATATTCAAAGTTTGCTCAAATCCAAGTTGCATAACATCCAGAATTAAATCATGAATTAAATTCAAAAACCTGTGCACTGTTGGACCATTATACCCCTGACAGTTTCATAAAATTCTTAAAAATGTAAATAAATTCCCAAAAATGGTAAAAATGGTTCTGGATACTCTTGATACATTGTATTTCATGTCTGTGACCTTGCCCAATATGATTCTTCATCAAAATCCAAATTTAAATGAAGATTTGAGTTTGTAAAATGTTAAGTCATATGCACCATATGCATGTATTTCATATAATCAATCTCCAAATCAAATTCAATGTTTCTAAACTCTCTGACATACTCAAATGAGATTTAAATGATGAAATAAGAACCCCATATTGATGAATAGCCTCTGTACCACTGACTGGTACTAAGTTGGTACCAATCCGAGAGCTTCAAACCCAAACCATGTTCATTAAGTACTCAAATCTCAAATCAATGCTTCTGCGAGCTTCCATACCCTTAAACGATGCTACATAATCGATCAATGGAACAAATCTCATGATAAATCGGATCTGAGACTAAATCGGTACCGATGTATCGCATGCCAGACTTAAAACCGCCGCCTCAATGGCCGGCGGCGGCCGACAATGCCATCAATAAGCTCCTGAGACCATGACGATGCAAACTGCAGCGGCCCAAGGCTTGACATGGCAGGAATAACACCGAAGAAGAAAGCCCTCCTCTACACTGGAGTCGTCCAGTTCTCTCGATTGAGAGGAGGCACTGTGCAGTCCGCACGAATCCTGATGCAATATGATGCGTTAGATCCAAGCGCCAAATTAAATTTAAATCTAATATCCAAATCTTGATGCACAAGCCCAACCCAAAGGCCCGCATTTCCCCTTTGTTAAAACAAATGAACTCTGACAGATGGGGCCCACATGTGGGGTTTAATGAGACACAGTACTCTGCACAAATCTTAAAGCCCAATCTGAAAGCCCATAAACCTCTGTGCACATCTCAAAGCCCAAACACACATCCAAAAGGCCCATATCTCAAATCCAAAGGCTCAGATCACTCTCAAATTAAATAAAATTAAATAAATAAACATGTTTTACAAATAGGTCCTTCTTACAAGTTTATTTACAGCGCAGTCCCTGAAAATTTACAAATAGGTCCCTGACTGTATAAAATCTTCTCAAATAGGTCCTTGGAAGCCCAAATTTCATTCCAAACCTCATCAAAAGCCCAAATTAAATTCTCAGGTCCTTCCATGTTTACACCTAGGTCCCTGGAACATAAAAATATTTACAAATCAGTCCTTTTTAATCATAACTTGTTCATTTTAAGTCTAGATTGACTCAAACCAAAGCCAAATGAATTCAAATTCAATTCTCTATCATTCCAAATCAAAATTAAATATGTTCAAACTCCAACCATGATCTGAAATGACCAGAATACCTCTCTTTTGAATTTAATACAATATTTCGTAAACAAATCATGAATTAAATAAAATATGACACATGTTCTGTTAAATATAATTGTAAATGCATACACAAGTCTTCCATGACCAAAAGAGTCCTGTTTCATGACCAATGTATATACAGGAACCCTGATCAATATTTAAAGCAATTGAGAACCCCCAAATACATGCTTAAATGATAAATACATGAGCCCTTTTAGCCCCATTACTCAGTTCAAGCCAAATAGGCACAAATCTTGGAATGAACGAGGTGTTCAGTTAGACCTGACACGTCTTTCTGATGTAATTAACGGCGGGGGCTTGCGCCCGTCGGGAGTTAAACGTCCCCACAATCAAACAATAAAACCTTGGCTGTCCGATCATGAACGTAGGTCTGGCTAAGGGTGAACTGGAAGGTATGCAGAAAGATGTCTAGCAATGCCCCGAGTTTAGCGTCAGCTCATGTCTGCCTAAGAAACTGGAGCACTGAACCCATGCGGGAGCATTCCCCCACAAATGTAACAGCATCGTTAGCTAACCTAACCATGTGACTTTTTGCGCCCTACAGGTTCTGGCACGCCCGGTGGGACATTCTCCTCCTCACAGGTTCGGGATCCGATATGAAAACAAAAGGAACTATACCCAAACAGCCAATGACTTCCATGATTCTCGAGCGCAAAGTCATTGGACAGCTTGGGTAAAGTCATGTAATCCCTTTGTGAATCATTATCGATGCCTATGAATTGAGTAATCGGGCTAAACTCATGTATAAATGGTTCTCATGCTTTACAAATAAAATTGACTAATGAAATTTTGAGTTTGTTTTGCTTGCAGGATGTCGATCTTTCTCACGGCAGCAACCAACCAGCTCACTGCTTTCCCCAGTATCGGGGAAATGATGTTTTTCGGGTCCCTTGGGGCCCCAGTCTCCGAAGTGATGAAGTTTGCTCTGCCAACGCCTATGCCAGAGCAGGAGTCCCTCGGGTCTGTAACCGAGGATGATATCCCAGCCCATGCTGATGATGATAATGATGATGCAGTTAACGAGGTATGCTACTACCTCACTAACGAGGGCAGTGATGGTACAACCTTTGCCCTCCCAACCAAAACCAGGCGCTCTAGAAGACGCGCCTCAAAGAAATCAACCCGGGCCCACCATGTTCAGGCCCGGTTAACAAGAAGCAGGCACTCTATGCCTACCAGGAGGAGCTCATAGCTGAGCCAGCTCTTCCTGTATACAATTCCTTCTCCCCCCTGAGAGTCATCAGGAAGAATGCATCTACTGCACATCTACGTGCAGCGGGAGAAATCCCGAATGTTGTCTCCTCCGGGTATGAATCTCAGAGGATGATCTCAAGACCCAACCCCATAACGGTTGCGGATGATACTGTGGTTGCCATACATAGGGCCCACAGGCAACTACGTCACACCAAACAGCGCAGGACGCGATACTTTGCTCCTCCTGTCGCCAAAATCTCTGTACCAGCTGATGCCAAGGCTAAGCTGACCTACCCAGTGCAAATACTGAGTAGGCCCAAATCTGATGATCCGGCCCATAAGCCGGGGGCACCTGAAAGTGCCCGAACTTCTGTGTTTACGAGGCTCTCTTTCCCAGCCAAAGGGCTGGGGGCATTTGAAAGCGCCTCGTCCTCTACCATGACCAGACCCATGTCAGCTTCACAGCTGGGGGCACCTGACGGTGCCTTGTTAAAACCAAGACTCCGCAGAGAATTACGGGCCCGTAGTGCCCAATTTGCCAAAAGCGAGGGGTCATATTCCACCTCTCATAATCCAAAACCAGTCAGTATACATGATCGGCTGGGGGCACAAATTGACCCGTGCCCAATACAAAGAAATTTAACAGTGATTGCCCCAGATGCCACCCATAAGAAGCGAAGGGTTATAGCAATGCCCTCCGACTCGGATGAAGAGGCCACTGTGTGTATGATATCCATACAAGAGGATTCCACAGAAGAATATGAATCTTCTGAAGATGCGCCTGACACCACCGTCTTCATGGTTGATAAGAACAGTGCGGGCCCAAGTAATGAAGGGAGAGGCTCCAATGAACCTCCGGCCTCTGTCAGACGGCCGGGCAAAGAACCTCTCACCCTGTCCAATGAAGCCAACATAAGCGGCTCCGCTCAAGGCATCCACAATGCAATGGCTGTTTCTCCACATGGAAGCCAAGCCCATCAGGTCAATATGCCACCATCTAACCCTATGGCGATGTATAACCAATTGCAAGCTGAGATACAAAATCTTCAGGCTCAGCTATACCAAAGTCAAGAGAAGGAGAGAAAGATGGAACTCCTCCTTCACGAAAAAGGTCAAATAGACCCCGAATGTGATGATATACCTCTTCCCCATCAAGTAGGACCTTCTGGAGGACCCATTAATCCCCAGATTGAACATAGAGCCAACTGGAATGATCAGAGGCAGACGACTCCTCTCATGACCGAAGATGATGTCAAAGATATGGTGATTCGGCAGATGCGGCTAATGGGGATAGCCAATGATAAACCCCGTCACCAAATAGGGAAGCCATATCCCCCTGCTTTTGATATACCTAGATATCCTCCGACGTATTCCGTCCCTCTATTCAACAAGTTCTCGGGTGATAGCATTAATGATCTCAACCCGAAACAACATGTCAACCACTACATGATACAATGTGGAGACTCGGCAAGAAATCAAGCGTTCCTCTGCCGACAATTCTCTATGAGTCTGGCCGGACCAGCTTTTGATTGGTATTGCTCTCTCGAGCCTGGAAGCATACACTCATGGGACCATATGGCGTCTCTCTTTATAGATAGGTTTGCTACCACAACCAGTCAAATCAGGTTGGCAGATCTCGCGTCAATGAAACCTATGCCTGGTGAATCAGCCATGTCATTCATCACCAGATGGCGCAATGCGAGTGTCAGGTCAAGTCATTCCATGCTTGAAAAAGAAGCTGTTGAGCTGATAATATGGAATTTCTCCGGCAAAATGCGAGAATGGTTAAGTATAGCTAATATAGGCACTTACCAAGAACTCATAGATACCGTATCCCGTATCAGGTACGCAAAGATGGATGAACCGGCTGCCTCTTCTTCGTGGCCAAGAAATGATTTCCAAAGGAGGAATGAATCGAAAACTGTGTACGCCGTCAGAAATGATAATACAGTTTCCTCTGATGAAGGTAATAGAAGGATTGACAATAGACCAGCCTTCTCCAATAATCGCGGCAGTCAAGGCAACCGCTTCGCAACATCCCTTGAAGAGCAAAGGAGCAAGAAATACTCTTTCAAGAAGGAAAAGACCTTCAAAATATTCAAGCAAGCTCTAGAAGATGGTTTGGAGCTGCCTGCATGCAAACGCCCCGAAGAGATGGGCATGACAAGTCATCCTAAATTCTGCCCCTACTATAGAATAGTGGGCCATCCAATAGAGGACTGTTGGGTCTTCAAAGACCTGATTGAGAAAAGAATCCAAGAAGGTCGCATGCATCTGGTGCCTAGTGCCATGCAAACCCAGCGAGTCATGAGCAGGTGAATGTCGTCTCGCATGTTGAGATAGTTGAAAATCATGCAACGGAGAGTCCTGATGATGGAACATGGCAAGTTCACTTCTCCGGAGAGACAAAGAAGCAACTGAGGCAATTGATGAAAGCTCCTCAGGTCAAATGGGATCATAATCTGAATCCCTCAGTGTCAAGGCCCTCTGATCGGGTCATTCGCCACAAGTTTAACAAAGGTCGGAAGAATAAGAACCCGGCTAATGCACCTAAACCACCCAGAGTTTCCAAGTCAATGCCGGACTCTGAAGAAGTTGAACAGAGTGCTCCTCTAAAGCCTGTGCTTCTGGATTTTATCACAGAGAATGTCCTGGTCGCTATGATGCGCCTTAAACTTGAAAAAGGGGAATGCAGCTCGACCCCTGATGACAAAAATGATGAAGATAACGAAGGTTCCGATGAAGAAGGTGAAGCTAAATGTTACATGGTGTCTCCAAGACCGCACCAGTCATCTGATAATTCTGATGATGAACCCGAACCTGAACCCAGATCAACGTCAAGATATGAAGACAAATCTGATAAAGCCACATGCCGATATTGTAAAGAAAGATTCGGCATTGACTCCATGTTTGAATGCGATGTATGCCACAAATACGACTGCATTGAGTGTATCACGGGAGAGACATTACCTCCCTTATCAGATGATCGACACTTCGAATAAAAGTGCACAAGTTTTAAATGGGATGAGCATGAAGCAAAAGAAAAGAGGAAATATGATGAACAATGGGAGAGAATGAGCAAAGGTGCCACTTCCTCAAAAGACGATAAAAAGAAGAAGAAGGGTGAATGAAGAAAGCCCAAAACGAAATGACAAAGTCCAGATGGACCGTAAAAATAGATGAGCGCTCTTCGAGGCGAAGGTGGCACGAAGCCCTTATAATCCAAAAAGCTAAAGCGAGCGTAAGAGAAGACTACCGCTCATGAAAAGGGACAACTCGTCTGGGCCATAAAAGAAACTCCCAGACTTATGGCCATTAATTCGTGGGGCCCATATGAGGTGGATCAAATCCTGAATGACCACCAATACAAGTTGATAAATTACAAGAGTGGTGTTCCCACTAAGCCAATAAGCGGCCGATACTTGAAACCGTTCCGGATGGGTGATACGCTTGACATCTACCACTAGGAGTACTTCAGTGACTCGTAAACGGTTATGATAAAACTACCAGTTATGCTCATTGATGGAGATGGCAGTTATGCATGAATGCCACGACAAGCATTATGGCGCCCGAGGGAATGATATATATACCCCTCTTCAAATGGAAGTCAACATCCCTGAGTCTCAAGCTTCCCAACCTTTCAAAATTCAAATATTATCACCATGGCGTTGGCGCGACCAATTCGTGATGACTGGGCTACTATGCCACTCACGCTCACTGAGGAGATAGAGGACGACCCTCTCGCAGGTCCTGAAGGCCTAACGGTAATCTTCCCAAACAAGGATGTTCTGCCTCACAATTTACGATGGCTAGGCCGCTCCATATTCATCCAAATCATAAATGGAACGGTGACACCTTTCACAAAATACTGCATAAGGCGCTACATTGCCGATCGGATTGAGGTCATGATAGGACCTTGATAATTGCAGATGTTGACGAGCGCAACGCTCACTATATCTTGATATGCCCTGATGAAATAACCAAGATAAGGGCCTTGGGTTTGGGAGCCATCACCATTGAACCTCCCGTTCGCAGAATGTCTGTCATTGACATCCGACTAACCGGATGGTCAGCTGCTCATGAAGGAGAGCCTCTGCCTCTCACACATCGCGCACGCATACGACTGTACCGGGTGCCATTGAATTTATGGAATTCTTCCGATATCCACACGCTCATAGCCGGATTCGGGTTTCCACTGGCAATTGCCCCATATTTCTCCAACTGAAACTATGACACCCTGCGGATATTGATTGCATGCGGGGCCCCAAGGACGATTCCTCGTCAACTATGGCTGTCTGTTGAACCCATCTGCAAGATAGTGGATGTGGAAATTGAAGGATGGGATAATGAACCAGATGGGCCTCTTCCGCCCGATGATGCTGAAAGCATGGTGCAAGGATCAAGGCCTCCGCCACCTGCACCTGCACCCGACAAGCCTGGCCCATCTCAGCCAGCCGTGACTCCATCACCTTCATTGCCGTCTGCATCGGGCCACGTTGAAAGGCCCGCAAAGCGCCAAAGGGATGACCCCGCTTCCCAGTAATCAGGAGCGATGAGATGCTTTATGTTGATGTCTATGTTATAATATGTTCATGTTTTTACTCATGCATAATGATGATATGATATGATGATGTTTATGTTATACCTCGTTCTCATGTTCATCGAGCGCCTGATACTTCATTGCCCTAAAACTTCGCTAAATAAAGTTTGAAACTCCACACAAAATAACCCACAATAATAAAATTTCTAAAACTCCATAAATTTCCAAAGTGACCATGACACACAATAAACCTATGAATGAGATGCCAAATACACAACCTTGATGATGCGCTTATGCGAAAACCTCTACACACAGTATGATGATAGTGGGCCCAATCGCCGACGAGTGAAATTTGTCGTGAGCGAAATGTGAGGTCCCCCAACTACCCATAGATTCCATAAAGGCCTTACGCCACAAAATGGGCCTTGTTGGGTTGTGCCCTTAAACAACCAACACTGGCGAGTCCATCAGGCCAGTATGTAATACGGATGGACAAGTTTTATTACTTTGTACTTTGGACAAAATGGGCTTTGGTGTTGTGCCCTTAAACAACTACCACCGGTTTTGTCTTTCTTCCCGGTTTATGATGAAAAGAGAGACAAGGTTTCTTCATTGCCCTTTAAGCAATGGAGATGCCTAATGATGATATCTCAAATAAAATTAAAAGAATAATGAAAGCGGTCTCTTTAGACTATTTTAAATCTGAAGGCATAAAAACCCCCTTCTTTTAAAGTAAATAAAATTGGTGATGCATTTCCCGCTAAGCCACTGCCTAAGGACTGACACCGCATAGGTTGTCCAGGAAGGCATTGAGAGGAGTGATGTATGATTCCACTCTACACATATACACACGCACGTGCACGTGATATAAATTCCACCATATTGACAAGAGTGGAGAAATGAGAGGCCCACATCATAAAGTCTCACGCACAAAATGGGCTTTGTCAAGCTTGTGCCCTTTAAACAATTGTCACTGGTACGCTCGTCTAGCCAGTCATCTAAAAGACGAGCAAGCTTTACAATTTGTGCTGGACAAATTGAGGCCTTGATATTGTGCCTTATGCCAGGCAGGCTATGAAACAATTATCACAGCCCTTAGAGGCAATGAGAGGAGTGATGTAAAATTCCACCCCATATATACATAAATACGCAGTGAAATACATAGTCCCACCTTATGGACAAGAGTGGAGAGTTGAGAGGCCCACACATAAAGCCTCACGCACAAAATGGGCTTTGTCAAGCTTGTGCCCTTTAAACAATTATCACTGGTACGCTCGTCTAGCCAGTCATATTAAAAGACGAGCAAGCTTTATAATTTGTGCTGGACAAATTAAGGCTTTGATGTTTGTGCCTGATGCCGAATGGGCTCTAAAGCAATTATCGCCGTGGCCAAAATGAGGCCTAGATCCTCCAATGCATGATCATAGAAACTAGCCCCTGCCCGGGCTGCATGAAACCCAATGCCAATAGAAGGCTGGCCCATTTGATGGATTTGATCCCGCCAGCCCAGATAGTAGAGGGGAAGCAGACGAATGATACCCCCTCGTAATATACAAAGTCCCACCGTGGCCAATGAACAAAGCACTCTGCCGCAACCTTAACCTAAACAAGTCCCACCAGGACAACACTTGAGAGGTCCCACCGCGACTACAAAGTCCCACCGTGACTGCATACATAAATACCCTGCTTTGATAAATGCATAGAAAAGCCGCCATAGGCTCATGATGAGGTCTGTTGCCCATAGGAGGCTCCCCAGACCTATGTTAAACCATGAATACGGCTCTTCGCCATTGTGTCTACCCACGACCCCAGCCCGTTCGGGCCAATACCTCAAAATTCCACCTGGGTCAGATGAAAGGAAATGCCGTTTAAGGCTTTGAATAATGAAATGCCGGGGCGTTGCCCCCGGTGAATGATGAAATACCGAGGTGCCACCTCGATGAATGATGCAGCCACCTGAGGTGACCCCTCGGGTATATAACCAGATGCTTATGATAACCTGGAGTGTCCCTTCAGCCACCTGAGGTGATCCCTCGGGCATATAACCCTATGCTTGTGAAACCCTGAAGTGTCCCTTCAGCATGAAACCCTATGGATGCCGAGGTGTTCCCTCGATGATGATCTGAAATGCCTGAGGTGTTCCCTCAATAAATGTTAAAGGTGATTGAGGTGTCCCTCTCGCCTATGCCCGAAGCGACTCTCCGATGAATGATTTGACCAGAGCCTGTGTTTGAAACCAGCTCTCCTTTAAAACCTGTCCCACCGACATTGAATATATGACGAACGCTCTAGAAGCTATTGCTCCCACGGGGGCCACAATAATTTTTCAGAAGACCCATGTTTAGGCTTCTGCTCTATTCCGCTTCATCTGTGAAACCCTGTTGATGCGTTTTAAGCTGGTTGTCACCATGATTGCGATGCCAGGTACTATCAGAGCTGTATGGCATATGCGCGTGTTCTACTGATACCTGAAGACAAATTCTGCAAGCCCCGGGCCTGGAAGGAGTTTTCCACATTCGATGTAAGATCCATCAAAGTCAATTAGGCCGGATCGATGCTAAGTGCGTGATGCCGGACTCGGCCTGTAACCGAGTCTGAAGGCGGGCATTCCTCTCCCAAGTGGGGTGTTCGATCCCCGCTTCATCTGTGAGACCTTGTTGATGCGTTTTAAGCTGGTTGTCACCATGATTGCGATGCCAGGTACTATCAGAACTGTATGGCATATGCGCGTGTTCTGCTGATACCTGAAGGCGAGTTCCGCAAGCCCCAGGCCTGGAATGAGTTTCCACATTCGATGTAAGATCCATCAAAGTCAATTAGGCCGGATCGATGCTAAGTGCGTGATGCCGGATTCGGCATGTAACCGAGTCTGAAGGCGGGTCCTCCTCTCCCAAGTGGGGTACTCGATCTCTGTTTTCATCCGCATGACCCCAATGCGCTATACGCTGGTCGTTGCCGAGAATACGATGCCAGATAATGCTGAAGCCTTTAAAGTCGTTGGACGGGTTCCGGTGAGATCTGATGATGGATTCCTAAGGCCCAGAGTCAGAATCCAATACTCCTATGATGTATGAATCTGAGTCAGCTCGAGAATTATTTTGCCGTTTAGAACCCGGCGAGAGAAGAATCAGAAGACTCGGATATGTGTTTGAGTTAACCAGAGATTATTTTGTCGTTTAGAACCCGGCAGAAAAAAAACTGAGAAAGCTCAGACAAAAATAAAAAAACATGGTACATAAAATCAGTGCAAATGTATGAACCATAATCATGCATAAACCAGATACAAGGGGTAGCTCGATGGCGTAAACCCCACAATGTGATAAAATGAAACAGTTCCTAAGATGGAGGTACATAAGGAACGATGTCCAAGCAAGGAGCAGCAGATGCATGAGCCTCCTGGGGGTGAATGGAAATCTCTACTCCCCGGGTACCTGCTGAACCTACTATGCCATGACCTGATGAATGAAGAAAATCAGGATTGATAAAAAGTTGTGGATAAAGGGCGAGTTTAAATGAAATTTGTACCTGATGATGAAGAACGGGCCTGCCTGTTACGCTTCCTACGCGGAGTCTCCTCAGAGAGAGGATCTGAACGCTGGAAGGTCCTGGCTGGAATCCCGAAAGATGTAAATACTCCATCTGTTTGCACATGGCGCGCTGACAAAGTCAAAAAGACACAGTTAGTAATGAAAATGATTGCCGTTCATAGGCAGTAAATGAAATGAAATCATACCTGATGATGAAGTGCCGGGGCCTGCAACCCTGCTGATGAAGAAATAGTTATCCCGACTCCGCATGTCTGAAACTCTCCGCAGTTGAGGAACGGCCCTCACGCCAGTATGATCATCTGGCTAAGAAAGAACGGCCTGCATCCAATGGTCCAGATCTGGTAAATAACATGACTGCACCATATCTCTGAACCATCTCTCGTAATCAGATGTGAAAGCTACGAGCCTGTAAGTCCCAGGTATGACAAATCGGGACTGGGTCCCTATGCGAAAGAATGACGTCCAACATCTGACCGCACCTGCCAAATCAGCATGAATGTCGTTAGCAGGAGGCACGTCTGCTAGAATGCACTGGTCTAAACCAAACTGGTGTGCACAGCGGTGTGGCGTATATGGCTCGAGAATCACTCTATCCCCCAGACGCAAAGGGAGGAGTCCATAACGGAGGCTAATGAAGAAGCCCGCCTCTGAAGAGCCCAATCTCAACCTCTCACGGTGCTCTCCCTCAGGACCACCGTCATACATGATCAAATCCTCATGCTGGATATCATAGCAGGCACACTGTCGCCCGCTGGCAAGCCTGATGAAGCCTCCACTGTCGCGGAAAAGCACACGCGCTCGCTGAGGTGGTATGTGAGTAGCCCTCGCACCAGCAAGCTCTGCCAATGCCGGCAATTGACGAAGGGTATCACCACTCATAGCTGGGGTATACAACCCTTACCAATACAAATGGGCCCAGCCAAAGAGATCATGATATGGGATGATCTCCATGCAAAAGGAGGGATCGCATGATGTCGAGACAATCCTCATAAATCTGAAGAGGTTCGTCAAAGCCGGGATGGCCAAAGAAATCAGACGCCCCCGTGCTAACTTACTGGCCATGACAAATGTGTCGGGTCTGATGATGCCAGCTGGCTGGCTGGGAATGACGAAATAGCATAGCCACCATGATAAAAAGGCGGTCAATACAGTCTCCCGCCTTATCTCTCTATGACGAGAATAACATGGCCTGAAAGCCTGACCACTATGAATGATCTCATCCACCCCAGTGCCAAAAGGATCCAGAGGGTGAGCGAATATCTGACAGGGCTGTCTCACCTGATCAGTAAAATGACGAATCCAAGTGGAGAACGTCACATCCCCTGCTCTAGAAAGAGTATGATATATGTAGAAGAGTCGTCTAAGAGCAAGAGGGAATATGTGAACACCCTCAGACGATCTCTGGGCCAGTACGGTATCAAGAGGGACATACTCGTCATAGGGATCGCCAAAGATAGGCAGCCCTGACACCCTCTGAAGCTCCAAAGGTGAAATGGTCAACTCACGGTCAGCTAGAACAACCGTGTTGGATGCATACCTCCACCTCTCCGTCAAAGCCTGAAAGAAAGATGGATCCCATGTATACTCAAAGAGAGAAAGGAAAACGGCTTTATAGATGCCAACCTTCTTCAGGGCCTTCTCTTCTTTATGCAGCATGTATCTGACCCAGTCAACCAAGCATGCCTCCTTCTCCAATGATCCAGGGAGAAGCCGATGAGGGATCCAAGGCAAAGCCTCAACTTTTACCATGTTTAAGCCCAGCAAATGCAAAGGGTTTGGTGAACAATCTGCGGTGACAGGATGAAGAGTGTCACCCGAAATGGAATGAAAATCACTCTGATGAAGCACAGATCCTCTACGATAACTGTGACATATCTTCAGACGAGTCTCCGGCGTCCAATCATGAGGATCGTCAGGAAACTTCCCTCTCATGGGGAAAAGCTCTACAGGCAAGGGATCATGCCGGCTGAACGGAACCCCTGCATAAGCACATGAATGCATAATCCTGATGAAATGATATGATATGATGTGCTATGATCCAGATACAAAATAATTTGAATGAATGCCATGAAGATGAATGAAATGCAACCCTAAACAAACTTGGGTCGTGAATACGCCCAGGTCCTTCAGACATGCAAGGTCAGCATTATGAATAGCTTCCAGTACCCCCCAACCCAGAAGCAAATGCAACAATGAAACTTGAGTAAATTCCAAGTTATGATATGATATAAGGTATGGCCTACCTAAAACTTCAAATATACGAATGCTAGCATGGTTACTAGACTACATGATTTTCCCATTACCCTCTCACTGGTGGGTTGGCTGGGACGCCTGTCCCTCAATGCCGTCAAGTGGCTGACAGGTGATACTATTTCACCGCCTCCGTGATCAGAGTAATGTTTCAGATGCGTGATCTAAGGGGACTTAGGGACACCTGTCATTCACTGCCACTTAGATTGGCTGATAGGTGCTACTATTCCTATACCCCTGTGATCGGATTGAATTCCTGGACCGAATGATCGGAAGACAAACCCCGGGTTCCACATCCTGTATGTTTTTTGCCCCGGATAAGCCTGAAGACCATCCATCCACATCCCATTAACCCCATGCAAGCACAAGTGTAAATGAGGTTTAAGTAAAACATACCTCTATACCCTGTCATAGCTGAAGAATGATGATCAAGTCAGCTTTTGAAACCGTCAACGCCTGACCTGAACTCCTATACCTGCAACAGAGCAAGTAACATGGCTAAATTGAAAATTCATAAGTGTATGAAGTACACTGGGGGCACCTGGCTGAGCTGTTCAATCCCCACAGTCTTCACACCCCACCCAGGTGGGAGCATTTGTTGTACCCTAAAATATTGCTAAATTTAAAATGGCAATGTTTTAATGTTTGAAAAATACTAAGGGTACTTGAAACCTTTTAAAATGGATCAAGAGCAATGCATTGGAGTTTATATAATGATTTCCCGTGAAATACCATGAATTTTGATATGCTATGCAGTTTCTAACTCAAAGTATTCAAGGAGTTATGAAATTTTAAATGGAATTGCTGATGTGGCATGCTCTGGTTGGTGCCACGCAAGCACAGAAGGTCTACATGTCAGCCAAGACCTCTCTGGGTACAAGTTTTGGGTTCGCAAGCCAACCCTTACAGTCTGGACCTACTTGTCATAGGCACAAGTTCATTTTCGCTAGGTCTCAGAGATGGATAGACTCGGTATACGGGTTTATAATTCTATGCACCGGACTGTCATTGGTTTGGCTCATGATGCACCGAGACCAACCAAGACGCGACTTAAGTCGCTGAGTTTAAAACTCGGCGCTCGCGACCCCTTCAGTCTCCATGCTCCTGGCGCTTATGAGCCGACGTTGTATACATTAAACGGTGCACTAACACCGGGTTCGGACAAAAGAAAGAAGAAGAGAAAGACGCCGATTGGCTGAGTTCTAGAGAGAATGACAAGTGGGGCCTACCTGTCAGCACCCTCTCTCCTTCATTTCCTTCTTCCTTCTCGCTATGTTGCTAAATTGAGGAGTGGGGTTCAAAGGAAGGGAGTGTACTATACATACATCATTACCCGAGCTTGTCAGAGGAGTATATACACTCTTCTCCTTGCCAGAGCACCTTCAAGAGAAGCCTTCTTCACAAGCCGCGATATCCGCCGAAGAAGAGATGACTTGGAAATGGAGACGAGCAATTAAGCCCGAATTAGACTCTGGGACTTATCAAACATGTATTATACGATTGCACGATAACCTCAGAGGTGTTAATTTGAAGGGAGGATGCCCAATTTTATCTGCACCATGACTCGGCTTCACATAGGATCCAAGATAGAGGCGAGATACATGCCTGGTTGTCAGAGATGGTAAATTAAGCTTCGGCACATGTTAATACGACGAAGATGATGCTATGTGTTAACCCCTCATGCTTTGAAGCGCATTGGTTAAAGCCGGCTCACTTTAAGATCAAACCGGCACGGGTGTAGCATACCAAGACTGATGAAGCCGTTGCCAGCTCTCTGGTCCCCAGGGACACGTGCCTTGCACTCCCTGGATGATGCCAAACAGGAGAATATTCTCCCTTCAATGCCATTGATCACGTAATGCATGCATGCTCTCTGTGGCCGGCCGATTAAGGGCTCAAAGTCATGACACCTCACCTCTGGATTGATCCAAGGGCTATGAATGGATGTATAACATGGAAATATCTCAACCAATGTTTAATGCATGATCTCCTGCCAGATGGTACATGAATGGACATGGAACAGCTTGAACCATTAAACAAACAGCTGTGGTGCATGATGAACCAAGCCCAGCTGATGCAGAGCTATGCCCTAGCTCCCTGCCCTATATAAGGCACCCCATACTCATGAAAAATATAGAGCAAGATATAGAATAGAGAGAGAGAGAATAGATAGATACATAGAGATATTGTAAGAAAGCTCTCTAGGTTAGCCTCTTTCAAATTCATAAGTGCAAAAGCTTGTTGCTTTCTTCCCTTTTCTGCAATCTAATAGGTATAGTATAGTTCTTGAGGTCTTTTTCGACTATTTGATGTAATAATTCCAGAGGTGAATGAAATTCTTCTGAAAATTTCCATTTTTGTTGATTTTTACTATATTTCTTGTTGCTTGCTTGATCCCTTTTCTCCAGATCTGTTTGTACTGATAATTAGCTGTTTTGAAGCTTGAAAGAGAGAGCTTTGTGCTTAGGCACAAGGCTTGATGATCAATTTCTTCTTTTCTCTCTTCTTTCCCTCTTTGCTTCACCTTTTTTCATAAAAATATAGAAGCTTATATTAAAGGCATTGATAGGATCTGTATATTACACTTAAATAATGACCTTCTTTTCTGTTTGATCTTGATTTTATACAAAAATATACAAGTTAATGCATATATGCATGTATTTTGCTCTTTTCTTCTTCTTTCTTGCCTTTTCTGCCCTTGGATCCTTTAACAAAGTGATAAGTTATGAAGATTTGGAGTAGTTGAGCCTTATGGTATCCTCCCATATCTGATTATCATGTTACTTTGATTAAAAGATCTAATATGAGGGTTTAAAGTGAATAAAAATCAAAATATACACACACAAGGGTTGTAGCAGTTGAGCCTTATGGTATCCTCTATAATTCCTTAATAAACAAAGGCCTAGTTGCAAGTGAGACCTTCAGAAATGACAAAAGCATACTGTTATGCTGCCAAAATTCACAATTTTGTCATTTTTGAAGGACTTAATTGTAAATAGTGAGAAGCTGAGGGTTTGAATACAAATAGGCAGTGACTAAGGTCACTTTTTGTCATTTGTACTTCATTCCTAATGAAACTTCAATGATTTGCCCTTTAATCAAGTGAAAAGATCATTAAAACACAATTTTATAACAAACCAGGGACCTCCCTGCATAAATCCATGCTCTGACAGCTTTGAAATGTTTTAAATATGTTGAATCTTTGAATCTTGGAGCTTTGATCTCATTTCTATGTTGTTTTACACCCAAAACAGTGGCTATATGCCCTTGAAAACCTGTTCTGATGCAAACCAGACCTTCATCCATGTCCAAATCATGTTTAACAGACCTATGGTACTGTACCAAGTCCAAACCAGCAGCCCTAAGCAATGCAATACCAACTGGTACATGAAATGCCTCCCAAAGGGTAGATTTGACCCCTGCTGACAAATCAGCAATTCTGGACCAAACCAGGGACTAAATTGAAAATGTAAAAACACAGTTTGATAGAGGACTAAAAAAAAACACTCTCCTCACAAATTTTCCATTTATTGGATTTTTCTGCTATTTTTAATGATTTTCCAAAGTTCAGATTTCTGAAAATAATAAACTGCACTGTGCAGTATACTGGAAATCCAATACCAGTATACTATTTTGACCTTTTCATGCATCACATGATCTCTAAAGTTTGCTCAAATCCAAGTTGCATAGCATCCAGAATTAAATCATGAATTAAATACAAAAACCTGTGCACTGTTGGACCATTATACCCCTGACAGTTTCATAAAATTCTTAAAAATGTAAATAAATTCCCCAAAATGGTAAAAATGGTTATGGATCCTCTTGATACATTGTATTTCATGTCTGTGACCTTGCCCAATATGATTCTTCATCAAAATCCAAATTTAAATGAAGATTTGAGTTTGTAAAATGTTAAGTCATATGCACCATATGCATGTATTTCATATAATCAATCTCCAAATCAAATTCAATGTTTCTAAACTCTCTGACATACTCAAATGAGATTTAAATGATGAAATAAGAACCCCATATTGATGAATAGCCTCTGTACCACCGACTGGTAGTGAGTTGGTACCAATCCGAGAGCTTCAAACCCAAACCATGTTCATTAAGTACTCAAATCTCAAATCAATGCTTCTGCGAGCTTCCATATCCTTAAACGATGCTACATAATCGATCAATGGAACAAATCTCATGATAAATCAGATCTGAGACTAAATCGGTACCGATGTATCGCATGTCAGACTTAAAACTGCCGCCTCAATGGCCGGTGGCGGCCGACAATGCCATCAATAAGCTCCTGAGACCATGACGATGCAAACTGCAGCGGCCCAAGGCTTGGCATGGCCGAAATAACACCGGAGAAGAAAGCCCTCCTCTGCACTGGTGTAGTCCAGTTCTCTCGACTGAGAGGAGGCACTGTGCAGTTCGCACGAATCCTGATGCAATATGATGCGTTAGATCCAGGCGCCAAAATAAATTTAAATCTAATATCCAAATCTTGATGCACAAGCCCAATCCAAAGGCCCGCATTTCCCCTCTGTTAAAACAAATGAACTCTGACAGATGGGGCCCACATGTCGGGTTTAATGAGACACAGTACTCTGCACAAATCTTAAAGCCCAATCTGAAGGCCCATAAGCCTCTGTGCACATCTCAAAGGCCAAACACACATCCTAAAGACCCATATCTCAAATCCAAAGGCCCAGATCACTCTCAAATTAAATAAAATTAAATAAATAAACATGTTTTACAAATAGGTCCTTCTGACAAGTTTTATTTACAGCGCAGTCCTTGAAAATTTACAAATAGGTCCCTGACTATATAAAACCTTCTCAAATAGGTCCTTGGAAGCCCAAATTTCATTCCAAACCTCATCAAAAGCCCAAATTACATTCTCAGGTCCTTCCATGTTTACACCTAGGTCCCTGGAACATAAAAATATTTACAAATCAGTCCTTTTTAATCATAACTTGTTCATTTTAAGTCCAAATTGACTCAAACCAAAGCCAAATGAATTCAAATTCAATTCTCTATCATTCCAAATCAAAATTAAATATGTTCAAACTCCAACCATGATTTGAAATGACCAGAATACCCCTCTTTTGAATTTAATACAATATTTCATAAATAAATCATGAATTTTATAAAATATGACACATGTTCTGTTAAATATAATTGTAAATGCATACACAAGTCTTCCATGACCAAAAGAGTCCTGTTTCATGACCAATATATATACAGGAACCCTGATCAATATTTAAAGCAATTGAGAACCCCCAAATACATGCTTAAATGATAAATACATGAGCCCTTTTAGCCCCATTACTCAGTTCAAGTCAAATAGGCACAAATCCTGGATTGAACGAGGTGTTCAGTTAGACCTGACACGTCTTTCTGATGTAATTAATGGCGGGGGCTACCGATCATGAACGTAGGTCTGGCTAAGGGTGAACTGGAAGGTATGCAGAAAGATGTCTAGCAATTCACCGAGTTCAGCGTCCGCTCATGTTTGCCTAAGAGACTGGAGCATTGAACCCATGCGGGAGCATTCCCCTACAAATGTAACAGCATCGTTAGCTAACCTAACCATGCGAATTTTTGCGCCCTACAGTCATACCTTACGGTTGGTATCCGTATGAGATACCTTTTGTATGTCATACTTTTACCAGATAGTTTGTACCTGGATGATTATATCTATATCTGTATTATGTCTATGATTGTGATGTGATGAGTATATTTTTAATTGCCTTGTAAGCATACATGAAGTTGTATGCTTACGGCGGGGCTCTGTCACTAGTTATGGCCGCGGGGTGTGACATGCACTCATGCGTGCAGCAGGAGAAATCCCGAATGTCGTGCCCTCCAGGTATGAATCTCGGAGGATAATCTCAAGACCCAATCCCAAAACGGTTGATGACACTGTGATTGCCATCTATAAGGCCCACAGGCAACTACGCCATGTCAAACAGTGCAGGACCCGATACTATGCTCCTCCTGTTGCCAAAACTGCTACACCAGCTGATGCTCATGCTAGGCTGACCTACCCAGTGCAAATACTGAGCAAGTCCAAACCCAATGCACCAGCCCATAAACTGGGGGCACCCGCCAGTGCCCGACCTTCTGTGTTCACGAGGCTCTCCTCCCCAGCCAAAGGGCTGGGGGCATTTGAAAGTGCCTCGTCCTCTACTATGACCAAATCTATGTCAGCTCCACAGCTGGGGGCACCTGACGGTGCCTCATTAAAACCTAGTCTCCGCAGAGGGTTGCGGGCCCATGCTGCTCGACATGCTAATAGCGAGGGGTCATGCTCTACCTCTCCAACGTCTAAACCTATCAGCGTACATGATCGGCTGGGAGCACGGATTGACCCGTGCCCAATACAAAGAAGTCTGACGGTGATTGCTCCAAATGCCATCCATAAGAAGCGCAGGGTTATAGCAACACCCTCCGATTCGGATGAAGAGGCCACTGTATGCATGATATCCATACAAGAGGATTCCGCGGAAGAATATGAATCTTCCGAAGATGCGCCTGATACCACTGTCTTTATGGTTGACAAAGACGGTGCAGGCCCAAGCAATGAAGGGAGAGGCTCCAATGAACCTCCAGTCTCCGTTAGACGGCCTGGAAAAGAGCCCGCTGTTCTGTCTAATGAAGCCGACATAAGTGGCTCTGCTCAGGCCATTCATAATGCAATGTCTAATGTAGCCAGGCTCATCAGGTCAATATGGCACCACCTGATCCCATGGCAATGTATAACCAAATGCAAGCTGAGATACAAAACCTTCGGGCTCAACTATATCAAAGTCAAGAGAAGGAGAGAAAGATGGAGCTTCTCCTTCATGAAAAAGGTCACATAGACCAGGAATGTGATGATATACCTCTGCCCGATCAAGCAGGCCCTTCTGGAGAACCCATTAATCCCCGGATTGAACATAGAGCAAACTGGAACAATCAGATGCAGACGACTCCTCTCATGACCGAAGATGATGTCAAAGATATGGTGATTCGGCAGATGCGGCTAATGGGAATAGCCAATGATAAACCTCGTCATCAAATAGGGAAGCCATATCCCCCTGCTTTTGATATACCCAGATATCCTCCGACGTATTCCGTCCCTCTATTCAACAAGCTCTCGGGTGATAGCATTAACGATCTCAACCCGAAACAACATGTGAACCATTACATGATACAATGCGGAGACTCGACGAGAAATCAAGCCTTCGCCGACAATTCTCTATGAGCTTAGCTGGACCAGCTTTTGACTGGTATTGCTCTCTCGAGCCTGGAAGCATACACTCATGGGACCATATGGCGTCCCTCTTCATAGATAGGTTTGCTACTACAACCAATCAGATTAGGTTGGCAGACCTTGCGTCAATGAAACCCAAGTTTGGTGAGTCAGCCATGTCATTCATCACCAGATGGCGCAATGCGAGTGTCAAAGCAAGTCACTCCATGCCTAAAAAAGAAGCTGTTGAACTGATAATCCGGAACTTCTCCGGTAAAATGCGAGAATGGTTAAGTATAGCTAACATAAGCACTTACCAGGAACTCATAGACACCATATCCCGTATCGGGTACGCAAAGATGGATGTACCAGCCGCCTCATCCTCGCGGCCGAGGAATGATTACTCAAGGAGGAATGAATCGAAAACCGTGTATGCCGTCAGAAATGACAACCCGGGTTCCTCCGATGAAGATAACAGGAGAGTTAATAATAGACCAAACTTCTCCAATAATCGCAGTAATCAGGGCAACCGCCCTGGAATGTCCTTTGAAGAGCTGAAAAGAAAGAAATACTCCTTCAAGAAGGAAAAGACCTTCAAAATATTCAAGCAAGCCCTGGAAGATGGTCTAGAGCTGCCTGCATGCAAACGCCCTGATGAAATGGGCATGACAAATCACCCTAAATTCTGCCCCTATCATAGAGTGGTGGGTCATCCAATAGAAGACTGTTGGGTATTCAAAGATCTGATTGAGAAAAGAATTCAAGAAGGTCGCATGCATCTGGCGCCAAGTGCCATGCAAACCCCTGCAAGTCATGAGCAGGTAAATGTCATCTCGCATGTTGAGATTGTCGAAAATCATGCAGTGGAGAGTCCTGATGATGGAGCACGGCAAGTTCATCTCTCCAAAGAGACAAGAAAGTAGCTGAGGCAATTAATGAAAGCTCCTCATGTCAAATGGGATCATGATCTGAATCCCTCGGTGCCAAGGCCCTCCAATCGGGTCATCCATCGCAAATCCCACGGAGGTCAGAAGAATAAGAACCCGGCCGATGCATCCAAGCCTCCCAGAGTCCCCAAGCCCATGTTGGACTCTGAAGAAGTCAAACAGAGTGCTCCTCTAAAGCCTGTGCTTCTGGATTTTATCCCAGAAAATGTCCTAGCCGCTATGATGGGCCTCAAACTTGAAAAAGGGGAATGCAGCTCAACCCCTCATGTTAAAAATGATGAAAACCCAGAATGTTATGATAAGGAAGGTGAGGCTGAGTGTTACATGGTGTCTCCAAGACCGCACCAGTCATCTGATAATTCTGATGATGAACCTAAACCTGAACCCATATTAGAGTCAAGGTATGAAGACAAATCTGATAAAGTCACATGCCGATACTGAAAGGAAAGATTTGGAGTTGATTCCACTTTCCAATGTGACAAGTGCTACAAATATGCCTGCACTGAATGTGTCACAGGAGAAATATTACCTCCTCTATCAGATGACCGACACTTTGAATACATGTGTCCGAATTGCAGATGGGATAAACATGAATCCAAAATAAATAAAGAATATGATGAAAAATGGGAAAAGTTAAGCAAAGGCGATACTTCCTCAAGAGATGGAAAGAAGAAGAAGGGTGAAAATTCAAGGCCCTACTCTAAATCCAAATCCACCTCTTCCAGAAAGACCAAAGGTGATGACCCTGATGGAGGAGCAGCAGGAGCCGCAGCCCACTGCTACATGATAGAAGTAGAGTCCGACTCGTATGACGATAATGAGTCTGAGTTAGATTGGGACTCTAAAGGGAATGTACTCGTAAAGAAAGCCCTCTGCGCCGAATGTGAAGAAGAAGGCGATTATTGGGTAATGTTTGAATGCCATAGGTGCGTTCGGGTATTCCACCCACCATGTATCACTCCAGATGGAAAAGAAGCAGCGGTCATGGATGATAGATATGACTCCTATATATGTCCGAGTTGTGAGGTGCTCTATGCCCGCGAAAGCTCAAAAAGACAGAAGACAAACCAAGGAGATGACCTGGCTCAATTTGAAGAAGAGTTCGGAAGCATAGTCTCTTGCCATACATGTGAAGTGCAAGGGAACTCCTGGGAGATGTTTGAATGTGATAAATGCGGCGGTACACACCATCCGCTCTATGCTACTCTTGGTGGAGAAAAGGTTGAGACCAATGATGTGAGTGCCAAAAATGTATCTTCAAACGAGTTCAAACTCGGGCTAATATCATGAAGAAAGCCCATAATGAAATGACATCACCCAGATGGACCGTAAAAATAGATGAGCGGGCTTCGAGGCAAAGATGGCACGAGGCCCTTATAATCCAAAAGGCTAAAGCAGACATAAGAGAAAACTATTGCTCAGCCTATGAAATAAGCCCACTTCCCGAATATGAAAAGGGACAACTCGTCTGGGTTGTAAAAGAAACTCCCAGACTCATGGCCATTAACTCATGGGGCCCATATGAGGTGGATCAAATCCTGAACAACCACCAATACAAATTGATAAACTACAAGAGTGGTGTGCCCACTAAGCCAATAAGCAGCTGATACTTGAAACCGTTCTGGATGGGTGATACACTTGACACCTACCACCAGGAGTACTTCAGTGACTCATGAACGGTTATGTCAAAACTGTCCATCATGCTCATGGCAGTTACACACGGAAACCATGACGGGCATCATGGCGCCCGAGGGAATGATATATACCTCTCCCCAAATGGAAGTCGACATCTCTGAGTTTCAAACTTCCCAAACTTTCAAATTGCAAGCATTGCCTCAATGGCTCTGGAGCGACCAATCCGTGATGACTGGGCCACAATGCCACTCACACCTACCGAGAACATGGGAGATAACCCCCTCGAAGAACCGGAAGGCCTGATGGTCGTCTTCCCAAGCAAAGACGCCCTGCCTCATAATTTCTTATGGCTAGGCCATTCCATATTCATTTATGTTAGGAATGGGATAATGACGTCATTCACCAAATACCACATAAGGCAACATATCGCTAATAGGCTCGATGCCAATGCTAGAACCTTCACAATTGCGGATGTGGACGAGCACAACGCTCACTATATTTTGATATGCCCTGATGAGATGACCAAGATAAGGGCCTTGAACCTAGGAGCCATTACCATTGAACCTCCTGTTCGACGAATGTCTGTTCTTGACCTCCGACTACCTGGATAGTCAGCTGCTCATGAAGGAGAGTTTTTACCTCTCACGCACCGCGCACGCATACGACTGCGTAGAGTGACATTGCATCTTTGGAACCCCGCTGATATCCACACGATTATAGCCGGATTCAGGTTCCCACTGGCGATTGCCCCATATTTCTCCAACATAAACTATGATACCCTACGGTTATTGATTGCCTGCGGGGCCCTAAGGATGATTCCTCGACAGTTATGGTTGTCTGTCGAACCTATCTGTAAGATAGTAGATGTGGAAATTGAAGGATGGGATGAAGAAGAAAACGGGCCTCTTCCGCCTAATGATACTGAAAGTGCCGTGCAAGGATCAAAGCCTCCTCCACCTGCATCTGCACTTGACAAACCTGGCCCTTCTCAGCCAGCCATGATGCCATCACCCTCAGAGCCTTCTGTGTCTGGCCAAGATGTGAGGCCCGCAAAGCGCCAGAGAGATGATCCCGCTCCCCAATGATCAGGAGCGATGAAATGTTATATGTTCAAAGCCATGCCATGTTATGTTTATGTTTCTATCTATGTAATATGATAATATGAAAATTATGATGCTTATGTTATACCTCGCTCCCATGTCTACCAAGCGCTTAATACTTCGTACCATGAACTCCACAAAATAAACCCATGAACTCCACATGAAATAATCCAAAATTATGAAATTTCCAAACTCCATAATAAAGTTTCTAAAATGACCCTGATATATGTTGAACCTATGAATAAGTTGCCAAAAATACACAACCATAATAAATGTGTATGCGAAAACCTCTAC
This sequence comes from Carex arenaria, assembly GCA_964058825.1. Classification (NCBI taxonomy): domain Eukaryota; kingdom Viridiplantae; phylum Streptophyta; class Magnoliopsida; order Poales; family Cyperaceae; genus Carex; species Carex arenaria. The sequence continues at coordinate 312,980 of CAXKVW010000198.1, forward strand.
ATGATGATGATGGACCCAATCGCCGGCAAGTGAAATTTGTCGTGAGCGAAATGTAAGGTCCCCCAACTAGCCATAAATTCCATAAAGGCCTCACGCCACAAAATGGGCCTTGTTGGGTTGTGCCCTTAAACAACCAACACTGGCAGGTCCGTCAGGCCAGTATGTAATACAGGATGGACAAGTTTTATTACTTTGTACTTTGAACAAAGTGGGCTTTGGTGTTGTGCCCTTAAACAACTACCACCAGTTTTGTCTTTCTTCCCGGTTTAATGTGAAAAGAGAGACAAGGTTTCTCCATTGCCCTTTAAGCAATGGGATGCCTAATGATGATATCTCAAATAAAATAAAAAATAAGTGAAAGCGGTCTTTTTAGACTATTTTAAATCTGAAGGCATAAAACCCCTTTCTTTCAAAATGAACAAAATTGGCGATGCATTTCCCGCTAAGCCACTGCCTAAGGACTGACACCGCATAGGTTGTCCAGGAAAGCAATGAGAGGAGTGAAGTATAATTCCACCCTACACAAAAATACACACACGCGCACATGATATAAGATTCCACCATATTGACAAGAGTGGAGAGATGAGAGGTCCACATTTAAAGTCTCACGTGCAAAATGGGCTTTGTCAAGCTTGTGCCCATAAAACAATTGTCACTGGTACGCTCATCTAGCCAGTCATTTAAAAGACGAGCAAGCTTTATAATTTGTGCTGGACAAATTAAGGCTTTGATATTGTGCCTGATGCCGGGTAGGCTATGAAACAATTATCACTGCCCCCAGTAATGTCCTGGGAGGCCATGAGAGGAGTGATGTAAGATTCCACCCCACAAATAAATACACACATACACATATCTGCACACGAATACATATAATACACAAGTCCCACCTTATGGACAAGAGTGGAGAGATGAGAGGCCCACATGTAAAGCCTTACGCACAAAATGGGCTTTGTCAAGCTTGTGCCCCTAAAACAATTGTCACTGGTACGCTCGTCTAGCCAGTCATTTTAAAAAGACGAGCAAGCTTTACAATTTGTGCTGGACAAATTGAGGCCTTGATGATTGTGCCTGATGTCGGATGGGCTCTAAAGCAATTATCGCAGCCCACCAACCTATGTCCAATCGAGGTTTGACCCCTCCAATGCATGATTATGATACCAGCCCTTACCCGGGCTGTATGAAACCCAACACCCATAGAAGGCTCTTCCAAAACCTCGGCCCATGACATATATTTAGTCCCACGGGCCCAATAGCAAAAAGTGAATGAATGATATTCCCATACGATATGCGGAACCTATGTCCCACCGCGGCTATAGATCAAGCGCTCCGCCATGACCTCAGACAAAATATCCTCACCGTGGCCATATATGGAAATTCCTACTGTGTTCACATACAAAAAACCCTGCCCTGATGATGTGCAGAGAAACACCGCTTGAGGCTAATGATGCGACCTGATTCCCGTATGAGGCTTTACAGATCAATGTTTTATAACCAGTTCCACCGAGGCTAATATTTGAAGGTCCCACTTAAGCTCATACCTTATAATAGTCCCATGAGCTACATGTGAAGAAATCTCGTCCGGACTTATGCCATGCTATGCCAGCCTGATTTGAGGCTATACAGGAGATCCTATGCCCGTAATAGGCTATGTGAATCCCTGATGAATGATATGACCATGCCAGGACCGACCCTAGAGGATTTCCTGATGAGAATACTTGAGATAACTTCTTGATGATATAACTCCTATGATGAATGCACTTGAGGTAGCCCCTCGGGTACGATAGATGATGAAATGACGGGGCGCCACTCTGATAGATGATGTTATGACGGGGCGCCACCCCGATAGATGATGTTATGACGGGGCGCCACCCCGATAGATGATGATATAACGGGGCGCCACCCCAATAGATGATCATATGACGGGGCGCCACCCTAAGAGATGATGATATGATGGGGCGCCACCCCGATTAATGTTGAAATGACGGGGCGCCACCCCTATTAATGTTGATGATGCCGAGGTATGGTCCCTCGATGAATGATGATGTGACGGGGCGCCACCCCGATGAATATTGAAATGCCGGGGCGCCACCCCGATTAATGTTGAAATGCCAGGGTGCCACCCTGATGGATATTGATGATGCCGAGGTATGCTCCCTTGAAGAATGTTGATGATGCCGAGGTATGTTCCCTCAAAGAATGTTGATGATGCCGAGGTATGTTCCCTCGAAGAATGTTGATGATGCCGAGGTATGTTCCCTCGAAGAATGTTGATGATGCCGAGGTATGTTCCCTCGAAGAATGTTGATGATGCCGAGGTATGTTCCCTCGAAGAATGTTGATGATGCCGAGGTATGCTCCCTGGAAGAATGTTGATCATGCCGAGGTATGCTCCCTCGAAGAATGTTGATCATGCCGAGGTATGCTCCCTCAAAGAATGTTGATGATGCCGAGGTATGCTCCCTCGTTGAATGCTGATGATGTCGAGGTACGGTCCCTCGATGAATGTTGATGATGCCCGAGGTGTCCCCTCAATGAATGAATAATACCCGGAGTGACTCTCCAATGAATGATTTGACCAGAGCCCGCATGATTGAACCGGCTCCCCTTTAAACTTGTCCCACCGACATTGAATATATACCAGACACTCTAGAAGCTATTGCTCCCACGGGGGCCCACAAGGATTTCGCAGAAGACCCATGGTCAGGCTTCTGCTATGTTCCGCTTCATCTGTGAAACTCTGATGCGCTAAAAGCTGGGTTGTCACCATGATTGCGATGCCAGGTACTACCATAGCTGTATGGCATATGTGCGTGTTCTGCTGATACCTGAAGACGAATTTCGCAAGCCCAGGGCCTGGAAGGAGTTTTCCACATTCGATGTAAGATCCGTGAAGTCAAATAGGTAGGATCGATGCTAAGTGCGTGATGCCGGACTCGGCATGTAACCGAGTCTGAAGGCGGGCATTCCTCTCCCAAGTGGGGTGTTCGATCTCCGCTTCATCCGTGAAATCTGATGCGCTAAAAGCCGGGTTGTCACCATGATTGCGATGCCAGGTACTACCAGAGCTATATGGCATATGCGCGTGTTCTGCTGATAACTGAAGATGAATTCCGCAAGCCCAGGGCCTAGAAGGAGTTTCCACATTCGATGTAAGATCCGTGAAGTCAAATAGGCAGGATCGATGCTAAGTGCGTGATGCCGGACTTGGCATGTAACCGAGTCTGAAGGCGGTCATTCCTCTCCCAAGTGGGGTGTTTGATCTCCGCTTCATCCGTGAAATCTGATGCGCTAAAAGCCGGTTGTCACCATGATTGCGATGCCAGGTAGTGTCAGAGTTGTATGGCCCATAAGCGTGTTCTGATGATATCTGAAGACGAATTCCGCAAGCCCCGGGCCTGGAAGGAGTTTTCCACATTCGATGTAAGATCTGTGAAGTCAAATAGGCAGGATCGTTGCTAAGCGCGTGATGCCGGGTTCGACATGTAACCGAGTCCGAAGGCGGGCATTCCTCTCCCAAGTGGGGTGTTCGATCTCCGCTTCATTTGTGAAACTCTGATGCGCTAAATGCCAGTCGTCACTATGAATGCGATACCAGATAATGCTAAAGCCCTAAAGTCTGTAAGCGGGTTTCTAGCAAAGTCTGATGAAGGGTTCCGCAAGCCTAGGCCGGGAACCCATAAACGCGAATATACACATCTGAGTCTACTTGAGAATTATTTTGCCGCTTAGAACCCGGTGAGAGAAAACTTAGAAGAATTGGATATACGTTTGAGTTAACCAGAGACTATTCCATCGCTTAGAACCCGGCGGAAGAAACTCAAAAAGCTCAAACAAAACACAGACACAAACCATGAACCAAAGCATATATATACAGCCAGAATATGATCATGCATAAACCACAGACGAGGGTCAGCTCGATGGCGTAAACCCCACCAGATGATAAAACAAATCGGTCCTAATGATGATGTGCTACATACGGCACAATGGTCATGCAAACACCAGGAGTCTCCGAAACCTCCTGGGGGCAACCCGGAGCTGCTACATCCTCCTCGCTGAATCTGCCAACCTCTGCCTGATCCATACCTGCATAATAAAATGGTCAGCAGAATGATGATATGAAAAGAAACAATGCTTTGAAGACAAATGAATGATGCAAGTATGAACAGAGCTCGGGCCATGCATGGCCGGGTCATCCAAACATGAAGGTCAGCATTATGAACAGTTACCGATACCCCCAATACAGAAGCAAATGCAACAATGAAAACTTGAGAAAATTCCAGGTTATGATAGAACATGAGGTAATGCCTACCTAAAACTTCAGATATACGAACTGCTAGCATGACTACTAATCTACATTTCCCCTACTCTGTCAACGTTGATTTGGTTAGGACGCCTATCCTTTATTGCCACATAGGCTGGCTGATACACGGTACTATCACGACGCTTATGCAACCAGAGTAATACTTTAGATGTGTGATCTAAGGGGAATTAGGGACGCCTATCCTTCATTGCTACTTAGGTTGGCTGATAGGTGATACTATTCCTATACTCCTGTGATCGGATTTAATTCCTGGATGTGTGATCGGAAAGACAAATCCTGGGTTCCACATCACGTATGTTTTTTGCCCCGGATAAGCCTGAAGACCATCCATTCACATCCCATAAACCCCCATGCAAGCACAAGTGTGTATGAGGTTCAAGAAAGCATACCTCTATGTCCCGTCATAGCTGAAGAGTGATTATCAAGTCAGCTTTTGAAACCGTCCATGCCTGACCTGAATTCCAACTACCTGCAATAGAGCAAGTAACATGGCTAAAATGAAATTTCATAAGTGTATGAAGTACACTAGGGGCACCTGGCTGAGCTGTTCAATCCCCATAGTCTTCACACCCCACCCAGGTGGGGGGCATTTGTTGTACCCTCAAATATTGCTAAAATTGAATTGGTAGTATTTTGATGCTTGGAAAATACCAAGGGTACATGAGAGCTCTTTAAAATGGATCAAGAGCAATGATTGGGAATTCATGTACTGATTCCTCATGAAATACCCTGAATTTCGATATGCTATGCGATTTGTAACTCAAAATGGATAAAGAGTTATGATTTTTTATAGAAATTGTTGATGTGGCACACTCTGATTGGTGCCACATAAGCACAGAAGGCTTACAAGTCAGCAACTGCCTCTATGGGTACCCATACAAAGAAATACTACGATGATAAAACATGATTGGCCCGAGTTTTAAGAGACTGACAGTGGAGCCCACTAGTCAGCCCTCCCTCTCCTCTCTTCTTCTTCTTCCCTTCTCCGCTACATGGTTCAAAGCCGAGAAATGAAATTCTGAGAGAAGGATTGAGCTATACCTGAGCTAATATCAAGGATTGTTAGGAGATTATGAACTCTCCTCTTGATTAGAACCCCTTCAAACAATTGTTTTCTCACAAGTCGTATGTTGACCGAGACGGCATGAATATCAAGAAATCGGGGTGGCCAATTAGGACCAACTCGGGTTCTGAGACTCAAAAGGGATGATCAGTGGGTCTTTACGATGCTATTAGAGGAATCAATTTGATATAAAAATGACCAATCAGGCGAGCACCATGAACCAGTGCCATGTCAGAATCGACTCAAAGGTGATATGCATGTTCGAGTTGTCAAGATGGTAAATTGAACTCTGGAATAGCATAAGCCATATGAGGCGATGCTGAGAGTCATGTTTGTGACGTCAGAGATGCTATAAACAAGAAGGGCACATGTTGAAGCCTGATATACCGCCGGAACAGTATAATTCGGCACCCGTGGTTGTTGAGGCGCTAAGTGGTCCCCTGGACACGCGTCAAATGATCATTACAAGCTGCCAAAGAAGGAGAATATCCTCTTTGAATGTCAGGGCCATGCATTTCGCACCTGGCCATGCACAGCCGGCCGATTGAAGGCCCAGATGCAATATCTGATGTTTGAAGCCGATCTAAAGGCTATAAATGATTCAAAGATGATATGTATGTATGAACACGTGATTCTATAACAAATATGCTCCTGGAAATGCATGAATGCACCTAAGCCAATCCAGACCATTGATCAAGCACCTGGTGGCCATGATGAAAGCTAGTATGCAGATGCTCCAGCCTTAAACCCTAGCTTTGCCCTATAAAAGGCACCTTATACCCATGTTATACAAGAGAGTTGATACACAGTAGTTGATAGGGATAAGTTCATATACACCCAAGCTTTAAGCTTCTTCTTCTCCACTGTCATAGGATAGCCATTAACAAATTCTTCAAGTTCTCCTTTGTAGCAGTGCAATTGAATAGGTAATATAGATAGAAGTTGAGATGTAAGGCCCTGAGGGGCCATGTTATGTAATAACTTCCTTTGAATGCAAGCTTTTAGTTGAACTTTTTGTTCTTTCTCTACTGTCATGCCTTTATTCTTGCTTCTTTTTCGATTTCTTCTTTTATTTGATCAATTTGGAGCTTACATGTGAAGATCCTGTGCCAAAGAATAAAGATTGCACCTTGACAAGCATTGCACAGGATCTGATGACCTAAAGTTGCTTTTTATATGCATATTTTCTGTTTTCTTGCATATACACATGATCTAAATCTCTTCCTTAGTGTTTGATGAAGCAAATGGAGAATAAAAATGCATCTGTTGAGCTGCTATAGTTGCTCATGCATTAGAGTTCTTCAAATGCTTTGTTAAAACATTAAAGAAGCTTAAAAAGATAAAAGTGACAATCTGATCCCCTTTGATCCCTTTAAAGTAAGCTTAATGAGTGAAGATGTGGTAATTGAGCTACTTTAGTTCTTGCTGCATCAGATCCATTGAGTTTGCTTTGCAAAAGAGGGATCAAAGGTATTAAAACATGCATAAAACCAGGTCCAGTCAGGTTGAGCTGTATAGCATCCCTACTGGTACCATTGATGAGCCCATATGATACATGATCACTTGTTCCTAGGCATGGACATATGCTATGATGCATAAAACCTAGGTTTCAAGGGGATATGTTGTGCAAATGGTGAGAGGAAGAGAGTAAGGCTATGTACAAGCATCACTTATGCTGATACAGGCTGTGCAGATTCTAACTCAAGGACATCTCAATGATTTGCTCTTTTAAATTATGAAATCACATGTTAAAATCATGACTTTTAAACAAACAAGGGCTTTTATGCAAAACTGTCACTATGACAGAGGTTTAAAATGTTCAAACATGCTCAGCTGAGCTTGATTTCATGATCTTAGAGCTTTGACACCATATTTTGGAGCTTTGATCTTGTCTTCATAGGAACTGGTACCGAATCAGTGGTATAGACCCACTGTACAAGGTTGTTCGACTAAACCAGACCTCATGCACATGTTAAAGCATTGTTACACAGTCCCAGGTACATGACCAAACAAGGACTCAGCATATATACACATGTTATATACCACTGGTATAGTGATATGCACTGTTTAATCTTTGCTGGCAAATCTGTCAATTCTGATAAATACAGGGACTAAGTAGAAAATCCACAAAAACAGTTCAATAAAGAACTCAAAAACAAGCATGTTCATCACACATTTTCCATTTATTGGATTTTTCTGCTATTTTTAATAATTTTCCAAATTTCAGATTTCTAAAAATGATAAACTGCACAGTACACAGTTCTGGAATTCTGATACCAGTCCACTGTTTTGAACTTTGCATACACCAAATGATCTCTAAAAATTCAATAAAAACTATATTTGAAATCTACACTCTCTGTACATGAATTTAGACCCAAAATATGCTCAAATCCGAGTTGTATAGCACTCTTTTTAAAATCATGAATTAAATAGGAAATTTCTGTCACTGATGGACACAAATGCCCCTGACAGCTTTGAACAAGCTCTAAACATGCAAATAAATTCTTAAAAATCATAAAAATGGTTCTGGATACTCCTGATATATTGTATCCTATGTCTATGATCTTATCCAATGTGATTCTTCATAAAAATCCGAGTTCAAATGAAGATCTGAGTTTGTAAATATGCCAAGTCATATGCACCACATGCATATATCATGTATAATCGATCTTCAAACCAAATCCAATGTTCTTAAACCCTATGATATGCTTCAGTATGTTCCTAAACAATGATTCTAGTGTTCAAGTTCGACCCTTGCTCTCTGTAACATATGGTTAGTACCAAATCGGTACTGTACCGAGTTCATATAAATCAAATCATGCTTAATGCTCAAACAAATGTTAAATTGATACTTCTCTAGGCTTCTGTGCCCCAATACGATGACATATGATCAATTGATTAAAGAAAACACATTGAAATTGCTTAAAAATCGGATCCAAAACCAAATCGGTACTGATAGTATCAATGTCAAACTCGTATGGCCGCTCCGATGATCGCCGGCGACCGATAAGATTGCCAATGCACCTCCTTTGGAGAAACGATCCAAACTGCACCGACTCAAGCCTGGCCGTGGCCGGAATCACGCCGGAGGAGAAACCCTTTCTCGGGACTGGAGTCGTCCAGTTCCCTCGACTGAGAAGGAACCATGTGCAGTTTGCACGAATCTTAACGCAGCATGATACGTCGGATGAAGGCGCCAAATAATATTTGAATCTAATATCCGAATCTTGATGCAAATGTCAAATCCAGTGGCCCATGCTCTTCCTCTATTAAATTAAAGGAACCCTGACAAATGGTCCCCACCTGTCGGATTTAATGAGACACAGTACTTTGTGCACATCTCAAAGCCCAGATCAAAGGCCCATAAGCCTCTGTGCACATCTCAAAGCCCAAATCCAAATCTCAAAGCCTAAATATCAAATCCAAAGGCCCAGATCTATTCTGATTTAAATAAAATCAAATAAATATAACCCTTTTACAAATAAGCCCTTCTGACAAGTTTTACTTACAGCGCAGTCCTCAGAAATTTACAAATAGGTCCCTGACTGTATAAAACCTTCTCAAACAGGTCCCTGGAAGCCCAAATTGCACTCCAAACCTCATCAAAAGCCCAAATTACATCCTCAAGTCTTTCCAGAGTTTGCAAACAAGTCCCTAGAACATAAAAATATTTGCAAATCAGTCCTTTTTTATCATAACTTGTTCATTTCAAGTCCAAATTGACTCAAACCAAAACCAAATGAACCCAAATTCAATTCTCTATCATTCTAAATCAAATTTAAACATGTTCAAACTTCAGTCATAACCTGAAATGACCAAAATACCCTTTTCTTAAGTTAATCTCATATTTTTATAATAAAATCACAATTTCTTAAAGTATGTCATATATTTTATAAACACAATCAATTTTTAAACATGCATATAAGTCTTTCATGACATTTCAAAATGACCACAATACCCTTCTTTGCACATGTATCACGATTTCCTTCAAATAAATATGTTACAAGTGTTATGCATGAATAAATAAATGAGTATACATTATGAATGACTATGACTATATGAATGTCTAAAGCAACCGAGAACCCCAAATATATGATTAGATGATAATACATGAACCCCTTTTAGCCCTATTACTCAGTTCACAACCAATAGGCACAAATCCTGGAATGAACGAGGTGTTCAGATTAACCTGATAAGTCTTCCTGATGTAATTAACGGCGGGGGCTTGCGCCCGTCGGAAGTTAAACGTCCCCACAATCAAATAATAAAACCCTAGCTGTCCAATCATGAACGTAGGTCTAGCTAAGGGTGAACCGGAAGGTATGCAGAGAGATGTTCAGTAATGCCCCGAGTTCGGTGCCCCGCTCATGTCCGTCTAAGAGACTGGAGCACTGAACACATGCGGGAGCATTTCCCCACCAATATGTCCACATCGCTAGCTAACCTAGCCATGCAACTTTCTGCGCCCTACAATGCTTTAAACATTTGTATGGTCATGTGCATGTGTATGGTATTGTGCATATATTTGTTTATTTGGTCATGTCACACCTCAGGTTTTTACCATCCAGAGCGTGATTATAACATCATATCGCACGTTTCCTTGGCCTGTCAACCTACGTCGCCAATAGAAAGAAAAACAAAATAACAAAAAGAAGTCAGCTTCAAAGCTCAGTAACCAATTATTTAACGACGCGCTTCTCTATAATTGGCTTAATTTAACAACCGTTCAAACAGGCCGGATTAATCCACAAAAATACACATAAAATTATGCACGCCGGTCTAGGTTATCTGTAAAACAAGTCAAATCATTTTCCATCATCGAACCCGACTGCGACTAGCAATCCCCGCATATCGGTCCCGACCATGACTAGCAGCCCCCGTGTATCGAACAAATCAAATTCCAACCTCAGACGCGCTATCCCGTAAAATATGCCATCATAATCCAGTATGCAATACCAATATCCAAATCAACCATACAAAACGAAAACACAGATTATAGAGAAGTCCGGTTACCTAATAGCGAGACATTCATAATTTCATGACGGATTACAACGGTAGTTGAGAATAAGTACGACGTAGTTGGAATTCGAATCATACATATGATAGGGTTCTTCTTAATCGTTTGTGCAAGGAAAATATGAGAGAGAGAGTGTGCTAGGAAGTTGAATAAAGAGGTTTTAATGGAATCAAATTATACGATCACATTGTATGATTAAATTATATGATCATATTACAAGGAAGTATAAGGGTAGTGGCAGAGAATTGAGGAAAAATTGAAATCGAAGAGCGGATACCACAAAGCAGATAGGCGGCAGGAAAAGAATGAAATAAAAGGGTGCGGTTCCAATTTAAAGGGTGCGGTTCTAATTGAACAACAACAAAAAAATAAAGGAAATAATTTATAGGGCCGGTTATGAGTAGTAAATTTACATCTAAAACTGCAAAGAAAGGGTGTCGGTTAAAGTACATCTAATTGCAAATGTATAATTTTATTTTTATATATATACACTACTACAGAATATGGTGATTGTACACGGATAATCACAAAGAGCTACACGGATTTCCTGCAGTGTAGGATATTAGGGTGTAGGAATGTCCCATCTTTTGCAAACGGATATTTATCCGTGTGCAATTACCAACAACCTAAACGGATTATTAATTAAAAGCCGTGTACAAATCCAACTAGAGCTACACGGTTTTTTAATAACATATCCGTGTAGAAATATCAACATTCCTACACGGATTTCTAATTAAAAATCCGTGTAACTCTCGTCAAGAAAATGATGATAAAATAAACAAATTATCAACAACCTACACGGATTATTTATTAAAAGCCGTGTACAAATCCAACTAGAGCTACACGGTTTTTTAATAACATATCCGTGTAGGAATATCAACATTCCTACACGGATTTCTAATTTAAAAACCGTGAAGGAATCAACATTCCTACACGGTTTTTCAATTAGAAATCTGTGTAGGAATGTTGATATTCCTACACTGATATTTTATTAAAAAACCGTGTAGCTCTAGTTGAATTTGTACATGGATTTTGTAATTAGAAAACCGTGTAGGAAACTGTCATACACGGTTTATTAATTAGAAAACCGTGTAGGAATGTAGGTTCATTTATTTAAAAATTTCTTGAAGAGAAATACACGGATTTCGAATTAAAAATCCGTGTAGGATTTTGTTATTTTTTTTTTAAATTTTTTTTTGTTTTTGGCTAGCCTCCACTTTTACTAGCCATTAAAATATGCAGCTTTTTTTTTCTAAAAACCAGATTACCAGAATGTAATTTCTAAATTGCACTAATTAATTAAACTATAAATACACTAATCAATGAATTTATACAAATCCATATTGTTCATTACAAAATTCTTTATAAAAAAACCTTGCCCACATAGCTCTAATATCATCGATTTCCTCGGGGGAGTAAGCGTCCTCTGTCGATGAATACTACAATTACAAATAGGTGATTAGTAACGAGAAAATGCAGATGCAAGATTTATTATTGATATTATAAAACGAAAAATTAATATGAATTACATACCTCTTTTGGAAAATTGAATTGTATTGTTTCGATCCATTGAAGCATGTAAGACATCGTGTAATAACCGCACTCCCAACCCTCTTTCTGTCGCGGGCACTGAAAATTTACATTGATCGGCCTATATACGTTAGAATGACAATAATTGTTTGGACATGACATGAAATTAAAATAATTACAGAGGGCTCACATCTAACCACCCACAAATCAACTTATTCTTCTCATCTTTTGCCTCGGTTTGTTGTCCTCCGCCTTTAACATATTTGTTAAAAGCCCTTACAAAATTAAGTGATTGTAATTAGCAATTTTGATACACAATTTAATTAGAATTGAAAAAAAATCAACCAAGTGGAAAATTATTCCTTACCGTCTAATAAGTTTGACGAGCTTTTTGGCCGTTGTTAGTGTGATATCTTTGGGCTTTGAAGAATCCATGCCATAGCACCGATTTGCAGTCGGGATGATGATGAGCAAACACCAGTGTTTGCTGTGGCATGAGAAATATAAACACAATTATAATCACATTTAATTCATTTTTGTAATTATTTAAATTAAAATATGAGTAATACATAATTTAAAAATTGAAGGTTAGAATTAATTAACCACTGGTGGTATGGCACGAGAATGAATTTCTTGTCATTCGCGGCGCAATGGAGCATCGCTTTGCACAGGTACTTGAGAGTCTCCTTGGGAAATAATTCCACCATCGTGGCATTGAGTTTGCCGGGATCCAGAAAAAAAGAGAAGTTCTTTTTTTTTTCAAGCGGCCAAGATTCAATGGATCGGATCAGATTCCTGAAAAATCATCATATTAAATTAGAACATATATTTCAGTGCTGCACATCTGATATAAATAGATTTTGGTACTTACATGGCGAAAATGGTGATGTGAGACACATCGAGCCATTTATCACTACCCGAGGCATGAAAAATATCCATGAAGTCCTTGGAAGATATCATCACAGAAGATGATTTGTGCAGAAACGTCTCCTGAGGGATCGGGATCAGGATTTCCATTTTTGGGTCGGGTGCCGTGATCAATTTGTCATGGAGAAGACGACAATCACGGGGCAAAATGCTGTATTCTTTTGCGGTGACCAGAGAGTGGTGTGATGATCCTGGCGCTACAGTCGACACGATCGCATCAGTCGCGACGATCGCATCAGACGCGACGTCCAGCACTCTCTCCGTGTGTACCGGTGACAAATGGCTCTCCTGATCAGCCTGTATCAAATTTTGGATCAATTTCAGCATTTCAAAAGAGCGGATTTGAATGTAACAAAAGATATTGATTGTTTAGATATTACCTCATAAAAAATGATCTGATTCTTGGGCCATGGGATAGTGGACATCCGGGCATCATGAATAGTGAGCATGGCATCGTTCGGGACAGGAAGAGGTGTGTGCGACCATTCCTTCATGACTAAGTCGACCTCCACGAAAGCATTATCGGGACCGAGCCGATCATGGTCCACATCTGTCGGTGTTGGACGTACTAGGCCCTTAGCAATAGTAATGGGCACAGCACCGACCCAAATAACCAGCTTGCATTTGGTAGCGCTCTGCAATTATCATGTAGTCATTTTAAGAGGAAATGTTACCTAACAACAAATAAAAAAGTAGCAATTAATTAATTGTGATTATGAACTAGTATTACCTTTAGATTATCTAACGCGTCTCCCCAGGTCCCGGAAGCTTGACTGCTGCGCCGAAATCCCGGCGAAATAGGAGGTGGGTGCTCGTATTGCTGCCTAAACTGAGAGGATAAGCGTTCGTAGATTCTTGATTCCATCTCCACCATCTGTTTGTCATGCTCCTGTTGCATTTGCTGGCGGAGCCGCTCCATCTTGACATCCTGCTTTTCACGCTTTCCTCGAGATTTTGATCCACCGAAGGCATCCTTGAAGCCCACGCGGACCCCCATACCCCTAACCCGACCCGGGTGCTCCGGATTCTCCAGCGTTTGAGACAATGTGTCATGCTGCCTGGAGACTGTACGGGCACCCGAATTGACCTCCTCCTCCACCTCCAACTATTAAAAAAATTGAATAAAACAGAAGACTAATTAAATGGAGGCAGTTATAATTTTGTTTGAATGACGCAAGTTATAACAAGAATTAAGTACCATTTTCTGAGCCAAGGGCCGCAATTCTTCAGGCAGTTGAATCCTCCCGTCGGCTGTTATCTCAGATCTTGCCATGAACCAACCCGTCCCCCTAGGGTTGGTGATCTTTACAACCGGTGAGTCGGAATCTTTGTTTAACTCCAGTATCTTCTTAAATTCGGCCGACTTACCCTCGTACCCGCCTGACCCTAAATGGTGCAGGTACAAGTTCTTGGCAACAGTGCTCCTGCCCCTTTCACTTGCAGCCTTCATTAATCAAAGCCAATCAATTAGTGTAAGGCAGAAAAAGGATCAATCGACAAAAAATAGAGTTACAATTTTATAAATTTAGTTACCTGGAACTCGGGCGTTTGCTTAATCGCTACGAAGCCATCCCAGATCTCCTGGGTCAACCCGTCAAAGTGTCCGACCGGATTCTTCCCTTTGTTCATCCATTCGGTCACGAGTGTGGTCTTGTATTGCTTCCACCCATCGTTCATTATATTTAGAGTTTTTTTTTGTCCGACATCATCTGTGATGTTCCATTGAGCCTGATTGACACAAAGCAAATGTCATTTTTCAGTAAGAAATATTTCAGTACAGCAAGTGAAAGGGTGACATTACCTTCAGTACAGCAACTGAAAATTAATTAACATATTTCAATACAGCAACCCTAAATTTTTTCAGTACAGCAACTGAAATTTTTTTCAGTACAGCAACTGAAAATTAATTAACATATTTCAGTTTGACGAGCCTAAATTTTTCAGTACAGCAATCAAAAGAAATATTGAAATGGTGACATTACCTTCACCATCTCCCACCATTCTTGTTTTGTCTCCTTGCTGAAGGCCTTCCAAGATTTTGCACGGATATCGGCCTTCCTCTTCGCGAAATGGCTGCACCAATTTGAGTAAGTCCCCTTGTTTCCCCCCGTCGGACACCCGTTCTTCTTGAAGGAGATTTGAAATATCCTTTTTTCTGACATGGTTTTGCACGTTGTCGGACCTCTCGTCCTTCTTTGTGATCCCGACTAGGCTACACCTTGCCCTTCTTCGACTTCGGGGTTCCCGAAATGCTCACCCGAATGTGACATGATTCCCGAAATGCCCAAATAAGGAGGAAATAGAGAGAGAATAGAGATTGTTTTTATTACCAAGAGAGGCCGACGAGAGAGGCGGCGTAGAGGGAGAGGCGGTGCAGAGGGAGGAGAAGCGGCGGATCAGTCCAGGTTTTTCAAAATCAGACAACTTGAGGGAAGCTAGAGTCGGGTACTTAGAAATATTTACAAAAAATTATAGTATAGCAAGTGGGGAACTTTCCACACGGATATCTAATTAAATGTCCGTGTGCAAAGGGTATTCTACACGGATATTTACTTAAAAATTCGTGTAGGAATAGTAAGAGCAACACGGATTTTTAACTAAATATCCGTGTAGAATACCCTTAGCACACGGACATTATTTTATATATCCGTATAGCTCTAGACACTTTCATCACGGCTTTTTATTTAAATATCCGTCGGTGAAGAACAAATTTTTAGCGGGAGATGCCCGCCAGATAATTCATCTCTGTGAATTACAAAATAAATATCTAAAGAAATTCATCACTGTGAATTAAAAATATTACAAAATATTACATAAAAATCATAATTAAAAATACAAAATCATAATGGAAAATGCAAAATAACATTGTTACATAATTGAAAAATATTACATAAACAAAATATTACACAGTGCTCTTTTTCTTTCTTTTTCTCTTTTTTTTTTCACTTTTTGTACATCGGCCCATAGTCCTTCGTTGTGATCAGATCTTATGTAGTTCGCTTCTTCTTCACTTATTGGTACCTCGATTGGCATGTCGGTGCATAATGGAGGTATCTCATCGAACTGGTCGTACTCTTCTTCGTCCACGACATTTTCAACCCCTAGAATCCTTCTTTTTTCCGATAGGACGATGCTCCACCTAGCATCACTCGGGTCAGTGACATAAAATACCTGTGTGGCTTGCTTGGCTAGTATGAACGGATCATCGACATACCCGACTTTGTTGAAATCAACGAGTGTGAACCCGTTGTTATCAACCTTGACACCCCGGTCTTCGACCCATTGACACCGAAACAAGGGAATGTTGAGGCGAGGACTGTAAATGAGCTCCCAAATTTCTTCAATAACACCGTAATATGACTTTGATGCTATTACAGCCCGGGCATCCCCGGATCTACTGAATTCTTCGGAGGCCGCCACCAACATCACCCCACTATTTTGCGTCGCACTCTTATCACTTTGTAATTTAGTGTAAAATGTATATCAATTAATATCATATCCTTGGAATGTTCTAACAACAACTTGGGGTCCTTCGCCCAGTAGCCTAACAATTTCATCTACGGGCGACCTTTCAGGGTGTTCCTTCACTCTTTCTTTAAGCCATCCTGTAAAAGAACGATTATGCTCGTTATTCAACCACTTCTGACTTCTCGTGTAGTTCAGTTGTCGAAGGATTGTCATGTGCTCATCCACGTAGGGAGCAACGTCTGCCATGTGCTGTAGTACAATAAAATGTGCCTTTTGTAGTTCATCTGTGTCAGCAAATACGGCTTTCGACCCAATTGTCCCTACTCCTTGGAGTCTTCCCTCGTACCGGGATTTTGGAACACCGATAGGAGACACACCGGTCAGGTAGTTAGTGCAGAACTCAACCGCCTCTTCTGTTGAATACCCTTCTACAATGCTACCTTCGGGCCGATGCCGGTTCCTTACGTATTTTTTCAAAATACCCATGTATCTCTCGAATGGATACATATACCGTAGGAATACAGGACCGCAAATCTTAATTTCCCTCACGAGGTGAACAACAAGGTGAACCATAACATCGAAAAAAGAGGGAGGAAAATACATCTCAAGATGGCAGAGAGTAACGACGACCTCCGCTTGCAAAGCGTCCAATTTGAGCGGGTCTATCACCTTGGAATTAATTGCATTGAAGAAAAAACAAAGCTTCGTAATGGTCTGCCGAACGACCTTTGGTAAAATTCCCCGAATTGCGACAGGAATCATCTGTGTCATTAGAACATGACAGTCGTGGGATTTCATACCTTTCAATTTCATGTCCTTCATGGACACCAGCTTCTTAATATTTGAAGAATACCCTGACGGGACTTTAATACTGTGAAGGCATTGGCAAAAGCTTTTTTTCTCCTCCTTCGACATGGTGCACATTGCGGGGGGTAGGTATGCGCGCTTCCCTTTATCCTGCGGTGCAAGCTTTTGTCGTATTCCCATTTCCACCATGTCTTTTCGAGCGTTAATACCGTCTTTAGTCAGGCGAGGAATGTTCAATAAGGTGCCGATTAAATTGTCGCATACATTTTTTTCAACATGCATGACATCTAGGCAGTGTCGCACCTCTAAATATTCCCAGTACGGTAGATCCCAAAATATGGACTTCTTTTTCCAAATATTTTTGGGTGGTGCTTTGGCGCATTTTCCGAAAACAACATCAAGGTTCATAACCCGCTTGAAGACACCCTTCCCATCCAATGGACGACGTGCCACTCCGAGCTCATTTTTCCCATTGAATGTCTTCTTTCTCCTACGGTATGGGTGATTAACGGGGAGAAACCTGCGATGCCCCATAAAAACATTCTTCTTACAATATTTCAACCTCAGCACCTGCGTGTCATCTTCACAGATAGGGCACGCTTTTGCTCCTTTCGTACTGTAACCTGACAAATTCCCGTATGCGGGAAAATCATTCACTGTGCAAAATACCATGGCCCGCAATTTGAAGACCTCTTTGCTATACGCATCCCATACCCAGACACCAGGCTTCCATAATTTTTGGAGGTCCTCGATTAATGGTGCGAGATATACATCTATGTCATTTCCGGGTTGTCTCGGTCCTTGGATCAGTAATGACATCATAATGTACTTGCGTTTCATGCACAACCAAGGAGGAAGATTGTAGATGGATAAAAGAACTGGCCAAGTACTGTGCTGACTGCTCATACTTCCAAAGGGACTCATTCCATCTGTGCTCACCACAATCCTAAGGTTTCTCGGGTCGGAACCAAATTCTTTGAATTGTCTATCAATATTTCTCCATTGAGGAGAATCAGTCGGGTGTCTTAGTTTTCCGTCCTTTTTCTGCTCTTCTTCATACCAGCGCAATAATTTCGCATCTTTGGAATTTGCAAATAACCGTTTAAACCTCGGTATTACCGGTAGATACCACAGCACCTTGGCCGGAGGCCGGTCCTTTTTTTCTTCATCGTTACAATCGTCAGTTTCCATGCCCTTACGCTTATAGCGTGAAACGCCACATTTAGGACATACATGAATGGACTCGTACTCTTTACGGTACAATACACAGTCATTCGGACATGCATGTATTCTTTGAATCTTCAATCTCACTGGACATATCAACTTCTTTGCCTGATATATTGTACACGGTAACTCGTTGTTATTCGGGAGCATTTCTCGTAAAAGTTGTAGTAAGGACGTGAAACTCTTATCGCTCCAACCACTGTCTGCTTTTAAGTTCAATAATTTCAACACAGCTGACAGTTTGGTAAATGCGGTACACCCGGGATACAACGGCTTTTTGGATTCATCAGACAAATACTGAAATTTATCATAATTTTCACCACCAATTTCACCTTCCACATCACGTAACATGTCCTCTAGGTTTTCAGTAAACTCGTGTTCTACGTTTTCATCAATATTCATTGTCATCTCATCATCGTCGCAGCATTCGACTTCAACATTATTTAAATTTTCGAAATTCGCATAATCATTGTTGCAATCAAATTCAAAATTATCAGAAATTTGTGCATTCTCATTTATTTCATCACAAAATTTACCAGTACCACTACTTTCTCTAATTTTCTCACCATGCATGAACCAACATGTATATCTCTTCTGAAATCCCCGACAAATTAAATGAGTTCTAATTTCGTCGAAGTCCTCAAATCCTATACAATTTTTACAATCTCTACATTGACACAAAATGTCGGCCTCCTTTTGCAAAACTCTGTAACTCTCAGCAAATTGTAGAAACTCTTGAACTCAGACCAAATATTCTTCACTGTCACGCCGCATTTTATACATCCAACTTCGATCCATCTGTAAATTAAATTAAAAAAAATGATTTCAATTAATCAGGCGTGATGGATGGTCAACATATGTATAACCTACCGAATTCTTGGCTTACAAAGAGCCGGTTTACAATCCTAACCCACTCCTTGAATATTGTGCCTCATATGTGAACACATGTTAGCGTGATTTAATTAGTATTTGAGAAAAATTCGGCAGCATTTCCCCTTAACTCCCCAAGTATGTGTACATACCACATACTCGTAGGAGCAATAAGGAGAAATACTGTCGAATTTTTCTCAAATACTAATTAAACCTGCTAACATGTGTTCACATCCTAAATGAGACACAATATTCAAAAGAGCAGTCCCAAACCGGGGACTATCCAAAATTAATCCCCATTGGATTAATTTTGAACGGGCATGGACCTACAAGCTTGTTAATAGGTCGGTTATTGGACAACAATACACTAATTATTTTACAACCATGCATGCATTAATCAAACCCTAAACCCTAAATAAGCAATAAAAAGTAATTAACAGAAAATTATTGAAAGAAAAGAGAAGTATTACTAACCTTAACGAGAAAAAGAGGAGCAAATCACAACTAAAATCAGCAATCACAGATGCCTGCTGCGCAAAAATCAGATTCCAGCCAATCCAGAGGAGAGAGAGTGATCAAAACGGCGCTGGAAGATAAGTTTTTAAGTCAGCTGAACCCTAGATGACCTTTTCTACACGGATAATTAGCGATAAATCCGTTTTGCTCTCCCAACATATATCCACGGCTATTTAAATAAAAAACCATGTCAGAATTACCCTTCCTACACGGATAATAAGTTAAATATCCGTGTAGCTCTATAACATTCATACACGGTTATTTAATTATATATCCGTGTAGGATTATAAATAGCTACACAGATATTTAACTTATTATCCGTGTAGGATTAACTTTTCTTCACGGATTTCTGCTCAAAATCCGTTATGAATCTGAAGGGTTTAGGGTTTAGGGTAGTCCAAACGTCGCGCGGGAGTTGAAATGCTCTCTTCTCCCTTAATTCTATTTAATCACCGCTGATTTTAGTGAAAAATCGCACTACACAGTACAAATCAGAAAAAAAAAACGAAATGGAGAGTCCTCCTAGTGTTAACCAGAATTTGCCCACAGTGCAAAATCCTCCATCTGAAAATCCTCCATCATCTGAAAACCCCGCAGTAAATCCTACGTACGAAGACCCCCAAGATGATCCCAACTGGGCTCCCATAATTCCTCCACCGTTTCCTATTCCCTGTGGTTACCCTCCTCTCGTTGGTCCATCTGAAACCTTCAAGTTCTCTGATCCACATCCAGACATAGTTGAGTGGAGTGATTTATCCCCGCCCCCCGTAATTGAATTAACATCATCCCCCGATGAATCTGATCACTACCAGTTCTCTGATGATGAGCCTTACGGTCCAGAAGGTCCTATGGATGATGAGGATGTTTGGTTATCTTTGAGAAGAAGCAAGAGAATTTGGGACAATGTAAACAAGGATGGAGGCAAGAGAATCAACTACTTCCCTAAGAAAAAAAGGCGCGGCAATTAGTGGGAATTATGTTTAATTTGTATTTTGTTGGTTTTATATTTTGTGTTTTCATTTCAGTTATATCGAGATAGTTTTTTTTTCTTCTGTGATATCTAGCTAGTTTATTTTTTTTATTTCTGTGATGTATGGTGTAACACCGAACCAGTTTCTTACTAATGTTATTTTAATGTTTTCTTTTTCTGTGATGTATGGTTTTATATTTAAATTTCTGTTTATATTTATATTAATTTTTGAATAATCTAACTAATGTTATCTTTAAATATAAAAATAATAACAAAATATGAAATTGAAAAAAATAATTTGAAATTTTTTAACTACACAGATATTAACTTTCAAATCATATTTAATATAATAAAATATCAACATATATATTCAGAGAAGTTAGGGTACTTTGATAAATTTTCGGACATGGAAGAATTTCAAAATCAGAGGAGGAAGAAGTGAATTGGGGACTTAAAAATTTTGGAAGACATAATCTGGTTTTGAACTGCTACAAGGATTCCTAAACGGATTTTTATTACAAATTCGTGTGCAATAGGTATCCTACACGGATATTTAAGTACATATCCGTGTAACTCTCCACTTTTCCTACACGGATATTTACGTAACTATCCGTGTAGAAAAGATGATATTTATTTCAAAGCATGCGCGCCCGCCCTATTTATTTCATGTATTCATCACTGTGAATTAGAAATATTAAATATTAACAAATTTAAAATTGAATATACATAAAATAAACACAGAAAAACGAAGAGTCGCCTTAAACCCTATATATCCTCGGAATCGGTTCCTCTTAAACCTATCTTTCTCTAAGTGAAAAAATGTCGTGTGTCACAGAAGAACAACCTATTGAGGCACCACCACCACCTGTTGAGGCACTACCACCACTTCCAGAGGATTTCTTGCCAATGCCTTGGATCCCACCCGGTTACGAACGACCACCACCAGGTTATCCCAGCAGTCGGCCATGGCCACCATGGCCGACTCGCCCACGTCGCAGCCCCAGGGGCCATCCACCACCGAAGCCCTACATTCGTCGGACAAAGAAAAAATCGGTTGTTTAGAGTTTCTTTGTTTTTATTACTGTAGGAGTTTCTTTTTTTTTGAGTTTTATTATATCAATATTTTGGTAACTTTTGTAATATTTACCAGTAGTAATATATGAAAGTTTACTTGTTTACATTTTTGTTCTTTTGTATTTATTTTTTGTATTAGTTGTACAATTTTAAATTTGTTAATATTTAATATTTCTAACACAGTGATGAATATTTTTATTTGTAAAATAGTGTACAAGAATGAATTGGTTCCTCTTAAACCTATCTTTCTCTAAGTGAATTGGGGACTTCAAAATTTTGGAAGACATAATCTGGTTTTGAACTGCTACAAGGATTCCTAAACGGATTTTTATTACAAATTCGTGTGCAATAGGTATCCTACACGGATATTTAAGTACATATCCGTGTTGATCTCCTCTTTTACTAAATTATAAAGAAATTAATATTTACAAAGTTTATATCTAAATGAATACATTTCTTAATTTTTAAGAATGAATATTTAAAGAGCTTCACAGCAATGAAAACATCTACATAAGTTCATTTTTATATTTAAATAATCAAAATATGAAATTGAAAGTATATTATATTTAAAAAAATAAAAATAGGGAATCCTACACGGATATTTAACTACATATCCGTATAGGAATATGAATAATATAATAAAATATTTATATTATATCATATTTAATAAAATTTCACATCCGTCGGCTATCCTACACGGATATTTAACTGAATATCCGTGTAGGATGATGAATAATATAATAAAATATTTATATTACTTCATATTTAATAAAATATAGATTTTAATAATCTATATTTTGTATAATTTAATGCTTTCCATAAAAAAAGAACTTATCAAAATATTTATAATTCCTAAAAAGAACTTGTCAAAATATGACATAAAATGCAAAATGTAAAATTAATGCTCTCCACAAGAATTTTTTTTTGGTAATTTTTTTTGGTTTTGGCTAGTTTCCATCAAGTTATATATAAATCAGAATTTTTTCTTTGCCCAAAAACAGATTCCCCAAAACATAATATAACAATTAAAATTGATAATTACACTAATTAATTTATACAAATCCATATTGTTCTTTACAAAATTCCGAAATAAACCATCTTCCCCAAATCTCTCTCACTTGGTTGATTTGGTTGATTTGCAGGTCCTCGTGTAGCAGTGTGCGGTTGCACCTGTGGGTTTAGGAAAATTCCGAAATAAACCATCTTTCTCCTACGTACCCACAAATGCAAGCGCACGCTGATACAGAAGGACCTCAACTCATATGTGCCTCGTAGAGAGAGTGATCAAAACGGCGCTGGAAGATAAACTTTGAATTTCAGATGAATTTTTCCTCCGTGATTTTACTCCGAGATGGAGGATTCAGTGTCATTTCCTCCACCTCCAATAGGGAGGAAAGACTTTGAATCCTCCATCTCCGAGTAAAATCAACGGAGGAAAAACTTTCCTAAACTCAGCAAATCCGTGTAGAGAGAGTGATCTTTCCTAAACTCATATGTGCCTCGTAGAGAGAGTGATCAAAACGGCGCTGGAAGAGAAGCTTTTTATTTCAGCTGAAACCCTAGATGACCTTCCTACACGGATATTTATCTATTAATCCGTGTAACTCTATCGACATATATACACAGCTATTTAAATAAAAATACGTGTACAAATAACTCTCCTAACACGGATATTTAAATAAATATCCGTGTAGCTCGCTCACAATCCTACACGGATATTTAACTAAATATCCGTGGAGGAAATGTAAACTTCAAATGGCTTTTTTGAAACACTGTTTTTCAATTAAATATCCGTATGAGATTCTTAGAGATATCATTGATCATTGGAAAAATCCTATTTGGTACACGGTTTTACATAAAATAGAGAAAATCCGTGTATAACCACAGTGTAGGAAGCACCATTCTGTAGTAGTGATAACTTAACTTTCGAACAGTTGTCAGAGAATGAGTATATAACTGTCATCAGCAAAAGTAAGAGTGTAAATTAAAATTATTGGATAAGAATAAATTGTTAACATTGTGTTTTCTCCGACTGTAATAAGATTAAATAAAAATATAATCTAACAATATTTTTCGGTGCCAAATAAATTTTTAAACAAAATAATTACATGGGTCATATGAAAAATATATATTTAAATTCTGAATTTTATATACATCACATAATCAAATATTTAACAATATAAATTAAGAAAATATAACTAAGCGTAGATAACGTAAAATAAAATGACCCAATTTTTCGGGATGTTACAGGTCATGGCATTTGTAATGTATTTATTTGGAAAATCATGATACATGTATTTAGTCATTTTGAAATGTCATAAAAGACTTGTACGCATGTTTATAATTTGATTATATTTATGAAATATGTTATATGTTTTATGAAATTATGATTTTATTATAAAAATATGACATTTGATTTGAAAAAAGGGCATTTTGGTCATTTTAGATTATGGATGAAGCTTGGATATATTTAGATTTGATTTAGAATGATACAGAATTGAATTTGGGTTCATTTGGAACTGGTTTGAGTCAATTTGGACTTGAAATGAAGAAGTTATGACCAAAAAGAACTGGTTTGTAAATATTTTTATGTTCCAGGGACTTGTTTATAATTTCTGGAAGGACTGGAACATGTAATTTGGACATTTTACAGGGTTTGATATGAAAATTGGACTTGGAAGTGCCTGTTTGAGAATATTTTATAAAGCCAATGACTTGTAAAAGATGGGTGTATGACTATGGAGAAAAGAAAGTTAATATCCAATTTTTTGTTTAAATACTTAATATCTTAGGTATAAATACTTGATATATTATATAGAAATACTTGCGCGCATAAGTGTTCATACATGTGCGCACCAGTTATAATTTTTTTCAAATTTAAGTGGTCCCCCAAGTAATTATTGTGTTCCTCCAATTAGTTAGTGGTCCCCATTGTACTTTATGGATAAGTTAGTTAGGGAGACATTTAAGGGACCAAATGGTGGGGGACAAAATCTTTACTCTATTTTTAAAGCTTTGTTCAGAGCTGTTAGGGGCATAATTGTCCAACAGTGACATAAATTTTCTATTTTTATTCATGATTTTATTTTGGGTGCTATGAATATGTATCCCCAATAATACCAACTCCTTGTTTCAAAGTTACCTCAGTGTTACCAACAAGCAATGGTCTCTTGCCATCTCTTGCTTTAACAATTTTGCTACTGAATTTATCACTATCCAAACCTTCTAGCTCTAAATCTCCATCAATCACCGCTATTTTCACTTTTATGGGCGAGCCCTCCTCGTTTGTGCAAATTGCATGGATTTGAGCAAGTTTTATGTCCAAATTCATTGTCAGAGAGTGTTGATTATGAATATATTTTTTATTTCACATTTCAACATCATTTGGGGCATGAAAAGACCAATGCGGTCAGAACAGGTCAAATTCCAGCTTAACAGTGCATATGCAGTTTTGGATTTTGAAAATATGAACTTTGGAAAATCATAGAAAATAGCAGAAAAATTATAAAAATGGAAAATTTGTCATGAATCTGTGTGTTTTTGAGTCCTTTAAATGACTGTGTTTTTAGAGTTCTAATTTGGTCCCTATAATTGTCAGAATTGACAGATTTGTGCATAGGGGTCATTTCAGTGCATCTCAATGCATTGGAGTGTACCAGTGGTACATTCCTTGTGCCTAGGTGCTGAGTCCTTGCTTGGTCATGTACCAGGGACTGTGTGGCTGTATTGTATCAAGTGCATGGGGTCTGGTTCAATCAAACAACCCTGTACAGTGGGTTTATACCACTGATTTGGTACCATTTCCTATGAGAACAAGATCAAAGCTCCAAAATATTGTATCAAAGCTCCAAGTTCATCAAATCAAGCTTAGCTAAGCATATTTCAACATTTAAAACCTCTGTCACAGTGACAGTTTGCATAAAAGCCCTTGTATATTTGAAAATGATGATTTTAACATGTGGTTTCATATTTTTAAAGGGCAAATCATTGAGATGTCCTTGAACCAGCATCTGCACAGCATATATCAGTATAAGTGATGCTTGTACATAGCCTAGCTCTCTGTCTCTCACCATTTACATAGCATATCACCTTGAAGCTCAGGTTTTCATGCATCATAGCATGTGTCTATACCTGGGATCAGGTTTATGTGTCATATGGGCTTAGTCAAAGGTGACAGCAAGGAGCTATGAAGCTCAACTATAATGTACCCGATTTATTTGTGCATTTTTATAACCTTTGATCTTCTTTTACAAAACAAACTCAATGGATCTGATGTAGCAAGAACTAATACAGCTCAATTACCACATCTTTACTCATTTGAGCCTTCTTTAAGAAGATCAAAGGGATCAGATTGTCACTTTTATATTTTTAAACTTCTTTAATGTCTTAATAAAGCATTTGAAGAACTCTAATGCATGAGGAACTATAACAGCTCAACAAATGCATTATTATTCATCATTTGCTTCATCAAACACTAAGGAAGGGTTCAGATCAGGTGTATGTACAGAAAGAAAACGAAATCAGTGCAAAAGAGGCAATTTTTGATCCTTAGGCTTCATGCTTGCTTGCTATGCAGCAAGCTCAAAACTTTGAGCATGAAACCTTCACATTTTCATATAAGAAGCTCCAAAAGAAAGAAAGATGCAAAGAAAAGAAGAGAGATCATGTGACAATAAAGGAAAAAGAGCAATTTCAACTAAAAATCTTCATTCAAAGGAAGTTTATTATATAGCACAGCCTTTGAGGGGCTTACATCTTGATTTCTATCTCTATTACCTATCAAATTGAAGTGCTATAGAGGAGAGCTTGAGAGCTTTGCTAATGGCTAGCCTAACAGTGAAGAAGGTGTATATGTGTATATCTCTGTGTATCTATCTCTATGCTTGTATTCTATGTGTATTATTATATTTCTTGGTGTCATTGGCATTGGCATAGGGTGCCTTATATAGGGTAATGGTCAGGGCTTAGGGTCTTCATCTTTTGACATGTGTATAAAGTGTTTGATCAGTGCCCGAGATTTGCTTAAGCACATTCATACGATTCCAGAAGCATCTATAGTAAGAAATCATATATCCATGCATAAATATCTTTATTTTCATCATTCATATGAATCTTGGCCCTTGATTTGATCTCGGGTAGAGTACACAGCTTCAAAGCCGTTGATATATTGGCATGTCAGAGGAGAAGGCATTATGGCATGCTCCAAACGTCTGGGAGAAGATTCTCCTATTTTGTCATTATCTCAGGTGTCCTGGACACGTGGTTTGGGGACCAGGCAGCTACCGAATAGCTGTTATAACATGGTGCGGTGTACCGAGGCCTATATCGGCGTAAGTTGTCCCACCTCGACTAGCATATTTCGGATCATAATACATTGACAGAGAGCATCGCCAACACTCACTTATCATGTGCTAAGGTTCAATTGAACGCCTTGACAGTCGAGCATGCGCCTCACCATCAACCTTCTCATGTGGTACCGATTTGAGGTGCTCATGAAATTGGCCGTTCTCACATGAAATTGAGACTTTAGACAATATCGTAGAAGCTTTATAAACATCACAGTCAAGTTTCAGAGCTCTATTTGCTTGAAAACTCAAGTTCTTACCTTTCCTTCTCATCCTTTTTCTCGGCCTTAATCAAAGCTTGTGAGAAGAGATTGTTTACACGTATTTGAACCAAACTGAGGAGAAGAGAGCTTTGGTCCTCTTTAGGTCAGCATTTATCAAAGGTCTTATCCTTTATAGAACGTCCCAATTTGATGGTTTAATTCATATCGTGACCTGTCCAACGAAGAAGACAACCCGCTTGACCTGTTGCATTCATTTTCTTTAATCCGATTGGTTGAGGTTTTGAGTGCACTGGGCATCGCGTGAACCAACTCACTGAACCAAGCGCTATCCATAGATTCTGGGTCTAGGTAGAACGTATCATGAGCCATGTTGAGTTTAACCCGAATTCCGGGTGTTCTTGGTGTATCATGAGCCGAGACTCCGACAGTCCGGTGTACCATGTTGTAATCACATGAACCATGTCTGTCTATTTTTAAAACCCAGCGAAAATATATTTGAGTCACTGACACATGGGCCCAAGTGTAGGGAATTGCTATGTTGCTCCCAAAATACACCCACATCACTTCAAATGAGCTTTTGCTTGCGTGGCACCAGTCAGATTGTGCCATGTCAGCATATTTCATGAAAATTTAATAACTCTTAACCCATTTTGAGTTATAATTTGCATATCACATCAAAATTCATAGTTTTGCACATGTAATCATACTATGAACTTTAAAACATTACTCTCAGTCCATTTTAGAGAGTTGTCATGTACCCTTGGTATTTCCCAAGCATTAAAATACTGCCAATTCATATTTTAGCAATATTTTAGGGTACAACAAGCACAAATATGTAAAGCTTGCTCGTCTTTTAAATGACTGGTTCGACGAGCATACCAGTGACAATTGTTTTAGGGGCACAAGCTTGACAAAGCCCATTTTGCACGTGAGGCTTTTTAGGTGGACCTCTCATCTCTCCACTCATGTCAATATGGTGGAATTTTATATTTGTGCACGTGTGTGTATATTTGTAGGGTGGAATCTTACATCACTACTCTCATTGCCTTCCTGGACAACCTATGTGGTGTTAGTCCTTAAGCAGTGGGCATACCACTCTTGTAGTTTATCAGTCTGTATTGGTGGTTGTTCAGAATTTGGTCTACTTCATATAGACCCCATGAGTTAATGGCCATGAGTCTGGGTATTTCTTTTACAACCCAGACGAGTTGTCCCTTTTCATATTCAGGGAGTGGGCTTACTTCATGAGCCGAGCAGTAGTTTTCCCTTATGCTCGCCTTAGCCTTTTGGATTATGAGGGCCTCATGCCATCTTTGCCTTGAGGCGTGCTCATCTATCTTTACAACCCATTTGGGTTTTACAACTTCATTTGGGGCCTTTTTCAAGACATTGACCCGAGCTTGGATTTGTTTTAAAATGCATTTTTGGCATTCGTATTGGCTGAACCGCACATTATTGGCCTCAACCTTTTCTCCACCAGGAGTAGCGCAAAGCGGATGGCGAGTCCCCTCGCATTTAGGGCATTCAAACATATCCCATGAGTTCCCTTGCACTTCACATGTATGGCAAGAGACTATGCTTCCAAACTCTCTTTGCATTAAGCTGGGTCATTTATTTGGTTCATCCTTTGTCTTTTCGAGCTTTCGCAGATATAGAGCGAATTGCTACTCGGACATACATATGAATCATATCTATCATCCATGCCTACTGCCTCCTTTTCATCTGGAGCGATACATGGCAGGTGAAATACCCGAACGCATCTATGGCATTCAAACATTACCCAATAATTGCCTTCTTCTTCACATTCGGCGTAGATGGCTTTCTTTACGAGTACGTTCCCTTCAGACTCCCAATCTAACTCAGACTCATTATCGCCACATGAGTCGAACTCTATTTCTATCATATAGCAGTGGGCTGCGGCCCTCGCTGCTCCTCCATCGGGATCATCGCCTTTAGGCTTCTTGGATTTGGATTTGGATTTAGAATGGGGCTTTGAACTTTCGCTATTCTTCTTCTTCTTTTCATCTTTTGAAGAAGGAGTGCTTTTGCTCATCTTCTCCCACCGTTCATTATATTTTTTACTCAAGTTTGTTTCATTTTTATCCTATTTGCAATTTGGGCACATATATTCGAAGTGCCGATCATCTGATAGGAGAGATAATGTTTCCCCCGTGACGCATTCAGTGCAAGCATATTTGTTGCACTTATCACACTGGAAAGTGGAGTCAACTTCGAATCTTTACTTGAAGTATTGGCATGTGACCTTGTCAGATTTGTCTTCATAATTTGACTCTGTTTTGGGTTCAGGTTCGGGTTCATAATCCGAATTATCAGATGGCTGGTGTGGTCTTGGAGACACTGTTCGCACCAGAAATGCACTACCAAGTTTCAGTACAGCGAGCTGTACCTTTTAACTCGAGTCTACCTCTGGTTCAGACTGCAAGTGCACAATCCTACCGTTGGTATAGTCGGGTATCGTATCCACAGGGACAGAATAAAATGACCGGACTCAACTTAAATTTACTAAAACCCTAGAAGTGAAGAAAGGTTTAGTTGTTGGTTGGTTCTAACTTATACTTGATTAAAACAGTGATTAAAACAGTAAAAAGAGAATTAAAGTTGTTTTCAAGATTATAAAAAGGGTTTCCAGGGTTTTAGACTTCGTATCTGTCTGGCCCCAGGGTATACGGCCCGTATAGAATCTTAAACGGTCCGTATAGGCCCTTGAGTGAATACTGCAGCTACTATTTCTATGTCGGTGCTTTTGTCTAGGGTTTCCATCGACCAGATCTAAGTTCCTCACCTCAGCTGTCGCAATTTTGGCTTAAAACCCGATTTACCGGACTCAACTACTCCCCTCTTAGATGCGTTAACCCTCAACTTTCGTAATTTTGGGACTAAGTTATCTAAGTCACTTGTTGGTTTACTAAAGGTATCCAAGGACTTTCGCCTCGAGGAAAGTTTACCTTTCAGTACTCCTTGATCCTAAGACCTACCTCATATACTTGGTTCAGTTGAATTGAATATCATAGACTTGGCTCCTAACAATTAGACGTGTGCATTCATCTAACGGGATGACTAATCAAACTCAAGCAAGCAAAAACCAAGCAATTAAAATACTACACAACAAGATGAAAACTAAGCATTCAACACAAATTCAAGTAGCATACAAGTAAAACCAAAGTCAACTACATCTTAACCCTAGAAACAGTAAATTTAGCTACTCATGTTCTCAAAATAAAGCACAATAAAAGTTATGAATGAGTTCATAGAAAAACAATAGAAAATCCGAAGATCCGTTGCAAAACTTCTTCTTCTTCTTCTCCAAGTTCTTCCTTGTCTCCCAAGCACCAAGAATGAATGAAAGATGATCTCTCAGATCTGGAATGATCCCCCTTAATGCCAGAAATTGCTTATTGAAAGCCTTCCTTTTCAGTCCCCCAAGCTGTCTCTGTTTCCAATTCCAGCCTGGGTTTCCGAAATAGCTTGTACGGTCCGTATGGTATCCCATACGGACCGTATACCCGTGCCTTGTCTTGGAGACTTGCTGCCTCTGTTGTGGAACCTTCTGTGTGGTTGGGCTGATGTTGTACGGACCGTATGGAGAGGAATTTCGCCCATTGCCTGCAAAACAGCAAACAAAGCATAGCAGTACCACAATCTAGTAATAATTAAGTAAAAATGTTCATATTTGTAGGCTTTAAGGCACAAGTTCAGGTGTAAATTTGGTCGTAAAATAGGCAAAATAAGGAGACATCAGACACCATGTAACACTCAGCTTCGCCCTTTCCATTAGAGCTTCCTGAGTCTTCATTATTTTGATCATGAGGGGTTGAGCTGCATTCCCCTTTTTCGATTTTAAGGACCCAGGTTGTTATTTCTGACGGCATACATGGTTTTCGATTCATTCCTTCTTGAGAAATCATTTCTTGACCTCGAGCATGAAGCAGTCGGTTCATCCAGCTTTGCGTACCCTATGCGGGATACGGTATCTATGAGCTCCTGGTAAGTGCTTATGTTAGCTATACTTAACCGTTCTCGCATTTTACCGGAGAAATTCTGGATTATAAGCTCTACGGCTTCTTTTTCAGGCATGGAGTGACTTGCTTTGACGCTCATATTGTGCCATTTGGTGATGTATGAGATGGCTGATTCACCAGATTTGGGTTTCATTGATGTTAGGTCTACCAACATTACTTGATTGGTTGTAGTGGCAAACCTATCTATGAACAGGGATGCCATATGGTCCCATGAGTGTACATTTCCAGGCTCAAGGGAGTAATACCAGTCAAAGGCTGGCCCAGATAGACTTTTGGAGAATTGTCTGCAGAGGAAGGCTTGATTTCTTGCCGAGTCTCCACATTGTATCGTATAGTGGTTAATATGTTGCTTCGGGTTGAGATCATTGGTGCTATCACCCGAGAATATAGTTAATAGAGGGACGGAATACGTCGGATGTCGGATGATATCTAGGTATGTCAAAAGCAAGGGGATATAGTTTCCTACTTGTTGTCACGGCGTTTCATTGGCTATTTCCATCAGCCGCATTTGCCGGATCACCATGTCTTTAACATCCTCTTCAGTCATGAGAGGAGTTGCTTGCCTCTGGTCATTCCAGTTGATCCTTTGTTCAACTAGAGGATTTATGGGTCCTCCAGAGGTACCTGCCTGATGGGGCAGAGGCATATCATCGCATTCGGGATCTATATGACCTTTTTAACGAAGGACGAGTTCCATTCTGCTTTCCTTCTCTTGAGTTTGGTATAGCTGAGTCCGAAGGTTTTGTATCTCAGCTTGCATTTGGTTATACATGGCCATCTGATCAGGCTCTGGTATATTGACCTGATGGGCTTGATTCTCGTGAGGAGAAACAACCATTGCATTGTGGATGCTCTGAACGGAGCCGCTTATGTCGGCTTCATTAGACAGACTGGCAGGTTCTTTGCCCTTCCGTCTAACAGAGGTAGGTGGTTCATTGGAGCCTCTCCCTTCATTACTTGGGCCTACACCATTCTTATCAACCATGCAAACAGTAGTGCCGGGAAGATCTTCAGAAGATTCGTATTCTTCCACAGAGTCCTCCTGTATAGATATCATGTATACAGTGGCCTCTTCATCCAAGTCAGAGGGCGTTGCTATGACCCTGTGCTTTTTGTGGACAGAATTTGGAGCGACCACTGTTATATTTCTTTGAAATGGGCATGGGTTAATCCGTGCCCCCAGCCGATCATGTACACTGGTTGGTTTAGACTTATGAGAGGTTGAGCATGACCCCTCATCATTGGCATATTGGGCTGTATGGGCTCGCAACTCTCTGCAGAGTCTTGGTTTTAATAAGGCACTGTTGGGTGCCCCCAGCTGTGGAGCTGACATGGATTTGGGTATGGTAGAGGACGAGGCTCCTTCAAATGCCCCCAGCCCTTTGGCTGGGGAGGAGAGTCTCGTGAATACGAAAGGTCGGGCACTTTTGGGTGCCCCTAGCTTATGGACCGGTGCATTGGGTTTAGGCCCTCCCAGTATTTGCACTAGGTAGGTCAGCTTAGCTTGAGCATTAGTTGGTATAGAGGTTTTAGCAGCAGGAGGGGCATAGTATTGGGTCCTGCGCTGTTTCATGTAACGGAGTTGCCTGTGGGCCCTATGAATGGCAACAACATTATCATCAACCATTTTGGGGATGAGTTTTGAGATCATCCTCTGTGGTTTATATACAAAGGAGGCAGTATTTGGTATTGCTCCCGCTACACACATGTGTGTAGTAGAGGCATTCTTCTTCACGACTCTTAAAGAAGAGGAGTTGTATACATGCAGAGCTGGCTCAGCTATGAGCTCTTCCTGGTAGGCTTGTAGGGCCCATTTCTTGTTGACCGGGATCTGAGCACGGTGGACCCGGGTCTATTTCTTTGGGGCGCGTCTTCTGGCGCGCCTGGTTTTGGTGGGAAGGGCAAAGGTCAGACCATCACTGCCCTTAGGAGTGAGGTAGTAGCAGACCTCCACATCATCAGCATCAGCATGCATGTCAAGGGTTTCATCCTCGGTGACAGACTCGAGGGCATCCTGCTCTGGCATAGGTGCAGGGAGAGCAAATTTAATGATTTTAGACATTGGGGCTGCGAACGACTCGAAGAACATCGTCCCTTCAATATCAGGGAAGATAGTCATTTGGTTGGTTGCAGCTGCAAGGAAGTTCATCTTCATTGTCGACATCCTGCAAGCAAACAAACTTGAAATTTCATTAGTCAATTTTACATATAAAGCATGAGAACCATGTATACATGAGTTTACCCGATTACTCAATTCATAGGCATCGATAATGGTTCACAAAAGGATTATATGACTTTACCCAAGCTGTCCAACGACTTGTTGCTTGGGAATCATAGAACTCGTTGGCGGGTTGTGTATAGTTCCTTTTGTGTTCATATCGGATCCCGAACCTGTGAGGAGGACAATGTCCCACTGGGCGTGCCAAAACATGGAGGGCACAGAAAGTTGCATGGTTAGGTTAGCTAACGATGCGATTATATTTGGTGGGGGAATGCTCCGTATGGGTTCAGTGCTCTAGTTTCCAAACGAACATGAGCAAGGCACCGAACTCGGGGTATTGCTGAATTTCTTCCTGCATACCTTCCGGTTCACCATTAGCCAGACCTACGTTCATGACCAGTCAGCCATGGTTTTATTATTTGATTGTGGGGACGTTTAACTCTCGACGAGTGCAAGCCCCCACCGTTAATTACATCAGAAATACCTTTCGGGTCAATCTGAACACCTCGTTCATTCCGGGATTTGTGCCTATTGGTTGTGAATTGAGTAATGGGGCTAAAGAGGGCTCATGTATTGTCATTTGATCATATATTTGGGGTTCTCAATTGCTTTAGACATTTATATGGTCATGTGCATGTGTATGTGTTTATTCATTTGATCATGGAATTTGTAATATATTTATTTGAGAAGTCATAATACATGAGCAGAGAAGGGTATTTTGGTCATTTTGAAATGTCATGAAAGACCTGTATGCATATTTGTAATTTGATTATACTTATGAAATATGTGACATGTTTTATGAATTATGATTTTATTATAAAAATATGACATTTGATTAGAGAAAAGGGTATGTTGGTCATTTTAGGTTATGCTTGAAACTTGAACATGTTTGAATTTGGTTTGAAATGATAGGGAATTGAATTTGGGTTTATTTGGTTTTGGT
Organism: Carex arenaria; assembly: GCA_964058825.1. Lineage (NCBI taxonomy): Eukaryota > Viridiplantae > Streptophyta > Magnoliopsida > Poales > Cyperaceae > Carex > Carex arenaria. The sequence goes on from CAXKVW010000198.1 coordinate 347,540, forward strand.
TTGAGTCAATTTGGACTTGAAATGAAGAAGTTATACTAAAAAAGGACTGATTTGTAAACATTTTTATGTTCCAGGGACTTGTTTATAATTTCTGGAAGGATGGGATATGTAATTTGGACTTTATTTGGGGTTTGATATGAAATATGGGCTTCGAAGGGCCTGTTTATGAAGTTTTTATAAAGGCAAGGACCTAAATGTAAAATATGAAGGGCTGCGCTGTAAATATTATTTGTCAGTTGGACTGATTTGCAAAAGGATTTTATTAATTTAATTTCATTTAATCTGAGATTGAACATGGGCCTTTAGATCATCTTTGGGCCTCTGAGATATGGATATGTGCATATCAATATTGGTGCAGACACTTGGATCAGGTTTATGGGCCTTTGAGATTCGATTTGTGGGATTTCATTAAACCCGACAAATGGGTCCCAGCAGTTAGCAGGTCATCAATTCGTGAAGGAGAAAGGATCGGCCTTTGGATGTGTCATTTTCATCAAGATCCGTGTGAATTTGAATTTCTATATTTGGCGCCGCTATCAGACAATGGATATTGCATCAAACTTCACGCGACTTTGATTAAACATGATTCACAATGGATTGAACCGGACGACTCCAGTTTCGCCTAGGGCGTGACTCTCCGGTGTCGCTCCGGTCATGATGGACCTTGGGCAGCTGCAATTTGCGTCGTCTTGACCTTGTGAGTACGTTGGTACAGAGTCGGCAATCATAGTTCGCCAGAGATGTTATTCTCGGCCGAATTGGCCATTATCAGTACCGAATGAAGCATTGTTCACTTTCTTTTAAATTTCATGTGATTTATTTCAATCAATCAGTCATACCACATCGTTTGTGAGCATGGAAGCTCGGGGAAGCATCAATTTGAGAATTTTATTTCATATGTACACGATTTGCATTCAAAGGTTTCGGATTGGCATGAATTTGGTAACAACATATGGTACAAAGGACTAGAATCAATTTCGATCATTTAAATTATCGTTTGTCATCTCTATAAGGCATTTCAAAGACCCATAAGTGTTTGATTTGATCATTAGAAGCCGATTGTGCATAATCACAATTAATGTATATGATTTGGTGCTTCTGAGAATTTAGATTTCATGTTTAATTCTGGATTTTTTTGTAAAGAACTACATTGGATAAGATCAAAGATATGTAATTTGAGATATTGAGAACATCCAGTATGATTTTTATCATTTTTGAAATTTTATTTATATTTTTAATGATTTTTCCAAAGCTGTCAGCGGTATAAGTGTCCAACAGCGACATGAATTTTCTATTTAATTCATGATTTTATTCTGGGTGCTAAACAACTTGGATTTGAGCAAATTTTATGTCTAAAATCATTGCCAGAGAGTGTAGATTATGAATATATTTTTTATTTCATGTTTCAACATTGTTTGAAAATATGAATTTTGGAAAATCATAGAAAATAGCAAAAAAATCATAAAAATGGAAAATTTGTCATGAACTTGTGTGTTTTGGAGTCCTTTATCTGACTGTGTTTTTAGATTTTCAGTTCAGTCCCTGCATTTATTCAGACTTGCTGATTTGTTAGCAGAGGTCAAATCAGTGCATTTCAGTGCATTTGAGTGTACCAGTGGGCATTGCATTGTGCTTGGCTGCGGGGCATAAGTGTATTAACATGCATATAACTAACCGAAGAGGCATTGGCCATTGTCCAAGGTCTGGTTGGGGTTTTGACATGATTTCAAGGCATCAAAGCCACTGTTTTGGTATGAATTGAAGAGGAAACAAGATCAAAGCTCCATGAAAGCAACATTCATCAAAATTTGAGTATTTTAAAATGCTATGAATGTGAAAAATCACAGGGAGGCCCCTGGTTTTATCAAAATCTCATTTTTGTGCCTTCTCACTTGATTAAAATAGGCAAATCATCAAATTACAAAGAAATCCTCAAGAACTTAAGAGTTTGCATTTTGACAGCATTTCCCCTTATTTTCTTGATTCTTTTCATTGCAATTGAGCCTATTAGGTGGTCATTAGGTTGAGGAACTGCAAAGGATGCCAGTTGGCTAAACTTTAAACAACCCTTGTGTGATAATTTTTTATTTAGTCACTTTATTCCCTTAATTGAAAGTTTAAACAAAACATCTAAGGGATCTGATGTACAAGGATGCCAGCGGACTCAACTACTCACATCTTAGCCTATATTTGCTTTGCTTAAACCTTCAAGGGAGGCAGAAAAGAAAAAAAAAGAAGAAGAAGAGAAATAGGCAAAATACATGCATATATGCATTAACTATGTAGATTTTTGTGTAAAACTGAGAGCAAGCATAAAAGAGATCATTATTAAGTTCAAATATAGATCCTATGCAGCGCCTTAGTATAAGCTTCTATATATACATTTTTTTTGCTTGAAAATAGTTAAGAAGAGAGGAAGAAAAGGGGATTTTGATCATCAAGCTCTGTGCCTAAGCACAGAGCTCTCTCTTTGAATCTTAAAAACAGCTAATACTAGAGGGAGAAGAGAGATCATAGAAGAGAGATCAAAGAATAACAAGAAATAGTACAAAATCAAAAAGAAATGCAAATTTTCAAAAGAACTTCATTCACCTCTGGAATTATTACATAATATAGTTTAAAAGACTTCTCAAACTATGCTATACCTATCAATTTTGCAGAAGAAAGAAGAAAGCAACAAGCTTTACACTATAAACTTGAGAAAGAAGCTAGTCTAATGCAATTTGCACAGAGTATCAGTGTATTTTTGTGTATTCTCTCTATTTCTCTGTATATTTGGCATGGGGTATGGGTGCCTTTATATAGGCTACGAGCTAGGGCATAACTCTGCATTGCTGGGCTTGTTCCATCATGCACCACAGCTGTTTGATTACTGGTCTATGCTATTCCATGTTCATTCATGTGCCACCTAGCAAGAGATCATGCATTTAAGGTTTGAATATATGCTATATCATCATTTCGATTCATCTTGGCCTTTGAATCGGCTTCTCACGCATGGCGTCACATCTTAGCCTTTGATGACCAGCCATATCAAGCACATGTGCCCTGGGGAGGAAGTTTCCTTTTTTGGCATCACCCAGGGAATGTAATACGCGTGTATCAGGGGACCATTGGCACAGCAATGTCTGTTGAAGAATATTCTCATTGACATCGGCGGTACACCGGGACTAAACATGCTCCCATGCTAACATCAGGGCCTTGTCATTTAGTGTCGTTTAGGTTTGCTTAGGTTGCTCCAGAGCATATCTCACCAATTACGCAACCAATTTGATCCCTTTCAATATGCTACGAACCGGGTTTGTGCCATCTAGGCAATTCATCATTTCGGGTTTCTCTTGAATACAATTGAGGGTCTCAGCACCATCGTAGAGACCTCAATATACTTCACAGCAAAGCTTGAGATCTAATTTTAAGCATAGTTTGAGTTTTCATCATTGCTCATCTCCCATTCTCAGCCTAAGTTGTTCATTCGGTCAGAGCAACTAGATACCCGAAATTTGGTTGAGAAAGGAGCATAACAAACCTTGTTGAGTTCAGATAAAGGTTTAGGTAATGTCGAATCACTTCATATGAATTGGATTCCTCAAGTTTAATCAAAAATCGGGATAGACGATGGAAGAAGACGACCCACTATAACCCGCTTCACCATTTCCTTTAATTCTAATTGGTTCGGATTGTAGCTGAGTCCGGTGTACAACACATGCATTGCTCTTGATCCATTTTGAAGAGCTTTCACATGTGTTTGGTATTTTTCAAATATTAAAATATTGCTATTTCCATGTTAGCAACATTTTAGGGTACAACACATGCATAAATACTTTTCATGATATTCTAAAATGACTAAAATGCCCCTCGAATAAATATCATGATTTCTCAAATGATTATAAACATAGATGCATCCATACATACATGACCATAAATACACATGCATACACATATACACATGCACATGACTATACATATATACACATATGACCATGGGTACAGATGTCTATACACACATACATATGATCATATAAATGTCTAAAGCAATCGAGAACCAACCACATGACCATATATGATAATACATGAGCCCTCTTTAACCTCATTACTCAGTTCAAACCAAATATGCACAAATTCTAGAATAAACGAGGTGTTCAGTTAGACCCGAAATGTCTTTCTGATGTAATTAACGGCGGGGGCTTGCGCCTGTCGGGAGTTGAGCGTCTCCACAATCAAATAATAAAACCCTAGCTGACTGATCATGAATGTAGGTTTGGCTAAGGGTGAACCACATGGTATGCAGAGAGATGTTCAGCAATGCCCCTAGTTCGGTGCCCTGCTCATGTTCGTTTAGAAACTAGAGCACTGAACCCATGCGGGAGCATTCCCCTACAAATATGTCCGCATCATTAGCTAACCTAACCATGCAACTTTCTGCGCCATACATGAATCATCAATGCCGAGAAGAAAGCCTCCAGAGGCACCTTCAGAGCATTTACGAAGCCAAAAGTTAATACTAGAGCTAAAAGCATTAAGCTGTCTAGTGGAGAAAGAATCCTTCTTAGTTTCCTGGATGCCAACTGATACGGGTTAGTCTCGGTAACAGGCCGTATCGTCTCGAGGCGGGCTCGAGACCGGGATTAATGGACGTGTGTGCATGTTAGGGATACTCAGACTCTGACCTATAGAGTATCCAGTGTGGATTTGTGGATCCCCTTCTTCGTCTGGCCTTGGGCCTTTTATAGAAGAGGCCTAAAAACTGTCGTTTAGCACCAACCTGGGGGCCTGACATTGTTCCTACCAGATGGTACGGAGACAGTTTCAGGAATCACCACATACAGGTGATCCGAGTTTATAGACTGGGGCCTTTAGCGGCCTCATTGTCGGTAATTATGGTGGATCTCGTTGATGGACTCCGCTGATGAGTCGACCTGGGCTCGTCTCGGCCTAGTGATCTCTCTTCCAAGTATTTCGGCCCTGGGCCTTGAACAGGCCCAACTTTGTTTATCAGGCTGGATCGTGCTGTTCAGGTCCTGAGATTTATGGCCCTATCATTAGTCCCCAAAGTCGGAAGCAACCTAACATGGTGCTTCTGGGTTAATAGCTAAACTTTGACCTAACTCTGAGGTTGATTCATTTCGTGAGATGAATTGATTTTCCTCAAGTTTGTTGAACAAGAGCCCCCGAGTTCGTGGTACTTTCGGGTTTTACAAACTATACTAACAAGAGCCCCCGAGTTAGTTATCCTGGGGGGTTGTTTTCATCAAGCCTCCGAGTTCATTTTCCTCGAGAATTATTCATGTTGGTCTTGAAGGTTTGGGAATTGTTTTTCTTTGTCTCCGAGTCTACTTTATTCGGGATGGGCCTTTTATTAGCCCCCGAGTTTGTTTTATATGATGTGATTTTAGTGAAATTATTTGATTACACTTGTTCTGGGAAATTGTAAGATCTTTTTGCGTAATTGACTAGTATTATCTTGTTGTTTCGTTATCCTACTATGTGTTAGTTGTTCCTTTAGTCTTTTTTAGAATTAGTTGTTACTTGCGGTATCTATGTTCATGAAGGTAACCGAGAGGAGCATTTTTCATGCCGTTTAATTCAAAAATCGATATAAACAAAATATTGTACTAAAAAGTCTTCAAATACCATTATAATAGTAAGGGATACATCAAAACAAGTAATAAAAATACTGATAAAGAGCATACATTAAAGTAAACCATAAATGACTACTTCCTATTTTGCCTTTCTACTCGCGACGGATGACTACGATTTCGGTTCCGTCAAATGGGCACTTCCGGGAATATTGTCCTGGGGAGAGAGCGTTCTTGAGGCACGATATGTGGAACCAGAGGTTACATTCTTTGCACCTCATCATCTTCCTTTTATCTCCCCTTGCTGAGCAGAGTTGGTAGTGCTCCCATGGCAAATCCAATCGAATACTCCTTCCCTGTTCATCTCGAGAAGTCGCGGTCCCCTCGGGAATCGTCGAGGTTAGAACTCGGTCAATCATACTGCCAAAAGTCATCTTCTCATTATCCAATAAGAACTCTAGTTCTCCCGGGGAGTATACCTCAAGAAGTTTTTCTCGCTGTTCTGATGTCAGCGTACGTGTTCGTATTACCACCGACGGCCGACTGGTTTGGCCTGTCTCGGCGTGTGAATGTTGGTTCGAGAAGATTATCTTCTTTCTCGACATTGTTTCTTAGTTTTTGAAAATTCCTATTTTTCTCAGAATATTCGGGATCTCCCCCTGGTTCTAAATGGCGCTCCCTATATATAGGGGTTTGTTCTGGTATCCTTATAGGATGTGGGCCCCACGATTTTTATGGTCATATTTAATGAGAAACGCGTCACGGCTGGGTCTGGTTCCGAGATGAGATATTCTAAATATATCCAGTCATCATTAGAGCCGTTATTAAGGCTTTCTTGTAAGTCTTCTTCGCTCCAGATATCAACCAGGGTTGCTCTGTCGGGCGAAGAGAGGACTCGGTAAGGATTATCTTGGTGTCCAGGTTTGGGATAATCACGTCGGTCGGGCTCAATGTACAGGTGACAACCAAGGACCCGTGGTTGCGGTGATGATGGTGATGGCAGTGGTCTCGAGGAGAGTGGTTTAGGCTTCGTGCCACTCGGTTCTCCCTTCTCCATTTTGATTCTATTTTTAGTTGCAAGTCTTTTCCACCCCATGTTTCTACCGCATTTGTAGTGTGGAAATGGCCTGATCTGTCATGGGATGGGGGCGATATTTATAGTAGGGGAAGCATTTAATGCTGGTCGGAGGTCATTAATCATTATTGGTGGCTCGTATTTAATGCTACATAGTCGTATTATATTAATAGGAGCAAAGTTTGCAGTAAAGTATCAACACAAGATAGCGCATTTTCTTAAAATGGAGTAAACTAGTAGGTTCTTCTTTTAATACATTATATAAGCCTTCATATACGTAGGGCGTTATATGTCACCGTTGGCGTATCTTGGTGGGCTCACCTTCTTATTGACTCTTCTATCGGTGAAATAGTTAGGACATTCGTAAAATCGAAGTCACGGGTCGTTGCTGCCGCAGAATTTGACCCGAGGAGCGCAATGAGGGTGGAAGGCTCGCTTGCACCTTTTGCAGACGAACGTCTAGACCCGAGAAAAGTGTGTGTCAGCGGACCCATTCCATGTGATCGTCAGATAAGTGCGGAAATCACTGGATTTAGCAAAGTTCCGTGGTCCTGTTGACTATTGCGATGTGAGTTCTTGGACTGCATGTCGCGATGGATCTTCTCGGTGTTCCCTTCTGTTGCTGGTGAACTTATAGAGGGTGTCGGTGTACTTGAAGGTCGAGTAGGGGGGATGGACGATGTCCTTCTCCTATGTCAAGCATCTGTCGAGTATATATACATTGCTTGTTTTATTGTTGTTAGAATTGCATTTTTACGTAATTGTCCTCCTCGGATAATTACGTATTTTTACGTGGGGGGTGCCGATTGGCCACGCATGTGGGGATGCGAACGTGGCGCTGTTATAGGAAAATCGTGTACCGTCGTACTAATTGGAAGAGGGAGCTTGTGATCGCCGAATACCCAGACATCGCGAGGTAAGGAGGGTCGCGTTCTCTGAGGCTATTTGAGGTGCCTCCACGTGTTCTTGGTTTGTGCGCCTCTTCCTGTAGATCGTCGACCCCTATATATAGGGGTCTTGGAGAGAGAAAAAATCGTCATTTCCTCTTTGCAATTTGCGCGCCTCATTTCACGGTCTTGTTTGAAAGATAATAGTCTCGGTTTTTCCTTTTCGGTTGCTGCGGATTAGTAGGATTTTCATCTTGGTGCTTAAGTCTCACGAAAAAAGGTAAATGTTCAAAACTTAATATATTTTAGCGGTATCGGTAGCCTGTATATAATTTAAGCCAACCTCGTTTGCTTGTATTAAAATATGATCAGTAGGGACCGTGAAAACTTCCTAGGTTATATGAACTCGGGTTTCAATAGAATAACTTTTAAGAAAACCTTCTTGTGATTCGTTTTGCCTCCTGGAATTGTTTGTAAGTCTTTGCGATGTTTTTCCTTTTATTTACCCTTTAGAAATGGCCAACTCGTCTTCTGAGGGAAGCACTTCCTCGGGAACCTCTGATGAGACTCCATCTCGTGTTTGCTCGTCGTCTGGGACTGAGTCAGTTCAGCAGAACTCATCTAGTCCTCGTCTTGGGGTGGAGCAAATATTGTCCCCCGGGCATCCCCCGAGAGCCGGAAAGTCTTTGAAAATGACAGATAGGCCGGCTGACCTTGCTCCGGGACAGAGTGGGAGCCCTAATGTTAGTGCCGGTGGGTCCGAAAATTAAGGGGAAGTGATATTGATCGGGATGATGTTGACTGGGATCATTTTGCCAAGGAACTTGAGGTAATGGAGGAAATCGAAGGGGCGCCTCAAGGAAATCTTGGCGGAGCAGGAACTTTTAGAGTTTCTCGGTCCAAAGTCCATAAGCCCCCAAAAAAGGCTTCCTCCCGACCTACCATGGTGAGGGAGGGCCACGAGGACTTGGACAAATATTTCCCCAAAGCATCTACCATTCCTCATCGCTAGACGCTAAAGGGTGGGAAGGGAATTGATGCCTTTGTAGATGAGTTAAAAAGGGAGTTAGTGCGGGAGGAAGTGAGAGGCAAAATTGACGATACAATGCTTGTACTTATCACTCCCGGGATGGATGATCGTGCTATTGACTATTCCAAGGGGCTATGTATCTATTACAAGATGCCCCGGTGTGGTTTTTAGTTGCCGTTGTCGGACTTTGTTATTAATCTTTTAACAAGTTTAGATGTTGCACCCGCCCAAATAGCAAGTACAGCTTGGTGTTATATCTCTAGTTTTGACAGACTGTTTACGCAGTACTCCGAGTATTTCGAGGGATATACTCCGACGGTAGCTTTTTTTGGGCGTTTCTAATATTTCTCGCTGACGAGTGATGATTATTTGTCGGTAAAGGCCCGGTCGTTTGGGGATAAGAACAAGAAAAAGAGAGTGTTCAACCCCACTTCCAAACTTAATAAGGTTGAATATTGGAACGAGGGATGGGTGTACGTCCCTCACCATGAGCGGGTTCCTTCCCTTGAGAAGATTCGAAAAAATTGGCGTCCTTTGAAAATGAATGAGTTACCCCAAAAAACATCCTTGCCGTCGAATCTAACCCGAGAGGATTACATAGCCCGGGCCAGACTCGAAAAATTGATTGAACGTTAGTTTTTGTGTTATCCTTCCTCCTGTCAGTCTTTTCGCTGGTTTAAAGTTTTTCAATAAGGTCGAATATATGTATAATGTTGTTTTTATTTTATTATCGCAGAGTTTGGTCAAATGGATTTGAGCTTTGATAGTTCAGAGGTGGTCGTGACTGGAAAGCGGCCAAATCTTGCCCGGTTTTCCTTTCTCCTACTGCTAAGATAAAAGAGGTTGCTCGTTCAGTGGCGACCGTAGGTCGTCGAAAGAAGACGGGGACAGAGGCAACGGATGGGGCTGTGCCCCCGAAACGGGTGAAAATAGTGCCCGTGGTTCTTCCCGAGGAACCTGGCAAGAAGAAACTCCTCGGGGATGCCATAAAGACTGGTACTCAGGACAGGAAGGCGAGGGACAAAAGGGATTAGCGTCAAGATAAAGTTGATCGAGAAAAAAGGAAGGAAAAACTGGATGAAGCTCGGGCTGGCAAGGCCGTCGAGGAAGAACGTCCCGAGATCCCCTTGATAATTAACGAGGAGCGTTTTGAGTTCAACGAGGCGGCGCTGGCCAAGTATCTTGCCGGTAGTAGGCTGCCGAGTCTTGCTCCTAGGAATGGTTATATTTGGAAGAGGGGGTTCCCGCCTTTGTATCCAAATAGTGTCGGGGTGCACGTGCCTCACTTTTCGGACGTTCAAGATGCTTATGAAAAACCCGAGGCCCTTGAGATATTTTCCCAAGAATTGTTTCGGGCCTTCCGACTTCCATATACCAAGCATTTGATGCAAAAGGATCTTAGCAACGCCTTAGGTGGAGTTATGGCCCATATCTTTGAGATTAGCTCTATCATAGGTCAATGCAAAGATGATGTGGATAGGAAGAAAGGGGAAATGCATTTTCCTGAGATTGACCCTGCCCATTCTGCTGTCCTTCAACATGAAGTGACTTGGTGGCAACATGCGACTTTGTTTAAAGCTAAGGAATCTCGGGCGCGTCAAGAGAAGTACGACACCGTGCAGGTTGAACTTACTGCCAAGACACAAGAACTGTCGGTAAAGGATGAAGAAAACGCCCGATTGGCTACTCAGGTAAAGGAGCTTCATGATGATGAAATCACTCGGTTGACAGCTAGGGTTAAGGAGCTGGAACTAAAAACGGGCGAGCTTGAAGAGGAAATTGTAAGACGTGACCCTCAAGGGCTTGTATCACGTTTTCTTTGTAGCAAATCCTTTGCTATCGCCACTCCTATGGCTAGTATGAATTTAATTCAAGCTGCTATTTATCATGAACTGAAAAAGTTGGGGCCACATTACCCTTTTATACCCGAGCAAGTAGGCTATACTGAGGTTTCTTCGGAAGACTTTAATAATCAGGCTAGTTATAAGTAAGAGACCGTGAGCCTTAAAATTTTGACCCTGTCGGGTTTTCGAAAGAGGGGCCGTGAGCCTTAAAATTTTGACCCTGTCGGGTTTTTGAAAGAGGGGCCATGAGCCTTTTAATTTTGACCCTGTCGGGTTTTTGAAAGAGGGGCCGTGAGCCTTTTAATTGTCGTTCCTCTTACTTATTTGTTGGATGTTTATGTAACTTTTATTTTGAACAAAAGACAGTAAAAGAGTTTCTCATATAACTTGAACCAAATATTTAAATTGAAAAATGTCTCATGTTCAAAATATTCTCGGGCACCTGATTGGATGCCCGGGAAGGATACAAAGCATAAAGGACCCTTGCTTGGTCCTATAAGAAATAAAAAAAAAACATACAGCATAACTCAGGACTTAAACACTATTTGTAGCCTTCAAAACAACTTGCTAATTTAAACAAAAAAATTTCATAAATGAGCTATGTTCCATGTCCTCGGCACAGCGAACCCTTTGCATAGTTTTGAGCACGTATGCTCCGTTCCCATGGGATTGAACTACTCGAAGAGGTCCCTCCCATGCTTGGTCTAGCCCACCCATCTTTTTTCCTATGGCTTCCACTTTCCAGAGAACGAGGTCTCCTGGCTGGAAATGGCGTGGTGCGACACGTCTATCAACGGTGTTCTTAATTCTTCTCTGGTACTCGACAATGCGGATCCTTGCCTTCTCGCGCCCTTCATCGGCCAGGTCGAGATTATCAACGCGTTCTTCGCTGTTACCCTCCCGAGTATAAGTTAGTACCCACAAAGAGGGGTTCATTATCTCGAGAGGAGTTATTGCTTTCATTCCGTATACTAAAGAGTAGGGAGAGTACTGGGTAGCTTCTCGGGGAGTCGTCCGGTAGGCTCATATAACCTCGTCCAACTTGTCTGGCCAGTTCTTTCTGTTCTTCGCCACTTTCTTTTTCAGCCCTTCTAAGATGGTCCTGTTGGTTACCTCAGCCAGGCCGTTACTTGCCGGGTGACTAACAGAAGTGAAGTTGTTATTAATTCCTAGCTTCTTCATGAACTGCCGGGTCCTCGTGGCTGAAAACTGGGTGCCATTATCAGAAACAATCGCATGTGGCACGCCAAATCGACACACTATGTGCTTCCAAATGAACCTCTGCCGTGGCCGTCGAGATCTTTGACAGAGGCTCAGCTTCCACCCATTTCGTGAAGTATTCTACAGTTACTATGATCCATCTCTTCTGGTTCACTGCCGGAGGGAATGGACCAACCAGGTCGATCCCCCATAGATCAAAAGGCCACGCCCCCGAGATGGAGATTTGTCGGTAGGCTGGCGTTTTGATCGACCTGCAATGGTACTGACATTTCTTGCATCTTCGCACCAACTCTTTAGCGTTCCCTCGCATGGAAGGCCAATAAAAGCCAGCCCGAAGTACTATGTGAGCTATCGTTTTTGCTCCTTGGTGACTTCCACAAAGTCCTTCATGGGCTTCCTTCAGTAATTCTAGTTCTCTTTCTTCACTAACACACTTCAACCAAGGCCGAGTGTACGCTCATTTGTAGAGTTCCTATTCAATGATAGCGAACATGGGGGCCCTTCTCTTTACTCTTCTAGCCTCCAGCTTATCCTCGGGGAGTACGCCAGTCAAGAGATACGTATGCATCAGTGTGAATCAGGTGTCCCCCAATTCTTCTATGACAAGAGCCTCCCTAGGAACATCCTCAATACTGGAGGTCGATACCTCCATTAGTATGACTGGCTGATCTTTATCAAGATTGCCCATGGCTCCCAGTTTGGAGAGGGTGTATGCCTGACTGTTTTGACTCCTAGGGATGTGAGAAATTTCCACTTGTTCAAATTGTTCTTGTAACAAGTAAAATTATTTTCGGTACAATTCCAGCCTCTCGTCCAGCACTTTGATTTCCTTACTAATTTGTTGGACCGCCAGCTGCGAATCGCTCCTCATATATACCTTATGGGCCCCCACCTCTTTAGCTAGCTTGAGCCCATTGATCATAGCTTCGTATTCTGCGGTATTGTTTGTCACCGAGAATATAAACTTGATGGCGTAATTCAAGGTCTCTCCTCTAGGACCGTTTAAGGTAACTCTAGCACCCGAGCCATTTTGGGAAGAGGCCCCATCTACGTAGACGACCCACTTTTCTTCGATCTCCTCTACGGCTCCCGAATAATCGGCAATGAAGTTAGCCAGTATTTGTGATTTCTGAGCTATAAGGGGACAGTACTCAATGTCAAACTCTGACAATTCTAAGGCCCAAGCCACTAACCTCCCCGACGAATTGTAATTCATCATTGCCTTTTTCAACGGTACCCCGGTCATTACTTGGATGACATGCGCTTGGAAATAAGGCCTCAACTTCCTTGCAGCAACGACCAAGGCATATACTGCTTTCTCTAAGGGAGGGTACCTTGTCTCTGCATCTTGGAGAACGTGAGAGACGAAGTACATAGTCTTTTGTTCCTTCCCTTCTTCTCGCACTAGTGCAGCGCTTACTGTGTGACACGCAGTTGCTAAGTATAGTATCAAAGTGTCCCCTGGCATTGGCCTGGTTAAACAAGGTTGATCCGCCAAGTATTCTTTCACCCTTTGAAAAGCAGTGTCGCATTCTTCTGTCCATTCGAACCTTGTTGTTCTCTTCATGGCCTTAAAGAAAGGGAGGCATACGTCTCCCGATTTCGTGATAAAGCGGCTTAGAACTGCTAACCACCCTGTCAAATATTGGAGTTCTTTAAAGTTCTTGGGAGGTGCCATCTCAAGAATTGCCTTGGACTTTGAGGGGTGTATCTCAATTCCTCTCTGCGAAACCATGAAACCTAAAAACTTTCCTCCCGTAAGCCCGAAAAAACTTTTTTTGGAATTGAGCTTCATCTGGGCGGCATTCATCGTGGCGAATGTTTCTTGGAGGTCTCGAATATGATCGAGATCCGACATACTCTTGACGAGCATGTCGTCAACATACGCTTCCACATTCCTCCCAATTTGTTTGTCAAAGACCCGGTTGATCATTCGTTGGTAGGTCGCCCCGGCATTTTTCAATCTGAAAGGCATGACCCTGTAACAATACAAACCTTTGTTAGTGGTAAAAGATGTTTTGTCCTAGTCCTTGGGGCACATCCTGATTTGGTTGTAACCCGGGAACGCGTCCATAAAACTGAGGAAAGCATGCCCCGAGGTTGAGTCTACAAGTTGATCAATTTTGGGAAGAGGAAATGGATCCATTGGGAACGCCTTGTTAAGGTCGGTGAAATCAATGCACATACGCCAATCTCCATTCGACTTCTTGACTAGTACTGGATTGGCTGTCCACTCAGGCCATGCCACATCCCGGATGAACCCTACCCTCAGCAATTTGTCCACCTCGGTATCTACAGCACGTAACTGCTATGTTCCCATCATTCTCTTCTTCTGTCGTATGGGTTTAGCATTTGGCTTCACATGCAGTCGGTGTTCTGCTATCCCTCTAGGTATCCCGGGCATTTCTTCCACAGTCCACGCGAAAACATTCAAATTCTCTTTTAGAAAGCTAAGCAATCGCTCCCTTGCCTCCCCTTGCATTGCCTTTCTGACATTGAGAAATTGGTTTGCCCCCACGTCTGTTTGCTCGGTTTCATCAGTTGGTTCTATCAGTGCCTTGCCTTCTTGCTTATCCGCCTGGCTTAGGGAGGCACTTCCTTGTTCTCGGATCTCATTGACTTCTTGTCCATTCTCTTCAGCCACTCGATTCTTTTCTCGGGGGATGACTTTGTCACGTTGTATCTCCTTGTCCAACTTGGCCGCTTCCAGTGCATGTGTGCCCCTGCCTTTTAGCGCTACTTTATAGCATTCGCGTGCCATCCTCTGATGCCCTTTTTCCTCTCCAATGCCATTATCGGTGTGGAACTTTATCTTCAAGCAGGACGGGGATATGACTGCCCCGATGGCGTTCAGGGTGTTTCTTTCGAGGATTACGTTATAGGCCGAGGGGCTGTCCACAACCAAGAAATCTACCATTGTTGAAACCTTCTGTGGAGGAATCCCAAAATCGACCCGCATCTTAATCCTTTCTTCTGACTGGAGAGTGTCCCCCGTGAACCCTACTAAGGGGGTACGGATCGGTTGTAAATCCTCAGCATCATATCCCATTGCTAGAAAAAAGGGCATATATAGGATGTCTGCTGAACTACCGGTGTCTATCAGGATCCTTTCCACTCTATGTACATTGATCTTTAAACTTAGTACTATAGCATCATCATGAGGTCCGGTTATTCCTTCTCGATCTTTACTCGAAAAACAGATCCCCTCCTCTCGCGGCCTCTTTTCTCCTACATAACATTCCACATTCATAACCTGCAATCCTTCCTGTCGGTCCAAATACTTGCAGCGTTCTCGGCGTGTATCTCCTCCTGAAGCTAATCCCCCGCTTATGACATGTGTCAACGGAGATCTCTCTCTAGCCTCGGGAATATTTTGCGCTCCTCTATTCTCATTTCGTGCTTTGTAGCCGTTTTGCTTTTCTATCCAGTCTTTCCGTATTGGCAGTGTTTTCTTATACACTTTTTCTTTCCCAGTATACCTTGGTACATTCTTCTCGAAGAATTCCTTTACGATGAACTGAGTAAGCTCATCCGACCTAGCCATCTTTTCTAATATATCTTTGAGCTGGTGGCATTCTTCCGTTTTATGTCCGTGCTTTTTGTGGAACTCACAGTAATCTGTGTTACTTGTTACGTCAAAAATCTCCAACAGTAATGGTCTCGGGGTTCGTATTTCTCCATCAATATCTCAAAAATCTCATATTTGGGCCTGTTAAATTTGGCGTATTCCTGAAAATGGGGTCGGTATTCCATCTTGTGCCAATCCTTCTCTTGTTTTCACCCAGATTTTTCACGATTCCTCTGTCGGAACATTTTCTCCCCAAAATTGTCGGACAATGTTCGGTCCTCTTGATCCTGCCAGTCCCCTCTTTTCCTTCTAGGGGACCGTGACCGTTCTCTCTCACCGTGGTCTCATCGTGCTCTGATTGCATCTTCCTCAGCTCGGATATATATCTCTCTGCGAATATTAAGAACTCCTGGAGAGTTTTGAAATCCCTCTTAAAGGCATCATACCGTAGGGTCCTTGCTCCTCCCGGCTGCAATCCATTTCGAATTGCTGCAAGGGCAAAATCATCGCTGTAGTTATGCATTGTTCTAGAGGCCCTCACGAAATGATCCACAAAGGTTCTTGTCCCCTCATTGACTCCCTGTATGATTTCCAACAAGGAATCACAAGTAACTCGGGGAGGGCGAACCGCCTGTACCTGGCTAGAAAGACCTTAGCCAAGTCCTTGAAAGTATGTATAGACCCTCGAGGTAATTTCATGTACCATTCCCAAGCTTCTCCTGACAAACATGTAGTGAACACACGACAAGTGATCGCATCGGAGGCTCCTTGCAGCCGAAGTCTTTCCAGAAACCCATACACAAAATTTTGGGGATCTTGAGTATCCCCACTACCGCGGAATAACGGGAGGGCTGTAGGAAATTTGAAATCTGTCATTGTCGCTTGATAGATTTCTGGCGCAAGCGGTCCTTCTGTCAGGCTGAGGGAGCGGGGACAGGTTCCCGACTTCTCCTGCTCCATTTTTGCTATCCTTTCCGCTACCCCTTTCCTGACTAGATCCCGAATGAAGGTCATATTGACCGTGGCGGGTCCTTGTTCTCTTCGAGCCCTACTTTCCCGCCTCCGGGGTGGGGTTTCTGACCGATTTCTTTCCTCTCGGTCTATAGGGACCTCCTGACGAACCCTTCGTTGTGGGTTTCGGGCACTCCTTCCGCCTGAACTACTTTCCTCGGAATGGATCGTCATTCTTGCTAGGTTAAATTCATTCATCAGATTGCGAACCGGCATAGTATACCTTGGCCCATTCGTGGCTAAGTGACCGACATTTCTTGCTCCTTGGCCCGTGTTCCCAAAGGGCCCAGCTGGGACAGAATAAGGACGGGCATCGTCCTGGATCGGACTATGAACTCGGGGTGCCACTCCCGGGTCCATGCAGTGATAGTAGTACTCGGGCTGAGTATGGTAAGGGTACTGAGGTACTTGATGAGTGTAATAAGGATAGTTGTATGGATAATGAGGATTATAAGGCGGGATGAAAGCGGCATCATACTGTTGTCCCAGAGGGACGTTTACGGGAGTAGGGAGTGGGGTCATGGGCCGATCAGGTAATACAATTGTCGGGCCCGTAGGTATGAAAGTAGGACCTCTGCCCCCTCTCTCCGGTGGTGCTAAGTATCTACTTGCGGTAGGTACGATATTCTCGGAGGGGTCTCCTCCTCTCTCCTCCGGGAGAGATCTCCCGGATGCTGTGTGTAATCAGCGCGATGGGAATGCTGTCCCCTCGAGCGAACATCTCCCGAGGGTAGTGCAGCCATTCCTCTCGGTGACGAGGATCGGGCCCCACGGTGGATGATACGGGTTAGTCTTGGTAACAGGCCGCTAATGGACGTATGTGCGTGTTAGGGATACTCGGACTCTGACCTGTAGAGTATCCAGTGTGGATTTGTGGATCCCCTTCTTCGTCTGGCCTTGGGCCTTTTATAGAAGAGGCCTAAAAACTGTCGTTTAGCACCGACCTGGAGGCCTGACATTATTCCTGCCAGATGGTACAGAAATAGTTTCAGGGATCACGGCATACAGGTGATCCGAGTTTATAGACTGGGGCCTTTAGCGGCCTTATCGTCGGTAATTCTGGCGGATCTCGTTCATGGACTCCCCTTGATACAAAATTGATCATGCCAAAATTTCTCTTGATACAATAGAACTGTGGAAATTCACTAATCCCACTACAGACATTCATGCTTCTAAAAACAACTACGACAGAATTTTAAATAAGGAAAGTTAATTTTGGATCAACTTTCAACACTCCCCTTGATACAAAATTGATCATGCCAAAATTTCTCTGAATTCTTCAAACTTTCCTCTTGTCAACACCTTCATCAGAATGTATGCTTTCTGTCCCTTAGAAGTCATATTCTTTAGCTCCATTGTTCTTGAAGCTACCATTTCTTCTTGCAATGCTTTATGCCATTTTTTATTTGCTGCTGCTTCATCAAAGGTTGTAGTTATTTGCCTTCCACTATCTGTATACCCCACAAAAAAT
Organism: Carex arenaria; assembly: GCA_964058825.1. NCBI lineage: Eukaryota > Viridiplantae > Streptophyta > Magnoliopsida > Poales > Cyperaceae > Carex > Carex arenaria. The sequence goes on from CAXKVW010000198.1 coordinate 365,220, forward strand.
GTGGGTTTTCCTTTCTTTTCTTCTGCATAGCATGATTGATGTTCTTCCCTTTGTTTTCTGAAACAATTAGCTTGCACACACCCATATCTTTTGAGGCCCTGGACATCTTTTATGTCGTGTTGAAATTGAAACTCACCAAATCTACAATGGCCACATCCACTTCTGCCTTGAAAGGACTTCCCCCTTTCTGTAGAACACACTTTCATCGCTTTTCTCCTCTAATCTGGACTTCATTTCATGGTCAGCAGTGATCCCATCAGTTCATCAAATGAATAGGTTGAAATATCCTTTGAAATATCTCTGTATAGGCTTTGCTGTTTTGTAGCCACAACTTGAGAACTTCTCTGAAATGCCGTCTTCAAGGTTTTAGCCTCTTCTTGAGTAGTCATTGCTGCTGCAGTTCTTCAAGGTTGCACACCAATCGACTCTATTGACAATTGTGAATTGACTCTGCCATCAATTGCTGTCCCACCGAACCATTGGCTCTGATACCATTTTGTTGGGATAAACTCAGCAATACTGCACTGCTATGTGCCAGTATGCTAAAGATTGAAGAGAGAAGAATATTTTTCTGAATAGAAACAACGCTTTATTTCCTTTCTCTCTTACTCTATTACATATAGTTCTGCGGTATTTATAATAGTACAACATTCCTAAAATAATTACCCACAACTTTACTAAATTAAGCACCCACTCCCTATCCTCCTATTATAAGCGGTCCCCAAAATAGAACAACACTAGAACCTATCCTGTTATTACATTCATTACTAATTATAGAACCTACTAACGCAATAGAACTCTAAATATGGAAACCCACTAATCACACTACACACATTCATGCTTCTAAAAACAACTACAACATAATTTTAAATAAGAAAAGTTAATTTTGGATCAACTTTCAACAACCTAGACAGTGTTGGTTTTCGGTACCACTAACACAGAACAATTAAAGGAAAACTGAAGAGACAAATGCGATGCTGTAAATGCAATGCATCATTTTCTGGTTTTTCTTATATAACACAAAAACATAACTGCAAAATCAAAAGTTACATCCCACGTTTGGGATTCTAAAAAAAACAAACACTTAAATAACTGCTACTTTATTTTTAGCCACACACTGGACTGTCACTGACAGCCTAATTACGTACTCAAACAAAAAAACAAGTTTGCTAAAATTAAACAAATAAACTACTGGACACGACCCTCTAACAACAAGATTAACTCATCAATCTCCTCCTTAAGCTTGTTGTTCTCTACTGATGATCCGCACACCAATCCTTTCTCTCATCTCCAAGAACTTCATCCTTGCTAGCAACTTTGTCAGAATATCAGCACGCTGATCTTCTGTGCAAACATGTTGGATTTCAATCATTCCTGATTCAACACAGTCTCCAATGTAGTGGAATCGGGTATCGATGTGTTTGCTCCTCTCATGGTGAACTGAATTCTTGCTCAATGCAATTGCGGACTGATTATCGATCTTTAGAACCACTTTCTTAACCTCGATCTTTAACAAATCTGCCAACAGTAGTCCCAGCCACACTCCTTGACATGTTGCTGCATAGGCAGCGATGTACTCCACTTCACAGGAAGATAACGTAACCACTTTCTGTTTTTGTGAACACCAACTAATAGGATTTGACCCAAGGAAAAATATTAAACCTGAGGTGCTTTTCCTGTCATTAGTATCACCAGCTAGATCACTATCGGAGTAACTGATAAGCTCCAAGCTTCCTTCCTTCTTCTCATAAACGCAACTGAGGTTTAAAGTTCCTTTCACGTACCGCAGTATGTGCTTCACTGCGGCCATGTGCTCCATTGTGGGCTTCTCTATGTATCTACTCACCATGCCGACAGAGAATGCCAAATCTGGGCGCGTGTGCAGTAGGTATCTTAAACTGCCAACAATACTTCGGTACAGAGTTGTGTCTACAGGTGGACTTGTGCTTTGCTTGCTCAGTTTCACACGAGGTTCCATCGGGATTTGCGAAGGGTTGCAATCTTTCATGCCGCATTTGTCTAAAACCTTTCTTGCATATGCTGACTGGTTGAGTGTAATCCTTTGAGAATTTTGACAGACTTCAATTCCCAGATAGTAACTTAGTAACCCAAGGTCACTCATGCTAAACAATTTCTTCATCTGTGATTTGAACTTGTCTATGTTTTGAATACACTCTCCAGTGATGATTAAATCATCCACGTAGACTCCATCAATTAAATTCCCTTTACCTTGATTTCTCATGTACACGGCATGCTCTAAAGAACACCTCTCAAAACCGAGTGTCCTCAATGACTTGTCCAGTTTTGAATTCCAGGCTCTAGGTGCTTGTCGCAAACCGTACAATGCTTTGTGCAGTTTCAACACCATGTGCTCTTCTCCTTTTATTTCAAATCCTGGCGGTTGAACGACATATACATCTTCTTCCAAATCACCGTTGAGAAAAGCTGATTTCACGTCCATATGATGCACCTCCCATCCTTCATGTACTGCAATTGAGATCAGCAAACGTACTGTCTCTAGCTGAGCAACAGGGGCAAAAACTTCGCCAAAGTCTATGCCTTGCCTTTGAACGTACCCTTTTGCCACTAACCTCGCCTTGTGCTTCACGATTCTGCCTTGAGTGTCCTTTTTTAGTTTGTAAACCCACTTTAGACCTATAGGTTTGTGGCTGTCAGGTAACGGGACGAGCTTCCAAGTTTCATTCCTTCGAATGGAAGAAATTTCCTCCTCTATTGCTTTTCTCCACATCGGGTCTGCCTTAGCTTCTTCGAGAGTTGAAGGCTCCTCCTCTCCTAGCAAACACAGTCCCGAATACTCCAGTTCTATTGGGTTTCATCGTAAAGGCTTTTGATGTCATGCTTACCCCGTGGTCCTTCTAATGAACTCTCATCAGATGTCGAGGGTTGTAGTGTTTCAGTTGATACTGATTCTTCAAAAGTTGCTGCTGGAGTATATGGTGAGTTTGAAACATATGTTCTGGATCTTGTGTTCATCACTGGTGTAGCATGCTGGTATCGGTTACCAATTTGTTCCTATGTCAGCTGTGGGAAATCCATGCCAGAATTGCTGATACCAATTCTAGAATCGCTGACATCCTCTTTATCTTCCTGATTTGTCGTATTAGATGCGCCTGCTATGGTAAAATAGTGTGCTGTAAGAGTGTTCCCTGCTGATCCTGTTCCTGTTACTGGAAATTTGCTCCACTCCCACTTCTCCTCCTCTTCGAACACGACATCTCGTGTCACTACTACTCGTTTTGACTTTGGATCAAACATTCGATAGTCTTTTGTATTCGAATCATAACCAATAAACACCATTGGCTTGCTTCGGTCTGCAAGTTTTGAAAGGTGAGGTGTAACATCTTTTACGTGTCCCACACATCCAAAGATGCAAAGGTGATCAACAGTTGGCTTGCGGTTGTAATATGCTTCATAGGGAGTTTTGCCAACGACGCTTTTTGTTGGTGCTCGACTTAGGAGATCTACGGCAGTTGATACCGCTTCTCCCCAAAATTCGCCTGGGACTCCCATGCTTTTCAACAAGCTCCTTGCCATGCCAACCACCGTCTGATTTCTTCGTTCAACAACTCCGTTCTGCTGAGGAGAATAAGGTGCCGTGAGATAATGCTTAATTCCCAACAGCTCACTGTAAGTCTTGAACTCATTTGAGGTGAATTCGCCGCCACGATCTGTGTGAAAAGCCTTCAGTTTGCTGTTTTTCTCCATTTCTGCTGATGCTTTGGTCTTCTTGAATGCCTCAAATGCTTCATCTTTGTTTCGGATCAGCACCTGCCACATGAATCTAGTATAATCGTCAACCAACAGCAGGAAATAGCGCTTCCCTCCATGTGTAACAGGAGTTATTGGCCCGCACAAATCTCCATGCCACAGTTCAAGAGGTGATTCTGCTCATAATTTTGCCACTGTTGGAAATGGATTTCGGTGTTGCTTTCCAATCAAGCAGCCATCGCAGATGCGGTCCTCATGCTCGATTATGTGTAGGCCATGCACCATCTGTTTCTGACTTAGAACCTTCAAGGCATGAAAGTTCACATGCCCGTATCTTGCATGCCAGCCCCAAGCACTTTCTTTGCTTCTAGCCATGAGACATTCTGGTAGGGCCTGAGCAATGTGCAGCAGATATAAACGATTTCCTGACCTGCTCACTTTTGCTAGTAGCCTTCGTGTCCTGTTCAGGATTGTCATCACTCCTCCTTCAATTACAATCTTGCATCCATTCTCATCCAATTGACCAAGACTTATAATGTTACTTCTCAACATTGGGATATAGTAGTCATTTGTAAGCAAACGGTGTTCTCTAGTAAAACACTCAAGAAGCACTGAACCTCTACCTTGTATGTCCACTGCCGAGCCATCTCCAAACTTTACCGACCCTTTGATAGTCATGTCAATCTCGGTGAATTTATCAATACAACCGGTCATGTGGTTACTTGCACCGGTGTCAAGATACCACACCTTGTCTTGGGTGCTGTTAATCTTTGGCACCATCTTGTCCTCGTGCAGTAACACCTACTCGTTCTGTATTGCGTGGCTGAGAACACAAGTTTCATCCATCAATAGTGCTGGTTCATCATCGGTTTGTGTTGTAACAAGATTGGCCCTCTCTCTTCGGTTTGGCTTGGGACAATCTTTTGCGAAGTGTCCATATTCATTAAAATTGAAACACTTAACCTTGGATTTGTCAAAGTTGCGTGGCTTTCGGTCTTCGTTATTGCGTTCACCATTTCCTCGACCTCCACCATTTCCACGCCCACGACCACGTCCTCTCCCGTGACGTCCTCCTCTTTTGTTGCTGCTGGAACCTTCATCTTTCTTTGCCTTTGGGATTCTTGCCTCCCACTCAGCCTGGGTAAGGAGTAACTGTTCTCCACTGCCCTTTGAGTGCAGTCGCCCTTTAAGTCCTTCCTCGAAGGTTCTGAGATGGCCGATCGCCTCTGAAACTGGCATCTTCTCAATATCGCCAAACTGCTAGATCGTTCCGATAATTTGGAGAAATCTATCTGGAACTGCGTTGAACAGTTTTTCAACAACTTCGCTGTCATCGAGCTTCGTGCCCAGCGAGCGGATCTCACCCACCAACGTAGTAAGCTTCATGGAAAATTTGTTTATTGTCTCTGAATCCTCCATGTGTAACTTGTTCGGTTGCCGTTTCAGCACCTGTACGTGTGCCTTCTTGACGCGATCTTCACCAACCCGCATCTTTCTGAGTGCGTCCCAAGCCTCCTTTGCCGTCTGCTTGAGAGTGACTACCATGGCGCCTTGATCTTTGTCGTTGTCTGTGTCTCCACCTTCGATCACTGACCATACTCCAAGCGAATGCAAGATTATCTTCATCTTGACAGCCCATATGCCGTAGTTCGTTTCGCTTAACATTGGATATTGGATCGGGATTGAGGCTCCTTTTGCCATTGGTTTGACGACTGCAAGTGTCTTAGATTGATCTCCTTCATCACCGGCCATTGCTTTTGACAACTTGGCTCTGATACCAAATGTTGGTTTTCTGTACCACTAACACAGAACAATTAAAGAAAAACTGAAGAGACAAAGTGTTTTGCGATGCTGTAAATGCAATGCATCATTTTTTGGTTTTTCTTATATAACACAAAAACATAACTGCAAAATCAGAAGTTACATCCCACGTTTGGGATTCTAAAAAAAACAAACACTTAAATAACTGCTACTTTATTTTTAGCCACACACTGGACTAACACTGACAGCCTAATTACGTACTCAAACAAAAAACCAAGTTTGCTAAAATTAAACAAATAAACTACTGGACACGACCCTCTAACAACAAGATTAACTCATCAGACAGCAGGATTTTCATCTTAGACTTCCTCCACTTGGACAGGGGGAGCCTCCAAGGCAGCAGGATCCACGACTGGAGCAGTAGGGATAAGTGCGGCAGGAGGAGCTCCCTGAGCATCTGGAGGAGGCACTTGTACTTGATCAACAGCTGGAGGAGGTTCTATGGGTACTCTGAGCAACCTAAGGAGTTGCACCACTACATTAACAACTGGAACAGCAGGAGGAGCTCCCTGAGCATCTGGAGGAGGCACTTGTACTTGATCAACAGCTGGAGGAGGTTCTATGGGTACTCTGAGCAACCTAAGGAGTTCCACCACTACATTAACAACTGGAACAGCAGGAGGAGCTCCCTGAGCATATGGAGGAGGCACTTGTACTTGATCAACAGCTGGAGGAGGTTCTATGGGTACTCTGAGCAACCTAAGGAGTTCTACCACTACATTAACAACTGGAACAGCAGGAGGAGCTCCCTGAGCATCTGGAGGAGGCACTTGTACTTGATCAACAGCTGGAGGAGGTTCTATGGGTACTCTGAGCAACCTGAGGAGTTCCACCACTACATTAACAACTGGAACAGCAGGAGGAGCTCCCTGAGCATCTGGAGGAGGCACTTGTACTTGATCAACAGCTGGAGGAGGTTCTATGGGTACTCTGAGCAACCTGAGGAGTTCCACCACTACATTAACAACTGGAACAGCAGGAGGAGCTCCCTGAGCATCTGGAGGAGGCACTTGTACTTGATCAACAGCTGGAGGAGGTTCTATGGGTACTCTGAGCAACCTAAGAAGTTCCACCACTACATTAACAACTTTAATTTCGTCCGTGGTTGGCATATTTGAGCTACTCATTCTTTTGTAATTGTTTCCTGTATTTCAATAAAGGAAGTCATCATTAAATCCAGTAGCAGCTGAAGTGTATAGTCTGTGAGCCAAAAAAATTTTAGTAACCACCTCAAACTCACAAAATTTGCATCTTGCTATTGTATCCCCAAAAATTCAAAACTTAGCAGATGCGGATACTGGGTCTGCGCACCATTTTTTTTTTTAATATAACACAACAGAAGAGCAAAGGAACAAAATAAAAATTTGGTGCACAGACCCAGTTTTTCAACATGGCAAGTTGTGAATATTTTAGGAAACCATAGTAAAGTGCGAATTTATTTCGAAAGTTTGAGGTGCTAACTAAAAACATTTCAGGTCTATCAGGCAGTTATTGACATCATAAAGTTTTAATGTACATGACATATATGACATCTCGTATTGTTTTAAACCTATTATTATTAATAATAAAACGAAATTTAGCAATTATCATACAAGTATGTTATCAAAAAAAAATGCGTGGGAAGCATGCCTTAACCCTCCTTTTTGGGTGGCATGTTTGCTATAACCCTTAGTCCTGACAACAGGGGGCGTGAAAACATACAACTACGTACTAACATGCATGTAATGAAAAAGTATGTTCAGAAACAAAGCTAAAATATAACATGCATGGTAGAAGAATGAATACGACGAAGGTTCCTTACTATCTGATATATTGAAGTATACTGAACTTGAATTGCAATGGAAGACCGAATAAGTATTTGGACATGATTTTCACTCTCCAAATTTCTTGTGGCTGAACATTGAATTAAAGACAAGTTGAGCAACAGAAACCAAATTAATATGTACCTTTTTGCCAGCCCGAGATTGCTTCCAACTTACAGACCTTTGTCTATTTCTTACACAGTAGAATGGTTTATTTTTTGTTCCTGTTGTTTCAGGTATTTTGTTTTTTGAAAATTGAAGTACATAGATGAATGGACTGGTTACAAATTAATTGTGAATCCTAGAGAGATGAGCGTTCACTCCCTTTGCACTCCAGCAGATACAAAGGGCTTTATTTATAGCACGACTCTGGATGTAAATAAATCCAAAGAGAGAGAATCTCAGAAGGAAGAGCCGTCCTTCATTTCTCCCCTCTCCAGTCTGTTTCGTCAAATGATATCCATTGCATGTATTTGTTTTTCTATTTCTTTTTTTATCTAATGTGCTGCATCCAACTAACTAAGAAGCTACGAAATCTCAAACAGTGCTATGATCGATGTATGGAGTTCTCAATTGTTGGTATATATGGAAATTTGAAGGACTGCATCAACCGTAGAAATATGCTATGTTTCAATGATAATTGATTTTTCGAGCCCATTAGGCTAAGTTTTATTAATTATTGCTTATATTAAGACTATTGTGAGAGAGAAATTAGAACAATAAAATTATGTTTACTTTCTACTTGCCTCTTCCTCTCATCCTTTCTCTCAACCCTTAAAACCCTAACAGTAAGTGTATATTCAAACCTTGTGTCATTTTTGAAAAATATTTGTTTAACATGGTGTAGTAGATTTGTAACTATATTTTCTCAATATACTACAACGTATTCTACTTGTTTGTGCCATATTTGTTTGAAGAACGGAATCGGGAGTTGTATTTTCATTATTAACTAAACTTATAATTTACAAACACAATCATTAGAAAATTATTCTTTTGTATTATACAAATATCCATCTCTCAGTATATTAGCAAATAATTCATTGATTGCGCTATGTGATGCTACATAAATGGACGAAAGCACAATTAAAGATAAGATCAATGATAAAGGGAATATTTAATGCGAAGTCCTTAATACATGATTTTTTTTTTTTGTGTCACATCAAACGGCCATTAATGAAGATACCACATTAATTAGTTGCACATGCTGTATTGCCATAACGCATTGTTCTATGAATCTTGGTTCTCTACTTCATTTAAAGTCCTAAATATAATCTTAACTGGGATATCCCATTAGCTGTCACTTCCATGATCAGTGCGTAATGGAGATAAAGATATTGTAGTCAAATTTTTGTAATGCAATAAATGCAATTTGATAATAGAAGTCAGCGCTAACACACATGCTTCCATATATATTCTAAGGATTTTATAATATTAGTTTCTTTTGTGATATTTACTGGACGGCATTGGTGTTGTATATGAAATAAACGGTAAGTTATTTCTAGAGCGCATTCAAAATTTCAGATGCATCCGACTTTCTGTACATCCAATATCACATATATAATGATAAGAAAGAGATTTAACAATTTGAATTCATCAATCCGTGGAGTAAATAGTGCACTTGCTTTGCTAGAGAAGTTATCGCAACTTTCTTCTCCTGTTTTTGTATTCTTTCTTTTTCAATGCAAAATTATAGAATCATCGTAGTCCACTTCTCTTTGCCATAACCTGGTGTCATTTTTGCATGACCCTGGACGTGAATAAATCTAAAGAGAGAGAATCTCAGCGTAATTAGTTCCACTGGTCTCAAATTCTTTCAGACAGATGATATCCATTATTGCATTGCACGTATTTATGTTTGACTGCATTGCATGTATTTATGTTTGACCTGCTGCATCCAATTAACTAAGAAGCTTCGGAAATCTCAAAAATTGATGTGATATTTTGAGTTGTTTATTTTAAGAACTGCGCCAATCGTATTCATATGTTCCAAGATATAATACAATCTATAAATTCTAGAAACGCTACAACACTATGTAACCGATTGTGGTTAATATAAATAGAAACATGACTCCTATTCTTACTCAAAAATAACACTCGTTGTTTGACGCATTATATTCTTCCTTTATTTGCAGTAATAACTAAAACAATACTTTTCAAATATAATCATCGGAAAAATTATCTTATTGTATAATGGTGAATTATAACAGATTCATCTCCATTTGATGATACAGTAAATAGACGAATATAATTAATGCCAAGAAAGCCAACGATAAATTAATACCTATTAATTTTGCTGTTTCACAGCGAGGGCTGCACAAAAAAATCGTAGTTTGTGATTCCAATCGAGTTTGATTTGAAAAACTTCATATAAAATTCGATTGGAAATAGTTCAAAATTAATTCAATCCAAACTCAAACTGGACCTAGTTCATTCGAAATAAGTTGGCGAACTATTATAGTTTGAATCTCAAAGTAACGCGAACTACTGATTTTCGCTGATGACTTAAAAGTTAAAACATAAGGTCGCCCAGCCATAAGTCATAACTCATAAGTTGTAACCCTCGCTTTCAGTTTTAGAACCCTAGACGACTTTCACCTCTTCCTCTTGGCGACTACGATCACTCTTTCTTATCGTAAAAAAGTTTGTAACAGATTCAAAATTTAGTTCTTAAAAAATTGATTCGAAATTTATTCAAACTAAACTCACACTGGCATAAGTTCGATTCGGGTTCGATTCATTTCCAGCCCTAGTCACATTTAACCGCCATTAATTAAGAGTAATATAATCTCAATTACGATACCGCATATATTAGCTGTCACTTCCCTAATTATCAACGCATAATGGAGATGAACATTTTGTATTCAAAAAACAGTATTGACCCAAATTGATTTTCAAGCCAATTAGGCTAAGTTTTGTTAATTGTTGCTCATAATAAGACTATTGTAAGAGACAGAAATTAGAACAAGAATATTATGTTTACTTTCTACTTGCCTCTTCGTCTCAACCCTTAAAACCCTAACAGTAGGTGTGTATTCAAACCTGGTGTCTTTTCTGAAAAATATTTGTTCAACATGGTGTAGTAGATTTGTAACTATCTTGTCTCAATATACTACAAAGTATTCTTCAAGTTTGCGCCATTTTTGTTTGAAGTATGGAATCGGGAGTTGTATTTGCAATGTAAACTAAACTAATAAATTACAAACATAATCATTAGAAAAAAATATTCTTTTGTATATTAGTGAGTTTGAACCCATCCATCTCCCAGTATTTTATCAAATAATTCATTGATTGCGCTATGTGATGCTACATAAATGGACGAAAGCACAATTAAAGGTAAGATCAAAGATAAAGGGAATATTTAATGCGAAGTCTTTAATATATAGATGATTTTTTTTTTTTGTGTCACATGAAAAGGCCATTAATGAAGATACCGCATTAACTAGCTGCATATGCTGTATTGCCATAACGCATTGTTGTATGAATCTTGGCTCCCTACTTACTTCGAAGTCCTAAATAGAATCTTAACTAAGATACCACATTAGCTCTCACTTCCGTGATCAGTGCATTATGGAGATAAAGATATTGTAGTCAAATTTTCGTAATGCAATAAATGCAAACGAGTTTGATAATACAAGTCAGCGCAAACACACATGCTTCCATGTCTATTCTAAGGATTTTATAATATTAATTTCTTTTGTGAGATTTACTGCACGGAATTGGTGTTGTATATCAAATAAACGGTAATTATTTCTGGAGCGCATTCAAATTTTCAGATGCATCCAACTTTCTATACAACCTATATCAAATATATAATGATAAGAAAGAGATTTAACAATTTTAATTTATGGATCCATGGAGTAAACCGTGCACTTTTGCTAGAGAAGATTTTCTCAAATTTTTCCTTCTGTTTTTGTATTTGTTTTTGTACTTGAAAAAAGAAATCTTTGATCTTTTCGTTGCAACCCAACATTTAAATAAGTTTTGACTTGTTATACTAATTTTTATTTTGTTACAATTTGTAAAACATCAAAAAACTTATATTTTCCTAGTTTTACGCATGTTTACATCAACCTTTGAGGCCTCAATAATTATGAAGAATTTTTGTATGAATGAAAGTAGTCTAATACGAAGAGAAAATTAAATATTACCAAATTTAAGACATATTAGCATATGGAAGGATACAAAATGTACCGCTTGCATCTTTTCAACTTTATTATTAAATTTGATAATATTTCATCCATAAAATCAATAGTTTCTACGCCTTTCAGCCTGATTCTGGTTTTTTCAGACGTTATTGCAATCAAAAAAATTATTTGAGCATGTTTAATAAAGATAAATGTGTTTGCTAATTTTTATTAATATAAAACGATATTACTTGAATTTAACATTATTTCAAGAGAAAAAAAAATATGTTCCTAATATTTTGTTTGATAAATTACAACAGTCGAGTTGGAACAAAGTAGTTATTTTAATCGACACACCCAAAATATATATTTCAATGACATAAAATTATTTATTATTACATTCTAAAACTTAAATTATCTATCCAATTTATGCACAATCAAAATATTAATTCTAATTTGGCTTCTGCTATAAAAATGGTCAAATAAATCAAACTAAATACCCTAAACATTTGCATAGACATAATATGTCTTTTCTTTATATGTCTTAGTATGACTGTCTTTCTACAGAGTTTGTCTAATATTAGACAAATATTGATTATATGTTCGAAATAGAATTAAACAAGCTGGAGCATATCAAAATGGTAGTAATATTAGCATATTTTTAAGAATAATTATATGAATCCCCCCACCCCCTAACCCACCCACACACTCTAGTCCCCCTCTGTGCGCACATGTTAGAGGATGGTTGTACTATGGTCGTCACTAATTATGCGATCTCCCTTTCCCAGTCCTGCACTCGTCCCGAGTCAATCTTTGTACGTATAAATACTTGGAAAATAAGATATTAATACTTGAAAAATAAGATGTTAATATTTTGATGTATAACTTGTTATGCTCATCACTTTTTCAGTCCCCCAATGATCCCCGTGTCAACCTCCTCTAACAAATATAGTTACCTTCATAGGAATATATAATTTAGTGCAGCTGTATAAATACTTGCAAACTAAGATATTAATACTTGATATGTAACTTGATATGATCGAATGCCTGAAGATCAAATTTTGTACAATATATATACATATAAATACTTCTATGCATAGGTATAATACTTTTGTGCATCAGTATTAATATTATTGAAAAAAATTCAGCGCTGGAGTTTTTGTGGTCCCCCCAGGTAGTTATGGTGAGGGGATAGTGAGAGGACGTTTGGGAGATTTGTTTGGGATGGCATTTATTTAGGTGAAAATTATCCACCCCATTGTATAAATATTTCTGAGAATATGTATAAATATTTCTGTGCATTGGTATTAATAATTTAGAAAAAAATTCATGCATTGATATTAATACTTCAGTGCATAGGTATAATATTTTCGTACATAGGTATAAATACTTTCTTGCATAAGTATTAATACTTTTGAAAAAGTATTAAACACTAGAGTTTTTGCGGTGCCCCCAGGTAGTTATGGTGCAGGGATAGTGAGGGGACGTTTGGGGGATTTGGTTGGGGTGGTCATTATCTACGTAAAAATTGTTCACCCCATAGGTATAAATATTTCAGAGAATATGTATAAATATTTTCTTGCATTGGTATTAATACTTTAGAAAAAAAATTTAGCATTGAAGTTTTTGTTATCCCCCAAGCAATTATGATAGTTATGATGCGAGGACAATTCGGGAACAAGAGTGCGGGGACTGTTATGAAGGTCCTATTTTTTTAGCTCGAAAAGGCTTCAACTTAAGGCTATTATACTCCATATCTCTTCAATTCTGCTTCATAACTAGTTCATTCAATTAGAATACAAAGTTAAATGTCAAAAACACTGAGTGTTTTGTGTAGAGAAAAAAAAAATAAGAGAGCAAAACACAATTCGGAAATATACCAACAAGAATTTCATACAATCAGTTAAAAAAAAAAAAGGGACGGACCCAATAATTTATTCCATCAAACGAGTCCTCGTGCAATCCTATAACCAATCATCTGAGTTGTTTAATAGTCCATTTTGAAATTTTGACCACTAATAGCGAGAAAATAGGTATTATATTATTTTTTTTCATGTCCATACCGCCCGAAAATTTTCAATCAACTTTATAATTCTACTTTTATTAATTTTATATTCTTTTATCAGTATTGCTGTTGAAATATATTTGAAAGGTAAAATTAATAGAAACCAAATTATTGGAGTGAGTTTAGTATCTAACACTTCCAGGAAAAAACTTCGAATTGGGAGGGCGATCCTCCACCTTTCACATTTAAAACCAAAATATGAACTTATTATTCAGATCAAAACAAAGTTAAACAATAACGAAAGGTGACGACTTACAATATACTAAAAAAATACAAAAACAATAACGGCAAACTTCTGTATGACAAGTTTTTTACAATTAGATACATTTACATAAATCAAATTAAATACCACAGATATATGTAATTTACTCCCGCATATTAATTTAACCAGATTATTGCAAACCAGTTTTTCAGATATAACAAATATTAATTTTTGGACCTAATTAAATTTTCATTTACAAAACTATTCCGACATCACATTTTACAAACTGATTCTCATGATATAAATCATTAATTTCACATATAACAAACAAACGTAATTGAAGTTATAATTAAAGAAGTCTGATTATCCTGAGAAACAATTTGCAAACGGTTGTAATGAATTTCAAGATTCACAAGCAATTAATGTAGACTCACTACTACAGAATGGCGCTTCCTACACTGTGGTTGTACACGTATTTTCTCGGTTTCATGTAAAACCGTGTACGAAATAGGATTTTCGCCATGATCAATTGATATCTCTAAGAATCCCACACGGATATTTCATTGAAAAACAGTTTTCAAAAAAGCCGTTTGAAGTTTATATTTCCTACACGGATATTTAGTTAAATATTCGTGTAAGAATTGAACAGAGCTACACAGATATTTACTTAAATATCCGTGTTAGGAAATTTATTTGTACACGAATTTTTATTTAAATAGCTGTGTATATATGTCGATAGAGTTACACGGACTAGTAGCTAAATATCCGTGTAGGAAAGGTCATCTAGGGTTTCAGCTGAAATAAAAAGCTTCTCTTCCAGCGCCGTTTTGATCACTCTCTATACAACGCCGTTTAGGAAAGATCACTCTCTCTACATGATCTAAGGAGATATAGGATTCAAAGTTTCTCCACCGTTGATTTTACTCTGAGATGGAGGATTCGAAGTCTTTCCTCCCTATTGGAGGTGGAGGAAATGACACTGAATCCTCCATCTCGGAGTAAAATCACGGAGGAAAAACTCATCTGAAATTCAAAGTTTCTCTTCCAGCGCCGTTTGTGGTTTAGGTCCTTCTGTATCAGCGTGCGCCTGCATCTGTGGGTACGTAGGAGAAAGGCTCGCGGCTTCCTAAACCCACAAGTGCAAGCACACACTGCTACACGAGGACCTGCAAATCAACCAAATCAACCAAGTGAGAGAGATGTGGGCAAGATGGTTTATTTCGGAATTTTGTAAAGAACAATATGGATTTGTATAAATTAATTAGTGTAATTATCAATTTTAATTGTTATATTATGTTTTGGGGAATCTGTTGTTGGGCAAAGAAAAAATTCTGATTTATATATAATTTGATGGAAACTAGCCAAAAACAAAAAATTACCAAAAAAAAAAGGTTTTTTATTTAAATATTTTATTATATATTTTTTTGAATTTCATATTTTGTTATTATTTTTATATTTGAAGATAACTTTTAAATAAAGCATAAACTCTAAACTCTAATATTAACTGAGATTCATCACGGATTTTGAATCAGAAATTCATGTAGAAAAGTGAATCCTACACGGATATTCAGTTAAATATCCGTGTAGAAAAGTGAATACTACACGGATATTCAGTTAAATATCCGTGTAGGATACAATTTGTACACGGATAGTTAGTAAAAATCCGTGTAGGAATGCTGTATCTGAAAATTTATCAAAGTACCATAACTTCTCTCAATATATATGTTCATATTTTATTATATCAAGTATGATTTGAAAGTTAATACCTGTCTAGTTCAAAAATTTCAAATTATTTTTTTCAATTTCATATTTTGTTATTATTTTTATATTTAAAGATAACATTAGTTAAATTATTCAAAAATATAAATATAAACAGAAATTTAAATATAAAACCATACATCACAGAAAAAGAAAACATTAAAATAACATTAGTAAGAAACTGGTTCGGTGTTACACCATACATCACAGAAAAAAAAAAAAAAAACTAGCTAGATATCACAGAAAAAAAAAACTATCTAGATATATAACTGGAATGAAAACACAAAATATAAAACCAACAAAATACAAAACATTTCCCACTAGTTGCCGTGCCTTTTTTTCTTAGGGAAGTAGTTGATTCTCTTGCCTCCATTCTTATTTACATTGTCTCAAATTCTCTTGCTTCTCCTCAAAGATAACCAAACATCCTCATCATCCATAGGACCTTTCTGGACCGTAAGGCTCATCATCAGAGAACTGGTAGTGATCAGATTCATCGGGGGATGATGTTAATTCAATTACGGGGGGCGGGGCTAAATGACTCCACTCAACTATGTCTGGATGTGGATCAGAGAACTGAAAGGTTTCAGATGGACCAACGAGAGGAGGGTAACCAGAGGGAATAGGAAACGGTGGAGGAATTATGGGAGCCCAGTTGGGATCATCTTGGGGGTCTTCGTACGTAGGATTTTCTGCTGGGTTTTCAGATGATGGAGGATTTTCAGATGGAGTAGGATTTTCAGATGGAGGATTTTCAGATGGCCGATTTTGCACTGTGGGCAAATTCTGGTTAACGCTAGGAGGACTCTCCATTTCGTTTTTTTTCCTGATTTGTACGGTGCAGTGCGATTTTTCACTAAAATCAGCGGTGATTAAATAGAATTAAGGGCGAAGAGAGCGTTTGAACTCCCGCGCGACGTTTGGACTACCCTAAACCCTAAACCCTTCAGATTCATAACGGATTTTGAGCAGAAATCCGTGTAGAAAAGTTAATCCTACACGGATAATAAGTTACATATCCGTGTAGCTATTTATCATCCTACACGGATATATAATTAAATAACCGTGTACGAATTTTATAGAGCTACACGGATATGTAACTTATTATCCGTGTAGGAAGGATAATTCTTACACGGTTTTTTATTTAAATAGCCGTGTATATATGTTGGGAGAGCAAAACAGATTTATCGCAAATTATCCGTGTAGAAAAGGTCATCTAGGGTTCAGCTGACTTAAAAACTTCTCTTCCAGCGCCGTTTTGATCACTCTCTCTCCTCTGGATTGGCTGGAATCTGATTTTTGCGCAGCAGGCATCTGAGATTGCTGATTTTAGTTGTGATTTGCTTCTCTTTTTCTTGTTAAGGTTAGTAATACTTCTCTTTTCTTTGAATAATTTTCTGTTAATTGCTTTTTTAGGGTTTGATTAATGCATGCATGGTTGTAAAATAATTAGTGTATTGTTGTCCAATAACTGACCTATTAACAAGCTTGTAGGTCCATGCTCGTTCAAAATTAATCCAATAGGGATTAATTTTGGATAGTCCCCGGTTTGGGACTGCTCTTTGAATATTGTGTCTCATTTAGGATGTGAACACATGTTAGCGGGTTTAATTAGTATTTGAGAAAAATTCGACAGTATTTCTCCTTATTACTCCTACGAGTATGTGATATGTACACATACTTGGGGAGTTAAGGGGAAATGCTGCCGATTTTTTCTCAAATACTAATTAAATCACGCTAACATGTGTTCACATATGAGGCACAATATTCAAGGAGTGGGTTAGGATTGTAAACCGGCCCTTTGTAAGCCAATAATTCGGTAGGTTATACATATGTCGACCATCCATCACGCCTGATTAATTGAAATCATTTTTTTAAATTTAATTTACAGATGGATCGAAGTTGGATGTATAAAATGCGGCGTGACAGTGAAGAATATTTGGTCCGAATTGAAGAGTTTCTACAATTTGCTGAGAGTTACAGAGTTTTGCAAAAGGAGGCCGACATTTTGTGTCCTTGTAGGGATTGTAAAAATTGTACAGGATTTGAGGACTTGGACGAAATTAGAACTCATTTAATTTGCCGGGGATTTAAGGAGAGATATACATGTTGGTTCATGCATGGTGAGAAAATTATAGAAAGTAGTGGTACCGGTAAATTTTGTGATGAAATAAATGAGAATGCACAAATTTCTGATAATTTTGAATTTGATTGCAACAATGATTATGCGAATTTCGAAAATTTGAATAATGTTGAAGTCGAATGCTGCGACGATGATGAGATGACAATGAATATTGATGAAAATGTAGAACACGAGTTTACTGAAAACCTAGAGGACATGTTACGTGATGTGGAAGGTGAAATTGGTGGTGAAAATTATGATAAATTTCAGTATTTGTCTGATGAATCCAAAAAGCTGTTGTATCCCGGGTGTACCGCATTTACCAAACTGTCAGCTGTGTTGAAATTATTGAACTTAAAAGCAGACAGTGGTTGGAGCGATAAGAGTTTCACGTCCTTACTACAACTTTTACGAGAAATGCTCCCGAATAACAACGAGTTACCGTGTACAATATATCAGGCAAAGAAGTTGATCTGTCCAGTGGGATTGAAGATTGAACGAATACATGCATGTCCGAATGACTGTGTACTATACCGTAAAGAGTACGAGTCCATGCATGTATGTCCTAAATGCGGCGTTTCACGCTATAAGCATAAGGGCAAGGAAACTGACGATTGTAACGATGAAGAAAAAAAGGACCGGCCTCCGGCCAAGGTGCTGTGGTATCTACCGATAATACCGAGGTTTAAA
Organism: Carex arenaria; assembly: GCA_964058825.1. Lineage (NCBI taxonomy): Eukaryota > Viridiplantae > Streptophyta > Magnoliopsida > Poales > Cyperaceae > Carex > Carex arenaria. The sequence goes on from CAXKVW010000198.1 coordinate 383,533, forward strand.
CGGTTATTTGCAAATTCCAAAAATGTGAAATTATTGCGCTGGCATGAAGAAGAGCGGAAAAAGGATAGAAAACTAAGACACCCGGCTGATTCTCCTCAATGGAGAAATATTGATAGACAATTCAAAGAATTTGGTTCCGACCCGAGAAACCTTAGGATTGTGGTGAGCACAGATGGAATGAGTCCCTTTGGAAGTATGAGCTGTCAGCACAGTACTTGGCCAGTTCTTTTATCCATCTACAATCTTCCTCCTTGGTTGTGCATGAAACGCAAGTACATTATGATGTCATTACTGATCCAAGGACCGATCAAATTGGTGGCTTTGCAAGCAGAGGTCATCGTTACTCTTTGCCATCTTGAGATGTATTTTCCTCCCTCTTTTTTTGATGTTATGTTTCACCTTGTTGTCCACCTCGTGAGGGAAATTAAGGTTTGTGGTCCTGTATTCCTGCGGTATATGTATCCATTCGAGAGATACATGGGTATTTTGAAAAAATACATAAGGAACCGGCATCGGCCCGAAGGTAGCATTGTAGAAGGGTATTCAACAGAAGAGGCGGTTGAGTTTTGCACTAACTACCTGACCGGTGTGTCTCCTATCGGTGTTCCAAAATCCCGGTACGAGGGAAGACTCCAAGGAGTAGGGACAATTGGGTTGAAAGCCGTATTTGCTGACACAGATGAACTACAAAAGGTACATTTTATTGTACTACAACACATGGCAGACGTTGCTCCCTACGTGGATGAGCACATGACAATCCTTCGACATCAGAACTACACGAGAAGTCAGAAGTGGTTGAATAACGAGCATAATTGTTCTTTTACAGGATGGCTTAAAGAAAGAGTGAAGGAACACCCCGAAAGGTCACCCGTAGATGAAATTGTTAGGCTACTGGGCGAAGGACCCCAAGTTGTTGTTAGAACATTCCAAGGATACGAGATTAATGGATATACATTTTACACTAAATTACAAAGTGATAAGAGTGCGACGCAAAATAGTGGGGTGATGTTGGTGGCGGCCTCCGCAGAATTCAGTAGATCCGGGGATGCCCGGGCTGTAACAGCATCAAAGTCATATTACGGTGTTATTGAAGAAATTTGGGAGCTCATTTACAGTCCTCGCCTCAACATTCTCTTGTTTCGGTGTCAATGGGTCGAAGACTGGGGTGTGAAGGTTGATAACAACGGGTTCACACTTGTTGATTTCAGCAAAGTCGGTTATGTCGATGATCCGTTCATACTAGCCAAGCAAGCCACAAAGGTCTTTTATGTCACTGACCCGAGTGATGCTAGGTGGAGCATCGTCCTATCGGGAAAAAGAAGGATTCTAGGGGTTGAAAATGTCGTGGACGAAGAAGAGTACGACCAGTTCGACGAGATACCTCCATTTTGCACCGACGTGCCAATCGAGGTACCAATAAGTGAAGAAGAAGCGAACTACATAAGATCTGATCACAACGAAGGATTATGGGCCGATGTACAAAAAGTGAAAAAAAGAGAAAAAGAAAAAGGGCACTGTGTAATATTTTGATTATGTAATATTTTTTAATTATGTAACAATGTTATTTTGTATTTTCCATTATGATTTTGTATTTTTAATTATGATTTTTATGTAATATTTTGATTATGTAATATTTTTAATTATGATTTTTCATATAATATACACGGATAATTAATTAATAATCCGTGTATGAGATTTTCCATATTTTAAATGAATAATTATGATCTTGTCCGTCTGATTTTAAACGGAGTCAATAAGACCGTCTGATTTTAACACCGTACGCTTCAAATTTAGTGCGGATCCTGGCCACACAGATCTTAAAGCGAATCAGATAGTCCAGATGTATTAACTCAAAAGATTCCCTTTTGAGTTAATGCAGAGGATATGTGTTGAGCACTTGGGTCCGACGCCCATCGGACTCAAACTGGTTTCGATGAGCTTCATAACCGTCCGATCCACTTTAAGATCCGTGCGCACGGATATTAAAGTAATATGCACTGATCTTAAAGTGGATCGGACGGTTATGAAGCTCATCGAACAAAAAGTAGAGGCTAGCCAAAAACAAAAAAAATTAAAAAAAAAAAATAACACAATCCTACACGGATTTTTAATTACAAATCCGAGTAGGAGTGTTGATATTCTTACACGGATATTTTATGAAATATCCGTGTAGAATTCCCCATCGATTTGAAATTTAATTAAATATGGTACAAATATAAATATTTATTATATTATTCATCTTCCTACACTGATATTTATTTGAAATCCGTGTATGATATGCTGTGAAATTTATATAGTAAATTTTTTATTTTATTAATTCTTTTCGATTTGAACTTTGTAAATATTAATTTCTTTAGATATGAACTTTGTAAATTTCTTTTTATAATTTATGTATTCATTCTTGTTCACTATTTTACAAATGAAAATATTCATCACTGTGTTAGAAATGTTAAATATTAACAAATTTATAATTGTACAACTAATACAGAAAAATAAATAGAGAAAAACAGAAATGTAAACAAGTAAACTTTGATATATTACCAGAAAATAACTTCACAAAAGTTACCAAAAACCTCTAAACAACAGATTACAAAAAATCTGATATAATAGAACCCAAAAAAAACAGAAACTCATACAATAAACCAAAAAAAAAAAAACTCTAAACTACGGGTTCATTCTTTGCCCTACGAATGTAGGGATTCGGTGGCAGATGGCCCCTGGGGTTGCGACGTGGGCGAGTTGGTAGTGTTCGCGACCATGGCCAACGTCTGGGATAACCTGGTGGTGGTCATTCGTAACCGGGTGGGATTGATGGCACTACAGGAGGAGGAGGAGGTGGCGTTTCAACAGGGAGCTCAACAGGTTCTTCTTTGACTTCAGCCATTTTTTTTACTAAGAATGATATATAGCTAGGTTCAGTGAATATTTTGAGGTTATATAGGGTTTAAGGCGACTCTTCGTTTTTCTGTATTTATTTTGTAATTCACAGTGATGAATAAGCTGGCGCACATCTTCCTCCAAAAATTTGGTCTTCACCGACGGATATATAATATAATGTCCGTGTGCAAAGGGTATTCTACACGGATATTTAGTTAAAAATCCGTGTCGCTCTTATTTTTTCTACACTGATTTTTAAGTAAATATCCGTGTAGGATACTCTTCGGACACGGACTTTTAATTAGATATCCGTGTGGAAAGTTCCCCTCTTGCTGTGCTATAATATTTTGTAAATATTTCTAAGTACCCGACTCTAGCTTCCCTCAACTTCTCTGATTTTCAAAAACCTGGACTGATCCACCGCTGCTCCTCCCTCTGCGCTGTCTCTCCCTCTACGCCGCCTCCCTCGTCGGCCTCTCTTGGTAATAAAAGCAATCTCTATTCTCTCTCTACTTCCTCCTTATTTTGGCATTTCTTATTTTGAACCACTGTTAATTGTTGATTGTTTAATTTTGTCGAGTTCTCCCTGGTGCTCGTCGGCCTTCTTTGGGATCCTCCCTTGTTGCCTTGCTGCCTCCATTGCAAAGGTATTGGTTTGGACCAAAATTAGTTCTTATTGTAAATTTGGGTTTGTACCAAAATTGTACCAAAATGAGTTCTTTTTTGTAGAATCATGTCACATTCGGGTGAGCATTTTGGGAACCCCGAAGACGAAGAAGGGCAAGGTGTAGCCCAGTCGGAACCACAAAGAAGGACGAGAGGTCCGACGACGTGCAAAACCATGTCAGAAAAAAAGCTATTTCAAATCTCCTTCAAGAAGAACGGGTATCCGAAGGGGGGAAACAAGACGCATTACTCAAATTGGTGCAGCCATCTCGCGAAGAGGAAGGCCGATATCCGTTTCCCCTCTTGGAAGGCCTTCAGCAAGGAGGAAAAACAAGAATGGTGGGAGATGGTGAAGGTAATGTCACCATTTCAATATTTCTTTTGATTGCTGTACATGCATGAACTGAAAAATGACATTTGCTTTGTGTCAATCAGGCTCAATGGAACATCACAGATGATGTCGGAAAAAAACACACTCTAAAGATAATGAACGATGGGTGGAAGCAATACAAGAGCACACTCGTGACCGAATGGATGAACAAAGGGAAGAATCCGGTTCGACGCTTTGACGGGTTGACCCAAGAGATCTGGGATGGCTTCGTAGCGATTAAATAAACCCCCGAGTTCCAGGTAACTAAATTTATAAAATTGTAACTCTATTTTTTGTCGATTAATCCTTTTTCTGCCTTACACTAATTGATTGGCTTTGATTAATGAAGGCTGCAAGTGAAAAGGGCAGGAGCACTGTTGCCAAGAACAAGTACCCACACCATTTAGGGTCAGGCGGGTACGAGGGTAAGTTGTCAGAATTTAAGAAGATACTGGAGACAAACAAAGATTCTGACTCACCGGTTGTAAAGATCACCAACCCTAGGGGGACGGGTTGGTTCATGGCAAGATCTGAGATAACAGCCGACGGGAGGATTCGACTGCCTGAAGAATTGCGGCCCTTGGCTCAGAAAATGGTACTTAATTCTTGTTATAACTTGCGTCATTCAAACAAAATTATAACTTCTGTTTTATTCAATTTTTTTAACAGTTGGAGGTGGAGGAGGAGGTCAATTCGGGTGCCCGTATAGTCTCCAGGCAGCATGATGCATTGTCTCAAACGCTGGAGAATCCAGAGCACCCGGGTCGGGTTAGGGGTGTGGGGGTCCGCGTGGGCTTCAAGGATGTCTTCGGTGGATCAAAACCTCGAGGAAAGCATGAAAAGCAGGATGTCAAGATGGAGCGGCTCCGCCAGCAAATGCAACAGGAGCATGACGCAAAGATGGTGGAGATGGAATCAAGAATCTTCGAACGCTTATCCTCTCAGTTTAGGCAGCAATCCGAGCACCCACCTCCCATTTCGCTGGGATTTCGGCACAGTAGTCAAGCTTCCGGGACCTGGGGAGACGCGTTCAATAATCTAAAGGTAATACTAGTTCATTAATTAATTGCTACTTTTTTATTTGTTGTTAGGTAACATTTCCTCTTAAAATGACTACATGATAATTGCAGAGCGCTACCAAATGCAAGCTGGTTATTTGGGTCGGTGCTGTGCCCGTTACTATTGGTAAGGGCCTCGTACGTCCAACAGCGACAGATGTGGACCATGATCAGCTCGGTCCCGAGTATGCTTTCGTGGAGGTCGACTTAGTCGTGAAGCAATGGTCGTACATACCTCTTCCTGTCCCGAACGAGAGCATGCTCACTCTGGATGATGCCCGGATGTCCACTATCCCATGGCCCAAGAATCAGATCATTTTGGATCAGGTAATATCTAAACAATCAATATCTTTTGTTACATTCAAATCCGCTCTTTTGAAATGCTGAAATTGATCCAAAATTTGATACAGGATGATCAGGAGAGCCATTTGTCACCGGTACACACGGAGAGAGAGCTGGACGTCGCGGCTGATGAGATCGTCGCGACTAATGCGATCGTCGCGACTGTAGCGCCAGGATCATCACACCACTCTCTGCTCACCGCACAAGAATACAGCCTTTTGCCCCGTGATTGTCGTCGTCTCCATGACAAATTGATCATGGCATCCGACAGCAAGCTGGAAATCCTGATCCCGATCCCTAAGGAGACATTTCTGCACGAAGCATCTTCTGTGATGATTTCGGCCAAGGACTTCAGGGATATTTTTCATGCCTCGGGTAGTGATAAATGGCTCGATGTGTCTCACGTCACCATTTTCGCCATGTAAGTACCAAAATTTATTTATATCAGATGTGTAGCACTGAAATATATGTTCTAACTTAATATGATGATTTTTCAGGAAGCTGATCCGATCTATTGAATCTTGGCCGCTTGAACAAAAAAAGAGCTTCACTTTATTTCTGGATCCCGGCAAACTCAATGCCACGATGGTGGAATCATATCCCAAGGACACTGTCGAGTACCTGTGCCGAGCGATGCACCATTGCGCCGCGAATAACCAGAAATTCATTCTCGTGCCATACCACCAGTGGTTAGTTAATTCTAACATTCAATTTTTAAATTATATATTACTCATATTTTTATTTAAATAATTACAAAAATGAATTAAATGTGATTATAATTGTGTTTATATTTCTCATGCCATAGCAAACACTGGTGTTTGCTCATCATCATCCCGGCTGCAAATCGGTGCTATGCCATGGATTCCAAAAAGCCCGAAAAAATCTCACTACTAACGGCCAAAAAGGTCGTCAAACTTATTAAAAGGTAAGGAATAATTTTCCACTTGTTTGATTTTTTTTCAATTCTAATTAAATTGTGTATCAAAATTGCTAATTACAATTACCTAATTTTGTAAGGGCTTTTAACAAATATGTTAAAGACGAAGGACTACAAACTGAGTCAAAAGATGAGAAGAATAAGATGATTTGTGCGTGGTTAGATGTAAGCCCTCTGTAATTATTTTATTTCATGTCATGGGCAAACAATTATTGTCATTCTAACATATATAGGCCGATCAATATAAATTTTCAGTGCCCGCAATAGTTAATGTCATGGGAGTGCGCTTATTACACGATGTCTTACATGCTTCTATGGATCGAAACAATACAATTAAAATTTCCAAAACAGGTATGTAATTCATATTAATTTTTCGTTTTATAATATCAATATAATAAATCTTGCATCTACATTTTCTCGTTACTAATCACCAATTTGTAATTGTAGTATGAATCGACAAAGGACGCTTACTCCCCCGAGCAAATCGATGATATTAGAGATATGTGGGCAAGATTTTTTTATACAGAATTTTGTAATTAACAATATGGATTTGTATAAATTAATTGATTAGTGTATATATAGTTTAATTAATCAGTGCAATTTAGAAATTACATTCTGGGAATCTGGTTTTTTTAATAAAAAAAGCTGCATATTTTAATGGCTAGCAAAAGTGGAGGCTAGCCAAAAACAAAAAAAAATAAAAAAAAATAACAAAATCCTACACGGATTTTTAATTACAAATCCGTGAAGGAATGTTTATTCCTTCACGGTTTTTAAATTAAATATCCGTGAGGAATGTTGATATTTCTACACGGATATTTTATTAAAAACCGTGTAGCTCTAGTTGGATTAGTACACGGCTTATAATTAATAATCCGTGGAGGTTGTTGATAATTGGTTTATTTAATCATCATTTTCTTGACGAGAGCTACACGGATTTGTAATTAGATATCCGTGTAGGAATGTTGATATTCCTACACGTATATTTTATTAAAAAACCGTGTAGCTCTAGTTAGATTTGTACACGGCTTTTAATTAATAATCCGTGTTGGTTGTTGATAATTGCACACGGATAAATATCCGTTTGCAAAAGATGGGACATTCCTACACCTTAATATCCTACACTGCAGGAAATCCATGTAGCTCTTTGTGATTATCCGTGTACAATCACCATATTCTGTAGTAGTGACTGCAGAAAACTAATTAAATTAACCAATCAAATTGTCGAAAGGACTCAATTAATTATTTCGAAGTCCAATCAAATTGAGAGAAAGATAGAGGTCACTGGGAGGCAATAGGAATGGGAAGTCAACAGAGGGAACTTATAATTAAAAGGGAACGGTTGATTTTGGTTATCAAATGGAAATTTACAAACAGACCTAAAGTTTCAAGTAAATGGGCAAAATGTCCAAAATAGTTAAATGGCAATTCATACTACTCCCTTTTTAATTTTAAATTAAAATTATATCTTTTTATTTTTAGTTGGGGATGTGATGACTTTTCCCCAATTAAAATCCCTTACAAATTAATCTTCAACTATAATGGTTAAAGACTAGAACAGTAGGACCACTTTCTAAAAGGTGAGCGCCAATCGCATTCAAGAAACATCAGTGCTATCCGGATGTGTTTTCCTCAAGTCTAAATAGTGATATTTCCAAATTATAATAGTGTTTTTCAAAAGTGTTAATCGTGCTTTTCACATGACGTCTTTGCCTACTATATTCAAGAACATTAGCGCTATCTGGGCATGCAAACTTTACCGAAGTATTTATGGTGTTTTTCCGAAGTCTTAATACTATTATTTTGAAATTTTGATAGTGCTTTCACTTGACGTTTGTGCCTATCATATTCGTACACCTCTTTCCATTACACATTGTTAATTTTATTGAAAATTTGTCGTATTTGTAAATAATATGCCATGTATGATTAACATATTTATTAGTGGTATAATTTTATCCGTAGAATATAAGTCATTGTACAAATACACGGTGTATGATTAACATATTTATTAGTGATAGAATTTTATCCGTAGATTATAAGTTATTGTACAAATACTCCGTGTATGATTAACATACTTATTAGTGGTATAATTTTATCCATAGAATATAAGTTATTATGAAATATCATTCATTTTCCAAACCAGAATTTTAACGTCTTCAATACGGATCCTTCACATGCATGCCCTTTTCATACGCAAAATAAAATAAAATTTGTGAAACAAATTTAATACGTGTACACTTATATGCTTCCTAAACGAATAACACACACAAAATGATTGCACAACAAAAAAAGGTATTGAAGATAGTGTCAATATAAATAATTAGTAATAAAAAGAACCAAGTAATCTTGACTAAGCAAGCTACCAAATTAAGGGTCAAGCTTTAATTATGGGTGCGTCCGCAGACCGAAGAGAAAATGTCAACGCAAATAATCAAGGGGAAATTTTACTTATACCCCTCCAAAACTATAACATTACTATTGCTCCCTACCAATTTATATTTATATATTTAAATGCCGAAATTACAATAACTTACATAATTAATCTTCTTTTAAATAATATATCTCACACATTTACTCTTTTTTTTAAAAGGTTAGCACAAACTACTGCAAAGTCATCAGAGGGTTCGATTTCACCACTTTTGAGTAGCCACTGTTCTTAGAACATTATTTTTCTAACCAACTGTGCTACAGTCTCATTATCTCTAATGGTGAATTATAACGCATCCATCTCCTAATATTGTATCAAATTCATCAATATCTCCATTCGATGATACAGTAATAGACGAATATAATTAATGCCAAGCAAGCCAATGATAAATTAATACCTATTATTTTTGCTGTTTCACATCATCACATTTTACCGCCATTAATTAAGAGTGTAATATAATCTCAATTTAGATACCGCATATATTAGCTGTCACTTCCCTAATTATCAACGCATAATGGAGATGAACATCTTGTATTCAAATAACAGTATTGACCCAAATTGATTTTCAAGCCCATTAGGCTAAGTTTGGTTTATTGTTGCTTATGATAAGACTATTGTAAGAGACAGAAATTAGAACAAGAAAATTTTGTTTACTTTTAACTTGCCTCTTCGTCTCAACCCTTAAAACCCTAACAGTAGGTGTGTATTCAAACCTGGTGTCTTTTCTGAAAAATATTTGTTCAACATGGTAGTAGATTTGTAACTATCTTGTCTGAATATACTACAAAGTATTCTACAAGTTTGTGCCATTTTTGTTTTCAGTATGGAATCGGGGGGTTGTATTTGCAATATAAACTAAACTAATAAATTACAAATTACATAATCATTAGAAAAAAAATATTCTTTTGTATATTGGTGAGTTTGAACCCATGCATCTCCCAGTATTTTATCAAATAATTCATTGATTGCAATATGTGATGCTACATAAATGGACGAAAGCACAATTAAAGATAAGATCAAAAGATAAAGGGAATATTTAATGCGAAGTCTTTAATATATGATTTTTTTTTTGTGTGTCACATGAAACGGCCATTAATGAAGATACCGCATGAATTAGCAGCATATGCTGTACTGCCATAACGCATTGTTGTATGAATCTTGGCTCCCTACTTACTTCAAAGTCCTAAATAGATTCTTAACTAAAATACCACATTGGCTCTCAGTTCCATGATCAGTGCGTTATGGAGATAAAGATATTGTAGTCAAATTTTCGTAATGCAATAAATGCAAACGAGTTTGTGTCAAAATTATACTGAAAATATAGAGACCACAAGACTCTCAAGAAATCTTCCTTCCCACCCTATTTTTATTTTTCTGTTTTTGAACAATTTACACAGCTTTCTCACTTTTTCTTTTATACAGCAGAAAAACGTTTCTGTATATTCATCAAATCATGCTACATGGAAAGTAATAAATGAAAAATAATCTTCAACTATCTGTGGCTGATTTCACCAAATGTACATAAGATTTGTTCCTTGAAATCATTGTCTCCTTCTTTGAGTAGATGCTGAAGATTTGTTCCTTGAAATCATTGTTTCCTTCTTTGATTAGATGCTGAATCCAAGTGTAAACTTAACACTCCCCCTCTCTAGGGCAAGTAAATATCTGCCATTCCAATCTTTTCCAACATTTCTTCAAATGGTTTAGTTGCCACTGCCTTAGTTAAGATATCTGCCACCTGCTCTGATGATCTAACAAAATGTAGAGAAATAACATGAGAATCAAGCTTTCCTTTAATAAAATGTCTATCTACCTCTATATGTTTTGTCCTATCGTACTGAACCGGATTGTGTGAGATGCCAATGGCAGCCTTGTTATCACAATACAACTTCATCTCATTTTCAGTTTCCAATCCTAATTCGGTGATCATTTTCCTTAGAAATAATAGTTCACAGATTCCTTTCACCATGCCCCTAAATTCGGCTTCAGCACTTGATAAGGCGACTACATTATGTTTTTTACTTCTCCATGTTAATAAGTTACCCCCGGCAAATGTAAAGTAACTAGAAGTTAATTTCCTATCCACAATGTTTCCTGCCCAATCTGCATCTGTATATCCTTCGATCTTTGTATGTCCATTTTTCTCGAATTTAATCCCTTTACCAAGTGTCCCCTTGAGATATCTTAAGATCCTGATGACAGCTCCCATGTGATCCTCACTTGAATTATGCATAAATTGACTCACTACTCCCACTGCATAAGCTATGTCAGGTCTAGTATATGAAAGATAAATTAGTTTTCCAACTAATCTCTGGTATTTCTCTTTGTCTGTAGAACATTGATCAGGGCTAATCTCAAACTTCACATTTTGTTCCATTGGGGTACTAGCTGGATTGCAATCCAACATTCCAATTTCAACCAAAAGATCGAGAACATACTTTCTTTGAGAGAGAAATATACCTTTTTTTGTTCTTGATACTTCAATCCCTAGAAAGTATTTTAGACATCCCAAATTTTTCATTTCAAACTCCTTCGACAGCTTCATTTCAAGCTCTTCAATTTCAACCGATCATCACTTGTTATTATCATATCATCTTCATAGACAATAAGAATTGCAATTTTATCTTCACTCTTTTTCAAGAAGATGGTGTGATCAGAATCTCCTTGATTGTACCCATATTTTTTCATAACCTTGCAGAACCTCCAAACCATGCTCTTGGTGACTGTTTCAAGCCATACAATGCCTTCTCTATTTTACACACTTTGTTTTTTGATCAAATATGGTTGTAGCCAGGAGGTAGCTCCATGTAAATTTCTTCCTCCAAGTCTCCATGAAGGAATGTATTTTTAATGTCAAATTGATGTAATGGCCAATAAAAGTTAGCTGCAAGGGACAACAATACTCGATTCATTCCTCCTTGGAAAATCATTTCTCGGTCGCGATAACGAGGCGACCAGTTCATCCAATTTTGCGTACCCTATGCGGGATATGGTATCTATGAGCTCCTGGTAAGTGCTTATGTTAGCTATACTTAACCATTCTCGCATTTTGCCGGAGAAATTCCGGATTATAAGCTCTACAGCTTCCTTTTCAGGCATAGAGTGACTTGCTTTGACACTCATATTGCGCCATCTGGTGATGTATGACATGGCTGATTCACCAGACTTGGGCTTCATTGATGGTAGATCTGCCAACCTCATTTGATTGGTTGTAGTGGCAAACCTATTTATGAATAGAGACGCCATAAGGTCCCACAAGTGCAGACTCCCTGGCTCAAGGGAGCAATACCAATCAAAAGCTGGTCCAGATAGACTTCTGGAGAATTGTCGGCAGAGGAAAGCTTGATTTCTTGCCGAGTCTCCATATTGTATTGTATAGTGGTTAATATGTTGTTTCGGGTTGAGATCACTAGCATTATCTCCTGAGAATTTGGTAAATAGAGGGACGGAGTACGTCGGAGGATATCTTGGTATATCGAAAGCAGGGGGATATGGTTTCCCTACTTGGTGTCGGGCATATCACTGGCTATTCCCATCAACCTCATTTGCTGGATCACCATATCTTTAACATCCTCCTCAATCATGAGAGGAGTCGCTTGCCCCTGGTCATTCCAATCGACCCTCTGTTCAACAGGAGGATTTATGGGTCCCCCAGAGGTACCTGCCTGATGGGACAGAGGTATATCATCACATTCCTGGTCTATGTGACCTTTTTCATGAAGGAGGAGTTCCATTCTCCTTTTCTTCTCTTGAGTTTGGTATAACTGAGCCCGAAGGTTTTGTATCTCAGCTTGCATTTGATTATACATGGCCATCTGATCAAGCACTGGTATATTGACCTGATGGGCTTGACTCCCATAGGGAGAAACAGCTATTGCATTGTGAATGCCTTGAGCGGAGCCGCTTATGTCAGCTTCATTGGATAGGCTGGCAGGCCCTTTACCTAGCCGTCTAACAGAGGCTGGAGGTTCATTGGAGCCTCTTCCTTCATTACTTGGGCCCGCACCGCCCTTATCAACCATGCAGACGGTGGTATCAGGCATATCTTCAGAAGATTCATATTCCTCCGCAGATTCTTCTTGTATAGATATCATATATATAGTGGCTTCTTCGTCCGAGTTAGAGGGTGTTGCTATAACCCTACGCTTTTTGTGGACGACATTTGGAGCAATCACTGTCAAACTTCTTTGAATTGGCCACGGGTCAATCCGTGCCCCCAGTCGATCATGTACGCTGGTTGGTTTAGACATCTAAGAGGTAGAGCATGACCCCTCACTATTGGCATATTGGGCAGCATGGGCCCGCAACTCTCTACGGAGTTTAGTTTTAATGAGGCACCGTCAGGTGTCCCCAGCTGTGGAACTGACATGGATTTGGGTATGGTAGAGGACGAGGCTCCTTCAAATGCCCCCAACCCTTTGGCTGGGGAGGAGAGCCTCGTAAATACAGAAGGGCGGGCACTTTCGGCCGCCCCCGGCTTATGGGCCGGTGCATGAGGTTTGGGCCTTCCCAGTATTTCCACTGGGTAGGTCAGCTTAGCCTTGGCATCAGCTGGCATTGGGGTTTTGGGAGCATGAGGAGCATAGTATCGGGTCCTACGATATTTGATATGACGGAGTTGCCTGTGGGCCCTATGAATGCAACCACAGTGTCGTCAACCGTTTTGGGGTTGGGGTTTGAGGTCATCCTTTGTGGTTCATATACGAAGGAGACAGTATTTGGGATTTCTCCCACTGCACGCATGTGTGCAGTAGAGGCATTCTTCCTCACTACTCTCAGGGGAGAGAAGAAGTTGTATACACAGAGAGCTGGCTCAGCTATGAGCTCCTCCTGGTAGGCTTTGAGTGCCCGTTTCTTGTTGACTGGAGCCTGATCATAGTGGACCCGGGTTAATTTCTTTGCGGCGCGTCTTCTTGTGCGCCTGGTTTTGGTGGTGTAGCTGCCGTGCTATGAAACTAGCACTTGACTCAACCTTTTAAGTTTTGATTTGGAGTCGCCACCGCAATGTTACGGGAAATGTAAAATTTTATTTATTTATGCCCATGGGTAATAGCTAGGTTCGTGTCTTGATTATGAATGTGGAAGGTGTTAGGCACCACACTCACCCGAAAAAGTTGGTCTCTACTAATTCTAGCTTTCAAAATTTAATTTCACTAATAATAAAAGTTACAAATGAGGTGAACAATCATAACAACAACAACAAGAAGAATAAACAACAAAAAGAAAACAACTAACAGAAAATGAAAATTAGTCGAAAATTTCAAGTCACGCTGATTCTTCATTCTCGTTATTTGATCATTGTGATGATGTCTTCAGTGGCTTGGATGGATAGTTTTGGAATTTAGAGAACTCGGCTAATGTAATAACATAACAATCTTATCACTCATAATTTTTTTAGGCTCATTCTAGTGGAGTTTTATGGAAATATTTGTGGAAGACACAATTTTTTCTTTGCTGATTTTTTTCAGTGGCAGAATTCTCAACATTTTTGCTCTCTTTTTAAGCTTTGTATGCTCTAACCAACCATGGGGACGAAGTGAGGATGTAGGGTGCTATTTATATGTGAAGTTTGATGCCATTTGCTGCTCAAAATCATACTTAAATTGCTGTTAAATGGCCTACCACACTGCTAAACCTGTTTTGGACAGATTTGACTAGAATTAGAAAAAGGCTGTCAAAAGAAGCAAAATATAATGATTATAATGTAGCCACAGAATCCAAACAATGTACCCAGATACTTAGCAGGCTTTTATTAATTTTAATGACCATTTTACACACTTTAATCATGTTTAATACCAAGAACAAGTGGAAACATGGCAGCAGGATTTTTGCTGTCCACTTTGCTTCAAATCAGAATTTTGCACTATTATTTGGTCAATTTCACTAGTACAAAAGCTGAAAATTTGCAGCTAGGATGTGACTATACTATGTATTTTTATTATGCATAAATAGGCTAATTATATGTTGAGCATTTTAAGTATACGAAATTGTGCTTTGTTTATACTCTTTTATCGTTTAAATTTATAAACCTTGATACTCAATGAAAGAGTTGATTGCAAGCGCACAATCCAATCAAAGTAGTACTTGGGGTATTGATCCGCAAAGAGTAAGATTAAAACTAATTTAAACTTTTGCAAATAATTTCAGAAAAAAAATAAAGTAAAATGCCAAAAAGTAAATGGGGGGTTTTTTCTAATAATCTAAAGTTTGGGTTCAATATCCGAAAGAAAGGAGTTTTAAACAATTAAAGTAAATAAAGGAAAGAAAAGTTGGTTTGCTTTCAAGTTGAGGAGATCTAGGGGCATTCGGTCTACAATCCCTTGATAATTCTATCTACTCGGTATTTGTTTAAATTCATGTATGATTTGACGATGTTTCTAACCTAATATGTCATTAAGTCTCACTTTTATGAATTAATAACGTGCCTAGATAATTCGAGTTTCACGATTAAGTCCATCACTCTAGCTATCTAGGTTATGAAGCTCTTGTTAGTCTCTCTCCTCTCCTCAAATATTGATACTTCACAATTAAGTCCATCATACCAATATCCGATTTGATTTAAGATGTCCTAATTAGGGTTTGACTTCACTGTTAAGTCCTTCATCAAATTTCTAACTTTAATTTCTATAGTTCCGGCTTAGATTATAAATTGTTAGATCCTAATCCAAACTTAGGGTATTTGCATTCATAATTTAGTACTATCCTATTGATCCTAGTCAATTTTGATTCTTTCAAATCCAAAACGGGATAACTACAATTCAAGTACTAATTATGCAATTAACACAAATGATAAATAACAGAAATTAACAATCAAATCTCAATAAACAATCATAATAAAAACAAATAACCAAATAAGATAAAATTAAACAAGTTCATGCATTGACCTCAACCCTTAGAGAGAGGACTACTCTCTCTTGGAGAGATTCATTACAAAATTTGGCAAAATAAGAAAAAATGGAATAAAGAAATGATTACACCCTTTAAACCTCAAACTTGCCGAAATCTTGCTTGGGTCGTCTTCTCCTTCCTTGAAAGGCTTCGAGAACTCCAAGTATTGCTGCAGGTTGATCACCAAAACTTAGGAAAATGGGCATGCACAAGATGTGAGAGAGAGAGATAGATAATGCCTTCAATGGGAATGAACCTCTCCTTTTATAGCAAGAGACTATGCCCAATTAAGATGTTTGAATATAGGATTGGTGGAGTTAGTGGGTACTATTTTTGGATTACTTTTCCAGATTGTCATGTCCAGTCCTAGCTTTAAAATACGTTTCCATGATACTCCATAAATAGAAAAACTGTCAAACTGTGCAATTTTGGCTCTCTGCGGGTTCAGTGCGTCCGCACTGGATTTTCCATTCCGAATTTGGATTTGCTTCCTTCATAAAAGTTGTAGATTTTCTCGTTAGTTTTCCGAAAAGTGGTCATATGCTCAAAACGGAGTTCGTATGAGAAAGTTATGTCCAAAATACGAAACTGTGTCGCAAGCTGAAATTTTGGCCGAACTGAGTGCGTCCGCACTGCGCTCGGACTTTTCTTGTACGACCAGAATGCAGTCCGCATCGATATCCGTGCATCTGCACTGGCACGGATTTTGATGAAAACCTTATTATATCTTAAACAATTGGCGCACGTCCAGAAAATTCATCTGAGTATTTATTTTGGCCGTATCGGAATCCATGCGTCCGCACTGGGCTCTGGAAGGCTGCATTTTGGCCTTTTTTCGCCATTTTCTGCAATTTAAAGCAAGCACACGCAGTAACTTGATTCCATGTGTAATCTAAGACATTTATATATCAAAATACAAAATAAATAGAGTATTTTCAGGATAAAATCTAGATCGACCGTGTGTAAATGTATATATATTTTATGCCTATCATTATATTGCTTTAAATCTCAATTTTTGTAGCATAATTGGCTGCTGGAAAAATAATTATGTGGCTGATTTTTTGTGCTGAAAAATTAGAATTTTGCACCATTCTTAGGTCAATTTCAATACCATAAAAGCTAAAAATTTGCGGCTAGAATATGACTATACTATATATTTTTAATATGCATAAATGAGCAAATTATATTACTTTAAATCTCAATTTTTTGCTGCTGAATTTGCTGCTGGAAAAACGGTATTGTTGCTGGATTTTTTCTGCTGATATTAAAATGCTGCTGAAAATTTTTATATAGTTGAGATAAAATCATAAAAATGTTCCTAACATGTGTATACACATTGGTTGATAACTTATGATATTCTTTTGGGCCTTGTGTGATGAATTTGTATATATTTTAGATGTTTTGATTAGAAATACAAAGTTTGTTTTCAATCAATTTATAATTTGATAAGAGAACTAAACTAGCATTTTTTTTCTTCTTTAAAATATTGATTTAGACTTAAGAATGATATATTTCATGCTAAAATTTAGTCTAATCATTTTTTTAAATATATGCACTTGTGGAGGATCAAGAAGCATGATGGAAATTGACATTTAAGTGGTGCAAAATCAAGAATCTTGCTGAAATGTTTTTCAAAAATAGCTTTTTGTGGCCCCATAGTGTCATATTTTACTTGATCATGTGACTCTATATTGTTTGGTTGCTTTATGACTTTCCATCTTGTGTACACTATTTTTTTTGCTCATAAGGCTTATAATTAGACGTAAGATGCATGAAAACTTACGAAAAACAACTCATGTTTTACAACTTCATAAGAATAGTTTTCCAAATCTAAATTATTTAAAAGATGATAAAAGATGCACACACAAATTATTGTTGTTTACATGTTCCATCTTTTTAAGATTTCAATTTTGCAAAGAAAATATGCTTGATGTGACAAGATAGTAAACCAATGCGAAGAATTGCGCACTTTAATAATTTTGCGTTAAAACAATTTCAATAGGACTAAATTATGCTCATTCCTCTTGAACATTTTTTTGTTTGAAGAGTGAAGTGTTTTTGTGTGCTAAAGATAAGTACTTTGATAATAAATATTGTCTTTTTCTATGGTTCGGTATGAGAGTTCAGATGTAAGTTGATACTGCGGTTTGAAATGATATGAGATGCAAGAATTTGCTGATAGTTTTTGAGCAGCAGGCCTTTAAGAAAAATGCAATAATTCTCCGAGAATAATGGGATAAGAATTTATATTTTTGGGATATGCAAAATTGCATTACTTAAGTTGTCTTAGTAATTAAGTGCATAATTTTCTAGCCAGATGTTGAGCCGACCATAATTCCTAACAGAGGTCTATCTCATTGTCTTAATTTAGTAGAAATATTAATCAGCAGTTTTCTTCTTCTAAATTAGTTATTTTAGAACAGACAAATAATATATTTTACACTCCCAAAAGTCAATAAATATATCACCCTTTAATAAAAATTAATTTCATTAATATTTAAAAGCAACATCATGTGGAATAAACAAAAATCTTGCAGAATTTTTAGGTGTACGTATGTTGTTCTTTTTGACTTAAAGTGATATAAGAAGTTAGAACCTAACTGAAAATGAGTACCAACTTGTTCCTTAGCTAGTTCTACAACTTGCAAAGGTGATTAGAATGTATATTTTATCATGAAAACTTGTCATATAATTGCTAAATTCGTCCATATATTTTTCTTGAAATTTTTAGACCTCAAAATAGAGTATAATCATGCTTAGAACTCATGAAATAAAACCATGTGAATCATTCTTAATTCTTTGATATTAAAATTAGATGATATTGTTAATATTATGAACATAAGAAATAAAATCTTTGTTCTGAAAAAAATTGTGGGTGTATTCCGTTTGACTAAGAATACAGAAAAGGCAACTACGGTTAAAAAGGATAATCACATACTGTTCCGCAACTGTGTCCACATGCATCATTTATGAAATTGTACACAGATGGGGAACTGTGTCTGTATAGAATTAATATACACAGTTCCCACAAAGAAACCGTGTCCGATCTCTAAGGATTAATCATTTACAATGACAAGGATTATATAAATGATTCTTACAAAGTAGCCATCTGATTTTTAAAAATCATACACGGTTGTTTTTTTCATAAACCGTGTTTGTTATCTTTTGTACATTCTTTTTATTTAGTATCCGCGTGTGATTTATACATATGTTTTTCTTATTATTTGATTTATAATGGGCTAGCATCTCTATTGCGAGCCATTAAACATACATCCATAATTCACGAAATATTGAGCATTTGACAAACAATATTCATTGAACATGCATAAACAATTAATATATTCAACATTAAGTCAACTATGCAACATACATATACATTTTTTGGAGAACCAATATTCCCTTTTTATAACTTCTTTAATTTATGAGTTGTGCTCGCTTAAATTTATATAACTAATATGATTTATCTGTAGGTGTCAGCTTGTCATTTCAAGACAAACATGAATCAAGAATGTACATTAACTTCAACAATGTTGCGGGTCACAAAGAACGTCCATGTGTTCGACTTGGGAAACAAATCTGCTGCGATTCTTAGGAATCGCAGGGTCTCTATTTGTCCAAATCAAACCATTCATTTGTTTCGAGATTCGTACATAAAAATTAACTGCTTTGAAATTCGTGCATTTAAAAAAATAAATGGTTTGATCTGGACAAGCAGGAACCTGCGATTCCAAATAATCACAGCAGATTTATTTCCGTTCGACCTGACTGTTTTACTTGGGCTGAGTTGATGTATACTGTCTTTTACATAAATCTTTTAAACCGCAAGTCAGTTCAATTAGTCAGATGGATCGAACATCACATGTACATTCGTTGGTCCTTGAACATTTCTGAAGCCAGTGACAATTCCTGGTCAATAATTTGTCTTAAAATGACAAGCCCATCCTTCTATAGATAAAACATGTTTTTGTTATAAAAATTTAAGCAAAACATACCTTATAAAAATCAATGCAGTTTCACCTTTCTCAAGTTAATTAACAATATTATTTCTTCTCAAACTATGCTGATAGTTTGCCTCTATTCTCTTATAATTAATTAATCCATTTTTATCTTCTTCTTTTTTTTATGTACGGTGCTGGTTGTCTACATTATGTACCAGTGAGTTTGGATTTTATTAGATTTTGATCTCCGGTTTTACAGATCCAGCTCACTTTTTTTTTTGAGAAACAATAAGGGGCTAGCCCATATTTCATTAACCATGTTTGGTTACAGGTGTTTGAATTCTTGAGTAGGAACTCTAGAAGATCCAGCTCACTTTACGGTTTGACATTATTAAATCTCAGCCAGTTTAGAATTCGAGCAAGTGCGGGGTAGTATTAATGGGCTTTGAGATTCGTACCAAGTTAAAAAGAACGGTATGGATCCACTAATTGTAAAAAAATCACTTTTCAGGTAATGGAGAGGATCTGATTTGTGTTTTTACTAGGAACGCCACTTTTACGAGGAGTGCACGCATGTGAACTTGGACCAACTTTTCACCTATAACTCTCTCCGCATCATATTTCTCTCTCAAGTTTGAATACTCTGAGATTGCGTTTGGATGAGTGAAATAGTTACTAACTCAGGTTAGCACTATATAGAACTAGTCCTCTCCATTTAGATGTGTTTGAGTTAGTAAATATGGACTAATTTTGTTTGTCTTTTGTGGGTTAACTCACTATTTTACTAATCCAACAAAACATTGAGTTAGCTCTATTCTCATTTTTTTAGTTAACTCACTATTCTCACTAACCCATCCCTCCATCCAAATGCACCCCGAGATAAATGAAGATTTAAATTTATTTAAAGCTAGGTCATATTTAATTCGGTCCGGATTTTCATAGATCAATTCAAAATTTTAGATATGATTAGGAGATGTGAATTCTCCCTTCTCTCCTTTACTTAAATTGATATTATATATTGCAATTAATTAATGATTCAATCGATAACTTCGAATCTAGATTTGAGTCCCAAAATAATATAACTTCGAATCTAAATTATAAAACATATATATGTGTGAACAGTTTCCCATAAATTTAAAATGCGGAAATCAATGTGATATTGAAATCTACACACAGTACATTCAAGGGGCAACAAAATAATATTAATATATAGCATGCTTTCATTCAACAACCTAAAAGTTAAAAGTAGCTAGGGAGTTAACTATAATTCACTAAACATTTTTCTCAAAAGGATGCATGTCATGTTGTATCAACAGAGAAAAAAATTTATACATGATGTGTCATGTTCTTGTCCAACAATATTTGAAATTGACATCAAAATTAGTAAGAGAATAGCATGGCTGAATTAGACTTGTTTAGATGTGTTATATTTTATTGTGCAATGTTTATTTAATTTTATATGTTTTCTATAAAATGTTGTTTAATTGTTTAAGTATAATTATAAATTAATGTTTAAAGAAATATGGATACATATCCATAAAATTCGAAATAGAATTGATATGTTTTTCTGGTTTAGACTATATATATTTTTTTTAATTCTTTCCAGCAATTAAGGATTCTTAATTTTTTTTTGAGTGAAAACTGCATAAGAAAATCTGATTCATTCCGCTTAAAATCATCTGAATAAGAATGTTTTAATCTGGACCCTTAACCCCTTATACACAATAGTAGCATGACACGTGGCACATCCTGATTGGCTAGCTTTCTTCGTAATATTTGCATACAGCACATTGGAAAAATACAACGGCGAGACAGCTATTAGTTCACGGTATAGCATGCATGTGTTTATTGTAATACCTGATTCACGTTATCAATTTACATTGTGTCCGATCTATAATTTTTTTGTAGTACAAATAAATAATTATTATAATTATACTCGGCTCATTTTGAGAGAATAATGTGTCACAAGTTTTGTCCAGTTGTGTTTTCATGTGTCAGCTGTCACATGTTGTGTATAATAGTGACAACTTTATTGGAATCAGACGCAGTATTATATTTGAACATATTTATTTGTAAATGTCATATGTGTCATACTGTAGTAACATGCTACGAGATTTAACATCTCATGCCTTGTTCCTTCTTTGTAAATGTCATGTGTCTCTGTCCTTCAACCAAACATTCTGTCGTTTCCAATAAAAAAAAATAATATTCTCCCTTTATTCCATAACTAATTAAAAAATGTAAACTAATGTAATGCCTTGAAATACGGGATTGTTGAAAGTTGATCCAAAATTAACTTTTCTTATTTAAAATTCTGTTGTAATAGTTTTTAGAAGCAAAAACGTGGGTAGTGGGATTTGTGGTTTTCCAAATATAGTTGTATGTAGTGGGATTAGTGGGTTTCCATATTTAGAGTTTTGTTGAGTTAGTGGGTTCCATAATTAGTCATGTAGGTAATGCTTGCAGTAGAAGGATAGGTAGTGGGAATCTAAATATAGATTTTGTATTAGCTATATAAATCTTGTATGCACTAGATGAAGTAAGTAACAGCAGGAAATATAGAAAGATGAATGAGAAAGTTTCTGTTTTTGAGCAGTGTAGAAAAACAACTATTTCCTTTGTATGAAACAGAGAGCTTTGTGAGAAATTGAAAGAAGTAAGGCTGCTGCAGTCAGCTACGTTTTTCCAACAAATTGGTATCAGAGCAATCGACCTTGGGGCGTTTTCAATGGCAGAAAACGGCAACAACACGGTGAATGTAACTCAACCAGCAATTCCTCTCTTCAAAGGCGAGAATTACACTTTTTGGAGCATCAAGATGACGACCTTGTTCAAGTCACACGGCCTATGGGAGTTGGTTAACAATGGTCTAGCAGATCCAGATCTGAACCAGCAAGAAAAACAGAAGAAAGATGCAAGGGCGTTATTCTTCATCCAACAAGCAGTGCATGACACCATCTTCTCAAAAATTGCAGCAGCCACCAGCGCAAAGGAGGCATGGACAACCCTGAAAACAGCATTTCAAGGAAGTTCTCGAGTCATGGCAATCAAACTTCAAGGCCTACGCAGGGACTTTGAAACATTGCAGATGAAGAAGGAAGAATCTGTGCAAATCTTCCTTTCAAGAGTACAAGAGGTGGTCAATCAAATCAGAGTATTTGGAGACACCATGGAGGAGAAAACCGTTGTGGCAAAGGTGCTGAGAAGTCTAACACCAAAATATGATCACGTGGTGGCAGCAATTGAAGAATCGAAAGATCTTTCAACTTATTCCTTTGATGAATTAATGGGATCACTGCAGACCCATGAAGCAAGAATATTCAGATCAGAGGAGAAAGGAGATGAAAGGGCATTTTACATGAAGGGGGAGTCAACTCGAGGTAGAACAACCAGCAGTGAGTTTCCACCTCAATTACCGCAGCGGTCCCAGCAGAATCAGCCACGATTCCAGCAGTTTCAGCAGTTCAATAGATTGAAAAAGAAAGATATACAATGCTATTATTGCAACAAGTTCGGACACTATCAAGCACAATGCTACAAGAAGCAAAGAGAGGAGAAACAACCGAGTTTTATTGAAGAAAAGAAGGAACAAGAGAAGGTATTCATGGCTTATAGAGAAACTGAAACTCATGCATCAGAAATCTGGTTTTTGGACAGCGGTTGTTCCAATCACATGACAGGTGATAAACATCTTTTTGAAGAATTAGATGAAACCTACAAACTGAAGGTCAAGCTTGGTGATGGCAAACCAATTGAGGTGGAAGGCAAAGGTACGGTAGCAATACACACCAAACAAAATTGTTTAAAATACTTGCACAATGTTTATTTCATTCCAAAATTGTCACAAAACCTGCTAAGCATAGGGCAATTGATGGAAAGTGGATATTCAATTGTGTTTGAAGGGAAAACTTGTGTAATAAAATCTGAAAATCAGGTATTGGTAGAGGTGAACATGACAACCAATAAATTGTTTCCCTTGGAGGTGTCAAATGTAAAGGAAAAAGCAATGGTTGCAAAAGATTTGAACCAATCTGAGTTATGGCATCTTAGATATGGTCATTTGAATATCAATGGTCTGAAATTGTTGAACCAAAAACAAATGGTTTATGGTCTACCGGAAATCAACCAAATAGGTGTTTGTGAAGGGTGTATATTTGGTAAACAAGCCAAGTTTCCATTCCCAAAAGGCCAAGCCAAGAGAGCAACTCAAGTGCTTGAGTTGGTTCATGCAGATTTGTGTGGTCCAATGCAAACTGAATCCCTTGGAGGCAGCAAATACTTTCTTCTTTTTACAGATGATTATAGTAGGATGAGTTGGGTGTATTTCCTACAAAGCAAAGGAGAGGCATTCAGAAGTTTCAAGATGTTTAAAGCTTTTGTAGAGAAGCAATCTGAAAAGAAGTTGAAGGCGTTAAGAATAGATCGAGGAGGTGAGTTTCTCTCAAAAGAATTCAATAATTTCTGTGAAAATGAAGGGATACACCGTGAGTTAACCACACCCTATACACCTGAGCAAAATGGGGTGGCGGAGAGAAAAAATAGAACAGTTGTTGAGATGGGTAGAAGCATGCTCAAATGCAAGAATCTACCAAATAAATTCTGGGCTGAGGTAGTTGCAACTGCCGTGTATGTGTTGAATATTTCACCAACAAAATCTGTATGGAATAGAACTCCATTTGAGGCATGGTTTGAGAGGAAAGCAGGGGTAAGTCATCTAAGAGTATTTGGATGTATAACCTATGCATTTGTCAATCCCCAAAAGAGAACCAAACTTGATGAAAAATCTGAAAAATATATTTTCATCGGGTATTGTACACAATCTGTAACACCATGTATTTTCAGTATCCTCAAAATTATTTTTTTTAGGATAGAAGAATGTAACGTCATGTATTTTGAACTATGGTCTAATTGAAAATCTTATTAAAAAAATAAAATAAGTATACAATCTAATTGATTATATAACGTCATGTACTTGAAATACTAAATTAAAGTATAATATATATAGTTTATATATTTTTTCTTATTCTCCTTTCGTTAAATATGTTACTTTAATAAGTAATTCGAAACTAACCTCCTAGAATAGAAACTATGTGGCCCGATTTACATCCGTGTATATATATATATTAGTATGTATATATGTATAAACTGACCGATTTATTGATTGATATCCATATAATATAACATATATAAGTTAGTATGTATTTATAAATTGATTGATTAAGCATATGTTTCGGCAGTCAAAAATCATATTCATGATAATTACTAAAAATTGAAATAGTAACTTTCAAATTAACCACCGCAATTAGCGACTCCCCAAATTAAAAATAAAATGAAACCGTCCTTTGATTATAACTGCGCACATTAACACCTCTTCCCATGCATATTATTTTAAAAATATGAACCCCTGATAACCGCCTCCCCTCTATTTAAACATGACCCATTTCTTATGTTTGCATCAAATCCAAATCTCTTGTTTATGATTTAGCCCCTTTAATAATATCAAAAATCCTGCCACATCTTCTTCTCTCTGATCCATTCCTTACGGCCAATTAAGAATACCCAAAAAAAAAATAAAGTTACTCCATAGCCAATCGGTTATCCCTTCTATGGTCTGAAAATGTCTGCTTTAAGGTACTCTAAACTATGATATTTTGTTTGTAAATTTATGAATGAATTTCATTGATTAGGATATGATAATGTTATTTATTTGATTAGAATAAATTATTGCTTTTAGATCGCAGATATTTATGCATAAGTGCTCCTTAATTTAAAATCTAAAACTTTATTTCTTTAATGATATTATAATCTGAAATTTTTGCTTATCAGTATTAATTTCCTACCTCATTCAGATATTAAATAGTTTAAGATATTCTCAGGTACCTTTCATACTTTCATATCTACGAGTATTAATTATACTAATTGGAATTTTTATTTTCAAAGATAACTTATGATACCCACTAGAAATATTTATCACTAGGTACTCACTGACGAGATTAGTGATTTTATTTTATTTAACATTAAATAAATAATTCTTGACACATGAAAAAAAAATTATGTTCAGACAAATATTTCTTACTAATAATATTTTATTTTGACTATTCTTATTATACATAATCTTAAAACTAATTTGAGTAATGATTTACTCGCTCAAATACAGTTACAGAATTACTATTGAAAAATAATCATTATAAATACATAACTAAATAAATGAAGGGACGTGATTTCAAAATTTAATTAATTGATAAATTAGAAGTGTGTTATTACTGCTTATATTGATTCGAAATCTATTTGTACATGGTCTAGGTTCACGTGGAAAGGAAGTAGCATACTCTGAAATAATTGTTAATCACCCTATGACAATAGGTGCGGGTTTCCTAGACCTTATAAAACTATTTTACTTGTCCCTTGTCATTTAACTGTTTATTATCATGGCATTAGTTGAATTTATGCATGTTGTTTTCGAACCATTCGTATGATCAAGTAGACCATATATAAATTGCATGAAATGATAGGATTCATAATTTGACCAAAGGACTTGCATAAATTGCATATGTTGAGCATGGCATGGATTTTTTTGTGATTGAATGAATGTACGCGAAATGAACGAATATTGGAACTGAACAGGGGCCAATATGCTTGCATATTGGGATGTATACATTGGGTCCAGTGTTCGACTAGACCCCTCGTTAACGTGACTGTAGGCGAAAGCGGTCCTGTCACGGATGTGATTGTAGGCTGACGCGGTCCTGTCGCGTACGTGATTGTAGGCGAAAGCGGTCCTGTCACGTACGCGATTGCAGGCGGAAGCGGTCCTATCACCGCCAAGACCTAGCGGCATATGAATTCACCGTCTAGTGAGGCACACGAAATGGATTAACGGAATTTTGAGAATAAGTGAAAATCATAAGTAAATATAGGAAATGCATTGCATTAGAAGAAGCATACGCATTTTATTTTATATGTTCATATTTGTGAGAAAAAGTAAAGGTTTTATAAGCTCTAGGCTGGAACTAAATCCCGCACTGAGAGAAGGTTCGATCTCTCACCCGTTCCACTTTTATGTGGGTTCCAGGTAACGAAGAGGAAGGATTCGAGCAAGAACAAGAGTGAGACTAAGCGGGAAGATATGAGAATTGATAAATGGCCACATGTTGTTTGGTTTTGCTTCTATGATTTAATAATTGATACATTGAGTCGACATGGCAGTGTTTGTGTCACTAGCCATGTTGGCCATGATCGTTTGTTCAAGTCTTTTGTTTATCAAATAAATGTGGCTTTATTTGTATTGTTATTGATAATGTATGTGATGTGAGTACGCCTTACGTAGAAATACGTGGCGGGTTGTCTCGGGGTGTGACAACTAAGTTGGTATCAGAGCCAGCACATACAATATCAATAATTAACTGCTGAGTGAATATGCATTAAGGTCTTGTCTTTAGAAATTTAAGCGTAACATCTTATATCCTAATTTGAATACGCATTAAGGTCTTGTCTTTAGAAATTTAAGCGTAACATCTTATATCCTAATTTTTATTTTATTTAATATCGGACTATATTAAACGTACACTCGTATATAGATAGCGACTAAAGTAAATTGGAAATTCTGAATTAAATATGTCTTTGTCTAGATTTTTTTTTTGTGAAGTATACTACTAAATATCTGTTCAATGATTTGATTTCAACAAACATTAATATACTAATATTGAGGTAAATATACTTGACTATTTCGATCAAAATTTTCAGATTAAAATTTGATTTAATTTAGTGATCATGTAAAGAAGTTAATTAATTTTAATAACCATGACCCAAGATACTTTCTTTCTATTTTACCACCGAATATATAATAAAGGAAATAAATAATTTCCAACCTAACTATTAAATAGTTGCTATATGTATTTTTATTCTCATCTTTCTTTATGGGGCGCATTAAATTCTTTTGTTAATTACTTGATAAAAGAAAAGAAATAAAATATATAAAGTTATTACCGAACAATTAAAATTTCATACACGGGAAATTTAATTTTCTTAAAGTCTTTACTTCTTTTAATGCATTATTACGAACTTTAAGTATTATCAATAAATATATATATGTAATATGAATTTTGCATTTCACACTTTTATCGGAAACACTTCAGGTTGTATTTTTATCATAAATGATATAAACATATGATTCCCCGCTAAGTGCATGTTAATGTCTTATCTTTAGAATTTAGATAATATAATTTAAATACATAATTTCGTTGAGATTTCAGATAATGCAATTTATGAAGAAATTAAGTGTTAAGGTTTTGTCTTTAGAATTTTAAGCATAATAATTTCCATTTGAAATTTAACTTTTGTTTTCATTTAATATCCAACAATCATAATTCCGAATTTGAATAGTTATGGAAATTTAGAAATTCTGAAATTAATATGTCTAGATATAGTATTCCACTAAATTTTGGCGTAATGTTTTATTATACGAATCATAAATTTTCTAATATTAAAGAAAAGAGACTTGACTATTTCAGTCAAATTTCAAGATTATTTATTTATTTTTATTTTTAAAATTTTTTTTATTTTTGCTATTGATTGGAGAACTTTATAATTAAGGTATACAAATAATTAGATTTCGATCTGTCAATCATGCAAGGAATTTATTTGATTTTATTAAGCCGGTCTAACAAAGATACTTTCCTTCTAGAGCACCAACTATAATAAGAAAAATAAATAATTTCTCAACATAACTATTAGTCAGCAAAGATACTTTCCTGTTTGTTCTATCCTCATAAGATCCAATACCGATTAATTAGAATTTCACACGTCCATAGTTCAAAGTTTCTTAAAATAATCTCTTTTAATCATTAGTACTCATTTAGATATTTCCTCAATGTTCTTTTGGAAAAAAAAAAAAAAAAAAAAAACTGAGAGAATGATGAACAGAGGATGTAGAAAGTATAAATTATCAGAATTGCTACGTGTACAACCAGTAAAAAAAAAAATATATATATATATATATATATATATATATATATATATATATATATATATATCTATATACAAATTTTGGTATTAAAACAACTATGACTACTGATTTTGAATGATTAGCCGATTAACGTCATCTAATCTGATCTCACACAATTTTTGTTAAATCATCATTTATTATTAGCCTCACTAAATTTATTGTCAAGATTTCATTTAAATTCTTTTGAAATAATATGGTAATTTTATCAGAGTAGCGCAGCGGAAGCGTAGTTAAATTATTTATAATTTTATATTTGAATTTTGCGGACAAAATTCTTTTTAAGGGGAGAAGGATGTAACATTCCGTCACGTCAATTTTTTTTTTTATTATCATAAATCATTCCGAAAGAACGTAACGACTATTATAAGTGCATATGTAACACTTCATCACAACAAGGTACATGTAATAATCTGTCAAGTCAACTAGGTATATTATTGTTTGATTTTATCAATATAAATCTAGGAACAAATAGTATTCATACTCTATACCTAATCAGGCGTAAGATACAAATTAGAATGCTAATAAAGATCTACAAATTTTATGCTATATTATTTTACATAATTTTAAGACCTAATATGCAAATATTGTATCAAGTAGAATAATCATGTGATGTAATATTCAAAAAAATAATAACAAATATACAGTGAATACTATAATAATAACTTCTAGCTTCGATTTGAGTAAATTAATTATATACACACACATATTTAAAATAAGTATACATGTAATACTTCATTACGACTAGATACATTTTAAAGCTTATTTAAAGTAAGATAATTTTTATACAAATCAATACTAGAAAGTTTAAACACTTTGTCAAAGAAGAGTCAACGAGAAACCAATCTAATGTACACACATCTTGAGTTAGGATTTATATAATTATCTATAACACTTCCTTGATTAGTTAAATTTTTAATGTATAATAGTAAATACAAATTAGTGTTTGAATTTTGAGGACAAAATTCTTTTTAAAGGGGGGAAGAATGTAACACCATGTATTTTCAGTATCCTCAAAATTATTTTTTTTAGGATAGAAGAATGTAACGTCATGTATTTTGAACTATGGTCTAATTGAAAATCTTATTAAAAAAATAAAATAAGTATACAATCTAATTGATTATATAACGTCATGTACTTGAAATACTAAATTAAAGTATAATATATATAGTTTATATATTTTTTCTTATTCTCCTTTCGTTAAATATGTTACTTTAATAAGTAATTCGAAACTAACCTCCTAGAATAGAAACTATGTGGCCCGATTTACATCCGTGTATATATATATATTAGTATGTATATATGTATAAACTGACCGATTTATTGATTGATATCCATATAATATAACATATATAAGTTAGTATGTATTTATAAATTGATTGATTAAGCATATGTTTCGGCAGTCAAAAATCATATTCATGATAATTACTAAAAATTGAAATAGTAACTTTCAAATTAACCACCGCAATTAGCGACTCCCCAAATTAAAAATAAAATGAAACCGTCCTTTGATTATAACTGCGCACATTAACACCTCTTCCCATGCA
This sequence comes from Carex arenaria, assembly GCA_964058825.1. Lineage (NCBI taxonomy): Eukaryota > Viridiplantae > Streptophyta > Magnoliopsida > Poales > Cyperaceae > Carex > Carex arenaria. The sequence goes on from CAXKVW010000198.1 coordinate 413,585, forward strand.
TATTATTTTAAAAATATGAACCCCTGATAACCGCCTCCCCTCTATTTAAACATGACCCATTTCTTATGTTTGCATCAAATCCAAATCTCTTGTTTATGATTTAGCCCCTTTAATAATATCAAAAATCCTGCCACATCTTCTTCTCTCTGATCCATTCCTTACGGCCAATTAAGAATACCCAAAAAAAAATAAAGTTACTCCATAGCCAATCGGTTATCCCTTCTATGGTCTGAAAATGTCTGCTTTAAGGTACTCTAAACTATGATATTTTGTTTGTAAATTTATGAATGAATTTCATTGATTAGGATATGATAATGTTATTTATTTGATTAGAATAAATTATTGCTTTTAGATCGCAGATATTTATGCATAAGTGCTCCTTAATTTAAAATCTAAAACTTTATTTCTTTAATGATATTATAATCTGAAATTTTTGCTTATCAGTATTAATTTCCTACCTCATTCAGATATTAAATAGTTTAAGATATTCTCAGGTACCTTTCATACTTTCATATCTACGAGTATTAATTATACTAATTGGAATTTTTATTTTCAAAGATAACTTATGATACCCACTAGAAATATTTATCACTAGGTACTCACTGACGAGATTAGTGATTTTATTTTATTTAACATTAAATAAATAATTCTTGACACATGAAAAAAAAATTATGTTCAGACAAATATTTCTTACTAATAATATTTTATTTTGACTATTCTTATTATACATAATCTTAAAACTAATTTGAGTAATGATTTACTCGCTCAAATACAGTTACAGAATTACTATTGAAAAATAATCATTATAAATACATAACTAAATAAATGAAGGGACGTGATTTCAAAATTTAATTAATTGATAAATTAGAAGTGTGTTATTACTGCTTATATTGATTCGAAATCTATTTGTACATGGTCTAGGTTCACGTGGAAAGGAAGTAGCATACTCTGAAATAATTGTTAATCACCCTATGACAATAGGTGCGGGTTTCCTAGACCTTATAAAACTATTTTACTTGTCCCTTGTCATTTAACTGTTTATTATCATGGCATTAGTTGAATTTATGCATGTTGTTTTCGAACCATTCGTATGATCAAGTAGACCATATATAAATTGCATGAAATGATAGGATTCATAATTTGACCAAAGGACTTGCATAAATTGCATATGTTGAGCATGGCATGGATTTTTTTGTGATTGAATGAATGTACGCGAAATGAACGAATATTGGAACTGAACAGGGGCCAATATGCTTGCATATTGGGATGTATACATTGGGTCCAGTGTTCGACTAGACCCCTCGTTAACGTGACTGTAGGCGAAAGCGGTCCTGTCACGGATGTGATTGTAGGCTGACGCGGTCCTGTCGCGTACGTGATTGTAGGCGAAAGCGGTCCTGTCACGTACGCGATTGCAGGCGGAAGCGGTCCTATCACCGCCAAGACCTAGCGGCATATGAATTCACCGTCTAGTGAGGCACACGAAATGGATTAACGGAATTTTGAGAATAAGTGAAAATCATAAGTAAATATAGGAAATGCATTGCATTAGAAGAAGCATACGCATTTTATTTTATATGTTCATATTTGTGAGAAAAAGTAAAGGTTTTATAAGCTCTAGGCTGGAACTAAATCCCGCACTGAGAGAAGGTTCGATCTCTCACCCGTTCCACTTTTATGTGGGTTCCAGGTAACGAAGAGGAAGGATTCGAGCAAGAACAAGAGTGAGACTAAGCGGGAAGATATGAGAATTGATAAATGGCCACATGTTGTTTGGTTTTGCTTCTATGATTTAATAATTGATACATTGAGTCGACATGGCAGTGTTTGTGTCACTAGCCATGTTGGCCATGATCGTTTGTTCAAGTCTTTTGTTTATCAAATAAATGTGGCTTTATTTGTATTGTTATTGATAATGTATGTGATGTGAGTACGCCTTACGTAGAAATACGTGGCGGGTTGTCTCGGGGTGTGATTAATTTGGGGAGTCGCTAATTGCGGTGGTTAATTTGAAAGTTACTATTTCAATTTTTAGTAATTATCATGAATATGATTTTTGATTGCCGAAACATATGCTTAATCAATCAATTTATAAATACATACTAACTTATATATGTTATATTATATGGATATCAATCAATAAATCGGTCAGTTTATACATATATACATACTAATATATATATATACACGGATGTAAATCGGGCCACATAGTTTCTATTCTAGGAGGTTAGTTTCGAATTACTTATTAAAGTAACATATTTAACGAAAGGAGAATAAGAAAAAATATATAAACTATATATATTATACTTTAATTTAGTATTTCAAGTACATGACGTTATATAATCAATTAGATTGTATACTTATTTTATTTTTTTAATAAGATTTTCAATTAGACCATAGTTCAAAATACATGACGTTACATTCTTCTATCCTAAAAAAAAAATTTTGAGGATACTGAAAATACATGGTGTTACATTCTTCCCCCCTTTAAAAAGAATTTTGTCCTCAAAATTCAAACACTAATTTGTATTTACTATTATACATTAAAAATTTAACTAATCAAGGAAGTGTTATAGATAATTATATAAATCCTAACTCAAGATGTGTGTACATTAGATTGGTTTCTCGTTGACTCTTCTTTGACAAAGTGTTTAAACTTTCTAGTATTGATTTGTATAAAAATTATCTTACTTTAAATAAGCTTTAAAATGTATCTAGTCGTAATGAAGTATTACATGTATACTTATTTTAAATATGTGTGTGTATATAATTAATTTACTCAAATCGAAGCTAGAAGTTATGATTATAGTATTCACTGTATATTTGTTATTATTTTTTTGAATATTACATCACATGATTATTCTACTTGATACAATATTTGCATATTAGGTCTTAAAATTATGTAAAATAATATAGCATAAAATTTGTAGATCTTTATTAGCATTCTAATTTGTATCTTACGCCTGATTAGGTATAGAGTATGAATACTATTTGTTCCTAGATTTATATTGATAAAATCAAACAATAATATACCTAGTTGACTTGACAGATTATTACATGTACCTTGTTGTGATGAAGTGTTACATATGCACTTATAATAGTCGTTACGTTCTTTCGGAATGATTTATGATAATAAAAAAAAAATTTGACGTGACGGAATGTTACACAATCCAAAGGGTATAGGTTGTATAATCCCAAAAGTGGTAAAATCATAGTGGGCAGAAAATGTAATGTTTGATGAAAATGCAAATTGGAAATGGAATGAAGAAAAACAAGAAGTAGAGATTATTGAATCTATAGAATTAGATGATGTGGAAGATGAAGTACTTCAACAGCCAAGTAGCACAGTCAATTCAGATCTGAACAATAGCAGTTCTGAACCTGATTTACCTACAGATAGTCCTAACATAAGCCAAAACTCTGACCCAAATACACCAACAATAAGAGTTTACAGCAGGCGTCATACTGTTCCTGATACACCAGTAAGAAAAATGAAAACTGTGCAGGAATTATATGAAACAACACAAGTATTATTTGTTGTAGACGTTACAACCTATGAAGCAGAAGCAAAAAATAAAGAATGGGATCAAGCAAAGCTAGAAGAATTGGTTGCAGCAAAAACAATGAAGCTCAAGCGCAAAAGCACTGAAGAACATAACACATGCAAGTTTACAAAGCCATTGGCACGAGGGAAATTTGAGAAATTCATATCAGCACTTGGAGTTGGCAATTTTGTATCAAGGGGGAGTGTTGAAAGTTGATCCAAAATTAACTTTCCTTATTTAAAATTCTGTTGTAATAGTTTTTAGAAGCAAAAACGTGGGTAGTGGGATTTGTGGTTTTCCAAATATAGTTGTATGTAGTGGGATTAGTGGGTTTCCAAATTTAGAGTTTTGTTGAGTTAGTGGGTTCCATAATTAGTCATGTAGGTAATGCTTGCAGTAGAAGGATAGGTAGTGGGAATCTAAATATAGATTTTGTATTAGCTATATAAATCTTGTATGCACTAGATGAAGTAAGTAACAGCAGGAAATATAGAAAGATGAATGAGAAAGTTTCTGTTTTTGAGCAGTGTAGAAAAACAACTATTTCCTTTGTATGAAACAGAGAGCTTTGTGAGAAATTGAAAGAAGTAAGGCTGCTGCAGTCAGCTACGTTTTTCCAACAGGGATACCATATGGAGGAACGCTTTCATTATTTTCATTGAAGACATTCCTTCTGCAGTTGAATTTTTCTTAAATGATTCATGAAATTTATGAATAAAAACTTGTGAAAAAAGATTTAAGTTCCATTGTAACATCCCGAAAATTCCGAGTCATTATTATTATTTATATGATAACAATATTTTTCGTAGTAAATGAAAATTATAGATTTTTCATAAAAGTTTGTTTATAAATAAAATAAAATTCATAGCATCATTCAAAATAAAGTTTTCTCACAAATATAATTATTAATATAAATAAATACAATATTAGAAATACTAATCTCAAAATTTTATGATGTGTAACAGTAATTATTTCCATTCTTAATAAAAACTTTATTAATTTTCATTCGATGTCAGTAACGCCTTCGGTTTATTTTTCTTTATTGTCGAGCATTAATTATTCATAACCGACATTTTAAATTTTATTAGATAACTTTGATCAATTGCATAAAAAAAATGAAACGACGCTATTATGACGGAACCGCTGCCATAATCCCTTATCCTTATTTAATCCATTTTTTCTCTTCCTATCTCATTGCCACTTCCGATAAGAAAACAAAACCAAAGAGGAATAAAAAAAAAATGTCAGAGAAAAAGACAAAGAAAAATAGAAAAGAAATAAAGGAAAATTTTGTAGTCCATCTGATAGAAATTTTGATCCTACGTCGCAACTGATTATGTATAATTGACTACAATCTGACTACAGTTCAACATTATCTCGCTATCAGGTAACCGGACTTCTCTATAATATGTGTTTTCGTTTTGTATGGTTGATTTGAATATGGGTATTACATATTGAATTATGATGGCATATTTAACGGGATAGCGGGTCTGAGGTTGGAATTTGATATGTGATTGTAGCCTCTCGTTGTTGGATGGATTTTCCAGCGGGTTGGCGGCCTTCCAGTGTTGGATGGATTTCCCACTGGATTGGCGGTTTTGTGGAATTGTGTTATGTGGAAGTTGGGAATCTCCTGTGTGATGGGATTCCAACTGTATGAATATGATGTGACTTGTTTTACGGACCTAGACCGACGTGCTATCCTGGTTAAATATACGTGCATAATTTTATGTGTATTTGTGTGGATTAATCCGGCCTGTTTGAATGATTGTTAAATTAAGCCAATTATAGAGAAGCGCGTCGTTAAATAACCGGTTACTGAGCTTTGTAGCTGACTCCGTTTTGTTATTTTGTTTTCCTTTCTGTTGGCGACGTAGGTTGATGGGCCAAGGAGAGGTGTGAAGATGCTTATATAATCACGCTCCGGATGGTAAAAATCTGGGGTTTGACATCCATATAGTTAAAGTGGATGTTTCGCAAGAATAATAGTTTTCGTGAGATTTAGTGGGAATATATATTTATACAAATGACATGGTAAAAGAAAAATGAAGAACTCACCCCCCATAATGCTGGTATTTTTCTGACAACACAAATGAGAAACGCTGAAGAATAATATATACTCACCCCATCATATATAGTTATATCCTATTAAATTTCGAGAAGGGTAATCCTATTGTACATTGAATTTTATGGTACATCTAGGGTGCAAACGGATCGGATAGTGGTAAAACCATATCATCGGATACTAAACGCATACGGATATAGATTGGATATTTTGCAGATACAAATATGGATCGGATATTAATGGATACAAATACGGATACATATATAATTTGAATACATAATTCGAATACTATGACAGAATTAACTTATTGTTCAACAAATTATTCTTTATAGAAATCAGGCAGGACTTTCTTCTTTTGCTTTGTTCCAAAAAAATATCTTGATATTAGTTTTAAAAATTCAAACTGTTGCCTAATAGCAACAAAACTTGTGACACCAAAATAAAGCTAGTCTTAGTGACCCTTTTTGGAAACTTTAAAGTAAGCTTCTAACTATGTTTGGCCTGAAACTCAAATCATCTTGTAATATTTCGTAGAAACAGAAAGGACAAAATTTTTTGTGTTTTTATTTGAAGAACCGTAGGTATATTGCATTGAAAATGAATTAAGCCTTACACAGGTTCCTAGAAATTGTGAAAAGAAAATAAAGAGAGCAATTTAGGATCATTCTTTTTTCTAGTAAATCCAGAAGGGCTTACCATTAACGGTACCAAAATATTACAGAAAAAAAAAATTTAAATGAAAACTGAACCTAAAATATGCCATAAAAGGGGAAAAAAATCTTAAATTCTATTACAGCAGTAGTTTGTTGCTCCTTCCATTCTAGTATAGCAGTAATTTAAAATGAAAACTGAACCTAAAATGTGCCATAATTTATGAGTTTGTTGCTCTAGAGTAGAAACGACAATTGATAGGGTAGATTGAGTATTAATTACTGATCACGTCGCTAAAAAAAAATATTGCAACTTGAATTTATATATCATGTGTGTCTCTATTCCGTTTCCAAGAAACTAAGTAATGGAATAAATAACACTCACTACTAGAATTTCCGCTTTTTCCAAGGGGAGGAAATATTATTTCCAAGAGGAGGAAGGGTTCATGGAAAAGATATGGCATTTTCTGACATATTTAACTATTTCCAACGGCAGTCCTATGGAAATAGTAGCGCATGGAAATCCCTACTATTTGCCCATGGAAATGTTATATATCTGCCCTTGGAAATAATTTGGCATGACCCATGACCCACAAAATAGAACAAATATTATATTTTATTGAAAGCTCATGGAAATACCTCGCCCCCTGACCATGGAAATAGTAAATTATGACCCATGACCCGCCAAACAGACCAAGTATTATATTTTAATGAAAATTCATGGAAATACCTATTAATTATGCCCTTGGAAATAAGTGGAAAGTTAGGAGACCTATTATTTCCATGAACTACTCTTGGAAATGTTTTGATTCATGTGTTTATATTATTTTATATTGAGGGTTCATGGAAATACTGGAACCTTATGCCCATGGAAATGTTTCATTAATTCAGTTTATATTATTTTATAGTCAGACTTGTTATTTTCATGAGACTACCGTTAAAAATATTTAATGCTTAGAGACATTAATATTTATGTATATTTCAGATATAGTCATAGCAATCATGCAGTATTTAATTGAGATATATAAAATGATATATTATATTGAAAACTCAAGCATACTTTATTGTGATTATCCATTTTTTTTTAATGATTTTTGCTAATTATTTGTAATTATATGTTAGTGTATCGTTCTGAATTTTGGCAGCAACTTTTTTGCAATTTGCTAGCCCTCCACATTTTTGCTAGCCACAAACATTCAATTAACATAGAATATAATTCCAAAATTATATATCTCATTAATCAACGAAATAAGAAATATAACACATCCTAATTAATAAGAAAAGTAATTGAATTAGATAGTGGTTTAGTAATATCATCACAATTGCTAACAATACCAAAATATCCCAAACTAATACACATCAATACACTAATGCTTACACCAAAATACCCCAAACTGGTATGTACTATTTCATATTGGACCCAAACCCGCTAAGCACCAATTTTACAACCCAAACACTTACGGAACTAACGCCTCTCAGAAGAAAAAAACGGTCAAATTATGCAGTATGCCTCATTATTTGCTCATTGGTGTCATGTCATAAAACCCAATATTAAAAAAGAATAACAAATATGAAACCCAATATTGTTTGAAAACTCATCTTGAAATCTGTTGTTGAACTCTGTTATTCATTTTAGTCTCCTAATAAATTGTCTTTTTATATTAACATTAGTGCATGTGGGAACAAATGAATATTAAATACCAGGACTTGCAAATTACAATAATGAAAGCACACATAATGATACCCAGTTTCAATTAAACTGTACCAGTAGGGATTTTCTTCTTGCCGAGAAGAGAAATCATCTTCAAATGTTGCGGGTCCTTTAAATTCGCAAAATTAAAGAGATTAAATGGGAGGAATCTGAGTTAGGAAATACCTCATCAGAAGTGAAGTAGTAAGTTAAGTGAGTGAAGAAAGAAATATAAAATGAAAAAAAGTGCAGTATCCCTCTTGCGTTTCGCCTAACACAAGAAATTGATAATTCATCGAGCACAGACATCGATCAAGAAGGCAACAATTATTGGTTTACTAAATAGTTGTGCACTTAAGTCATTTATCAAACACCTTGTGTGCACGTAATCAAACACAGTCATACAACTAGAAAAACTAAAAAAAATAAACAAGACCCTAAACCATATATTGGTACCAATTTTGCTTTTGTTAACAGATTAATACAAATTGATTACCTTAAACCAGACTGATTACTCCGAAAAAAGTTCCTGTACCAATTGAGAGAGCAAAGCTGTTGAGACAAGCCAAGAGTAAACCCTCTTGTGCTGGAGCCTCTTTACCTTCAGTTATTTCCTCCTGATAACCCATCTGAAATCATGTTAAAATCTAGCTTATATTAATCCTGTAAAGAATAAATAAACAAATGAAAAGTTAGATAAAGAATTACTTGGATAATGGAAATATAGTGACAAGCTCTTAAGAGTTCAGGTTTTGTATATTATTAAAATATTTTTTTTTTAAATGTCACACCCAATAAATTATGATTTTGAAGTATCATGAAATTTAAACCTACTAAAATGTTTTGAATATTAACAATCATCATTGAAACAAAGGTGAAGTTTAAAAAATATTAACTTCTCATTGGTGCCAGATTTATAAACAGTTCAATGACTTGAACAAAAATCTTCTCCTCTCTCATTTTTTTCTTCTAGTGCAGATGTATTGAATTTCACATATACCTCTTAAATTACTATTCATGTTCATCAAAGTCTAATTGGTTGAGTTGGTACTTACTATGTGAATTATTCATATCGATCCAAGGTATAAATGAAGAATTTCACCATGGGAAATAGATATAAGCTTCAGTTGAGAATTTCAACAAACAGATGGTGTTCACTGGTTTAACATTAATTATATAGGTGTCATACAATATGCATTTAAACTAAATTACACCGAGCATCCAGATCTATTCTTTTAGCAATGAGTATGTAAATACTGGAGCATTATTTATAAGCATTATAACATCATAAACCCTTTTTGCACAGTTCTCAATTATATTTTTTTTTGTCAAATTAGCCATTCCTCTTATATAAAATGAAAATCTTGACGGTGGTGCATTTATGCAAACTAATCAGTGCTTGCCCGATTTCATGTCAGTGATTGCCCGATTCATGTCGGTGCTTGCCCGGTTTTAATAGATAACATTCACAGAGAAATTATGTAAATACATATCAGAGAGGGGCTCAGCCCACGTGCCATCAAGGAATAAAGAAAGGAAATCAGAGATTCATAATATTACCGGGAAATGCTCTCCTTGGCCTGTGTCGACAGCTACCAAAGATGAGGAGATCGAGTCTACGAAGCTGACGTGTTGTAGTCCCACTGATTTCAATAAAATAAAAGAGTTTAATCTGAGTATAACTCCAAAATGAAAGAATTAGACATGGAAGCCATTTTACAGTGGGCATGTACATATCCAATCTCATATATCACTCTTTCTTTAAATAAAACCACACTCAGATTAAGTTGGAAAAAACAAAATTGACCCCATGTGACATAATGATTTCATATTATACTACTGCAATTGCTTCTCATTGCTGGTACCAACACCAAATAGGACCAAACTATAATATTGGTAACTGAAACTTCGTAATTTTCTTTTTCATTCCAATTTCCGACTCTTCATTGCTGGTACCAATTTTCAAGTTGAGCTTACAACAATTGCTCTTCTTTAGTTGGCCGATAAGGCTAAATTTTCAGACAACACAGAGCTTACAACCTCGCTTCCAAACCAGTCTTGGGATCCGTTGGTGTAATCACACAACACAGAGAGCTTGAAAGAGAGATTTCAAAAATATTGATACGAAGAGTGACGTGAGAGTGGGAGACGGTCAGTGTTGGCTCAGCCAAAGTGGGGAAAGCAAATTAAGGCGAGAGAGGAGGCGGGTTTGAGATCACGTGTATAAGAGGGAAGGGAGAAAGAGAGTAGGCAGAGAAAATGGGAGGGAAGTGAAAAAAATTAGGATTTTTGGCGTAAATTAGCGGGAAGAGGGAAAAAGTCGGAGGGAGGGAGGGAATGAAAATTTTCTAAGTAGGGAAGCCAAACAGGAACTTCTCTGGAAGAGACGAAAAAAAGAAGAAGAAAAAGCGCAGAAATGAACTCTTTGCAGGGTGGGACATGATTGTCAGAGAGTAGAAATTTGGAGTTCTCTTTAAACTGAAAATTGAGGCCCAGCTGTCACTTAATGGATTCACATAAAAATATGAATTCTGAATTGTTAAATGGAGAGATCCATTGATAATCAGGATGGAACATTTTTAATCGAACGGTTCAGATTTACAAATATTCATAGCCCTTCGATATTTCGATATTCCATCAGCTAGATACATAAGTAAACAAACATGAAATTAGATCAAATTTTGCTGCAAGAAAATAAATGCCGTGTTCTTTAATTTCAACGGTTCCGATCGACCAACAGATGACGTGTTTACGTGCACCTTCATTGACTCACAAAGCAATAGTTTATGTTCTATGAAACCTATACTCCTGCCTTGTAAGTCAATGAAGATGCACGTAAACTCGTCGTCTGTTGGTCGATCGGAACCGTTAAAATTATAGAGAACTGCATATATATTCATGTAGAAAAATTTGATGAAATTTTATTTTTATTTACCGATCGATCAAGTCGACGGAATATCGAAACATCAAAGGGTTATGAATAATTCACGTTGGATCGAAACTCAAACATAATAAAACTTCAGAATTTTTATGTTGGTTATATTCAATATTTTCCCTTTATCATTTTAAAACAAATATGGAATAATTTCATCACAGATCGACTGTTGATTGCTCATGTGAAAATGAAAGGTTCGCAGATTTTTGTTAATCTGAAGGGGTAAATAATGATAAAAGTTTATAAAATGGATGATTTGGCTATAGAATATGTAAATAATTTAATTTTTTGTTTTTTGAATTTTTTTCATATTATTTGTTGTACATGTATTATGTAATTAGTAAATATCAAGTTCTGAGCCGTCCGATAGATAATGAACGTTTCTGATGTCTTAATTTTAGATGTTATGGATGGGAGTCCCTATTCTCTGAGGTAACTCTGTTTAGATCCGACCCTAAGTGATGCACATGATCCTTTAATATTCGTGCATAATGATGATCAGACGACCCTGATCTAAACACAAAATTATGTTACCTTAGAGTTTGTGAATTACCCCAGCATCCAATACAAATTTCTTCTATTTTTACTCTCTGGACTCAAACAAAATTTCTCCCCCACTCCTCTCCTCTATGTACTCTCCGTAAAAACTGAGCTTGAGTGCCAAAAACCCTAAAATTTTGGCTTCCCTCCTTTAATTCCCTCTCAAAATTTCACTTATTCCCTCTCCCATTTTTAGAAAATTTCGGTTCCTCCTCCAGTAAAGAATCCAAACCCTCACTCTCAAATCGCCCCGCTCAAAATCGTCTCGCTTACTTTCTTCTCCTCTCAGATCCGATCCTCCCAAACCCGCTCAGATCTCCCTCTCAGATCCTAATCGTCCAGTGTCTTAGTAAAAGGTCAGTATTGTTCTCTTGCGAACTATTTTTTGAGGGGTTTTGTTGTTCAATATTTTGGTTTGTTCAAGAATCGAGCTCTCTCCTGAATATCACTTGGCTTTTTAAACCAATTATTTTCGCAAATTCTTTCGGTAGACCTGCTGTTAGTTTAGTTATGTGATTATTAGGTGCAATATTGCAATCCTGAAAGACCGAGAAATTACTTTAGGTGCAATACTTTCTTTCTTATAAAATAGTTAAAACAGTTATGTGATTAGGTGCAATACTGCAATTGGTTTAGTATTTGGCTTTTTATTGAATGACCGAGAAATTTGTAAAACTAATGACCACTTGTATTATGTTTGGAAATTGGAATTGGATTTCTCTAGGAGCTTAGTTCACTATATTGGATTAGCTATTTGTTATTTCTAACACCATTGGGTTATTACAGTGCTCGACAAAGACTTATCAGTATTTGGAACAAAAGATGGATGAGGTTTTGGCTAGCTGTGGTTTTTGTGTTCATTGGTTTAATTTCTTTTTAAGTTGCTTAAAACTGTAATAGATTCTGGTTTGAGTTTATAGGCGAAGCCAATTCTATTTCAATGCATGGAATGTGTTTGATGAAATTTCCAAGTTAAATTTTGGTTAGTATCCTGACCTTAAAAGTATAATTCTAATTGGTGCCAGTCTTACCATTTAAAAATGTCACACGCCGTCTAGTATCACATTTTAGTAAACCTAATTCTAATTGAGGCTTTTTACTGAATACAAATGACATTGGCTAAATTAATCTGAGATCTCTGAACCCACACAGATAAAACTCTATAGAGAAAGAGAAGAATAGTGTCCCTGCTAATTGTAAAAACAACCGCAAGTTTTCTGTACCACTGTCAGACTAGATTGCACCTTGACCTTGAGTAATGCCAATTATGCTAGGCATGTGAAATTGTCTTTTATTTGTTTCTACGAAAACTAGATTGTTGTACAGGCTAACGTTCAGAGGGTTAATTATTATGAAGTTGCTTTTCATTATCTTGATATAAATTCAACTTGTTGAATACTGACTGACTAGTCTCTTGTAAATTTGGTATGGCCAAAATGTTCCCTGATTGAAAAAACTCCAATTGGATTGTTGCAACTCATATCTGTGGGTAAGATGTGAGTTTTTTCAATAACCCAATTTTTGTTTTGACATTTTTTTTTATTATCTTGAGAAATTATAACCTTTTGGTCCCCCCAGAGACTAGTTAATTGGAGTTTATTAAGCTAAACTAAGATTGCATTGTAGGTGGGCCCAACTGGAACGATTATGGTAAGAACCGGGTTCTGTATCACACTATTGGTTTGCCTGATTTTTCCAGGAGCTGCAGTGCTTCAAGACTGTCACCTGATACCAGGTAATTTAATTTGATAAACATGAATGTTACGCTATTTGACTTCATGTACAAAGATTTACTTCTAATTTTTTTCATTTGGCAAATTTTTTTTTCCAAATGAATAAAAAAAAAGAACCTTGATGTGTCATTTAACTTCTAATGTTTTTGTACACCTATATAGGTAACATATCAGAACCTTCATGTATGGCCGAACAGCTCAGCATTTGTCTCTGATGCCTTGCGCTGTTATTACTATCAGTACCTCTCCTCATCCTCTGAGGCAGCTGAAGTAATTTTCTTATATAATGCTTATTTTGATGCCAAATTTGGTAGTAATTTTCTTATATAATGCTTATTTTGACGCCAAATGAAATCCAAACTGGTATAGCGCACACTGGACTATTGTTAGCTTGGTAGTGGGAAAAATATGCATCCTGATGTAGTGGTGAGTTTACCTGCTGATATGTTATCTCAACAAAAAAAATAATATGTTGATTATAGGTAAAGATATGTCTTTATTCCACATTCCTTTCTATACCAATCCAAAACAAACTCACTCACTTTCTCATTTTTATAACAGGGAGAACAACAAAGCAAGATGAAAGGAAGAGAGACTACATAGTTCTCGTAAAAATATTTTTGCAAATTTAGTCAATTCTAAATATTATTTTGTTAGTCGTCTAATTGGTATATTTTGGGTATATATAGAAGTTTCTTTTAGCATTTCTTTTGTAATGGTTTTTTGGCATTTTGATACAATGTATGACATGTCAATTAATGTTTAATTACATGTTTTCCTTCATATTTCAATGATTTTGTTAATTTGGCTGAATGGGAATTGGGGAATGTAAATGGGTTGTAGAATGAGGGCGTGCTTATATAATGCCACTTAAGCTTGTTATTACCATGGGTAATCCATGGAATAACAAAAATTATCTTCTCATGCAAATATTAACTCTTGGAAATACTGGAGTGGGTCCCACATATGCTGCCCTTGGAAATAAATAGGTGGGCTCCACGTTCCTTGCCTTGGAAATACTGGGGTGGGTCCCACATATGTTGCCCTTGGAAATACTGGAGTGGGTCCCACATACTCTGCCCTTGGAAATAAATAGGTGGGCCCCGCATTCCCTAGCCTTGGAAATACTCGTGTGGGGACCACATATGCTTCCTTGGAAATACTAAGGTGGGTCCCATGTTCTCTGCCTTTGGAAATACTCTAGACAGGGTCCAATGGTGGAAGTATTTCCATGCGCCCTTTTTCCAAGAGTAATCGCATGGAAAAAGTCAGAAATGAGTATTTCCAACGGTGTCCATGGAAATAATTACTATTTCCAACGAGGGTTGTTGCAACGGTAGTTTTTCCAACGGTAGCAGTTGGAAATGACGATTTCAGGGCTTTTTCCAACGGTATGCCCATGGAAACGACGATTTTCTCCCCTTGCAAAAAACGGATTTTCTAGTAGTGACAGCTCGGTGGAGAGATCCAATCCAAGAGGGAATTACCGCATAATTTGGACTAATAGGGATTTGGAGAAATTGGGAGAAGTCGAAGTCCAAGGGTTGGGAAAAGAGAAATTGGGAAAGAAAGGTCGGAGAGGTCCAGAAATCCGAAAAATTAAAATATATGGATATGGATAATTATCCGGATCCGTATCCATATCCGATTTTAAAACTAAAACTGTATCTGTATCCGAATCCGCATAAATTAAATCCATATCTGTATCCGTATCCACAATTATTCGTATCTGAATTCGGACAAATAATATCCGACCCATTTGCACCCCTATGTACATCAAACTTTTATAGTGTATATTTTTGACAAATATTAGTTAAATAAATGTTAGCTTCCTTCAAACAATTTAAAATGGTTATGGATTGAACTATAATGGTTTTATGAAAAATGACTAAATAAACTCGAAAGAGTGATGTTATAATGCTTTGGAAAGTAAAGAGGATGTTTTATTTTCAGCTAATATCTCAATTTCTAAAGTTCAAATAGTTGATCCGAATTTCTCAACATGATCTTCATATTGTAATGTTCTTGGAGACCAAATTTAACATATTTTAAAAAAAAAATTTACTATTTTTTTAGAATTTTGGAATTCAGCATTTTTCAGATATTATTTTTATTTTTTATTTAATGAAAAGATGTCATTTTCAAAAATTCTAAAAAAAAAAGTAAATTTTTTTCCAAAAAATGTAAAATGTGGTCTCCAAACACATATCAATATGAAAATAATGTTGAGAAGTTTGAATTGACTGTTTGAACTTTGAAAATAGAGATAAAAACATGAAAGAAAACACCTTCCAAAGCATGATAGCATACCCTCTCTCTCTATAAGAATATTTAAGCTCATATTGAGTTAAACCTGCAACCTACAGGATGCAAATTTAATTACTGGATTTTTGATTTATTTTTTCTTTTAAAAAAATTGTAGCCATCAGAAAAATTTTATGCTTCAAATTGCACAGGTGCGCCTTAAAAGGTTAACTACAAAAAAAAGACCACTATTTGCAAGAATAAAAATAACTATCTGAGAGAGTATATTAACTGAAAAAGTGTTATTTTATAACATATCGATATTACCAACAGGAGCATCTGCGAAGATACCATTGACAAAAAGAACTTTTATCCTCGTGGATAGTGACACATATTTTAGACATTTCAGTAGTTTAATTTATTGTAAAACCTGTCTTTATAGTACAGCATTGGGCCTTGATCTGATAAGTAATCCCATGTAAACAAAAGCAATTCCAAGTTATAATTAAATCTGGATCACCCTATTTGCCAAGTATTGTAGTGCACTTCATTTTGTTTCTCTCATCTCTTCTAGGTCTCATTGTTGACAAGTGATATTCTCCCCTCTCGTCTCTACCTTCTTGAATGAAGAGAAATATGACGGAAAGGGAAGGGAGCCAAGCAAAGCGGAGTGGAAAGCCCGGTATCGTTCTAGCTTAGAGAATAGAATCTTCAACTTGAACGAAGCGTTATGATGAGTAGATTTGGTTGTCAAAGCACGGCGATTGAATGAACGGCTCTGGTCGTCGAGTGAGATGAGGATTAAGGCACTAGGGTGATTATGAGTGTATATAAGTAGATTAAAAGAATAGATATGTTAGAAATAATTGAATAGTAAAATATTCAAGATTAGAATTACCGCAGCAGGAAGCAACTTGATCTTGGAGGTTCCTTTCACGTCTTGTCCTTCCAACCTTTCTTGTAGTTTGTCCAATCCACCCTCTTCTTGATTATCCTTAGAGAACGCTAGTTGGAGACACACCACAGCAATATACTGAACGTGTCCCTCTGATTCACAATCAAAATACCTAGTACTCGGGATTCTCACTTTACTGATTTTCTGTATGTGTTTCTCTGTATCCGAGATTCTCAGATATTGATCTTCTTTGAGATTTCAAATGAGAAGTATGTCATCCTATTTATAGGAGATGAAGAGGTTCTTGCGAAAGGTCACATCCTTTCGTCAAATGACACATTATTTCCCGAAAGGGTGCCTCTCTTCAGACACATCTCTTCGACGCATCTCTTCGTCAAAAGGAAGCATCTCTACGATGCAACTCTTCAACGTATCTCTTCGATGCATTTCTTCGTCAAAAGGACGCATCTCTATTACGCTCCTCTTTGATGCATCACTTCGTCATATTAAATAGTTTACATACTAAAAATTCCAACAAGATCTAAGAATTTATAGGTTGATTAAGGATGATTAGAGTAATTTTGAGTAATCTAGTGGATTTTATAAGAATAAAGCAGTAGATCTAGGAATTGGATTCTCTTGACTCATTATAAATGTATTTTTTATCAAAAAAATTGTTAGTAGACATTAAAGTCACTATCCTTAAAAAAATACATTTTTGGTGTTGCTTATGGGTTAACATATTGTAACATACGTAAATTTAATCTTGAGATTATTAAAAGTCAAGTGTCATTTATACAAAGAGAAGGGGCATATGTGCGCATTGGCTGTAAAATATTTCAGCCTCCCATCTTAAAAATTTCTGTGGACTGGAACATTTTAATTTTTTGGGCCTTAACCTCTTCATTTAATTATATTTTTTCGGTCAAAACCCCTCTCCTTGGAATTAACAATAGCGGAGTTACCTTGGAATTAACTACGTACATAGATTAAACTTTGACAATAACATGAGGGGAGTTTGATAAATTCGTGTTGGTTGATTTCTCATGGGTGGGGGGTGGGTGGTCGGAAGTCGGAAAACAAACATAAAATCTTTATTCCCTGGAATTAACGAAAATAGGAGAAAAAGAAAGGATGGGATGCTTGTAGCTAGCCTTGCAACGGAGAAAAAAAAAAATGTAAAAATCAAGCGAGTCAGATAATAGAACCTAACCATTAACCTATTTAGTCGGGTATGGTCGAGTCAACGTATTGATTACCCTAGGATTTCGGCCCAAGAGTTTGGATTGGACCCAAGTTTTAGATCCACTTTGGCCCAAGAGTTTGATTGAGTACTTTTAAACTTAATTAGCCATTTGTAGTCAAACTCAACCTTCGGCCATACTGAGTCCAACATGTTTCTGCCTTAAGAATCAGCCTTTGTTTCTTAATTAATTAACATAAAGGGTCCTATTAATTAGTCTTGAGTCTTTCATTCGTCCTTGTGTTCTATGGCAAAGTATTTGTATATATTGGAAGTTGACAAACATACAAGTTACAACACACCAAATGAGTTACAACAAAATTAAAAATTTACTGTAAATTACATCATACATGAATAAAATAATATATTTTTTTGGAAGTGCTTATCTTTGTAGCAACGATAGGCGGAACTCTAACCAGGGTCAATAAGGTCTTTCGTTCTCAACACTTTTACTGCTTTGACTTTTGGTATAGGTGCTACTTATGTGAAGATTTACATGTGTCCTCTAGGACTCATTAGGGCTCCTGCTCGTTCTCAGTTTGTTCATTGTTTCACAAATAACAGTAGTATGTCAAACTCTACTAATTGCTAAGAACATATCAGTGGTTATTTTCTTAATTCTTCTCTTTTGGTATAATATATGGTGTGCAACTGTGGCTTGATAACTCGGAATGTTTCTGTAATTTTCTTTTTGTTATGTAAATCATTTAATTAAATAATAAAATTTTCTGTATGTACTGTGGCTGAGCTATTTTGTCAGTATTTCAAATGGCTTAATTTTTCTTAAGCAATATAGTTGCCCCGCCAGTCGAAAAGAACCTAAAATGCATTATTCAAGGATGGAAACAATATTTATTACATCTGTCATTACTTGCTAAGCAAAATGTACAACACAAAGGTTTACAAATCATCAAACACAAACAAATTGATACAATTTAGAGGGAATAAAAATAAAAACGAATCCAAGTCAGATGACCCGGATTTATCATGTGGTTATGGATGATTATTATGGAAACATGAGCAATGGAATGCAGTATGTGAAAAGCAGAAAACATGACACGAAGCAAAGCAGACTTTGTTGTCCATGGAGAAACAGCTCTATAAGCACAATCACCTCTAAAAACAGAACAAAACATGTTAAAGTATGATGGAAGAACATGAACATGATTATTGATATGCGTAAAATATATATACATTTACACTCGGTCGATCTAGATTTTATCCTGAAAATACTCTATTTATCTTGTATTTTGATATATAAATGTCATATATTACACCTAGAACCAAGCTACTGCGTATGCTTGTTTTAAATTGCAGAAAATGGCGAAAAAGGGCCAAAATGCAGCCTTCCAGAGCCCAGTGTGGACGCACGGATTCTGATACGGCCAAAATAAGTACGCGGATGGATTTTCTGGGCATGTGCCAATTTTTTAAGGTATAATAAGGTTTTCATCAAATCCCGTGCCAGTGCGGACGCACGGATATCGATGCGGACCGAGCGCAGTGCGGACGCAGTGAGAGGCAGTGCGGACGCACTCAGTTCGGTCAAAATTTCAGCTTCCGACACAGTTTCGTATTTTGGGCATATCTTTCTCATACGAACTCCGTTTTGAGCATATGACCACTTTTCAGAAAGCTAACCAGAAGATCTACAACTTTCATGAAGGAAGAAAATCCAAATTCGGAATATAAAATCCAGTGCGAACGCACTGAACCCGCAGATAACCAGAATTGCACATTTTCAACACGGGTTCTATTTTTGGCACATCATGGACACGTTTTTACAGCTAAGATTGGGCATGACTTCTGAAAAAGTAATTTAAAAATAGCACCCACTAATTCCACTAATCCTACATTCAAGCCTCCAAATTTTGCATGATCTCTTGCTATAAAAGGGAGGGTTCATTCCCATCCAAAAGGATCTATCCATCTATCCCTCCATCCATCAATCTCTCAAGCAATCCAATCTCTCTCTACATCCTTAGTGCATGTCCATTGTCATAAGCTTTGGAGATCAACCCACAGAATTTCTTAGAATTCCCGAAGCTTTTCAAGGAAAGAGAAGAAGATCTAAACAAGATTTCGGCAAGTTTGAGGTTTATAAAGGGTGTAATCATTTCCTTATTCCATTTCTTCTTATTTTGCCAAACTTTGTAATGGATCTCTCCAAGAGGGAGTAGTCCTCTCTCTAGGGGTTTAGGTCAATGCATGAACTTGTTTAATTCTATCTTATTTTGTTATTTGTTTTTATTATGATTGTTAATTTCTGTGATTTATCATTTGTGTTATTTGCATGATTAGTACTTGAATTGTAGTTATCCCGTTTTGGATTTGAAAGAATCTAAAATTGACTAGGATCAATAGGATAGTACGAAATTATGAATGCAAATATCTTAGGTTTGGATTAGGATTCAACCAATTTATAATCTAAACCGGAACTATAGAAATTAAAGTTAGAAATTTGATGAAGGACTTAACGGTGAAGTCAAATCCTAATTAGGACATCTCAAATCGAATCGGATATTGGTATGATGGACTTAATTGAGAAATACTAATATTTGAGGAGAGGAGAGACTAACAAAAGTTTCATAACCTAGATAGCTAGAGTGAGGAACTTAATTGTGATGTCCGAATTATCTAAGCAAGTTATTAATTCACGAAGGTGACCCTTTTTAACATATTAGGTTAGAAACCTCGTCAAATCATACATGAATTTAAACAAATACCGATTAGATAGAATTAGCAAGGGATTGTAGACTGAATGCCCATAGATCTCCTTAACTTGAAAGCAAACCATTTTTTATTTCCTTTATTTACTTTAATTGTTTAAAACTCCTCTCTTTCGGGTGTTGAACCCAAACTTAGGAATTGTTAGAACAAACCCCCCATTTAGTTTATTGCATTTTACTTTATTTCATTTTTCTGAAATTATTTGCAAAAGTTTAAACTAAGTTTTAACTTACTCTCTGTGGTTCGACACCCTAAGTACTACTTTGATAGGATTGTGTGCTTGCAATCAACCCTTTCATTGAGTATCAAGGTTTATAAATTTAAAAGATAAAAGAGTATAAACTAAGTACAATTTCGTATACTTAAAATACTCAACAATTATCGGAGAAAAGTATGATCAGGAAGAAAGTACACATACCTGATTGTCATGGTTAACGTATTTTATAGCAATGTTTGTCCCTAGAACAACAGGAAATTGACAATACAATATGAGCTCATAGTACCTGTAATATCAGATGTATATAAAGAGAAGGACAGGAAAGTAATAAATTAAAAAATGTAAATGCTCACATATCATAGTGGTAAATCATGAGACAGGGGCTTTTGTCAACAGGAACATTGTCGAAGTGCCTAAGAAATATAGTTTTTTGTAACTGAACATCTTTGGAGCACACATCAGCTGTGCTGTTTCCCCATCTGAGGAGAGAATGTTGTTTGTTGGAATGGTGTTTGTCGGGGTAAATTCATAGAAGGAAAAATCGGAATCGGAATTGGGATTGGACTTTTGACCGGGGGATCTGAATTGGATGAATCGGTCAAAATTGGCCGAATCGGATCAGAAACTCGGACTTTTTTGGCAGAAGCTCGTTTTATACTAGAAAAATAGAAAAAAATTGATAAAAAAATAATTTGTCAAGTTTAGACAAATGATTACACTTAAATAATCCACTAATACAATATAATACAAGCATTAAAACTAAAAACACTCTCTTTCACTGCCAGAAACTATGTCGTGCTGGCTGGATCATTTCATCATTGTCTGTTTTATGATAGAAATGAGGGTATTGTTGTCTAGAACCAAAAAAAGAAGATATTGTAGACTCAAATAAAGAATTGTTAGCATCTTGATTGACTGCAGTGTACTATGTATATTTGTACAAAACTATAAATTACATTGTCTAACATATCGCTGCTGTAAAAAAAGTAAAACAGTTTCTCACTCAAATACAAAATATATATCTATAAGTATGCCTTTTAGTAACAAAAGATGCAATGGTGTAGTGGTATTGCTTGTTGTTGGTAGAGGAGAGGCTTGGGTTCGAATCACGTTGCACCCAAATTTTTTTTTTGTTTTCTGTAGAGTGCATTTCACCTCATTTCAGTGAAATAGGACCGTTCCGGCCGGAATTTAACTGAAATGGCCAAAATTTGACTGAAATTGTACCGTTCCGGCTGGAATTTGACCGAAATGGCCGAAATTTGACTAGAATCAACAAATACCGGATAAATTAGACTGAAATCGGATCGACTCCGGCCGATTCCGGTCCGGAACGGCCGATTCCACGCCGGAACGGCCGATTCCACGCTAGAACGGCCGATTTTGCAATCTATGGGTAAATTACCGCCCTAAGCAGTGGCAAATTAGAGAGTTTAAGAGTAGTTACTGTCTCAATTACAGCAGAACCAATTTGAACCGTTTCTACTTTTCCCATATCACCTATCACCAACTTCATCAGCCTATCAAACCCTCGTAATCCAATTTGGCAAATTCTTTCCTGACAGACACCATAAAGCTGAAGGCAGAGCAGATTTGGTAATCGAGGGATGCTATTAATATTTATCGGTTTTTGTGAGGTCAGAGTTAGGTCAATGAGACTCTCGAATTCACCGAGTTTGTGAAGCCCTGAATGTGGCTGAGCTGAAGTGGAACTAACGGAAAATTGATCACATTCTATCCGGAGCCTTTTTAGTTTGTTCTTCAGTTTACGTCCACAGTCTTGCAGTGTAATGGAAGACTGTTGGGTCATGGCCACACCCAAGCTTGTCAGGTTCTCAAATTTCTCCAGAGTGTCCCAGAAGGCCCGCAGACCTTCCATTGTCAATCACGTCACAGAGAGATCAACAACATTACTGGCACTGCTGAGCTCTTCAATCACCTGAGGCCGTTTGATAGCACGCAAGGTTTTCAGATTTGTTGTTTTCAACTTTGTGACTCTCAAATTAGTACCTGCCAATTGATTTTGACCTTCTGGAATATATCCCAGTAGAAGGTGCTGCAATTTTCCCAACTTCTCAAGATAATTTTCAGGAATTTCCTTCACATAGGTATATCTCAAATCCAATAACTGCAATTTCTCTAGACACTCTAACCAAGAACATTCTCGCACATTGGTATGTTTTAGGTCGAGATATATTAAGGAGGATAGTTTTTTTAGATTGAGATTTATTTCTTCTTCCCACTTTACTTTTCTTAAGGAGAGAAACCTTAGGAGCATGAACTTCTGTTGTTCAAAATCAGGGAGTTGGGTGACATCTGTTTTAAAATTAAAAATAAGGTTTGGATAAGAATCATTGTTTTGTTCCATTCTTATTCCTTTTAAAGAGGGTTTTCTAGATAAATTATGCCATTCGGGATAATTTCGGATATTTTTTCTCCTATTGGCTGTAAGCAGGAAATGGTTTGGAGCGTCCCCAATAATATCCCAGCTTCTGTCAGCCACCTCCAGGAAATCAGGGAGTTGCTGCAGGTTTTCTGGATTAACTTCATTTGGAACAGAAAGTCTAATTATCCGTTTCAGATTAAAAACAAAACCTTCGGGAAAATAGGAAAGGAAAAGTGAACATCTCCTTACATTACCCGGTTGGTTATTAATGTCTTGCATCTGGTGACCACTAGACTGATTTTCAGATTGTGCTGGAATGTGATCTTTCAATTCTTTGAACAATTTATCAAGATTAAATTTTGTTTGTTTCATATCCAGATCACTAATTAAGCCATTATGGAATACATAATCAATGATATGCACATAATTCTCCGATTCATTTAGTTTACCAATAAAATTCGAGTGAAGACATTTCCCGTTATCAATTAGACCCCTTGCTACCTTGACCAGATTTTTTAACTCCGTTCTCTTATCCTCAATACCTTCATCGTTATGGTTTTGTCTGGATTTTGCCTTACAGAATATTTTTTGGAACCACGGATAAACCTTTGACAGCACATTATCAATTATTATTCCGTCCATGTTTTGCTTATCTGAGCTACACATTCATTTTGTAATTGTTTCCTGTATTTCAATGAAGGAAGTTATCATTAAAGCCAGTCACAGATGAAGTATATAGTCTGTTAGCCAACAAAATTTTAGTTACCACCTTAAACTTTCAAAATTCGCATCTTATTAACATTTACCCAAAAATTCAAAACTTACCAGGTGAGCAAACTTGGTGTGCGCACCAATTTTCTTTTATAGAACAGAACAGAAGAGGGAAGGAACAAAAATAAAAATTTGGTGCGTAGACTCAGTCTGTGCATGGGGCAAGTTGTGAATTTTTTAGGAAATTGTGGTAAAGTGTGAATTTTGAAAGTTTGAGGTGGTAACAAAAAAAAATTCGGGTCTCTGAGGCAGTTATTGACAACATAACGTTTTAATGTACATGACCTATGTGACATCCCGTATTTTTTTAAACCTATTCTTTATAATAATAAAACTAATTAAATTAAGCAATTATCAAAACAATACGTTAACAAAAAAATGTGTCGTAAGCATGCCTTATCCCTTCTTTTTACGTGGCATGCATGCTATAAGACTTACTCCTGACAACAGGGCCGTGAAAACATACAACTACGTACTAACATTCATGCAATGAAAAAGTATGTTCAGAAACAAAGATAAAAGATAACATGCATGGTAGAAGAATGAAAGACGACGAGGGTTCCTTATTATCTGATATATTCAAGTATACAGAACTTGAATTGCAATGGGAGACCAAGTAAGTAATTGGACATGATTTTATCTATCCAAATTTCTTGTGGTTGAACATTGAATTAAAGAGAAGTTAAGGAACAGAAAGCAAATTAATGTGTACCTTATGCCTGCCCGAGATTGCTTCCAAATTATAGACCTTCGTCTATTTCTTACACAGTAGAGTGGTTTATTTTTTGTTCTTGTTTTTTCAGGTATTTTCTTTTTTGAAAATTGAAGTACATAGATGAATGGGCTGGTTAGAAATTAATTGTGAATGCTAGAGAGATGAGCATTCACTCCCTTTGCACTCCAGCAAATACAAACGGGCTTTATTTATAGGAAGAGCTGTCCCCAGTTCATTCTCCCCTCTCCAGTCTGTTTAAGCAGATGATATCAATTGCATGTAATTATTTTATATTTTTTTTTATCTAATGTGCTACATCCAACTAACTAAGAAGCTACGAAATCTCAAACAGTGCTATGATGTATGGAGTTCTGAATTGTTGGTATATGGAAATTTGAAGGACTTTATCAATCGTAGAAATGTGCTATGTTTTGACCCAAATTGATTTTCGAGCCCATTAGGTTAAGTTTTCTTAATTGTTGCTTATATTAAGACATTGTAAGAGAAAGAAATTAGAACAAGAAAAATATGTTTACTTTCTACTTGCCTCTTCCTCTCTTCCTTTCTCTCAACCCTTATAACCCTAACAGTAGGTGTATATTCAAACCTTGTGTCATTTCTGAAAAATATTTGTTCAATATGGTGTAGGAGAATTTTAACTATTTTTCTCAATATACAACAATGTATTCTACTTGTTTTCGCCATATTTGTTTGAAGAGAGGAATCGGGAGTTGTATATTTGCAATATTAACTAAATTTATAACTTACAAACATAATCATTAGAAGAAAAAAAGTATTCTTTTGTATTTCACAAACATCCATCGCCCAGTATTTTATCAAATAATTCATTGATTGCACTATGTGATGCTACATAAATGGACGAAAGCATAATTAAAGAAAAGATCAAAGATAAAGGAAATACTTAATGCAAAGTCCTTAACATATGATTTTTTTTTGTGTCACATGAAACGGCCATTAGTGAAGATACCACATTAATTGGCTGCACATGCTGTTTTGCCATAACGCATTGTTGGATGAATCTTGGTTCTCTACTTGATTCAATGTCCTAAATATAATCTTAATTAAGATACCACATTAGCTGTCACTTTCATGATCAGTGCGTAATGGAGATAAATATATTGTAGTCAAATTTTTGTAATGTAGTAAATGCAAACTAGATTGATAATTAATAGAAGTCAGCGCTAACACACATGCTTCCATATATATTCTAAGGATTTTATAATATTAATTTCTTTTGTGATATTTACTGCACGGCATTGGTGTTGTTTATCAAATAAACGGTAAGTTATTTATAGAGCGCATTCAAAATTTCAGCCACATCCGACTTTCTATACATCCTATATATAATATATAATGATAATAAATTTATTTAACAATTTGAATTTATCGATCCGCGGAGCAAATAGTGCACTTGCTTTGCTAGAGAATATTATCTCAAATTTCTCCTTCTGTTTTTGTAGGGTTTTTTTTTTCCAATGCAAAAATGTAGAATCTCATGCGCTGCCCGAGATTAGCTTTTCTATAAATCAAAAGAGAGAGAATCTCAGTGCAATTAGTTCCACTGCTCTCAAATCCTTTCAAACAGATGATATCTATTATTACATTGCATGTATTATGTTCAACCTGCTGCATCCAATTAACTAAGAAGCTTGGGAAATCTCAAAAAGCTCTGTGATGTATGGAGTTGTGAATTGTGCCCGCAGCCTTCGATCAAATTTGAAGAACTGCGTCCATCGTATGCATATGTTCCATGTGATACACAGTAGATCGACTTGTAACTATCCATTCCAGATACAATACAATCTATATTTTCTCAAAACCATACATCACTATGTAACCAATTGTGGTTAATATAAATAGCAACATGACTCCTATTCTTACTCAAAAAATTGTCGTTGTTTGAGGCATTCCGTTCTTCCTTTATTTGCAGTAATAGCTAAAAAACAATAAGTATAATCATCAGAAAAATTATTTTATTGTATAATAGTGAGTAATAACGCATCCATCTCCTATTATTGTATCAAATTCATCTAAATCTCTATTAGATGCTACAGTAAATGGGAAAATATAAATTAATGCTAAGTCAGCCAACGATAAATTAATACATATTCTTTTGCTGTGTTACATGTAACCGCCATTAATTAAGAGTGATATGAACTTTATTAAGATACCGCATATAGTAGCTGTCACTTCCATTACAACTCATAATGGCGATCAACATCTTGTATTCAAAGAACTGTATTGAAATAGATACAAACGAGTTTGATTATAGAAGTCAGCGCTCACGCACATGCTTGGTTCAATAAATCTATCTTAAGGATATATATTACAGTTACATGATTTTATTAATAATATTTCCACTATACCAGACAATGGATAATTTTGCCAATCTATTCCTTAGAAAATTGATTGATGTTGTATATATCCATAAAAGATATATAATCGAAGGGGATTTTTTGAAACGAGGCAATAACTGCACTCCGACTCTATCCCCAGGCAATAACTAGCAACTTTTGACTGGGATCACTTTCTAGAAGGTCGTTAGTGAATTTAAAGTTGGCTCGTGCAAATCTTTATATCTATGCGTGCTAGTTTTTGTACATAACATATCAAAACTTTATACCTAACATACAAAATAATTATAAATACTATATATCTCACCTTTTTTATATTATGCCACTGTACCTTCATTTTCACTCTTATCTCCTCTTCATTTCTCGCTGTGGTAGGGAAATTTTGATGTAGTTATTGTCCTAGAGCAAACATTTGTTTGTAATTTTGTTCATATGATTGACTTTTTTCAATTGTTCCTTAAGTTGCATTTACTTGTTGGTTCATCTAAGGTGAGGACTTTAGATTGTGAAGTACTACATAAATAAAAGTAATGAATTTTAAGTATCTCTAATGGAGGTAATTAGCAAGGAACACAAATTACACCCAATATATTTTTTTTTTGAAAGTTAGCGACAAAATGTCATCAACAATATAATTACACTCGATATTAGTGTGAGGATTAAATGTTTGATCACGTTTCACAGATCAAAGCGGTTAGGTGTCGGTCTAATATCACGGATGCATGTAGGTGTTATATGTTGTCATTGGATTGACCATACATTCACATTGACTGGATTATGTGTTTTGTGTCATATATGTTTCATGTCGTGTTATCTCATGTCTAAAATGTTCAATTTTCTTGCTTAACTAATGTGTATCAATGGTTGGTGTTTAATGCTTGCTGCAACATAGAGTTATAAGCATGTTTCGTAAACTCGGCCGAATCCGAGTCAACTCGGAATCGGGCCGGTCCGAGCCGAGTTATGTCCAAGTTCCTTGTCTGTGCAAGTTTTCGAGTAAAACTCGGATGAACAGTGTCTGACTCAGCTGAGTTTCTGAGTTTCTGGCCGAGTCAACCGAGTTTCTGGCTGAGTCAGACCGAGTTTGACCGAGTCTGGCATTTTTTCAATTAAAAAAAAATTCCAACAGTTTTTATAAATTGCACATATAGGAACGGGTTAGGCACTGCTTAGATAACGCAAGAATGAACGAAAAAATAATATATTTGACTCTATAGTTTTTTTTATTTGACTAAAGTAAAAGTTAATTTTATATCATTAACTTTAACTCAGAGCTCAGTAGGGAATATAATCAAGCTCATCTTCACATGGAGTACAACCAGACTACAATTCTTCTAGCACATGCAAACCATATGTTGGATATGAGGATATTAATAATTCTTCATTTGACACTACATTAATGTCTTCCTTTTTTGGTCTTGTACAACAATATCCCCATTTTTATTTTAATACGGAGGACTATGAGATAATCCAGCCAGCTCGGCATAGTTTCTGGCAATAAAAAGTGTGTTTAATTTTTAATTCTTGTATTACATTATATAATTAGTTAATTATTTAAGTGTAATATTTTGTCTTAACATAATTTTATTACAAATTATTTTTGTACCAATTATTTCTACGTTTTGGGCCTTTTGGCTACAAAACAGGCTTTCTGCCAAAAAAAACCGAGTTTCTGAGTCAACTTGCCTGATTCCGACCGAGTCATCCGATTCCGATTCCATGGTTAAGAACCCGATTCTGATTCCGATTCCGAGTTTCAGAACCATGGTTATAAGGACATCTTCTCTATATGTATGACTTATGTTTAGAAGTTTGCGAACAAAACAGATCTCTATTGGATGTGTTGAAACACAATTGTGTAGGCCGTGCACCTTTGTTAGTGCCAACCTGATTTATTGTGTATATATGATTTATATATTTGTTTCTTTATTTATGTAGATTGATGTTGCTTGTATATACGTTGTATGTTGAATTTATATATTATGGCTAGAAAAATGTGGGGGGCTAGCCAAATATGTGTTCACAATATATATTTCTTCTATCAGTACTAAATACAAAACGAAAGAAGAATATTCATTTGCGGTTACAAGAAATAACCTTGTTCTATTGGTAGTGTTTAACCCACCGATAGAAGAAGGGTAGTTCTTCTATCAGTAAGATATAAGCACGCAACCAAAAGCATATGTGTGATTACTCTATGGTAGCCAGATCAATACTGATAGTAGAAGGTAAATATTCTATAGGCGCAACGTCGATAGAAAACATGTCAGTTGTTTTATCATGTTGGTCTCTAGCAGTAGGGAATCTCATATTCTAGCTTGTTTTTACCCGATAGAGAACTGCATATATTAGTAGTGGTCATCGGTATGTTTGCATCACAAAAAATCTGTCTCACTTGCCCTACACATTCATGCAATGAGTCTGGTTTAAATTGTTTGTCATCTTATATATCAATATTATGATTTATTATAAAAAAAATAATATTAGTTTCACATGTAAACTATATTTTTGACTGTTTTAAGAAATAGTTGTAAAGATTAAATCATAAACACTTTTTAATGCAAATCAATGTACATTGCTCCTACCAAGATTATTTTCAGAATAAAACTATGATTTCTTATGCATCAATGATCTAAATAGTCTTAATTGTGGACAACCATTTTGAATTTTTGCTCAACATTTTTTGCACGTTAAAATCAAGCTGGATTTTTTCTTCCTCTAAAATTCAAATTTGAGAAGTTGTAACATAAAAAATAAATGATCTTTTCTTTACAAATATAATCATCAGAAAAATTATCTGATTGTATAATGGTGAGTTATAACGCAACCATATCCTATTATTGTATCAAATTCATCTACATCTCGATTAGATGCCACAGTAAATGGACGAATATAATTAATGCCAAGCCAGCCAACGATAAATTAATACATACTAGTTTTGCTGTGTCACACATGGAGGGGCGGATCTAGCATACTGTAGGGTAGGGCAGTTGCCCTACCCTGAATTTTCAAATTTAGTTGTGAAGTACTGAGTTTTGGGCTCTTGCCCTACCCTGAAGAAAACAAATGCTCTACCCTGTTGAATTTATGTTCCTCATTCTTCATGACCAAATAATTAGATTTTGAGAATCAATTTCGTTCTCCCTTTTCTCCTCTGTGATTTTTCATTTATCGTGATTTTTTGTTGATTTTTCAAATAATTTTCTGGAGAAGAAGATATGATTTGTTTGCATGAATGTGGAGCACATGAGCCAACATATTTACACTTCTCAGTTTTCATAAACAGCACGAAGCCCGGAAAAGAAAGAAATAAACGACTCTGTTTAGCTCAGACATGTGGACCCGAATAAAATTAAATAAGAGAGAGGAACTGAAGAAGGGGTGGGCAACAACTGGGATACGCACCTCTCTTTTTCCCTTATTTTTTTCTCTGTCTTTGATATTTCTTCTTCACCGGTCATCAAATACTGGATGTCTCCATTTCTTATTAGTTGCTTTACATTTTTAATTTTGTATCTTTCTTTTTTTCCATTTATTTATTTCATATACATATTAGGAGTTAACACACAGTTACACAGATAATATTACCGAATTTATTATATGTATCTCGTGTTTAGATTCGGAAAAAAAAATTGTCATGTTGATTATTTTTTAGTTAGTACCCGATTAACTAATAGGTTTAAATCCGATTAGTTTATAGGTTTAAACTCGATTAGCTACCGAACCCTGTATAGTTATTTTTTTGCCCTACTCTGACGGAAATCTTGGATCCGCCCCTGCACACATGTAACCTACATATTATTATTTTTTGTGACATCACATATTTCATGCATATATTAGCTGTCACTTCCATGATCAACGCATAATGGAGACCAACATCTTGTACTCAAATAACTGTATTCAAATAAATGCAAACGAGTATGATTATAGAAGTCAGCGCTAACGCACATGCTCGGTTCAATATATCTATGTTAGGGATATATATTATAGTAACTTTTGACTGGGATCACCTTCTAGAAGGTCACTAGTGAATATACAATTGACGCGTGCAAATTTTTATATCTATGTGCGCCATTCTTTGTACATAACACCTCACCTCTTGTGTATTATGCCATTGCACCTTCATTTTCTCTTATCTCGGATTAGCTGCATCAGCAGCATCTTTGATCTTTGTGGGAGGAACAATTACTAAACAGGTAGCATACCCTAATGCTAAGGTGATGATTCCCCAACCTATCAATGCCCATGTTAAGGAAAATGTACATTCTTTAAAACTAGAAGAAGAAGATATACTGGAATTTTGGAACACAATTGTGGACATTTATGTAGAAAACACATCTAAACTTATAGATTATTTGCAGAAGGATCTAGAAAGAGAATATTTTATGTCAACAACAGAGTTCTCACTATGTGGTAGGGAAATTTTGATGGAGTTAGTGTCCTAGAGCAAACATTTGCTTCTAATTTTGTTCATATGATTGACTTTTTCAATTTTTCCTTAAGTTGCATTTACTTGTTGGTTCATGTAAGTTGAGGACTTTAGATTGGGAAGCACTACGTAAATAAAAGTAATGAATTTTAAATATTCCTAATCGAGGTAATTAGCAAGGATCACTAATTACGTCCGAGATTAGTGTGAGGATTAAATGTTTGATCACTTTTCAGAGATCAAAGCGGTCAGGTGTCGATTTAATCTCTCGGATGCATATAGGTGTTATGTAACATTGGATTGACCATACATGCACATTAACTGGATTATGTGTTTTGTGTCATTAATGTTTCATGTGGTATTGTTATCTCATGTGTGAGATGTTCGGTTATCTTGCTTAAGAAATATGTGTCAATGGTTGGTGTTTAATACTTACTGTAACAAAGAGTTATAAGGACATCTTGTCTATATGTATTACTTATGTTGAGCAGTTTGTGAACAAAACAGATCTCTACTGGATGTGTTGGAACAGAATTGTGGTGGTTGTGCAACTTTGTTTGTAGCAACCTGATTTATTGTGTATATATGATGTATATATTTGTTTCTTTATTTATGTAGATTGATGTTGCTTGTATTTACGTTGTATATATATTGTATTTATATATTATGGCTAGAAAATTGTAGGGGGCTAGCCAATTATATAAATGAAATTGTGTTCATAATTTATATTTTTTCTATCAATGCTAAATACAAAAAGAATGAAGAAAATTCATTTATGGCAACTAGAGACAACCTTGTTCTATTGGTAGTGTTTAACCTACCGATAGACACAGAATAATTCCTCTATAAGTAGGATATAACGCGCAACCGAAAGCATGTGCAATTCCTCTACGGTAGCTAGATCAATACCGATAGAAGAAGGTAAATCTTCTATAGGCACAAAGCCGACAGAAAACATGTAAGTTGTTTTATTGTGTTGGTCTCTAGCTAGAAGTAGGGAATCTCATAGTCGAACCAGTTTTTACCCGATAGAAAACTGCATCTATTAATAGTGGTCATCGGTATGTTTGCATCACAAAAAAAACTGTCTCAGTTGCCGTAGACATTCATGCGATGAGTCAGGTTGTAATTATTGGTCATCTTATCAATATTATGATTTATTATGAAAAACCAATATTAGTTTCACATGTAAACTATATTTTTTACTGTTTTAAGAAATAGTTGTAAAGATTAAATCATGAACACTTTTATAATGTGTAACGCCACATAAATTAAGATACTAAATTAAGGTACAATGATGTTAATTATATATATTCTTTTCTTTTCTTGCATTAAATAGATTTCTTTAATAAATAACTCAAAACTAAAATCAGGGAATAAGAAATATTATAGTCTGAGTATTCGTATAATAGGTATATATATATAAGTGATGCTTCTATGGACATAAGGACCTATTTGTAAAATGAACATATTTTTATTTTCAAAGTTCAAACAGTTGATCCGAACCGTTCATCTTGTTCTCCATATTAATATGTGCTTGGAGACCAAATTTTACATTTTTCAGAATTTTTGTACTATTTATTAAGATGGGTACAAAAAATATCAAATTCAGATCATTGAATTTTGTACCCATCTTAATAAATAGTAAAAAATTTCAGAAAAATGTAAAATTTGGTATCCAAGCACATATTAATATGGAGAACAAGATGAACGGTTCGGATCGACTGTTTGAACTTTGAAAATAAAAATATGTTAATTTTACAAATAGGTCCTTATGTCCATAGAAGCATTTGCCTATATATATATATATATAGCATATTTATATACTAGTATGTATATGTATAAACTGACCGACTGATTTATTGATACCACATAACATAACATATATAAATTAGTATGCAGCCGGAAATTTATCAAGTATAGGTTTCAGCAGTCAAACTCATATTTATGATAAATTCTGAAATTAGAAATAGTAATATCCAAATATACCGTTCCAAATTAAAATAACTGCTTCCATTAAGTGCCTCTTGGAGCGGATCCCAACAAATGAATAGAATAACCGCCTTTCCTCTGAGGGCTATCAATATAAGGTAACTGCTGCATAATTAAACCCCTCTGTCCGCTATTCTTAACAAAGGAGTCAGGAAGAGAAAATTTCAAAAGAAAAGGTTACGTGTTTAATTATAAGATTGATAGATCTTCTTTTGTCCGTAATTGATTTTAATTGTTGAAATGATTGGATTTTAATTGTTGAAATGACATTATAACCTCAGATATATATATATTCATTTGATTTGATGATAGGATTCTGTGAGATCATTAATTATAATTTATAATTCTATTTACTTGATACGAATTTCTGATATTTTAGTTTATTAAATCTTTAGATCATAATTAGTACCTTATATGATTCAATTATTCTTAGATTTCCGTAAAACTGCACCAAATATTCTTGATTTACATCTATTATTTTATTTAATGGTAATTTATAAGAAACAAATTCAATCATATATTTTCGTACGATCACACAGTATGAATCATATTTTGATTTAAATCTTGAGAATTTTATTCGCCCAAAAACAATTCTTATGATACTGTCTAATCGGACATAGTAGTATATTATATTTTTGTTTACATCTTATTCAGAGTTTATACTTCATATAAAATATATTTTATTTACATCTTATCTTATGAATAATATTCAGATTGTATACTTTGCAAAGATTTGTCTAGCAACAGATAAATAAGAAACATGTATAAATATTAAATTAGAAACTGTGTTATATGTTTTAGGTCCGAGTTCTGAAATAAGAAGTAACGTAGAGACAAGAGTGAACTACCCCACGACAACAGGTACGGGTTTCCTGGACATTGTCAAATTGCTACTTACCATTTTGTATGCATTTTATTTATTTATTTACTTATGGAATTGTGCATGTTGAATTGAACGACCCATTTGGCTTGTTTAGAAACTTAATAGGATTATTTCATATCAATCATGAGACTTGTAAGTAGGATGTGTTAAGTATGGCGTTGTGTCGTGTTAAATGAGACGAACGTAAAATGTAGCGAATGAGTTAAAGGAAAGGAGCCAACATGCGTTGAACGCATGTTGGAATGTATACATTGGGTCTGGGTTCGACTAGACCCCTCGTTAACGTGACTGTAGGCGAAAGCGGTCCTGTCACGGATGTGATTGTAGGCTGATGCAGTCCTGTCGCGTACGTGATTGTAGGCGGAAGCGGTTTTGTCACGGATGTGATTGTACGCTGATGCGGTCTTGTCGCGTATGCGATTGCAGGCGGAAGCGGTCCTATTACTGCCAAGACCTAGCAGCATATGAATTCACCGCCTAGTGAGGCACACGAAATGGATTAACGGAATTTTGAAAGATAATTAAAAAAAGTGTGTATTTGTGTGCGCGCGCGTGTGTGATTTAAATTGAATTTAGTAAGATTGCATTTCAAGGATATAATTTTAATATCCTGTTTGAATACAAAAGTGAATTTGACAAACTCCGGGACTGGAACTAAATCCCGTACTGAGAGACTGTTCGATTTCTCACCCATTCCACTTTTATGTGGGTTCCAGGAAATGATGAAGCCGGTGAGGAGCACTAATAGGAGGGATGCGGATCAGGAAGTTAATGAGCAGATGGCTCAAGTATCTTTTTAATTTCTTTAGTTAAACTTAAATTCTATCTTTAGAAGTGGATATGGCAATTATCGGTTTGTTTGCCATATTTATCTTGATCTCATGTTAAATGTTTGTTATGTACTCGAAAACTATTTGTGGTGTTAGAAGACTTTATTTAAATTTAATATGTTGCATGAGTATTTATTATCGATAATGTATGTGATGTGCACACGCCTTACGTATAAATACGTGGCGGGTTGTTTCGGGATGTGACATAATGCAACTAAATATAAATTGGTCCTACCAAAATTATTTTCAGAATAAGACTGATTGCTTATGCAACATTGATCTAGATAATGTTAATTGTGCACAACCATTTGAAGTTCTTCTCAACATTTATTGCATGTGTTGATCAAGCAGGATTTTCTCTTCATCTAAAAGATTGGAAAACCTTTCAAAAATGCATAACAAAGCACAAGGATACCCTTCAGGTAAGTATCATATGTGGGGTAGCCTGCAGGTAGTCTATACCACACACGGAAATAACAGTGCCACATGCGGCATAGAAAGAAGATGAAAACATATATCAGCATGATTAGGAATGATAGGAAAACCTGAAACCTATAGAATCTCTATCTATTTATGCTAGCCACAAGTAGCACCACTACATTAAACTCAACAAATATGAAATTAAAAACCTACTTAGAACTAGTAAAAATTATTTATAATCTAATACACTATTCTTGCGGATTGATACCCCAATTATACTACGCGATAGGATTGTGCATTTGCAATATGAATTGTAAG
The DNA here is from genome assembly GCA_964058825.1 of Carex arenaria. Lineage (NCBI taxonomy): Eukaryota > Viridiplantae > Streptophyta > Magnoliopsida > Poales > Cyperaceae > Carex > Carex arenaria. The sequence goes on from CAXKVW010000198.1 coordinate 449,191, forward strand.
TGAAATTAGAGTTAAAATGTATATTAATTTATACTGAAACCTGAGTTGTCATTTTGGGCACATCAGGTAGCTTCTAACGGTTTTGTACTTGGAACTCCTATAATATGTAACATCTCAATTTTTGTATATTTGGATATTTTGTTTGACATAAAGTGAAATACATAATAGAAGAAAATTTATAATGTCATCGTCACTTATTATTATTTATCTTTGATTTTTAATTTTTGAGAGTAACAACTATTTGAAAGATTATTTTATTGTATAGTCAATCTATGATTATGAAAAAAAACATTGAATTAATAGCAATATGGAGTTTCAAGTATATATAATTTTATAAACCTTTGTATTTTGATAATTAATAACTAATTGTAACATCCTTAAATTCTATAATAGAAAATTTATTACCGTAGAATAAATAACTCTAGATGATATGAGATGCTAAGTGTAAAATTTTATATTATAAAAACTAATGTTTGCTATATCCGCGCGCATAAATTTTTCCTGAGATTGAAATCTTAATATGCCTTAGTTGTCTCCAACTTTAATTATTATAAAAGTATGGTCAAACCCCCCTCCACTCTTCTTATTTGAAATTAAAATGAATAACTATTTTAATAATTATTTAATTGTATGGTCATACAAACGATTAATTAGATAGATTGCTTTTCAGACTTGAAATTTTTATAATTTATTTATATACATGTTGTTTAGAAGTTCAGTAAATTATTCATCAAGATTAATATTTTTAATTATATGGTGCTTCTCAAGCGACTATTAAATAGTAAAGAAAATTTAACGACATTCTTGTTAAATTAAATCAATTACATGTGAGACACATGTCATCATATTGGTAAGCCACCTAACTCCTCTAATTATTGTTGTTGTACTTTCTCTTCAAAAGTGGACGGTCAACAAAAATAGAACTATTACAATTAAAAGAGCACATTATTATACTCAATTTCTTTTGGGCGATCTCCACCAGAACAAGAACCTTCTCCTAACTTAGAAAATAACGGAAAATGAAAAATAGAGAAAATAGAGAAGAAGAGAGAAGGAGATCAAAATTAAGAGAGAAAATAGAAATGAGGGGAAAGGAGTGAGACAGTAGGCGTCGGTAGCTCTACGAGTGCAGTCAGGAAACGATGAAGATGGAACTGAAGAAGCTGGCTTGCTAGGATGACTGGTTGTGTTCTTGGTCAACGCTATCGAATGATTAATTTGGATGGATTACGGTACTTCATCTTCTCTGTTCTTGTTAATCCAAACTAGAGTTTCCCTCATCCTTTGATTGTATTGGAGCATTTTCAATTGAAATTTAAGTCCATCAAAAGGGATCAATTCTATCCGATCTATTTGGTGATTCCCTCAAGGTCCTCTCATGATTAAAAGCCAAGGGGTGTAATTTTCATAAGGTATGCATATTAGGCCTTTTGAAATTAATCAGAATCATTAAGTAGAAACATATTTATGTTTTGATAAGTATGAAATTTTAATTAAAGACAAGCTCAAACTTCAAAGAGAATGAAGAAAACTACAATGCTTTAGTGTAGGCTTGGTATGTTGAGCTCAACCAGATTATAAATCTAAAGTCACAAGTAAAGTAAAATAAGTGATTATATGATTAAGTTAGGAATTTGGATCATAAATTCTAAATCGAACAGGTCTTTATAATATGCTTACAGAAGAGTGAACCTGACTTGAGTCACATCATGCCCATCGTTAACAGGTGTGGATTTCGAGTTATTCTCAGCTCCTTCCAACTTGTTTATTTTCAATTGTCTGTTTGTCGATTTAATTGCTTGCTTTTGGTTGCATGTTAATTTCTTGTTGATTGTTTGTATATTATGGTTAAATTAGTTGCTTGATTGGTAGGTGCATAGTATGAATAGATTAGTTATCGGGTAACGGGTCAAATTGGCAAGGCATGGTAGAATAATATATAGGTATTGACCAAATATAAAGGGGCTGCATTGAAATTTATATTTTTTTTTTTTTTGAAAAAAGTGGGGATACCACCAGTTTCATTACGAAACCCAAATGTTCATACAAAAATAGCTGAATACAAGGCCTAGAATATCAAACTAAACAGAATAACTAAAAACCAAGTAAAAATGCTAAAGTAAAACCAAAGTAAAAAGCTAAAGAGTCTATGAATACAAACAATAACAACATAAGTAGTGAAACTAGTAATAAAAAATGGCCCTATCACAAATATAATCAGAGAGGTCCGGCCCCTTGAGACCAAGAAAAGCGTCCTCGTCTGAATCTGTATCCTGAGATGAGGGAATTATCAAAGAGCCTGCCTGATTCAATGAAGTAATATCCATAGGTAGAATCAAAGTCAGTTTAAAATATGAGTCATCAAGCCTTGCTTTACACCAATACAAAGTTAAAGCTATAATTGCAGAACCTACAGAGCTAATGGGGGGGGGGGGGGGGGCAGGTATTTGCTGAAAGCAAATCTTGTTTCTAGTAAGCCATACTAACGATAAAGTTGCAGCTCTACTTAATTCTATAAGAAATGAATCTTTTAAAGGAGTCCAAAAATAAAAAAGCCATAGATCCGCAACAGTAGTACAATTGTAATCAAAGTTATTATGGTTTCCTATCCATGACTAGAGGGTAGAAATATAAGAACATGTCACAAAAAGATGATTTACTGTCTCGGATGCACCACAGAATGGACAATCTATATTACTTTGCCAACCACGTTTAACTAAATTACATTTAGTAAATATCTTATTTTGCCGGAGTAACCAAACAAAAATCTTAATTTTTAAAGGAATTTTGGCATGCCATAAGGTAGAATATGATGTATTTGGAATACCTCGATTGAACAACTACAAATAGAAAGAATGTACAGTAAATAAACCCGACGGAGTCCATCTCCAAAAAAATTTATCGGAGGAGGTAGGCTCAGGAAATATAGAACTATAGGTGCAATAGTTAAGTAAATGTTGTCATTCAATAAAGAGAATACCCATAAGTTGTCTACTAAATTGAATATTAAGAGTAGAATCAGAGAAAGCATTAGAAACTAGAAGTTATTGATTAGAAGCAATTCTAAAGGGATTAGGGTAAACACAGTATAACACACAATCACCAAGCCATCTATCTAACCAAAAAAATGTATCACTACCATTACCAACTACCCTATTGATGTCCAACTCATAAATTTGTAAGAAAGATAAAACCCCAGACCAGAGGAAAGAACATCGAGGAATGTGTAAACTAGTCAGGCCATACTTAACAACTAATATAGACTTCCATTTACCAGTGACAGTGGGGTCTTTGAAGCGATACCACCACTTAGCCAACAAGGCAATATTCATATAATGCAAATCCAAAATACCTAAGCCACCTTGATTTTTAGGTAAACAAACAGTGGCCCAGTTAAGAAGATGGTATTTTTTCCTAGTAGGGGACCCTAAACTAGACTAAAGAAATTTCCTTCTAATTCTATTAAGTTGGTCTCGAACCTTAACATGCATTTTATAGAGGGACAACCAATAAAGAGGGATTGACGAAATGACTAAATTAAGTAAAGTAACCTGACCACCCAAAGTAAGCAAAGAACCTTTCCAAGTTCGTAACATTTTGTTAAATTTATCGACTAAAGGAGACCAATCACTAATATGCAATCTCTTCCAATGAAGAGGAACACCTAAGTAAGTAATAGGGAGAGGGGCCATCTTACAATCTAATTGATTAGCTAAAGAAGTAGTACGAGTATTAGAGATATTTAAAGCAACGAGTTCAATTTTGTCAAAATTGATTTTAAGACCAGAAGCAATTTCAAGGCCTAACATGAGATACTTGAGATATTCTAATTAAACTGAATCCGCTTCTAAAAACATAAGGGTGTCATCCGCAAAGTGAAGGTTCAACACCTTAGTATTATTATTAGGAAAGGAGCCTAAATCAGAAATTAACCCAGCATCTTGTGCCCTACTAAGGATCTTATTTAAAGCATCTGCTACGAGATCGAATAAAAGAGGAGAAAGAGGATCACATTGTCGAAGGCCCTATTTGCAAGAGAAATAATTACCTTGTTCTCCATTAAATGATACACAAGTTCTACTTCCCTTGAGAATATCATGAATCCAATTAATAAACAATGACCCAAAACCCCTAACATGTAAAACTTCTAATAAAAAATCCCAATTAACCTTGTCAAAGGCTTTCTTGAAGTCTAATTTAAGTAAAATACCTTGTTATTTAGTAATCCTAACATTATGTAAGATTTCATGAGCGACGACAATATTATCTCCAATCAACCTACCTTTAACAAAGGCAGCTTGGGAGTCATCAATAATGGGATCCATTACCAAAGCAAGCCTATTAGTTAAGAGTTTCGTTATCATCTTAAAACTACAATTAATCAAAACTAATAGGTTTATAATTCTTAATAGAAGAAGCATCAGCTTTCTTAGGTATTAAATAGATACATGCTAAGTTCAATTTAGAAATATTAAGAGACCTTTCATAAAAAGCCTAAAACAGTTGAAATAAATCAAACTGAACTAAATCCCAAAAAGATTGATAAAAAATAAAAGAAAGTCCATCAGGTCCGGGAGCTTTATTGGGGTTGCAAAAAAAAACCGTATGTTTAATTTTCTCTAATGTGAAAGGCAATTCTAGAGAAGATCGTTGTTCTAAAGTAAGTTGTTCAGAAGGACACCACAAATCAGGTTGTAAAGAAATAAATCTAGAAGAATAGGTACCGAGCAATTCCTTAAAATAAGATGTAATATGTTCTCAAAGGACTAAAGGATCATAGACTATAGAACCATTAATATCTAAGGAATAAATTGTCATTTTCTTCCTACGGGAGGATGCGGAAACATGGAAAAACTTGGTGCTAAGATCGCCCTCCATAAACCGCCCTCCATAAACCATTTAAGACGTGACTGTTGTTGCCAATAAAGTTCCTCGTCATGATATATTTTTTGCAATTTAGAGAGACATAATTGCCATTGGGCAAAATCATCTGGAGATAAAGTATGAGAAGCAAGTAAAGATTCATAAAAAGCAACTTGTTCAAGAAGAGATGATTTAGCCCGACGTTTCTCCCCCTTGAGGTTGGCATTCGAACCTCGTAATTTTTGACTAAAAAATTGTAAGTTTAGTTTCCAAGATAAACCCAAATCATAACCTAACGAAAAAGAGGACCACCAATTAGTAACCAAATCAGATAAACCATCTTGAGACAACTAAATTTTTTCAAATTTCAAAGACGGAGTACAATAGGATATAACAGAATCAGTAGAGAGAATCAGGGGGCTATGATCGGAGTACATACGAGGTAGGGATTGAACCAGGGAAGAAGAGTAATTAGTAAACCATTGGTTGGTACAAAAGAATCGATCAAGTAAAGCTCGAGAAGGGGAAGAATTAGAGTATGCCCAAGTAAATTTACTATTATGAAGAGGCAATTCCATAAGGTCTAAGTCTGAAATGAAAGTATTAAATCGATTACTTAGGATATGATTATAAGAAGGGCATTGCCTTTCATGACGGTATCAAATTAGGTTAAAGTCACCACATAATAACCAAGATAAAGGACCTAAAGTAGGGATGGATCTAAGTTCAATAAGAAAAGCACTACGATGAGAAGAAAGGACCGGACCATAAACTATAGTAAAAAGCCATTCAAAATGGTTGCATTTATTTTACAAGTGAACAGTAATAGAAAAATCATAAATCTAGGAATTAACAATACTAAATTTAGACTCATTAATGCCTATAAGAATGCCACCTGAGGAACCCTGAGAATTTTTAAAAATCCAATGAGAAATGGAGGAACTTAAGGCATTAAGTGTTCTAGTAGGAAATGATTCCATTTTAGTTTCTTGAATACCCATGATGTCGATGTGATTATTTAATAACAGATCCCTAATAAAATGACGCTTAGATGCTAAACACAAACCTCTTGCGTTCCAATTAAAGACCTTAATCGTTAGAAGATGGAGATCCCTCATTAGTAACACACAAAATTACTTCACTAATATCTAAAATAGGACCAGCAGGAACTATAGGTTTAGAGTTTAGGGTTTAGAGTTTAGAGTTTAGGCGACATGAATTCAAACTGTTATTAGTCATTCCGTGTAGCAAATGTTAACAAAATTGGGACAGTGCTGCAATATATTGGTGCAACAAGTGAAAAAAGAGAGACAGAATATGGTCCAACGTGATCTTCATTTCTTGGTGCTGCAATTCTACAGTGAAAAGACAACGACAGTACTCCAAATTCAAACTTCACAGTGGAGATCACTAATTCGTGCATTTTTTATTTGTAGAAAATATTAAAAAAAAACAGAGAAATAGAAAGAGCACCCAAAAAAATTTTATGAATAGAAGAATAGGTAGGAATTCTAGCCATCCAAATATTAAATCAGTAAAATTTCTACCGATTTAAACTAATTTTTTTAATTTCCCTCATTAAAATATTAGAAATATAAAAAATTATAGAAAAATAGATGGAGTATCTTAGAATTTAGATATTCTAGGACCGAGACAATTGATTCGAGTCTATAGCTTGGACCATGGTTCTGAAACTCGGAATCAGAATTGGAATCGGGTTCTTGACCGTGTAATCGGAATCGGATGAATCAGCCGGAATCAGTCGAGTTGACTCGGAAACTCTTTTTTTTTTTTTACAGCAAGCCTGTTTTGTAGCCAAAACGTAGAAAATAATTGATAAAAAAATAATTTGTAAAAAAACTATGTTAAGACAAAACATTGCACTCAAATAATTCATTAATTATATAATGTAATACAAGCTTTATAAATTAAACACACTTTTTATTGCCAGAAGCTATGCCTAGCTGGCTGGATCATCTCATCGTCCTCTGTATTAAAATACGAATGGAGATATTGTTGTACAGAACAAAAAAAAAATACATTAATGTAGTGTTAAATGAAGAATTATTAATATCCTCATATCTAACATATGAATTATATGTGCTAGAAGAATTGTAGTCTGATTGTAATCTATATGAAGATGAGGTTGAATTATATCCCCCACTGAACTCTCAGGTCCCATACATGCCATCATAAGAATTAATATTTCGATTCCTTGCCGTTAGTTCATTGACATCTCTATGCCGTGTTCTTGTTCGTTCGCTATCTGAGGTAGGGTCCCGTGGTTGTTCCTTTGCTAGTGGATTGATTCAGAATTTGTGTTTTGAGTTTTTAGATACGTACTAGGGACGCCATCTAAAATGGTACCATTTACATAGTACTTTTTTTTACTAGCATCAATTGCTGATAAATGCTCTCAACCACATAAATTTTAACTAACAAAAAAATGTACTATTCTAACATTAAAGTTATACTAACAAAAAAAACATAAAAAAACAAAAATTAACTAAAATCTAAGATTAACTTAATTTTTATAATATCCTTTTTTTTTGAAGAATTTTTATACTATCTTAATAAAAAAAAATAAACAAAATATGAGCTAACTACTGACTTGAACGTAATTAAAATAAAAACTAATATTTAAAATAAACATTGAGCACCTGAATTGATCTTGAATTGAAAATTAACTTTGCTACTTCAGCTTCATGTTGCTTAGATGTCTCTACAAATTTGTATTCTGTGAACTTATGAAGTTTGGTCTCCAATTTATCTAATATAAAAGGTACTTTTACTTTTAGTCAAATAAAAAAAGAAAAGAATAAAAAAATTGTAGGCTATAGCAACGCACTAATACATTGGTTAGTCACATGCATTATTTACAAACATGACATAAAGCCAAATATGCTGTGTCACTCTTCTTTGAAGAACTTTAGTCACATGCATTGTCTACAAATTCCACACAGCCATCAAATATGTTGTTTTTCTTTAGGCAATGCCTAAGAAATCATTCTTGCAGTATCTAAGCAGTGCCTAAACATGCAATATCTAAAAACTGTCACTACTACAGAATGGCGCTTCCTACACTGTGGTTATACACGGATTTTCTCTATTTTATGTAAAACCGTGTACCAAATAGGATTTTTCCAATGATCAATGATATCTCTAAGAATCTCATACGGATATTTCATTGAAAAACAGTGTTTTAAAAAAGCCGTTTGAAGTTTACATTTCCTCCACGGATATTTAGTTAAATATCCGTGTAGGATTGTGAGCGAGCTACACGGATATTTATTTAAATATCCGTGTTAGGAGAGTTATTTGTACACGTATTTTTATTTAAATAGCTGTGTATATATGTCGATAGAGTTACACGGATTAATAGATAAATATCCGTGTAGGAAGGTCATCTAGGGTTTCAGCTGAAATAAAAAGCTTCTCTTCCAGCGCCGTTTTGATCACTCTCTCTACGAGGCACATATGAGTTTAGGAAAGATCACTCTCTCTACACGGATTTGCTGAGTTTAGGAAAGTTTTTCCTCCGTTGATTTTACTCGGAGATGGAGGATTCAAAGTCTTTCCTCCCTATTGGAGGTGGAGGAAATGACACTGAATCCTCCATCTCGGAGTAAAATCACGGAGGAAAAATTCATCTGAAATTCAAAGTTTCTCTTCCAGCGCCGTTTTGATCACTCTCTCTACGAGGCACATATGAGTTGAGGTCCTTCTGTATCAGCGTGCGATTGCATTTGTGGGTACGTAGGAGAAAGATGGTTTATTTCGGAATTTTCCTAAACCCACAGGTGCAACCGCACACTGCTACACGAGGACCTGCAAATCAACCAAATCAACCAAGTGAGAGAGATTTGGGGAAGATGGTTTATTTCGGAATCTTGTAAAGAACAATATGGATTTGTATAAATTAATTAGTGTAATTATCAATTTTAATTGTTATATTATGTTTTGGGGAATCTGTTTTTGGGCAAAGAAAAAATTCTGATTTATATATAACTTGATGGAAACTAGCCAAAACAAAAAAAAATTACCAAAAAAAAATTCTTGTGGAGAGCATTAATTTTACATTTTGCATTTTATGTCATATTTTGACAAGTTCTTTTTAGGAATTATAAATATTTTGATAAGTTCTTTTTTTATGGAAAGCATTAAATTATACAAAATATAGATTATTAAAATCTATATTTTATTAAATATGAAGTAATATAAATATTTTATTATATTATTCATCATCCTACACGGATATTAAGTTAAATATCCGTGTAGGATAGCCGACGGATGTGAAATTTTATTAAATATGATATAATATAAATATTTTATTATATTATTCATATTCCTACACGGATATGTAGTTAAATATCCATGTAGGATTCCCTATTTTTATTTTTTTAAATATAATATACTTTCAATTTCATATTTTGATTATTTAAATATAAAAATGAACTTATGTAGATGTTTTCATTGCTGTGAAGCTCTTTAAATATTCATTCTTATAAATTAAGAAATGTATTCATTTAGATATAAACTTTGTAAATATTAATTTCTTTATAATTTAGTAAAAGAGGAGATCAACACGGATATGTACTTAAATATCCGTGTAGGATACCTATTGCACACGAATTTGTAATAAAAATCCGTTTAGGAATCCTTGTAGCAGTTCAAAACCAGATTATGTCTTCCAAAATTTTTTAAGTCCCCAATTCACTTATAGAAAGATAGGTTTAAGAGGAACCAATTCATTCTTGTACACTATTTTACAAATAAAAATATTCATCACTGTGTTAGAAATATTAAATATTAACAAATTTAAAATTGTACAACTAATACAAAAAATAAATACAAAAGAACAAAAATGTAAACAAGTAAACTTTCATATATTACTACTGGTAAATATTACAAAAGTTACCAAAATATTGATATAATAAAACTAAAAAAAAAAGAAACTCCTACAATAATAAAAACAAAGAAACTCTAAACAACCGATTTTTTCTTTGTCCGACGAATGTAGGGCTTCGGTGGCGGATGGCCCCTGGGGCTGCGACGTGGGCGAGTCGGCCATGGTGGCCATGGCCGACTTCTGGGATAACCTGGTGGTGGTCGTTCGTAACCGGGTGGGATCCAAGGCATTGGCATGAAATCCTCTGGAAGTGGTGGTAGTGCCTCAACAGGTGGTGGTGGTGCCTCAATAGGTTGTTCTTCTGTGACACACGACATTTTTTCACTTAGAGAAAGATAGGTTTAAGAGGAACCGATTCCGAGGATATATAGGGTTTAAGGCGACTCTTCGTTTTTCTGTGTTTATTTTATGTATATTCAATTTTAAATTTGTTAATATTTAATATTTCTAATTCACAGTGATGAATACATGAAATAAATAGGGCGGGCGCGCATGCTTTGAAATAAATATCATCTTTTCTACACGGATAGTTACGTAAATATCCGTGTAGGAAAAGACGAGAGCTACACGGATATGTACTTAAATATCCGTGTAGGATACCTATTGCACACGAATTTGTAATAAAAATCCGTTTAGGAATCCTTGTAGCAGTTGAAAACCAGATTGTCTTCCAAAATTTTTAAGTCCCCAATTCACTTAGAGAAATATAGGTTTAAGAGGAACCGATTCCGAGGATATATAGGGTTTAAGGCGACTCTTCGTTTTTCTGTGTTTATTTTATGTATATTCAATTTTAAATTTGTTAATATTTAATATTTCTAATTCACAGTGATGAATACATGAAATAAATAGGGCGGGCGCGCATGCTTTGAAATAAATATCATCTTTTCTACACGGATAGTTACGTAAATATCCGTGTAGGAAAAGTGGAGAGCTACACGGATATGTACTTAAATATCCGTGTAGGATACCTACTGCACACGAATTTGTAATAAAAATCCGTTTAGGAATCCTTGTAGCAGTTGAAAACCAGATTATGTCTTCCAAAATTTTTAAGTCCCCAATTCACTTCTTCCTCCTCTGATTTTGAAATTCTTCCATGTCCGAAAATTTTTGAAGTTTACCTAACTTCTCTGAATATATATGTTGATATTTTATTATATTAAATATGATTTGAAAGTTAATATCTGTGTAGTTAAAAAATTTCAAATTATTTTTTTCAATTTCATATTTTGTTATTATTTTTATATTTAAAGATAACATTAGTTAGATTATTCAAAAATTAATATAAATATAAACAGAAATTTAAATATAAAACCATACATCACAGAAAAAGAAAACATTAAAATAACATTAGTAAGAAACTGGTTCGGTGTTACACCATACATCACAGAAATAAAAAAAATAAACTAGCTCGATATAACTGAAATGAAAACACAAAATATAAAACTAAGAAAATACAAATTAAACATAATTCCCACTAATTGCCGCGCCTTTTTTTCTTAGGGAAGTAGTTGATTCTCTTGCCTCCATCCTTGTTTACATTGTCCCAAATTCTCTTGCTTCTTCTCAAAGATAACCAAACATCCTCGTCATCCATAGGACCTTCTGGACCGTAAGGCTCATCATCAGAGAACTGGTAGTGATCAGATTCATCGGGGGATGATGTTAATTCAATTACGGGGGGCGGGGCTAAATCACTCCACTCAACTATGTCTGGATGTGGATCAGAGAACTTGAAGGTTTCAGATGGACCAACGAGAGGAGGGTAACCACAGGAAATAGGAAACGGTGGAGGAATTATGGGAGCCCAGTTGGGATCATCTTGGGGGTCTTCGTACGTAGGATTTACCCCGGGGTTTTCAGATGATGGAGGATTTTCAGATGGAGTAGGATTTTCAGATGGAGGATTTTGCACTGTGGGCAAATTCTGGTTAACACTAGGAGGACTCTCCATTTCGTTTTTTTTTTTTTTCTGATTTGTACTGTGTAGTGCGATTTTTCACTAAAATCAGCGGTGATTAAATAGAATTAAGGGAGAAGAGAGCGTTTCAACTCCCGCGCGACGTTTGGACTACCCTAAACCCTAAACCCTTCAGATTCATAACGGATTTTGAGCAGAAATCCGTGAAGAAAAGTTAATCCTATACGGATAATAAGTTAAATATCTGTGTAGCTATTTATAATCCTACACGGATATATAATTAAATAACCGTGTATGAATGTTATAGAGCTACACGGATATTTAACTTATTATCAGTGTAGGAAGGGTAATTCTGACACGGTTTTTTATTTAAATAGCCGTGGATATATGTTGGGAGAGCAAAACGGATTTATCGCTAATTATCCGTGTAGAAAAGGTCATCTAGGGTTCAGCTGACTTAAAAACTTATCTTCCAGCGCCGTTTTGATCACTCTCTCTCCTCTGGATTGGCTGGAATCTGATTTTTGCGCAGCAGGCATCTGTGATTGCTGATTTTAGTTGTGATTTGCTCCTCTTTTTCTTGTTAAGGTTAGTAATACTTCTGTTTTCTTTCAATAATTTTCTGTTAATTACTTTTTATTGCTTATTTAGGGTTTAGGGTTTGATTAATGCATGCATGGTTGTAAAATAATTAGTGTATTGTTGTCCAATAACCGACCTATTAACAAGCTTGTAGGTCCATGCCCGTTCAAAATTAATCCAATAGGGATTAATTTTGGATAGTCCCCGGTTTGGGACTGCTCTTTTGAATATTGTGTCTCATTTAGGATGTGAACACATGTTAGCAGGTTTAATTAGTATTTGAGAAAAATTCGACAGTATTTCTCCTTATTGCTCCTACGAGTATGTGGTATGTACACATACTTGGGGAGTTAAGGGGAAATGCTGCCGAATTTTTCTCAAATACCAATTAAATCACGCTAACATGTGTTCACATATGAGGCACAATATTCAAGGAGTGGGTTAGGATTGTAAACCGGCCCTTTGTAAGCCAAGAATTCGGTAAGTTATACATATGTCGACCATCCATCACGCCTGATTAATTGAAATCATTTTTTTTAATTTAATTTACAGATGGATCGAAGTTGGATGTATAAAATGCGGCGTGACAGTGAAGAATATTTGGTCCGAATTGAAGAGTTTCTACAATTTGCTGAGAGTTACAGAGTTTTGCAAAAGGAGGCCGATATTTTGTGTCCTTGTAGGGATTGTAAAAATTGTACAGGATTTGAGGACTTGGACGAAATTAGAACTCATTTAATTTGACGGGGATTTAAGGAGAGATATACATGTTGGTTCATGCATGGTGAGAAAATTAGAGAAAGTAGTGGTACCGGTAAATTTTGTGATGAAATAAATGAGAATGCACAAATTTATGATAATTTTGAATTTGATTGCAACAATGATTATGCGAATTTAGAAAATTTGAATAATGTTGAAGTCGAATGCTGTGACGATGATGAGATGACAATGAATATTGATGAAAACGTAGAACACGAGTTTACTGAAAACCTAGAGGACATGTTACGTGATGTGGAAGGTGAAATTGGTGGTGAAAATTATGATAAATTTCAGTATTTGTCTGATGAATCCAAAAAGCCGTTGTATCCCGGGTGTACCGCATTTACCAAACTGTCAGCTGTGTTGAAATTATTGAACTTAAAAGCAGACAGTGGTTCGAGCGATAAGAGTTTCACGTCCTTGCTACAACTTTTACGAGAAATGCTCCCGAATAACAACGAGTTACCGTGTACAATATATCAGGCAAAGAAGTTGATCTGTCCAGTGGGATTGAAGATTGAACGAATACATGCATGTCCGAATGACTGTGTATTGTACCGTAAAGAGTACGAGTCCATGCATGTATGTCCTAAATGCGGCGTTTCACGCTATAAGCGTAAGGGCATGGAAACTGACGATTGTAACGATGAAGAAAAAAAGGACCGGCCTCCGGCCAAGGTGCTGTGGTATCTACCGATAATACCGAGGTTTAAACGGTTATTTGCAAATTCCAAAGATGCGAAATTATTGCGCTGGCATGAAGAAGAGCGGAAAAAGGACGGAAAACTAAGACACCCGGCTGATTCTCCTCAATGGAGAAATATTGATAGACAATTCAAAGAATTTGGTTCCGACCCGAGAAACCTTAGGATTGTGGTGAGCACAGATGGAATGAGTCCCTTTGGAAGTATGAGCAGTCAGCACAGTACTTGGCCAGTTCTTTTATCCATCTACAATCTTCCTCCTTGGTTGTGCATGAAACGCAAGTACATTATGATGTCATTACTGATCCAAGGACCGAGACAACCCGGAAATGACATAGATGTATATCTCGCACCATTAATCGAGGACCTCCAAAAATTATGGAGGCCTAGTGTCTGGGCATGGGATGCGTATAGCAAATAGGTCTTCAAATTGCGGGCCATGGTATTTTGCACAGTGAATGATTTTCCCGCATACGGGAATTTGTCGGGTTACAGTACGAAAGGAGCAAAAGCGTGCCCTATCTGTGAAGATGACACGCAGGTGCTGAGGTTGAAATATTGTAAGAAGAATGTTTTTATGGGGCATCGCAGGTTTCTCCCCGTTAATCATCCATACCGTCGGAGAAAGAAGACATTCAATGGGAAAAATGAGCTCGGAGTGGCACGTCGTCCATTGGATGGGAAGGGTGTCTTCAAGCGGGTTATGAACCTTGATGTTGTTTTCGGAAAATGCGCCAAAGCACCACCCAAAAATATTTGGAAAAAGAAGTCCATATTTTGGGATCTACTGTACTGGGAATATTTAGAGGTGCGACACTGCCTAGATGTCATGCATGTTGAAAAAAATGTATGCAACAGTTTAATCGGCACCTTATTGAACATTCCTCGCCTGACTAAAGACGGTATTAACGCTCGAAAAGACATGGTGGAAATGGGAATACGACAAAAGCTTGCACCGCAGGATAAAGGGAAGCGCGCATACCTACCCCCCGCAATGTGCACCATGTCGAAGGAGGAGAAAAAAAGCTTTTGCCAATGCCTTCACAGTATTAAAGTCCCGTCAGGGTATTCTTCGAATATTAAGAAGCTGGTGTCCATGAAGGACATGAAATTGAAAGGTATGAAATCCCACGACTGTCATGTTCTAATGACACAGATGATTCTTGTCGCAATTCGGGGAATTTTACCAAAGGCCGTTCGGCAGACCATTACGAAGCTTTGTTTTTTCTTCAATGCAATTAATTCCAAGGTGATAGACCCGCTCAAATTGGACGCTTTGCAAGCGGAGGTCGTCGTTACTCTCTGCCATCTTGAGATGTATTTTCCTCCCTCTTTTTTCGATGTTATGGTTCACCTTGTTGTCCACCTCGTGAGGGAAATTAAGATCTGCGGTCCTGTATTCCTGCGGTATATGTATCCATTCGAGAGATACATGGGTATTTTGAAAAAATACGTAAGGAACCGGCATCGGCCCGAAGGTAGCATTGTAGAAGGGTATTCAACAGAAGAGGCGGTTGAGTTCTGCACTAACTACCTGACCGGTGTGTCTCCTATCGGTGTTCCAAAATCCCGGTACGAGGGAAGACTCCAAGGAGTAGGGACAATTGGGTCGAAAGCCGTATTTGCTGACACAGATGAACTACAAAAGGCACATTTTATTGTACTACAGCACATGGCAGACGTTGCTCCCTACGTGGATGAGCACATGACAATCCTTCGACAACTGAACTACACGAGAAGTCAGAAGTGGTTGAATAACGAGCATAATCGTTCTTTTACAGGATGGCTTAAAGAAAGAGTGAAGGAACACCCTGAAAGGTCGCCCGTAGATGAAATTGTTAGGCTACTGGGCGAAGGACCCCAAGTTGTTGTTAGAACACTCCAAGGATATGAGATTAATGGATATACATTTTACACTAAATTACAAAGTGATAAGAGTGCGACGCAAAATAGTGGGGTGATGTTGGTGGCGGCCTCCGAAGAATTCAGTAGATCCGGGGATGCCCGGGCTGTAATAGCATCAAAGTCATATTACGGTGTTATTGAAGAAATTTGGGAGCTCATTTACAGTCCTCGCCTCAACATTCCCTTGTTTCGGTGTCAATGGGTCGAAGACCGGGGTGTCAAGGTTGATAACAACGGGTTCACACTCGTTGATTTCAACAAAGTCGGGTATGTCGATGATCCGTTCATACTAGCCAAGCAAGCCACACAGGTATTTTATGTCACTGACCCGAGTGATGCTAGGTGGAGCATCGTCCTATCGGGAAAAAGAAGGATTCTAGGGGTTGAAAATGTCGTGGACGAAGAAGAGTACGACCAGTTCGACGAGATACCTCCATTATGCACCGACGTGCCAATCGAGGTACCAATAAGTGAAGAAGAAGCGAACTACATAAGATCTGATCACAACGAAGGACTATGGGCCGATGTACAAAAAGTGAAAAAAAAAGAGAAAAAGAAAGAAAAAGAGCACTGTGTAATATTTTGTTTATGTAATATTTTTCAATTATGTAACAATGTTATTTTGCATTTTCCATTATGATTTTGTATTTTTAATTATGATTTTTATGTAATATTTTGTAATATTTTTAATTCACAGTGATGAATTTCTTTAGATATTTATTTTGTAATTCACAGAGATGAATTATCTGGCGGGCATCTCCCGCTAAAAATTTGTTCTTCACCGACGGATATTTAAATAAAAAGCCGTGATAAAAGTGTCTAGAGCTATACGGATATATAAAATAATGTCCGTGTGCTAAGGGTATTCTACACGGATATTTAGTTAAAAATCCGTGTTGCTCTTACTATTCCTACACGGATTTTTAAGTAAATATCCGTGTAGAATACCCTTTGCACACGGACATTTAATTAGATATCCGTGTGGAAAGTTCCCCACTTGCTATACTATACTTTTTTGTAAATATTTCTAAGTACCCGACTCTAGCTTCCCTCAAGTTGTCTGATTTTGAAAAACCTGGACTGATCCGCCGCTTCTCCTCCCTCTGCACCGCCTCTCCCTCTACGCTGCCTCTCTCGTCGGCCTCTCTTGGTAATAAAAACAATCTCTATTCTCTCTCTATTTCCTCCTTATTTGGGCATTTCGGGAATCATGTCACATTCGGGTGAGCATTTCAGGAACCCCGAAGTCGAAGAAGGGCAAGGTGTAGCCCAGTCGGGATCACAAAGAAGGACGAGAGGTCCGACGACGTGCAAAACCATGTCAGAAAAAAGGATATTTCAAATCTCCTTCAAGAAGAACGGGTGTCCGACGGGGCCAAACAAGGGGACTTACTCAAATTGGTGCAGCCATTTCGCGAAGAGGAAGGCCGATATCCGTGCAAAATCTTGGAAGGCCTTCAGCAAGGAGACAAAACAAGAATGGTGGGAGATGGTGAAGGTAATGTCACCATTTCAATATTTCTTTTGATTGCTGTACTGAAAAATTTAGGCTCGTCAAACTGAAATATGTTAATTAATTTTCAGTTGCTGTACTGAAAAAATTTAGGGTTGCTGTACTGAAATATGTTAATTAATTTTCAGTTGCTGTACTGAAGGTAATGTCACCCTTTCACTTGCTGTACTGAAATATTTCTTACTGAAAAATGACATTTGCTTTGTGTCAATCAGGCTCAATGGAACATCACAGATGATGTCGATAAAAAAAAAACTCTAAATATAATGAACGATGGGTGGAAGCAATACAAGAGCACACTCGTGACCGAATGGATGAACAAAGGGAAGAATCCGGTCGGACACTTTGACGGGTTGACCCAGGAGATCTGGGATGGCTTCGTAGCGATTAAGCAAACGCCCGAGTTCCAGGTAACTAAATTTATAAAATTGTAACTCTGTTTTTTGTCGATTGATCCTTTTTCTGCCTTACACTAATTGATTGGCTTTGATTAATGAAGGCTGCAAGTGAAAGGGGCAGGAGCACTGTTGCCAAGAACTTGTACCCGCACCATTTAGGGTCAGGCGGGTACGAGGGTAAGTCGGCCGAATTTCAGAAGATACTGGAGTTAAACAAAGATTCCGACTCACCGGTTGTAAAGATCACCAACCCTAGGGGGACGGGTTGGTTCATGGCAAGATCTGAGATAACAGCCGACGGGAGGATTCAACTGCCTGAACAATTGCGGCCCTTGGCTCAGAAAATGGTACTTAATTCTTGTTATAACTTGCGTCATTCAAACAAAATTATAACTGCCTCCATTTAATTAGTCTTCTGTTTTATTCAAATTTTTTAACAGTTGGAGGTGGAGGAGGAGGTCAATTCGGGTGCCCGTACAGTCTCCAGGCAGCATGACACATTGTCTCAAACGCTGGAGAATCCGGAGCACCCGGGTCGGGTTAGGGGTATGGGGGTCCACGTGGGCTTCAAGGATGCCTTCGGTGGATCAAAATCTCGAGGAAAGCGTGAAAAGCAGGATGTTAAGATGGAGCGGCTCCGCCAGCAAATGCAACAGGAGTATGACAAACAGATGGCGGAGATGGAATCAAGAATCTACGAACGCTTATCCTCTCAGTTTAGGCAGCAATACGAGCACCCACCTCCTATTTCGCCGGGATTTCGGCGCAGCAGTCAAGCTTTCGGGACCTGGGGAGACGCGTTAGATAGTATAAAGGTAATACTAGTTCATAATCACAATTAATTAATTGGTACTTTTTTATTTGTTGTTAGGTAACATTTCCTCTTAAAATGACTACATGATAATTGCAGAGCGCTACCAAATGCAAGCTGGTTATTTGGGTCGGTGCTGTGCCCATTACTATTGCTAAGGGCCTAGTACGTCCAACACCGACAGATGTGGACCATGATCGGCTCGGTCCCGATGATGCTTTCGTGGAGGTCGACTTAGTCATGAAGGAATGGTCGCACACACCTCTTCCTGTCCCGAACGATGCCATGCTCACTATTGATGATGCCCGGATGTCCACTATCCCATGGCCCAAGAATCAGATCATTTTTGATGAGGTAATATCTAAACAATCAATATCTTTTGTTACATTCAAATCCGCTCTTTTGAAATGCTGAAATTGATCCAAAATTTGATACAGGCTGATCAGGAGAGCCATTTGTCACCGGTACACACGGAGAGAGTGCTGGACGTCGCGTCTGATGCGATCGTCGCGACTGATGCGATCGTCACGTTTGATGCGATCGTCGCGACTGATGCGATCGTGTCGACTGTAGCGCCAGGATCATCACACCACTCTCTGGTCACCGCAAAAGAATACAGCCTTTTGCCCCGTGATTGTCGTCTTCTCCATGACAAATTGATCACGGCACCCGACCCAAAAATGGAAATAGAGATCCAGATCCCTCAGGAGACGTTTCTGCACCAAGCATCTTCTGTGATGATATCATCCAAGGACTTCATGGATATTTTTCATGCCTCGGATAGTGATAAATGGCTCGATGTGTCTCACATCACCATTTTCGCCATGTAAGTACCCAAATCTATTTATATCAGATGTGCAGCACTGAAATATATGTTCTAATTTAATATGATGATTTTTCAGGTATCTGATCCGATCCATGGAATCTTGGCCGATTGAAAAAAAAAAGAACTTCTCTTTTTTTCTGGATCCCGGCAAAATCAATGCCACGATGGTGGAATTATTTCCCAAGGAGACTGTCGAGTACCTGTGCAAAGCGATGCTCCATTGCGCCGCGAATGACAAGAAATTCATTCTCGTGCCATACCACCAGAGGTTAATTAATTCTAACCTTCAATTTTTAAATTATGTATTACTCATATTTTAATTTAAATAATTACAAAAATGAATTAAATGTGATTATAATTGTGTTTATATTTCTCATGCCACAGCAAACACTGGTGTTTGCTCATCATCATCCCGACTGTAAATCGGTGCTATGGCATGGATTCTTCAAAGCCCACAGATATCACACTAACAGCGGCCAAAAACCTCGTCAAACTTATTAAACGGTAAGGAATAATTTTCCACTTGGTTGATTTTTTTTCAATTCTAATTAAATTGTGTATCAAAATTGCTAATTACAATCACTAAATTTTGTAAGGGCTTTTAACAAATATGTTAAAGGCGGAGGACAACAAACCGGGGCAAAAGATGTGAAGAATAAGTTGATTTGTGGGTGGTTAGATGTGAGCCCTCTGTAATTATTTTAATTTCATGTCATGTCCAAACAATTATTGTCATTCTAACGTATATAGGCCGATCAATGTAAATTTTCAGTGCCCGCGACAGAACGAGGGTTGGGAGTGCGGTTATTACACGATGTCTTACATGCTTCAATGGATCAAAACAATACAATTCAATTTTCCAAAAGAGGTATGTAATTCATATTAATTTTTCGTTTTATAATATCAATAATAAATCTTGCATCTGCATTTTCTCGTTACTAATCACCTATTTGTAATTGTAGTATTCATCGACAGAGGACGCTTACTTCCCCGAGGAAATCGATGATATTAGAGCTATGTGGGCAAGGTTTTTTTATAAAGAATTTTGTAATGAACAATATGGATTTGTATAAATTCATTGATTAGTGTATATATAGTTTAATTAATTAGTGCAATTAAGAAATTACATTCTGGTAATCTGGTTTTTAGAAAAAAAAGCTGCATATTTTAATGGCTAGCAAAAGTGGAGGCTAGCCAAAAACAAAAAAAATTAAAAAATAAAAAAAACAAAATCCTACACGGATTTTTAATTCGAAATCCGTGTATATCTCTTCAAGAAATTTTTAAATAAATGAACCTACATTCCTACACGGTTTTCTAATTAATAAACCGTGTATGAAAGTTTCCTACACGGTTTTCTAATTACAAAATCCGTGTACAAATCCAACTAGAGATACACGGTTTTTTAATAAAATATCAGTGTAGGAATATCAACATTCCTACACAGATTTCTAATTGAAAAACCGTGTAGGAATGTTGATATTCCTACACGGTTTTTTAATAAAAACCGTGTAGCTCTAGTTGGATTTGTACACGGCTTTTAATAAATAATCCGTGTAGGTTGTTGATAATTTGTTTATTTTATCATCATTTTCTTGACGAGAGTTACACGGATTTTTAATTAGAAATCCGTGTAGGAATGTTGATATTCCTACACGGATATGTTATTAAAAAACCGTGTAGCTCTAGTTGGATTTGTACACGGCTTTTAATTAATAATCCGTTTAGGTTGTTGATAATTTGTTTATTTTATCATCATTTTCTTGACGAGAGTTACACGGATTTTTAATTAGAAATCCGTGTAGGTATGTTGATATTCCTACACGGATATGTTATTAAAAAACCGTGTAGCTCTAGTTGGATTTGTACACAGCTTTTAATTAATAATCCGTTTAGGTTGTTGGTAATTGCACACGGATAAATATCCGTTTGCAAAAGATGAGACATTCCTACACCCTAATATCCTACACTGCAGGAAATCCGTGTAGCTCTTTGTGATTATCCGTGTACAATCACCATATTCTGTAGTAGTGTGTTACAAAAAACTTTTTTTTAATATAAAAAATATCAGACTCGGGTTGACTCGGCCAGAAAATCGGCTAACTCGGCCGAGTCAGACACTGCTCATCCGATTTTTGCTAAAAAAATAACAGGGGCACAATATTAGGGTAAAAATCTGACCGAACACGGCCGATACCGAGTTGACTCGGTATCGGCCGAATTTAAGAACCATGGTTTGGACCAGGATCAATGATCAAGATTCAAATATTTTTTATGTCTAGTTTTTTGTGTTACTATTTTCATCATATTGTTACTTGTTGTGATGCTAAAAAAATTAAAATGTTTGGAGCCAAGCCATTAATTGTTGTCCAAACTTTGGATCCGGATTATTAGTTGTAGTTCTTCTAGTACATTCAAATTTTAAGGTACTCTAACTATTTTTTTTATAAGCTTCTAGAAAAATAGATAGAATACCTTATAATTTTAATGGATTAGCTAGAAAAGAAAAATATGTTTTGGATAGGTGGAATTCCTACCGATCCAAAATTTAAATTTTTTGGATTGATAAAATTTATACCAATCTTTTATCTACAAAAATCCAACGATACTGTTTCTGTTTCTCTCTCCATTCTTTTTAATATTTGGTACAAATGAAAGATTCTCCACTAATTCAGCTAAGTAACCCACATTGGGAGTGGAGATAACACTTACCCATGTTGGGCGTGATATAGTCAAATCAATTCAGACTTGGAAAGCAGAGGCATGGGGAGACTTGACTTGGGACTAATGTAGTCAAAATTATTATTAAATATTATTTAAAAATAGATGAAATGTATTAGAATTGGATATACTAAAATTCCGAGACTAATGACACGAATTCAAAATTTGGAACAGGATCAGTGCTCCGGAACCAAACATATTTCAAGCCAATTTTTTGTGGCCAATATATTTGATATCATATTGATTCTTCATGTGTTTCTAAAACAAAAATAGAAATGTTCGGGTCCAAACCATTGTTCCCGATCTAAACATTGGATCTAGTTTATTTGTCGTGGCACTTCAAGTATATTCAAATTATAAAATACTCCATCTATTTTTCTCTATTATTTCAAAATTATTTCTTAAAATTTTAAAAAAATTTCATTCATCTCATTCAAACACCGACAACAGAATTTTGTTTTTGAAAAAGTTTGGATCAATAAAATTTTTAAAGATTAAAAAACTTTAAATAGGTAAAAATTCGACCGATCTTTCTATGTATCAAAATTGAGGTACAATCATTCTCATTTCTTTTCAATCATAAATGAAATCATAACTTTTTAAGTAAGATAAACCTCATTACTGTGTTGTACTGATATTGTTTAATTTGCTTGTTCGTTTTGTGGATTTTCTGACTAGTCTCATACATTTATTAGACCTTTTATGGGTCATATTCAAAAGACTCGAAGTGTGTACAAAATGAATCACAATTACGGTCTCATATCCAACCCCGTCTTTTTCAACTTACCATTCAAAAGGAACAATAGTCAGCATTAGACGACTCATGAGGGAGAATATTGTGATCAACTTCTTTCTAACCATACATCTTCCTTTAACTATAAGAAGAGCACTCTGTGAGAGAGAAACTCATTGCCATCATTACACAAATCATGGAACATTGTTATAACATTCTCACTGTCTATCTCCTCTTAAGCTTATCCTCTTCTCTCGCTGCCATAGTAACCACTAGTAAAACTGATTTATCAGCACTTCTCTCCTTCAAGTCCCAAATACACGATGACCCATTTGGAGTCTTCTCCTCATGGAATGAGTCACTGCACCACTGTCAATGGCAAGGGATCATGTGTGGCAAGCACCATCCTGATAGAGTGACTGCTCTCGTTCTTGCCTCCAAACAATTGTCAGGTTATTTATCTCCATCTCTAGCAAACCTCACATACCTCCAAAGGTTGAGTCTCTCTGACAACAAAGTGAGAGGAAGCATCCCAGTAGAGATCGGATACTTGGGTAGGCTACGTTTTGTTAACTTGAGTATTAATTTTCTCGATGGTAGCATTCCATCTACTCTAAGTAATTGTTCGAATTTAGAAGCTATTTATTTGAGAAATAATAACTTCTTTGGAACCATCCCTTCTAACTTAGCGCAATGCAATGAACTTAAAAAAATCCATCTGGGGAATAACTTTCTCATAGGAGGCATACCAATGGAATTTGGTCTCCTCCCACAGCTCCAATTATTAGTATTGTTTGGCAATAATCTCACAGGATCAATTCCTTCCACCTTGGGCAACCTTAGTAACCTAGCATATCTTCATCTTGGCCAAAATCATTTTGATGGTGACATTCCAGATGACTTAGTCAAACTTACTAACCTATCAGAACTTTCTCTTTACGATAATAACTTCATTGGTTCCATCCCACCTACCTTAGGGAACCTTACCAAATTATCACTTCTCGATCTTTACAAAAATAGCATTAGTGGTCATATCCCTCCTGGCTTTGGCAACCTTAATAACTTGCTACAACTTTATCTTTCCAAAAATAATTTCTGTGGTTCCATCCCACATTCCTTTGGTAAACTTCAAAGTTTAATAGAAGTTGATCTTTCCGAAAATATGTTAACTGCTTTCATTCCTGATGAATTGGGGAAGCTTCAAAACCTCCAGTTTTTTACCGTTTATCATAACAACATTTCTGGTGAAATACCACACTCCCTTTACAACCTATCATCACTGTTTGATTTGGAACTTGGTAATAACCAGCTTGATGGAACTCTCCCTTTTGATATGTGGAATGCTTTATCAAACTTGCAATATCTACAACTGTAATACAATCAACTCAAAGGACAGATCCCACTATCCATATCCAATTGTTCAGCTCTTATTGGGATTGAGCTACAAAATAATTACTTCAGTGGTGTGATACCATCTAGCTTTGGAGCCTTACAAAATCTTCAAAGAGTTGTTTTTCATTATAATCAACTAAAAGCCAAGAGACCACATGATTGGACTTTCATGGATACTTTGACCAATTGTACTTTGTTAGAATATTTAGATCTTGGAAACAATCAATTACAAGGAGCATTACCTAGTTCTATAACAAACCTTTCTACTAGTCTTGTCGAACTCACACTACATAATAACCCAATTTCAGGAAGCATACTAGCAGAGCTCGGAAAACTCAATGACTTAAACATTCTAGACCTAGGCAGAATCTTTCTGAGTGGCACCATTCCGGTAGAAATTGGTAATCTTTTCAGATTGGGAATATTAGATCTAAGAAGTAACAATATTTCAGGTCAAATCCCATCAACATTTTCCAACCTCACCCAAATGATCCAACTACATCTAGATAATAATGCACTAGAAGGGAGTATACCACTAGACTTAAGTAGCATGAAAATCTTAGAACTCTTGAATTTTTCAAATAATAAGTTGGTAGGTGAAATTCCCAAAGAAATCATGGGTCTTCCTTCTCTATCTGTTAGTTTGGACTTGTCACATAATTACCTAACTGGCATGTTGCCACCAGAAAGTGGTAACTTGAAAAACTTACAATCACTTCGTCTCTCGAATAACAAGTTACTTGGAGAGATTCCTAACACAATTGATGGATGCCAAGTACTTGAAGCCCTTTATCTTGCTAACAATATGTTTGGAGGAACAATTCCATCCAGCTTATGCAATCTAAGAGGGCTGCAAGAACTAGATGTCTCTAACAACTCACTCTCTGGTCGAGTCCCTGAATTCCTGGGTACAATGAACTTGCAATATTTGAATATTTCTTTCAATAATTTCGAGGGAGAATTACCAACAAAAGGAATTTTCAAGAATGTCAGTGGTCTAGATATTAAAGGAAATCCAAAGCTTTGTGGTGGATTACCTAAAATGCATTTGTCACACTGCATCTCACAACCTTCCTCACAGAGACATCACTCTCCAAGAACCATGGTGCTCATAAGTTGGTTCTTTTATTTGCATAATAGCAATCATTTGCTTGTTAGTAAATTATTATACAAAAAACAACCCTCGAAGCAATCGACAATTTGATAGAGTTTTGAAATATGGGTTAAAGCATGTTACATATAGTGATCTTCTTAGAGCTACTGAAAATTTCTCTTCGAAGAATCTCATTGGAAGTGGTGCATTTGGAGAAGTTTACAAAGCCATTATGACCTTCGAGAATGAGAAAATTGTTGCGGTGAAGGTCCTAAACCTTGAGAAACACAATGCTTCTAGAAGTTTCTTCTCTGAATGTGAAGCATACACTAATGTGAGACACCGGAACCTTATAAAAGTGCTGAGTTTGTGCTCTAGCATAGACCACCAAGGTAATGATTTCAAGGCTTTGGTTTTTGAGTTCATGCCAAACGGTAGCTTGGCCACATGGTTGCATCCAAATGCATGTCTCGATCGGCCATTCAGAAGCATCAGCTTCATCCAGAGGTTGAACATTGCATTTGATGTAGTTAGCCTTAGATTATCTCCATTACCATGTACCTGCACAAATCGTGCATTGTGATCTCAAACCTAGTAATGTACTTTTGGATGATGACATGATTGCACATGTGAGTGATTTGGACTAGCAAGGTTTTTGGTTCGACCTGATACCATACCTTCTCAATCAGTGTCGAGCACCGGTGGAATCAAAGGTTCCATTGGCTATATTCCTCCAGGTATTGCATAGCTTATTATTTCAAAAGTACTTTTTTATATTATGTCCCCTGCAAAAAAATTATTCACCAACTTTGTTAATGTTCAATAAAACAATTTGCAAAGTTTAATCCCCTAGCGAGGCTAAAGGGCAAAGTATATGTTGCCTCATTTATACTCATGGCATGATTGAGACATTTACTATCTATATTTTTTTTTTAATTTACTACTTTGGGCTATAAAAATTGAAATATTATGCATAAATATATGCACGACCATGTGAGCTCAAATTTGAAATACTAGGTGAATTATTGTTACGTTAAGGAAATTTTAAACAAAAATAATAATAATATAATATATATATATATACAAATAGAATTAGAAGGTTTCAAACATAATTGAAAATTTTGTTGATGGACTAGGAGTTTAAAAATTTAAAACGATTAAACATTGGTCCGAATTCTAAAAATAACCGAACTCAATTGAACCTTGAAATATATGCCTTATATATATAGGGAACACAATACCATCTCATATGCATATTTATAAGTATAATTGCTCTTTTAGTAATATCAAACAATTTGAGGGTCTATTTCATAAAATTCCCAAAAGTTATGTTGCTTTTATCTCCCTCTCCATCCCTTCCCTGCCTTTGTGTGTGGTCCGCCCAAAAGAAAGAAAAGAGAGAGGGATCCTCTCCTCTCCCTTGAAAATCCACTAACCAACTTGAAGATATTGAAGAGAGAAGTGGGAAAAGGTTGAGATCTCTCCAAAATAGCCATCTAGCTCTATTGGTATTCATTTTCTCTTCTCTTTCTCTCAAAATCTGAAAAATTTCTCCATTTCTTAGGGTTTTGCTAAAATCTGAAATCTTTGTATAAATGGTGAGCAATCCAACCCCATTAAGCTTCTATGTTGCTCGTTTGGTAATTTTTCTCTCAATTTATGCTAAATCTCAATTTTCTATCTAGGGTTTGACTCAAATCCGAAAATTAGAGAAGGGTTGTCGTTAACCTAGTCTGATCAAACAAATAAGGGTGTTAATTTGGTAAGTTCCCTTCTTCCTTTTTTAAAATCTGGAATTTATTTCGATTTGATTAATCTAGGGTTTAGGGTGGTGGAAAAATTAAGACATTTTCAATAAATATTATAACTTTCAAATTTAATATAGAGACATTCTCAATATAGAGACTTTCAAATTAATATAGAGACTTTCAAATTTAATATAGAGATATTCTCAATATTAAGACTTTCAAATTAATATAGAGACTTTATCAATCAGTGGTATGAATTGTGGATTCAATATCAATCCTTTCATAATCAATATTGAGACATTCTCAATATTGTGACCTTATGAATCAATATTAAGATTTTCCTGACCATTCTTATGACTTTCCGATTCAACTGAAATAACAATATTTAATATAGAGACTTTCTCAATCAGTCTTACGACTTTTAGATTTAATATTATGACTTGCTGAAGCAATATTAAAATGTTAAGACAGCCACTTTTGTGAATTAATATTAAGACTTTGCCAATAAATATTATGACTTTCTGAAGAAATATTAATACTTTCATGTCCATTATGATGACTTTCCGATAAATATTATATGTAAGTTGTGTAAATTTTGATAAGTGTTAAGTGATAAAGATGAATAAAAAGTAAAAGGTTGCGGAGCCTTTTGAGACGGCCGAACCATAGGCACGCGATACGCTTTTCGTAATCAGGTGCAGGGTTCTTGGACTTGTTTGATGTTTCATTTTCAGAAATTAAATTCTTTTTTCGATTGTCATGTTGTATGTTTGATTGTTGCATTTTTGACGGATTGCATATTTGATTGTTGCATAATTGGAATTGTGTGAATTGTTTGCATAACTCAATTTGGTTAAACCAAGTTGGGTGACATGGTTGATTTGCATATTCGTATGGTTGTCATCTTGATTGTGCTATTATGATTTGTTTATGATTGAAAGTCACCACGAATTGATGATTATGGAATTATGTGAATGAATTTGCAAAGTCTGACCCGCTGGGCGAGCAGATAGAATTATGTGAATGAATTTGCAAAGTCTGGCCCACTGGGCGAGCCGACTTTGATCCCAGGAACCTATTGGCCTTAGGTGAATGGCCCTCATGATGTCCCAGTACCGGTTGGGACGAGGGGTGGGTGACTATATGTATATGATTGATTGTGATTGTGGGTGACTTGTGTGTGACGTCTATGGCTCGGGGGCATTACCCTACATGGTAATGTATTTGGACGGTCAATTGAATATTACGGCATTTCGAATTATTTCAAGTGAATTTTCTCTATATGACTTGGAACCAGACACTAGTAAATGGTTAAGCCAAAGCACTTCAGATGGGTGTCAGATAAAGGGTCCAGCTTAGTGGAACATCTGTAGGTGCCTGTAACCCTACAGATGAGGGTTTGATAAAGGGTCCAGCTCGGGAGAACATCTGTAAGTGTTACCAGCCATAATAAAATAAGTGAGGCCAAATATGTGCTTGTTTGAACTTCACCTTGGAAATTCCGTAAATTGTCCTTCAGTTGATTATTTGTTGTCGAGCATATGCATATACTTATATATTGTTAAAGAATGGCTAATGTGATTTTGTATGGATTTCATTTTTAAACATGGAGTCTAATTGCAAGTCCAATAACTTGATTGTGGCAAATTCGCACTGAGAATTATATTCTCACCCCCACCCTTTGGGTTATTTTACAGGTTTTGATGCGGTTCATCCTGGAGAGGCACGCGAGTAGTAGGCCTTGGTATATGTCACCATAGTACCTTAGTAGATATTTTGGCTATGTGACTAGAGGGGCACATTTTGTTTTGTGATATAGCACCCTATGTCATATCTTACGGTTGGTATCCGTATGAGATACCTTTTGTATGTTATACTTTTACCAGATAGTTTGTACCTGAATGATTATATCTATATCTATTTTATGTCTATGATTGTGATGTGATGAGTATATTTTTAATTGCCTTGTAAGCATACATGAAGTTGTATGCTTACGGCGGGGCTCTGTCACTAGTTATGGCCGCGGGGTGTGACAATTATAAATATGTCAGTACATAGAGTCACAGTTCACTATGTTTATGTACTAAATTTAGATCTGTAACTATTATCTTTTCATTGTCTAGAGTATGGGATGCATGGGTGGTCGGCCATCAGTAGAAGGAGATGTCTATAGTTATGGTATTCTTCTGCTTGAGATGCACTACTACAAAAATACAGTTTGTACACGGACTTTAACTGGAGAGCTACACGGATTTGGAAACGTGTGCAATACTGGGGTGTAGGAAAGTCCAGCATTTACACACGGATAATATATCCGTGTACGATTACACAGATCCTACACGGATTTTTTACTAAAAGGCCGTGTGGAAAACCTCCCAAAGTGCACACACCGCAAGAGAGCTACACGGATTTGCAATATAATATCCGTGTAGGAATCATGTTTACACACGGATATTACCTAAAAACCGTGTAGCTCTCCTCCCTAGCTACACGGATTTGTAATCAAATATCCGTGTAGGATTACTATTCCTACACGGTTTTATGTTAATATCCGTGTGTAAATAGTATTCCTACACGGATATTTGATTACAAAATCCGTGTAGCTCTATATATTTTTTATTATTATCACATTTTACACGGATTTATTTTAAAATATCCATGTAGGATTTTCCATTTTTTTTTTTGAATTTTTTTTTGTTTCTGGCTAGTCTCCACTTTTGCTAGCCATTAAATTATATATAATCAGAATGTTTTTTTTACCCAAAACAGAATATAAATAGCCAAAACATAACATAACAATTCAAAATTGATAATTACACTAATTAAGTTATACAAATCCATCTTGTTCTTTACAAAATTCGGATACAAACCACCTTGCCCACATCGCTCTAATTTCGTTGATTTGTTCGTCTGACAAAGGGGCTTGGCTCCGGCTATACTGCAATTATAATTTAAGTTAGTAACGAGAAACAGATCGAATTATTGATATTTTTAAAATGAAAATTAATGTGAATTACTTACGTTATTTGGAAAGGAAAATTGAGTCCTTTCGATCCAATTAAACATGAAAATCATCGTGTAATAAGCGCACTCCCAAGACGCCTTCTGTCGCGCGCACTGAAATTTATATTTTTCGGGTTATATTACAATGAAAATAATTTTTGGAACTATAATATATAAGTTAAAAAATTATTGCATGTGTGCTCACCGGCAACCACTCAATTCTGAATTTATCTTTCACGGTCCCTCTAGCTCTTCCTTGCAGTCCTCCCTCTTTAACATATTTGGTCCAAGCCCTTACAAAATTAAGCAACTGTAATTAGCAATTTCGATCCACAATTTAATTACAATTGAAAAAAAAATCAAACCTAGTGAAAAATTATTGCTTACTGTGTCAAAAAGGGACAGATCTCTCTGCTCTCTTCAGGTGTGACGTCTTTTGGCCTTGCAGAATCCATGATAAAAGCCCTATTTGCAGTCGGAATGATGATAAACAAACACCAGTGTGTCCTGTGGCATGAGAAATATTAACACAATTATAATCAAATTTAATTTCTTTTTTATAATTATTGAATTCAAAACATCGAGAAAAATTGAAGGTTAGAATCGTACCTCTGGTGGTATGGCAGAAGAATAAATTTCTTGCTATCCTCGGAGCAACGGTGCATCGCATAGCACATATAGTCGACACACTGTTGACCCTGACCTTGTAGCACGGTGAAATTGAGTTTGCCGGGGTCCAGAATTGCAGTGTTGTTTACCTTATCTTCGGGCGACCATGATTCGCAAGTTCGGAGCAGCTTCCTGAAAATGCTTTCCATTTTGAATATATATTTGAGTGATATACAATATATAAATAAAGTAAGGTCACTTACATGCAGAAAATGGTAAGGAATGAGCAATCGAGCCATCTATCGCGACCCTTGGCATATAGAAAGTCCTTGAAGTCGTCGAAAGAGAGCATGCATGGCCATCCGTCATGCAGGAACATGCCGGGTGGCGTCTCGATCATGATGCTGGTCATGCCTTCGGGTGCCTTCATCAAGCGGTCATGAAGACGCTGACAATCGAGAGGCAAAGCATTGTATTCTTCTGGGCTGATCAGACGGCAGTCCGGCGCCTCAGGCTGGACTCCAGCATCAGTCTCTCCTAGGACATCGGTCGTACGGACCATCCCACTCTCCCCCCGTACCGGTGATAAATGGGCCTCCTACGCATGCATCAAATTTTAAAAATTTCAAGTATTTAAAAAGAGCGGTTTTGAATGTAACAAGATATGTTGATAATTTAGAGATTACCTGATCAAGAATGATCTGATTCTTGGGCCATTGGATAAATGACTCACGGATGTCATCCACAACTAGCATGTCCTCGGTCGGGACAGGAAGAGGTATCCTACGCCATTCTGACACAACAGAGTCGATCTGGACGCATGCATAGCTGCGTCCGACCGGAGCACGGTGCACCAATGTTTGGCCCGGAATTACGAGACCCTTGGCAACGGTGACAGGCACCGCACCGCTCCAAATGATCAAGTCGCATTTGGTGGCCACCTGCAATTATTATTAAGATTACCATATTTGATACCAAGTTTACGAACCAACATTAATTGCATTTAGATTATTAATAGTAGGTATTACCTTGAGATTATCGAACTCGTCCTCCCAGGTCCCGGATGCTTGACTGCTTCGTCGAATTCCCGGTGAAATGGGAGGTCCTTGCTCGGATGGGTGTGTAAACTGATTAGATGTCATGCGGTTTACAATCCTTGCTTCCATCCTTTCTTCCATCCTTGCTTCCATCTCCGCCATCCTCTCCGCCATCCTCGTCTCGTACTCTTGTTGGATTTCCCGGCGGAGCCGCGCATCTCTCTCTTCGTCGGTGACTTTGGCGCGCGATCTTCGCTTGGGTTTCTCTGAACGGAAAACATCCTTGAAACCCTTGTAGACGCCTACACCCCTTACCCGACCCGGGTGCTCCGGATTGTCAAGCGTTTGAGTCAACGAGTCATTCTCCCTGGAACAGGTCCGGACACCCGATGTGACCTCCTCCTCCACTTGCAACTGTTAATAAAAAAATTGAATGCAACAAAAGAATAAGTCAAGTGAGTGAGCTATAATTTTTTTTTGAATGACAAAGGGTTATAAAAAGAATGTCTTACCATTTTATGAGCCACGGGCTGCAAATCTTGAGGCAGTCGGATCTTTCCGTCGGCAGTAATCTCAGACCTTGCCATGAGCCAATTCGTGCCCCGGGGATTGGCGATCTTTACCACGGGTGAGTCAGAATCTTTCTTTGACTGAAGCACGGACTCCCATTCCTTTGACTTACCCTCGTACCCGCCTGATCCTAAATGGTGCGGGTACAAGTTCTTAGCAACAGTCCTCCTGCCCCTTTCGCTTTTTTCCTTCAAGAATAAAAGCAAATCAAACCCTTAGTTCAAATATAACAACCGATCGAGAAAAAAAGAGTTAAAACTTTATAAATTTAGTTACCCTGAACTCAGGTGTTTGCTTCAAAGCAACAAAATCGTCCCATATTGGTTGAGTCACATTTTGATAGTACCCGACCGGACACCTCCCTTTATTCATCCATTCTGTCACGAGGGTGCTCTTATGTTGCTTCCACCCCTCGTTCATTATCTTCAAGGTGTTCTGTATCTTCAAGGTGTTCTGCTTCGGTGTGTCATCCTTGATGTTCCATTGAGCCTGATTGACAGCAAACAATTATCAGTGTCAGAGCCTGATTAACAACAATCAAATTGAAATATTTATATATAATCTGATTACCTTAATCTGCTGCCACCATTCTTCCTTATCTTCCTTTTTAACCTTCTTCCAGTTATCTATCCTAATGTCCGCCTTCTCCTTCACGAGGTTGTTCACCCAATTTGAGTACGGCAATCGGTTTGGCCCCGTCGGATGGCCTTCTTCAGTGAACTCGATGACAAATTCCTTCGCCTCTGCCGTGTTTTTGCACTTGGTCGGACCTCGATTCCTTCTTTGTGACGAGGCTAACTGTGATGGACCTTGCATGTCCTCGTCTTCAGAATTGTTGAAGTGATCACCCGAATGTGACATGATTCTGCAAAAAAAAAAAATTACCAAACCTAATTTTAAATTTCTATAACAAGTTAATATTAACATTCCAAATCTAATTAATTTGCATATTGGTACAATAATTTGGATATTGGTTCAATTTGGTGTTTTTGCATATTGGTTCAATTTGGTGTAAAACGATTCCAATTTGGTCTAAAACAATTCCAATTTGGTCTAAAACATTCCAATAAATCGTAACATTCCAATTTGGTCTAAAATTTGGCCTAAAACATTCCAATAAATCGTAACATTCCAATTTGGTCTAAAATTTGGCCTAAAACATTCCAATAAATCGTAACATTCCAATTTGGTCTAAAACAATTTCAAATTTTTCAATAAACCCTAATTCAATAAACCCAACATTTGCATTTTGGTACAAAATAAACCTAATTTTAGTTACTCTACAAAATAAATTTAAATTGGTACAAAATAAACCCAATTAGTTACTTAAACCCTAATTATTCAATAAACCCAACAACATTTGTATTTTGGCACAATAATTTCACAATAATTTAACCCAAATTATTTCACACTAACTCTAATTATTCAATAAACCCAATTAGTTACCTTAGAGGCAGCAAGACAGAAAGCAAGAGAGGCAGCAATGGCAGCAGTGGAGAGTGAGAGAGAGAGGCAGCAATGGAGGAGCACACAACACCTAAACCCTAACAAAACAGAATTGGGGTTTTTTGAGGTACCATTGGTGATTTGAAAAATAAAAGAGATAGAAAGAGGAGAAATGTATTACCAAGGGAGGAAGACAAGCACCAGGAGAGGCGGCGTAGAGGGAGGACGGCGGACCAGAGGTGAAGGTTGAACTCAGTCGGACTTAGAGAAATTTTCAAAATCAGAGAGGAGGAAGAAGAGAACTGATCGGACTTAGAAAATTTGGCTCCCAAAGTTTGGTTTTGAACTTGAACTCAGATTCCTACACGGATTATTATTAAAATCCGTGTGCAATACTTATCCTACACGGATATTAGATTACAAATCCGTGTCGAAATAGAAGGGAGCTACACGGATATTTAAGTTAATATCCGTGTAGGAATAGAGGAGAGCTACACGGATATTAACTTAAATATCCGTGTAGGATAGGAATTGTACACGGTTTTGTAATTAAAAACCGTGTAGGAAGGTGAAATATATATATATATAACTTCTGAATAAAAAATGTATAATATATGAAATTGAAATAATGTTTAAAATGTATAACATATAACTTCTGCATTGAAATTGAAATAAAATCTATATTTTTTTATAATTTAATTAATTTTTAAAATGTATATGAAATTTTAAAATACATATATATCATTTCTGAAATTTAAAATGTATATGAAATTTTCAATCTGAAATTGAATGAAATTTATATATATCATTCAAATTGAATGTAATAATCTGAAATTTTTTAAATTACCTTCAAATTTTTTAAATTGAATGTATTTTTATGTAATCTATATTTTTGTAATAATCTTATTAATTTTCAAAATCTATATTTTTTTCAATCTAACTAATGTTTAAAATATATATAATAACTTATTTAAAAATAAAATGTAGCAATTTTAAAAATAAATATAAATATAAAATTAAATGTAACAATATTAAAAAATTAAATCCAATTATCTAACATATCAAAAAATTTCAAAAAACGAATTTCAAAATTAACGAGTGACCTATTGAAAATTAAATCTAATTATCTAACATATTAAAGGTCTCAAGTTTAAAACAATATTACAAAAAAATATTACATCAAAAAAAATATTAAAGGTCTCAAATTTAAAAAAAAAATATTACACATTGGTTTTTTTCTTTCTTTTTCTTTTTCTTTTTTTTTTTACTTTTTGAACATCGGCCCATAATCCTTCGTTGTGGTCGGATCTCATGTAGTTTGCTTCGTCTTGTTCTTCAATTGTTGGTGCCTCAGTTGGCATGTCGGCACAAAATGGAGGTATCTCTTCGAACTGGTCGTACTCTTCTTCGTCGACGACGTCTTCGACCCCAACAATCCTTCTTTTCCCCGAGAGCACAATGCTCCACCTAGCATCACTCGGGTCAGTGACATAGAAGACCTGTGTGGCTTGCTTGGCGAGTATAAACGGATCATCAACATACCCGACTTTGTTGAAATCAATGAGTGTGAATCCATTGTTATCAACCTTAACACCCTGGTCTTCGACCCATTGACACCGAAACACGGGAATGCTTAGGCGAGGGTTGTAAATGAGCTCCCAGATTTCTTCAATAACACCGTAATATGACTTTGATGCTATTACAGGCCGGGCATCCCCGGATCTACTGAATTCTTGAGCGGCCGCCACCAACGTCACCCCGCTATTTTGCGTCGCGCTCTTATCACTTTGGAATTTAGTGTAAAATGTATATCCGTTAATCTCGTATCCTTGAAATGTTCTGACCACAGTTTGGGGTCCTTGGCCCAGCAGCCTAACAATTTCATTTACGGGGTGTGATTTCACTCTTTCTTTCAGCCATCCTACAAAAGAACAATTGTGCTCGTTATTAATCCACTTCTGACTTCTTGTGTAGTTCCCTTGACGAAGGATTGTCATGTGCTCATCTATATAGGGAGCGACATCTGCAATGTACTGTAGTACAATAAAATGTGCATTTTCTAGTTCATCTTGGTCAGCAACTATGGCTTTCAAACCGATTGTCCCAACTCCTTGGAGCCGTCCCTCGTATCGAGATTGTGGAACACCAATAGGACACACACCGGTCAGGTAGTTCGTGCAAAACTCGACCACCTCTTCCGTGGAATATCCTTCGACAATGCTACCTTCAGGCCGATGTCGGTTCCTTACGTATTTTTTCAAAATGCCCATGTATCTCTCGAATGGATACATATACCGCAGGAAAACAGGACCACAAATCTTAATTTCTCTCACAAGAAGAACAACAAGGTGAACCATAACATCGAAAAAAGATGGTGGAAAATACATCTCAAGATGGCAAAGAGTAACGACGACCTCCTTTTGCAAAGCGTCCAATTTTAGCGGGTCTATCACCTTCGAATTAATTGCATTGAAGAAAAAACAAAGCTTCGTAATGGTTTGCCGAACGGCCTTTCGTAAAATACTCCGAATTGCAACATGAATCATATGTGTCATTAAAACATGACAGTCGTGGGATTTCATACCAATCAATTTTAGGTCCTTCATTGACACCAGCTTCTTAATATTCGAAGAATACCCTGATGGGACTTTAATACTGTGAAGGCATTTACAAAAGTTTTCTTTCTCGATCTTTGACATTGTGCACATTGCGGGGGGTAGGTATGCCCGCTTCCCTTTATCCTGCGGTGCAAGCTTTTGTCGTATTCCCATTTCCACCAGGTCTTTTCGAGCTTTAATACCGTCTTTAGTCTTGGTCGGGATGTTCAGCAATGTGCCAATCAAACTGTCACACACATTTTTTTCAACATGCATGACATCAAGGCAGTGTCTCACTTCTAAAAATTCCCAGTACGGTAGCTCCCAAAATATGGACTTCTTTTTCCAAATATTTTTCGGTGGTGCTTTGGCACATTTTACAAAGACAACATCAAGGCTTTCAACCTGCTTAAAGACACTCTTCCCGTCCAATGGACGATGTGCCACTCCGAGCTCATTTTTCCAGTTGAATACCTTCTTCTGCTTACGGTATGGGTGATTCACAGGGAGAAACCTACGATGGCCCATAAAAACATTCTTTTTAGAATGCTTCAATCTCAGCACTTGCGTGTCATCTTCACAGATAGGGCACGCTTTTGCCCCTTTAGGACTGTAACCCGACAAATTCCCGTATGCGGGGAAATCATTTACGGTGCAAAATACCATGGCCCGTAATTTAAATACCTCTTTACTGTACGCATCCCACATCGAGACGCCATCCTTCCATAATTTTTGGAGGTCCTCAATTAATGGTGCGAGATACACATCTATGTCATTTCCGGGTTGTCTGGGTCCTTGGATCAGTAATGACATCATTATATACTTGCGTTTCATGCACAACCATGGAGGCAGATTGTAGATAGATAACAGAACTGGCCAAGTACTGTGCCGACTGCTCATGCTTCCAAACGGACTCATTCCGTCTGTGCTTACCACAATCCTGAGGTTTCTCGGGTCGGAACCAAATTTTTTGAAGTGTCTATCGATGTTCCTCCATTGGGGAGAATCAGCCGGGTGTCTTAGTTTTCCGTCCTTTTTACGCTCTTCTTCATGCCACCGCAATAATTTGGCATCTTTGGTATTTGCAAAAAGCCGTTTGAATCTCGGAATTATCGGCAAGTACCACACCACCTTTGCCGGAGGCCGGCTCTTTTTTTCTTCATCGTTAAATTCATCAGTGTCACCGCCCTTACTTTTATACCGTGAAACACAGCATTTAGGACATGCATGCATGGCCTCGTACTCTTTACGATATAATAAACAGTCATTCGGACATGCATGTATTTTTTCGATCTTCAAACCCACTGGACAGATCAATTTTTTGGCCCGATAAATTGTACAGGGTAACTCGTTGTTATCCGGGAGCATTTCTCGTAAAAGCTGTAATAAGGACGTGAAACTCTTATCGCTCCAACCATGTTCTGCTTTTAATTTCAATAATTTCAACACAGCTGACAATTTCGTAAATTTCGTACACCCAGGATACAACGGCTTTTTGGATTCATTCTTCAAATACTCAAATTTACCATAATATTTATCACCAATTTCATCACCCACATCACGCAACATGTCCTCTAGATTGTCATCGTACTCGTGTTCTACATTTTCATCAATATTCACTGTTATCTCGTCATCGTCGCTGCATTTGAATCCAACATTATCAAAATTATCAAAATTTTCGAGATTCTCATAATCATTATCATCGTTGCAATCAAGTTCATAATTCTCAAAAATTCCTACATTCTCATCATTATCTTCACAATTTTTATTGGTACTACTACTTTCTCCAATTTTCTCGCCATGCATGAACCAACATGTATATCTTTCCTTAAATCCCCGACAAATCAAATGAGCTCTAATTACTTCCGAGTCCCCAAATCCTACACAATTTTTACAATCCCTACAAGGGCACAAAATGTTGACATCCCTTTTCTCCACTCTATAACTCTCTGCAAATTGTAAAAATTCTTCAACGCGAACCAAATATTCTTCACTATCTCGTCGCAATTCATACATCCAACTTCGATCCATCTGTAAATTAAATTTAAAAAATGATTTCAATTAATTAATCATGGTGCATGGTCGACATATATATAGCTTTGGACGAATTAATTCTTGGCTTACAAAGGGCCGGTTTACAATCCTAACCCACCCTTTGAATATTGTGCCTCGTATGTGAACACATGTTAGCGGAATTTAATTAGTATTTGAGAAAAATTCGGCAGCATTTCCCCTTAACTCCCCAAGTATGCGTAAAGACCACATACTCGTAGGAGTAATAAGGAGAAATACTGTCGAAATTTTCTCAAATACTAATTAAACCCCGCTAACATGTGTTCACATCCTAAATGAGACACAATATTCAAAGAGCAGTCTAAATGAGACACAATATTCAAAGACCACATACTCGTAGGAGTAATAAGGAGAAATACTGTCGAAATTTTCTCAAATACTAATTAAACCCCGCTAACATGTGTTCACATCCTAAATGAGACACAATATTCAAAGAGCAGTCCCAAACCGGGGACTATTCAAAATTAATCCCTATTGGATTAATTTTGAACGGGCATGGACCTAAAATCATATTAATAGGTCGGTTATTGGACAACAATACACTAATTATTCTAATTAACAAATTAAAACAACCATGCATGCATCAATTAATCAAACCCTAAATTATAAATGTGCAATAATATAATCAGAAAATAAAAAAAGAACAATTACTAATAACTTGAGTAATTAAGAGAGAGAGAGCAATTACTAACTTGAGTAAAAGAGAGAGAAGAAAATCACAACAAAATCAGCTATCTCAGATCCCAGCAGCGCACAAATCAGCTTCCAGCCAATCCAGAGGAGAGAGAGTGATCAAAACGGCGCTGGAAGGGGAGGCTTACCGCATTAAAACCCTAAAAACAACTTTCCTACACGGATTTATAGGTACAAATCCGTGTAGCTCTCTCAAAATATGTACACGGATATTAAAATTAAAAACCGTGTATAAATTTTTTTCCTACACGGATAGTTCATTAATAATCCGTGTAGCTCTCTCAAGTTTTATACACGGTTCTTTACTTAAATATCCGTGTATAAAGCCTTAATTACCACACGGAGTCCGATTGGGGTGTTATTATCTGTGTAGAATTCCTTGAGCACTGGAAAAATTCGATTTTATACACGTTTTTTTTATAAAATGGGGCAAATCCGTGTATAAGGTACAGTGTAGGAAGACGTTTTTTGTAGTAGTGATGTTCACTGGAGTAAGACCCACTGATGAGAGAATCAGAGATGGTTTGGCCTTCAGAAGCATGTTGAGATGGCTTTCCCCGACCAAATCATGGACATAGTCGACAACAAATTATTCTCTGAAACTGATGGAGAACACAATCTGTATGCACATGAAAATGTGTATAGTTGTTTAGTTTCAGTGATTCAATGCGGGCTTCTATGCTCCAAAGAGTCCCCAAAAGAGCGCATTTCTATCAAGGATGTTACTAGGGTGTTGAACTCAGCACGAGAAAAGGTGTTTGGGCCATAGTGACAGAGAAAGAGGATAAAAAAAGAAGAAGACAGGCTCCACTAAATATGTAATAATGTGTAAATTTGGATAGCCGTTGTGGTTATTTATGTTGCTGTAATATATATGTTGTAATAACGAATACTTTTTTTATTAATAAATTAAGGGGCCTAAGTATTTCAATTGAAAGATCTTTGATATACATTAAATTACATAATAATATTGTAATGAGTGAATTTGATTAATGCTGCTGCTGCATATTTATATATTGGAGTATTCTATTGTTCTTCAGATCAGATTTAATGATCGCAACATTTCATACATCTCTCTATAATAGTCGCCTTCATCTCCGAGCTTCTACCTAATGTCACAAACAACAAAATGATTTAACAAATTTGATTTTATGAAGGTTTCAATCCCACTGGGCCTGACAGGCCTAATAATTAAAAGCGTTTTACATAAATTCAAATCCTGATGGTTCTGTAAAAGAAATCGATGCCTCAGGCCCAATGAAAAAGGCAATCGTCTCAGAAAAAGCCCATGAGAGCATGAGAGTTTCTGCAAACTAAAGCCCATTAGACTCTTCAATGTTTGGTGTTTTATCTTACATTTGTTTGCTGGACATCTTTAAAACTTTTGCTCTATTTATTCCTATCAAGGTGCAAAATAATAATGTTTTAGGTACAAGACGAAGAGCGCATCTTCATTTTTTTTTCACTTGATTGGAGAGAAAACTAAAAAAGAAAAAGAAAAACCAAAATAAAATCTAGACAAAAATACATCCGAAGCTACAAAAGCACCAGCAAAAAGCCCATGAAAGAAAAATAATATGATTTATTGCTTTGATGATCTTCTTCATACTATGGCAGAAATTAAGATCGATAAAAAAAAAAAACATCCTTCAATGAATTTTTCAGTCTATATAACAGCTAGTCTACAACAATTTGTTTTACCCACATATCAACTCCACTCAAAAGTGTTTGTGGGTCATGGTCATGGGTCATTCAGCCTACCTTTGGCATGAGCCATCTTAGGATATTTGTCGTTGCAAGTTACTGATGAATTGGGCTCAGGATTTTTTTTTTATGTGGGGTCCGCTAAAATTAAGTGCTGACGAAATCCCCACATGACAACTCACAAGTTAGGAAAAACACTAGTGCGTTTGGATGAATCAAGAATAGTAGCAAGGATAGAGCTATCCTCAATTTTATAATAGTAGCTATTCCAATATTTTGTAAGAATAGTAGAATAGTGGGCTATCCCACAAAAGACAAACAAAGAATAGTGACTATTCGCTAATCCAAACACACCCAAACGCCAGATAGTAGCTTGGAATAGTGCTAATCCGGAATAGTAGCTATTCTTCACCCATCCAAACGCACCTAAAGGAATATTAACATAATAGATTAATTTTCTTCAACTTTGACAAAAAGCAAACAAAAAGGTAACTAATTGAAAAAGAGATAGAACATGGTCAAAGGGAATCTTGCTGAAATTCTACGGTTAAAAGTCAACTCCACTTAAAATTCAAATTAACTTTGATAGTGGAGGTCAGTAATTCAACATATAAAGCAACTCAATTAAGACCAAGGCATTTTCGTTCCACTTTGACCGAAATCATGTTAGAGTTCGTATCCATGAAGTAACTCAAATTATGAGTTTAAATTCAGACTGTCTGATCAAAACCTGGACCAATCTGATCCTAGATAGAATGCATGGGTTTCTTTAATACCATTGCCAATGTAGATCGGATGGTCGGGATTCAAACTCAAAATTTGAGTGACCTTAGGTTCATGAATTCATACTATTACTAGTCATTCCGTGTAGCAAATGCTAACAAAATTGGAAGTGATGAAGTCAATATAAACTTAGACTTGGAAAGCAGAGGAGGCAGGTGAGAGACTTGACTTGGGAGTTGATTTGCTCAAGTTTTGTTATAATAAATCAGTATAAAATGATGAAGATGGAAGAAATCAAGGTATACAGCTGCTGCTACTGGTATCGGTAGTGTGTAGAGTTTTTTAGGAGCAACATGAGGAGTGAATTAATAATCGTTGGTTTGCTTCTCAGTGCACTGGCGATGCAAACCGTTTTTGGCGATTATGACCTTGATTCGGACAAACTGGATAGACCGGTTTGCCAAACCTTGAAAAACTGCCTAACCCGTGGAGGTAAATGCTCTCTCTATTTTTTTTTACTAGGAAAGTAAATGCTCACTCTTGTCTGTTCTGTCTTATGTTTGACTTAATTAATAGTCATATATAACCAAAATTAATCCATGCATCTCCAAATCCACAGTAACAGCCATAGTATAGTATTATAGTATGAAAATAGTACTGTGGGAAGAGTATATATTAATTCAGATAGTACGTACTGTGGGAAGAGTGTATATTAATTCAGATAGTACTGTAGGAAGACTATGTATTAATTTAAATAGTACTGTAGGAAGAGTATATATATATTAATTCAAATTATATGAATATAATACTGTGGCTGGCTAATTAACATAATACTATTAGAAGAAAGAAATATGTTGGCATTGCGTCCAAATAAAATAATTTACTTGAACAAATACTGTGCTTTTGACAAAAATAATACTGTGCTTTTGACAAATTAATAAGTATAAATATAATCAGGATTCAACAGTCTAAAATTAAATTAACGGTTCTTGAAATAAATTTAATGAAATTAAATTAAATTGTTAGAATACTATCAACATATTTAGTAACGCACTAATAATGAAAGCTAATTGACATGTCCCCTGTAGTATTACTAATTTACTTTATCTATATAAGGCAAGTCCCTATTAACGATAGCTCATTGATTTGTTTTTCCATTAATGCTTAAAATGATAACCTAAAATAAGGTTTCGTCAGAATTTATGGCACCTTACCAATATTACACCTTAATTTATGTCTTTTCCAAATTAAGAAGTATAAATAAAATTAGGATTCCATATTATGGTATAAAAATTAAACGAGGCCTCCTCATTACCATTGTCTCTCATCTCAAGAAAATAATCTCTGGTATGAATAACTTTCCTTAATGAATACAATTTCTTTGATCTTTCCTTTTAGTTATCTCCGTACAATGTTTTTCATTACTTTATCTTTACCCTGTAATATTTTATTGCCAATGACATTTGCAAAACTGAATCTCCCATATATTTTCTTCATAAAGGGGTACTTCTCTCTCAACAATTTTAGGTATATAATCCCCGCCCCATATTAAATCATGAAATTTAATCTTCTGAACATTCAACTTTATGTTAAGAAATTAATATATATATATATCTTTGGGAGTAGGTACGAAAAATAAATTGCCACTACAACCCTGAAAAGAAAGCACTATCATGATATACAAATTGTACCAGAATTGGAATTAGAATATTGTGATCTTCGGTGCTTCTACAATATATTTTGATTTCCAATATCATTCATGTAAGTGTATATAAATTTTGTATCTATAATATATTACTAGTATCATACCCGTGCGTTGCAACGGGAACATATTATAAAATTGAATAGAATATGGAGAGACCATATTGTTGACATTAACTTGTTTAACTAATGCAGACATTTTTTTTGTAATTTATTTAATTTTTTGTAAATTTGAGTATGGTACTGGTACTCCATTAGTTTCTATTATTATGATTACAAAAAATTCAAAGTTCAAGAACTTCAATACATATAAGAATTCAAAAACCAATTTTGCGACGGGTAAACTTCTATTTCAGTTCCAATGAATTTGCAAATATTAAAATCATGTCGAATATATCATTGCAATTCCAGTTAATATATTTTGACCACAAAAAACTTCTTGTCCTATTTTTTTTTATGTCAATTGCTGGAGTGGTTGCAATTGAAGTAATTAACTAAATTATTAAGCAAAACCCGAATGCAATTTTATTGATTGACTTACTTAGCTACAGCCACCTGTTTAAGAAATTAGGATTTAGATAGAAATTTGACCATCCTTTAACATAGCTGAAGTATGATATTGTTTGAAATTTTGATATAGTCCCTTTAACATGAAAAGGTCAATTAAAATAATTAAACCATATAAGAACATTCATTAAAGAGATGTATTTTTGTTTACAATAAGGAAAAACAAGTATGGCTCCACATGCAAACAGGGATGGGGTCACATGTGGAATTTAGTAATATTAGGTACCTTTGCAAGATAGCATGAAATAGTGAGGTGAAATATGTAAAATTGAAATAGAAAATCCTCTCCAGCACCCAGGAATAGATAAGTGTGATCTGACAAGCTCCCCTCAACAAACTTTAGAACTGCAATAATCCCCGCAAGAACAACAACGGCTGTACCTTGAAATAGTAAAAAGTATTGTATTTTTATATTAAAAAACGCTCCCAGAAATAAGAATTTCTTAATAAGCAAGCAAAAAATTTAGGTATTCCATTTTATTTGAGAAAAGGTGAACATTATATTTGTAATAACTAAAAGGAGAAAGAAGGTTGAAACTTTAGTAGCTGAATGGTTCTGAATTTAAACATAATACTAACCTCATAACCTGATTATTGAAGACAAGGTGAGTTGAGCGATATCTTGAAAGAAGGTCAAGCATTATGGTTTGCAAAATTTTCAAACTGGACCTAAATTTGAACAAAACTATGTATATATGTTTGATAAAATACAAAAGTTTATTAGTTTCAAAATCATTGATGCGCAATTATCTCCATACCTGAATGAGAACTTTTTTGTCATAATTTTTCTTGACAGCTGTCATGAACTCATGAAGAAAATCTTTGTAGTCCTGATACACAACACGAATAAAAAACGATTTAAGAACAGATTTCAAGAAAAAAAAATATGGACTTAAATGATAATGAAAAATAAAAAAAATAGAAACATCGAATAAGAGAACTTGGCCAACTACTCTTCTTTGCTTTAATTCAATGTAAAACTCATCCTTAAGCAGCTCTTCATTGTTGGTCCCCACATTAATATATTGTAATAGGTGAGCACTAAAAAACACAAGGAAAAAAATGAAATCACTTGAGGAATTTTACCGCATATAATATAATAGGCAAAACTTATCAGAATGGTATTGTTAAACCAAGAATGAAGTGTTATCCACAGAAGGTCAGACCCGTATAGAAACAAAGAAAGAGAAAAAAGGAAATAAAGAAA
The DNA here is from genome assembly GCA_964058825.1 of Carex arenaria. Taxonomy (NCBI): domain Eukaryota; kingdom Viridiplantae; phylum Streptophyta; class Magnoliopsida; order Poales; family Cyperaceae; genus Carex; species Carex arenaria. Next base: position 494,002 of record CAXKVW010000198.1, read on the forward strand.
AAAAATCGATTTCCATTGTGATCAGTATAGAAATAAAGAAGAAGTAAGGAAAACAAAATAAAATTTTAAAAAAAAACGGAAGGTCTGCTCAATAAGGGAGAAATAAGGAAATAAACAAATAAGGAAACAAAGATATATATACTAAATTTTGGAATCTTTTCAAATTTTATTGTAACATATCGTGTGGCAGTACGTGTGGCGAGTATGTTTTTAACTAAATTTAGACTTCTACACATAAAACAGATGCATTTAATCAAAAGAAGACATATTATGTGATTGGAGGGCTGAGATTAAATATAAAATTTCATCTTTCAATCGTAGCCGTTAGCGGATCGGACACCCAACGTGCTTAATAATAGAATGGAGATGATCTCCAATATTTGGAAATCTCTTGCCTAGATATTATATACCGTGTTTTTTTTAATACCCAGAAAAATATATATTAATAATAATCAGATTTTGAAAAATTTGACAAATCTAACCAAACCGCCCCACATACTGTGAAGGGCAAACCGCCCCCCGTGAGGCGGTCTACTTAATTTTTTTTCAATTATATATATATTTTGTATTTATTGTTTTACATTGTTTATATTTTTGTATTTTTGTAATATTATGTAGTATATATTTGTTTATATTTTGAATATGACAGATTTTATGATATGTTATGTCAAGTGAATAGTCGAAAACATAAGTGAACAAAATAATCAAATAACGTATGATCAACATAAAATATAGAAACGAAAACATAAGTGAACAAAATAATCAAATAACGTCTGATCAACATAAAATATAGAAACAAAAATATAAAATACTACTGTCAGGTCTACAATATGAAATATAATCCATTGTTTTCATAATTTTTACCATACTTTTGTTTTCTTCATTTTTGTTACTAGTTGTAGTAATTTCTTTCAGCTTGCTTGCACCAATTTTAAAAGACAATGGCTGCATGGGACGATCTACCAGCCGACCTGCTGATCTCTATCTCTGACCGCCTAAACATTTTCAATTGCGTCTGTTTCTCCGCCGTTTGCACTACATGGGCCTCCATCGTCTGACCCCGCCTCGACCAGCCCATCCCTTGGCTCCTCCTCTATGTTGGCAACTCAAGAAAAAAATGCGGCCACACTGATTTCACCTTCTATGATCTAACCACCTACACCTTGTACTCCATTACCAGCCCCAACCTGTTATCCCTCGATGGCCCCCGTTGGATTGGCTCCAACTTTGGCATGCTCGTATGTATCGACAATAACTCCCAACTCCATCTTATCTCACCCCTAACTGGGGCAAAGCAACTACTCCCCTCAGTGAAACTCCCCAATGGCTACCAAGGAAACCTCAACATATATTGGGACGCTCATCGGAACACCATGAAACTTCACTCTCATGAGAAAGTAATTCTTTGTCGGGTATCTGATCATGGCTCTGGTAACAATAACGGGCTTTTGCTACTGTGTTTCTTCAAGCCGCATGGTTTGGCAGTTTTGAAGGTCGGAGACAACAAGTGGACCTGGATAGACCTTGAAAGACATTACAACGATGCCATCATTTATGAGGGGAAGATCCATGCCATTACAGCTGATACTCTCTACTGCTGGGAACATAAAGGCTCTTCTATTAGGGCAGGGAAGATCATTCTCACCACAAAAAATAGTATCTTGAATGACTTTAAAAAGTATCTTGTGGAGTCCGAAGGCAAACTTTTGATGGTTTGTAGGAACAATAAGGAATGTGGCAATCATGGTAAGGCAATGAATGTGTGCGAGCTTGATGTGGAAATCATGGGACATCAATTGTGGAGACCGGTTGAGAGCATAGGAGATAATGCAATAATTATGGGTCTGGATTATTGTCGCATAGCATCGACTGTTGGTCGTGACAGCGCACAAGGGACTTGCATTTATTACTTCGATGAAAATTGCAATGATGATATTTATAAATCATTTCACTTTTTAGTTGTTTACAACTTCAAGAAGAAAAAATATGACCGATTCCCCATTCAGAAGGATATTATTCTGACAACCTGGTTCTGGCCTCGTAATGTCAAATAGCATTCCTTTATTTAGCTCAGGCTTATTCATCAGTTGATAGAACCAAGTAGTAGCGTCAAGTTTATTGTAATAATTACTACTTTTTTTTTCTACTGTTATTTTCATAATGTTATCACTCATCAATGTATGCGATTGGTTCACCAAAGCAACATGGAAACCCCAATAAACAACCAATTGAGAGCTTGGACGAGATTATGATCAACAAATAGTTTTCAGAACAACCATGATTTTAGACTACATATATCAAGCAATCTCAATCTAAGAAAAAAATAAACAAAATGAGGAACAATCATATTATCGGCATAGGAGCAAAACAACCAGCGAGGCAATTAACAAACTTGAAGTTGAAGAGAGATATGGTAACAAAAATTTCATACTAATTTCATTTCCTCAATTTTTGACATTATGTGTGGCAATACGTGTGGTGAGTACATCTCTAACTAAATTTAGACTTCTACACATAAAAACGATGCATTCAATTAAAAGAAGACATATAATTTCATTGAAAGGTTGATATTCAATCTGAAAATTAATATTTTAATCACATCTATTGGCTTATTAGGATATCTACGTGCTTAATATAAGAATGAAGATAACACTGTGAAAAGGAACAATACCCAAAAAAATACCTATGTCATAATTATCACAATATATAAACTTGACACTATTTATTGTTTCTATTGAATGATAATTAAGTTTGAGCCGAAAATTTCCTACTTGACATCACAAGGCCAAAACCAAGCCGGCGATTGGCACGCAACAGAAAATTGCTCAAAGGTTTGCTTCTTGAGGTTGTAAACCCCAGAAAGATTGAATGGAAAATTACAAATGAAATCATCATCATCGGTGTAATAAATGCAATTCCGTTGTGTGTGGTCGAGACCAACAGCCAATGCCAGACGAGAATATCCGATACCTATAAACACTGCATTATCTCCTAAGCTCTTAACCGGGCTATACCGCCAACCACTCTTCTCACAGTGAAGCTCATACACACTCATTGGGTCTTTATTGCGGTATTCTTTCCTACATACCATCAAAAGTTTGTCTTCAGACTCAACAAGGTACTTTTTAAGGCATTTGAACTTACTATTCCTTGTGGCGAGAACCTTTCCGGCTATGAAAGTAGAACCTTTCAGTTCCCAGCAATGAAGATTGTTAGCTTCCGTGGCGTAGATCCTCCCTTGATAGAATGTGGCATCCATGAATTTGTTTTCTAAGTCTAACCAAGTCCATTTATCATCTCCAACCTTCAAAACTGCCAAACCTTTCGGACAGAACAAACACAATAACATAAGCCCAGTATGGTTGCCATAACTGTGATCAGGCACCCGAAAAATAATTACTTTCTTGTGAGAGTCCCATCCGAAGCTGCAATTCTGCTGAGCCTCCCAGGAATAGGTCTTTCCATGATAGACATCGGGAAGTTTGACAGGGGGTAGAATGTCCTGAACTCCAGTGAGGGGTGAGATTAGGTGGAGTTGTGACTCTCGGTCGATACATGCGAGCCAGCCACAGTTGGAGCCGAGCCAATAAGAGCGATTGAAGGAGGAGAACGGGATGCGACTGTGAATGCTGTGGGATGTGGCAGTGGTTAGATCATAGAAGGTGAAATCAGTGTGGTCAGGGTTATATTTTGATTTGTCAGCATAGAGAAGGAGCCAAGGGATGCGTTGGTTGAGGCGGAAGGAAGGGAGGGTTGGAAGGTGCGGTTGGACGGTGGAGGCCCAGGTGGTACATACAGCGGAGAAACGAAGGCAGCTGAGGATGTCGAGGCAGTTAGAGATAGAGATCAGCAGTTCGGATGGGAGATCATCCCAAGCAGCCATTGTCGATTTAAAATTGATGTGATGAACCTGGAAGAAAAGTTACAACTTATAGCAAAAATGAAGAAAATCAAAATACTCCAAAAATTAAGAAAACTATAGATTTAATTTTGTGTTCCTTATCTAAGAAAGAGATTTCAAGATTGCATATGGTATCTATATAGATCAGTTCTTAAAGGAAATTTATTCATACTAGAGAATATCTTCTTGAGATGATCAGTGACATGCATATAGCTTCCTTCAATTATGAGAACATATTTGCAAGGGTAAGAGGCCAACTTATAATTGAATTCCTACATGCCAGATCAGAATCTAAAGAAAAAACGTATATATCTAGCTATTATAAAAATCAATTACCTAATAAATAATCACACCATCCATCAATTACATTATGGAAATGATGTAAGAATTTTTTTTTTTTATATTTTTCATTTCTACGGAATGAGTTATAATGAGGAATTTCAGTGCAAATATACTAATTAAAAAAGAATGACAGAGTTAGTACAAAAACCTTAAGTAGGCAGGATTATGACTTGAGTTGCTTGTATTCTTGTCGCCTTGCCACCTACCCGTCAAGCTTGCGCCTTTCACCTTAGATAAACGAATTTTGTAGAAGAAAGTGGTTTGGAAGAATACTATTCTAATTGAACTTATAGCAAACAGACCAACTATACAAATTAAACAAGACAAGTAAAGAACAAATTCTTTCAAACAATTTTCTTAATTATTAGTGGAATGTCTTATAAGTTAACCATTCTTCTAGTTTTATAGCTACAAAGAAAATCCTCCCATGATATATATATATATAATACCTAATTATAGATCATTTGATAAAATCAAGAAATTATTACCTCGTTAGAATTACTGCAAAATATAAAATTTTGTGCACAAATTTAAAAATACCTCTTTTAACACAAATATCATTTGCATGACAATAATGAAAATATTACTTAATTATAAATACGACGAAATATACAAATACTTGCTAAAATTTAATAATACCTCTTGCTTGTAGCCTTACATGACGAGTTTATTTATTTTTGGCAACCTAATAAAAATTAAAATCAACACTACAAAATCGTTTATTTTTACCTATTTATAATTGCTTGATTGTATCAGCCATTATTTCGAAGATCAAAGCTCTTCTTTAAACCTATATAAAACAATATGCAATTTAGCAACTTAGCACCATGCAATTTCCCAAAAAAAAAAAGCACCATGCAATTTCCGGGAATAATTAAAATCGCTGGCTGTAAGTATATTAGCTAAATTTAGCTGCACCATTGTTTATGGCTATGATGGCTTTCAAATTATCCCTATAAAATATCTCAAAATTTTGGTTACAATGTAATCCTCTTTTTATATACAATTATTGGCGGAGAAGGGATTCAAAGAGAAGGATTTAGGGGTATTTTAGGAGATACGAAAATACAATTTTTATACAATAGATTTCAGCCTAATTTTAATCAAATTTGTATAATAAATGTATAATGAGGGCAAATTCACTAATTTCATGATTTTAGGGTGGCAAAAAACTAATTTTTTATTTTGGGGGTGGCAATTTTCTAATTTTGAAGTTTTGGAGTGGCATAAAAAAAAAATTTCCCTTATAACAAATATTATTTTACATATTGAAAAACAAGAAAATTGATGGAGCATTATTCTACGGGTCTTTGTATTTTGATATAATTGCATAATTCATTCATCATCTACCTCATCAAACAGATCCTTCTCAACATTACCAAACAATCATTCAAAAATTGATTTCCCATTGAATATCAATATATGACGTCTGATCCAGTTGTGATAACATTGTTCTTTCTTCCCACAGCATCCAATAGATGTATCCACGAAGAGAAACATGATATAAACGGTGAATTACGAAAACAAATTAAAACTTAGGTTGAATACAGATGGAATGAATTTGCACAGTAACATGAGAAGTCGGCATAGTACTTGGGCTAGTTCTATTGTGCATTTATAATATTCATCCTTGGTTATGTATAAAATACAAGTACATCTTGATGACTTTACTGATATCATGACCCAAACAATCCGAAAACGATTTGCAGAGTGTATGCATCCCTCGTGGGTCAAGCAAAAATATAGTAACTCGTTGGTGTATATATTTGAGTAAATAGATTTAGTAACTTTTTTTTGTAAATCCTAGTGATTACGTAACAATTGATTCTCCATTTTGAAAAACAGCGGTTCAATTAGTTGATCTATCAATATGACCAGTAAGTCTGTGGCCCGAACCATAACAACATCAGTATAACATTCACTACAATAATCTGTTATGACATGCAGTCCAGACTTATGAGCATGAAATAATGATCGATCTTTTGTATTAATTGTTAATATTTTGCTAAGAAACATCAGGGTACTGTGCTTTTTGAGTTGAAAACTTCTTAGGGAGGTTTTGTTTTATTCGAATTCGGAATTCTTTGCAATGCCATATTTTACAATTAACTTATTAGCCTCATAAATCCATTGGGAAATTATATAAATTTTACAAAGCATATTCTCAGAAAAACTACCTGGGAATGTGATTTTGAGATATAGAAAATATAAAATGCCTACCATGAGATCCAACATTGTTTTTATAAAATATCATAAAAAATCATAATATTCAGTGATGGTGTAGAACTGTTGGTTTAGTTTTATATCTGAGGAAAGCAACAGGGGGTTAAACTATTACTGAAGATAGGTGACAAATTAATAAGTGCTTCCAATACGACATGAAAAATTTGTCTATATATTTATAGAAGAAACAACAAGAATTTAAATAAAGTAATAAAATAGAACAAACTATACTCAATGAATGAAGAGTACTACTTATTGGTCAAGTCTAATTAATTAGCAAGTCCAGAACCAAATTGGTGGGGATAAATTCATAGGTGAATCTTGCCAACAGCATGGCTTATAATAAGTCAGGTTCCTCAAGTCCAATCTTCCAAATTTATGGTTTAGATGTAATGTTTCAGCATCATGAAAGCAACGCGACATTTGATTAGTGAAATAAATGCAGTTCCCTTGTATATCATCACGACCGGAAGTCAGCACTGTGTAGGTACAATTGGCACCTAAAACCAAAGCATCATCCCTAAGCTTTTAACATGCATCACTGGGATTTCACAATCTCTCAATTTAATTTCAAGCAATATTACATTCTTCTGTGCGTGATTTCCCAAAGTAAACTTTTCATCATTGTCCATCATCAACATGAGGAGTTCACCTTTCCACTCAAGGAGGTACTTTGTCCGCCATCCAGACAGGTTACCGGCAATGATGCTTCGTGGAGCAGAAGATCATTGGATGTTCCAATAACAAAGAAAATCCATTGAAAGGGCATAAAGTTTTCCTTGACATACAGATATATCCGTATAGACACTAATTATCAAACCATGTCCAATCTCATCTCCAAGCTTCGTAGATAATATGTGTCCCTGCTGGGTCAGAGAATAAGCTAGTATTTTATTGGTGTTGTGGGGACTGTGGGACAAAATTACTTTCTTTGGGTGCTCTTTTTCTATGCCTTTGGAGGGGAGAAGGACATGGGCTCCCGTAAGAGGTTTGATCAGATGGAGTTGGAGTTTCCGGTCGTAGGTCACAAGCCATCCCTCATAGTATCCAATCCAGTAGTGTTCACAGAGCGTGGGGATAGGGATTGGGACAGAAAAATAGGCTTGAGTGTTGATATCATAAAAGGTGTGGATACTACTGTTGAGGTTCATATTAGAGTTTTGTGCATTGCAAAGCAGCCATGGGATGGGTCGGTCACGACGAATTTGAGGAATGGAAGGGAGGCAGGGGCGCATGGTGGAAGCCCAAGTCCGGCATACGGCAGAGAGTCGGATGGAGGTGGTGATATCGAGGATGTCTGTGATGGAAAGCAGTAGGTCAGGTGGAAGATTGGCCCAGGAGCAGGGAAACCGATGGCTCTTGTTGTTCAAAGACATGGATCGATATTATTCTACACAAATGCAAATATTGTGCAATTCAATTGAGGCTTGAGGGGGGTAAGAATTTAAAGGGCTATAGCTAATGTAAGTGAAACTATTTTTTCATTTTCCAATTTAATTATGGTGCAAGCTATATATGCATACACAAAATAAAAATGTAGGCAGTGTGTTAATTTTTAATGCGCAGTTTTTGTATGTTCACATTTCTTCAGATATATATTTAGAGTAAGGTATTTATTGGATATTTAAGCAAAAATATAAGAGAAACTATATGCATATTTAGCTTTTTTTGTGTTAGCCATTTTTGCCAAAACAACATCCTCTCTACTATGTTAGAATGCGAGCTATATATGGGTATATGAAAACAATAGGCAGCATGCTATATAATGCTCTGTTGTGGAAAATTGTGTTCAACGTCTATTAACAGACCATATTTTTTTGAGAATGGTTATTTTGGTCGGCTTTATTAGTAGATTGTTATTGCATAATGGATACAATTATTGCTTTTGACATTGCAAGCACAAGAATGATATTGTTATTGTAAACAATCGATTGACTTGCATGTTCCAATTAACATACAAAGAGGGACGTAAATAAAAAGAAACTTTCGAAGGGCATTTCTTACAAAATTAAACTTTCGAAGGGATTTGTTTTGTGGTCCTAATTGAGGGATTTGGTGCATTGATTTCTTCATGTCAGTTGATGAGGCACCCAAAAAAAAAAAGTAAGTATATAGAACCCTTGTTTGATTTTGTGCATGGATGTGCATTATGATAAATGTATGTAGTAAATATATATATCTATAGTTGGTAGGTATCTAGCTAGAGTATTGTCTTATGAGCCATAACCGAATAATTAATGCCTTTAGGTCATGATACCCGTTAAACATAAAACCAATAGGGATTAAATTTGAATAGTCTCCATTTTGGACTGCTTTTGGAATATTTGTCTCAATTAGGATGTGACCACATGTTAGTTGCATTTTAGTATTAAGAAAATTTCAGCAGCATTATCACTTATTAGTTCCCCGAATATGGGGGGGACTAAGTGGCATAGGATTGTAAACCCATATAAGACCTAAATTCAACGTTTGACCCTAACTGTGTACTTAATTATGTTTTCTAAGTTGCTGATGGAATGCAATTGGATGTATGGTACATCACGTGTTTCAGATGAATATGTTACAGGTGTTGATGAATTTATGAAATTTGTTGTGGAAGATATAACCAGTAAGTCTGTGGCCCGAACCATAATAGCATAGGTATAACATTCACTACAATAATCTGTTATAACAGTCCAGACTTATGAAGATGAAATATTGATCTTTTGTATTGTTAATTTTATAAACAAATATCAGGGTACTGTGGTTTTTTAGTTGACAACTTCATAGGGAAGTTTTGTTTTATTCGAATTAGAATTCTTTGCAATGCCATATTTTACAATGAACTTATTAGCCTCATAAATCAAATGGGAAGCCATACAAATTTGACACAGCATATTCTCAGAAAAACTTTCTGGGAATGTGATTTCGAGATGTAAAAAATAATATAAAATGAGTACCATGAGATCCGACATTGTTTTTTTAGATCCGACATTTTTTTTTATCAAAATATCATAAAATATCATGATATTCAGTGATGGTACAGATATGTTGCTTTAGTTTTATGGCTGAGGAAAGTAGCAGGGTGTTAAACTACTACTGAGGATAGGTGACAACTTAAAAAGAGCTTCCAATACAACATGAATAAATTGTCTATAAACAGAAAGAATTTAAACAAATTAATAAAGTAGAACAAAATACACTCAATGAATTAATAGTACTACTTATTGGTCAAGTCTTATTAATTAGCAAGGCCAGAACCAAATTGGTGGGGGCAAATTCATAGATGAATCTTGCCAACAGCATGGCTTATAATAAGTCAGGTTCCTCAAGTCCAATCTTCCAAATTTATGGTTTAGATGTAATGTTTCAGCATCATGAAAGCAACGCGACATTTGATTAGTGAAATAAATGCAGTTCCCTTGTATATCATTATGGCCGGAAGTCAGCACTGTGTAGGTACAATTGGCACCTAAAACCAAAGCATCATCCCCTAAGCTTTTAACATGCATCACTGGGATTTCACAATCTCTAAATTTAATTTCAAGCAATATTACATTCTTCTGTGGGTGATTTCCCAAAGTAACCCTTTCATCATTGTCCATCATCAACACGAGGAGTTCACCTTTCCACTCAAGGAGGTACTTCGTCCTCCATCCAGACAGGTTACCGGCAATGATACTTCGTGGAGCAGAAGATCTTTGGATGTTCCAATAACAAAGAAAATCTATTGAAAGGACATAAAGTTTTCCTTGACATACAGATATATCTGTATAGAAACTGTAATTATCAAACCATGTCCAATTCTCATCTCCAAGCTTCGTAGATAATATGTGTCCCTGCTTGGTCAGACAATAAGCTAGTATTTTGTTGGTGTTGTGGGGACTGTGGGACGAAATTACTTTCTTTGGGTGCTCTTTTTCTATGCCTTTGGAGGGGAGAAGGACATGGGCTCCCGTAAGAGGTTTGATCAGATGGAGTTGGAGTTTCCGGTCGTAGGTCACAAGCCATCCCTCGTAGTATCCAATCCAGTAGTGTTCACAGAGCGAGGGGATAGGGATCGGGACAGAAAAAAAGGCATGAGTGCTGATATCATAAAAGGTTAGGATACTACTGTTGAGGTTCATATGAGAGCTTCGTGCATAGCAGAGCAGCCATGGGATGGGTCGATCATGATGAATTGGAGGAATGGAAGGGAGGTAGGGGCGCATGGTGGAAGCCCATATGCTGCATACGGCAGAGAGTCAGATGGAGGTGGTGATATCGAGGATGTCTGCGATGGAAAGCTATAGGTCAGGTGGAAGATTGGCCCAGGAGCAGGGAAACCTGTTGCTCTTGTTGTTCAAAGACATTGATCGATATTATTCTACACAAATGCAAATATTGTGCAATTCAATTGGGGCTTGAGGGGGTAAGAATTTAAAGGGCTGTAGTGATATATATAATGTAAGTGAAACTATATTTTCATTTTCCAATTTAATTATGGTGCAAGCTATATATGCATACACAAAAATAAAAATGTAGGCAGTGTGTTAATTTTTAATGCGCAGTTTTTGTATGTTCACATTTCTTCAGATATATATTTAGAGTAAGGTATTTATTGGATATTTAAGCAAAAATATAAGAGAAACTATATGCATATTTAGCTTTTTTTGTGTTAGCCATTTTTGCCAAAACAACATCCTCTTTACTATGTTAGAATGCGAGCTATATATGGGTATATGAAAACAATAGGCAGCATGCTCTATAATGCTCTGTTGTGGAAAATTGTGTTCAACGTCTATTAACAGACCATATATTTTTGAGAACGGTTATTTTGGTCGGCTTTATTAGTAGATTGCTATTGTATAATGGATACAATTACTGCTTTTGACATTGCAAGCACAAGAATGATATTGTTGTTGATGTTATCGTAAACAATCGATTGACTTGCATGTTCCAATGAACATACAAAGAGGGATGTAAATAAAAAGAAACTTTTGAAGGGAATTTAAAAAAAAATAAATAAACTTTCGAAGGGGATTTGTTTAGTGGCCATTATTGAGGGATTTGGTGAATTGATTTCTTCATGTCACTCGATCCGGCATCCAAAAAAATTGTAAGCATATAGAACCCTTGTTTAATTTTGTGAATGGATGTGCATTATGATAAATGTATGTAGCAAATTAAATATATTTATAGTTGGTAGGTATTCAGCTAGAGTATTGTCTTATGAGCCATTACTCAAAAATTAATACCTTTAGGTCATGATACAAGTTCAACATAAATCTAATTAGAATTAAATTTGAATAGTCCCTGTTTTGGTATTGCTTTTGGAATATTTTGTCTCACTTAGGATGCGACCACATGTTAGTTGCATTTTAGTATTATGAAAATTTCGACAGCATTTTCACTTATTAGTTTCCCGAATACTGGGGAGACTAAGTGGCATAGGATTGTAAACTCATATAAGACCAAAATTCAACGTTTGACCCTAACTGTGTACTTAATTGTCTTCTAATAATTGCTGATGGAACACAATTGGATGTATGGTACATCATGTGTTTCAGATGAATATGTTACAGTTGTTGATGAATTTATGGAATTTGCTGTGCAAGATATAACCAGTAAGTCTGTGGCCCGAACCATAATAGCATAGGTATAACATTCACTACAATAATCTGTTATAACAGTCCAGACTTATGATGAAATATTGATCTTTTGTATTGTTAATATTATAATCAAATATCAGGGTACTGTGGTTTTTGAGTTGACAACTTCATAGGGAAGTTTTGTTTTATTCGAATTAGGAATTCTTTGCAATGCCATATTTTACAATGAACTTATTAGCCTCATAAATCAATTGGGATACCATACAAATTTTACACAGCATATTCACAGAAAAAACTTTCTGGGAATGTGATTTCGAGATGTAAAAAAATATAAAATTGTTAGTTTTATTTAATTATGTGGCCTATGTTATTACTGTGCACCAATTTCATTTAAAGAAATTAATGAAAAGGCACCAGAATTTTTGATGGAAAAATTCTAATTGCTATTAATTACTATACTGGTCCCAAAGGTTGCCTCAGAATATTAAAAGACCTCTTCTCTATTTGGATAGAACACATTCCAAAAACGTTTTTTCTGCCCATTTTTATTTTCTGAAAAAACGTCTCTCTCTCTACTGATTTTGAGGGGATATTTTCTGAAAGGGTTTTTCGTCCATTTTTAAAGAAAGAAGTAAAGAAAACGCTGAAGGTCTCCATCATCAGATCTGAGAAAAACCATTGAAGATCAGTATTAACACTTCCGCTTAAAGATGTCTTCAATTCAGAACTGTAAGATTTAAATTCTTTTGCTATTTTATTTTGAATTTACAGATTCTGGATTACGTGTTTCTGATTGTAAAAACACGTTATGCTTTATTATGTTTATCAAAAATGCCTACCATGAGATCCGACATTGTTTTTTTTTTTTTTTTTTTTTGAGGAAAAGATCCGACATTAATTGTTTTGATAAAATAGCATAAAATATCACAATATGCAGTGATGGTGTAGATATGTTACTTTAATTTTATGGCCGAGGAAAGCAGCAGGGGATTAAACTATTACTGTGGATAAGTGACAACTTAATAAGTGCTTCCAATACAACATGAAAAAATTGTCTATATATTTTTTAAAGAAACAACAAGAATTTAAACAAAGTAATAAAGTAGAACAAAATACACTCAATGAATTAATAGTACTACTTATTGGTCAAGTCCTATTAATTAGCAAGGCCAGAACCAAATTGGTGGGGGCAAATTCATAGATGAATCTTGCCAACAGCATGGCTTATAATAAGTCAGGTCTCTCAAGTCCAATCTTTCAAATTTATGGTTTAGATGTAATGTTTCAGCATCATGAAAGCAACGCGAAATTTGATTAGTGAAATAAATGAAGTTCCCTTGTATATCATCGCGACCGGAAGTCGGCACTGTGTAAGAACAATTGGCACCAAGAACCAAAGCATCATCCCCCAAGCTTCTAACAGGTATTATTGGGATTTCATAATCTCTAAGTTTAATTTGATGCAATATATTCTTCAGTGCATGATTTCCCAAATTAACCCTTTCATCATTGTTTATCATTAGCATGAGGAGTTCACCTTTCCACTCAACGAGGTTGTCTGCCACCTAGACAGGTTACCGGCGATGATCCTTCATGGCAAATTAGAAGATCTGTGGATGGTCCAGTAACAAAGAAAACCAATTGAAAGGGCATAGACTTTTCCTTGATGTACAGAGATATCAGTATAGACACTGTAATTATCAATCCTTGTCTAATTCTCATCTCCAAGCTTCATAGAAAATATGTGTCCCTGCTGGGTTAGATGATAAGCTAGTATTTTATTGGTGTTCTGGGGACTGCGGCACACAATTACTTTCTTTGGGTGCTCTTTTTCTATGCCTTTGGAGGGGAGAAGGACATGGGCTCCCGTAAGAGGTTTGATTAGGTGGAGTTCGTGCTGCCAGTCGCAGGTCACAAGCCATCCCTCGTAGTAACCAATCCAGTGGTGTTCACAGAGCGAGGGGATAGGGATCGGGACAGAGAAATAGCTATGAGTGCTGATATCATAAAAGGTGAGGATACTACTATTGAGGTTCATATCGGAGTTTCGTGCATAGCTGAGAAGCCATGGGATGGGTCTGTTGCGATGAATTGGAGGAATGGAAGGGAGGCAGGGGCGCATGGTGGAAGCCCAAGTGCTGCATACGGCAGAGAGTCGGATGGAGGTGGTGATATCGAGGATGTCTGCGATGAAAAGCAGTAGGTCAGGTGGAAGATTGGCCCAGGAGCAGGGAAACTGGTGGCTCTTCTTGTTAAAAGACATCGATCGATATAAGTCTACACAAATGCAAATATTGATGCAATTAAATTGGTGATGGTGGGGGCTTGAGGAGGTAAGAATGTAAAGGGCTGTCGTTATATATATAATGTAAGAGAAACTATTTTTTCATTTTCCAATTTAATTGTGTTGAAAGCTATTTATGCATACATGAAAATAAAAATTTAATTAGACAGTATGTTATTTTTTAATGCGCTGTTTTTGTATGTTAACATTTATTCAGATATATATTTAGAGAAAGGTATTTATTGGATATGTAGGCCAAAATTAAAAATAAACTATATGCATATTTAGCTTTATTTTGTGTTCGTCAATTTTGCAAAAAGAACATATATCCTCTTTACTATGTTAGGATACAAGTTATGTATGGGTATATGAAAACAATAGGCAGCATGCTATTTAATGCTCTGTTGTGGAAAATTGTTCAACGTCTATTTATATTTGGTCGGTTTTATTAGTAGTTTGTTATTGTATATTGGATACTGTTGTTGATGTTATTGTAAACTATCGATTGACTTGCATGTTCCAATTAACATACAAAGAGGGATGTAAATAAATAAATAAAAAAACTATCGATTGACTTGCGTACACAGCAAAAGCTTCAAAATTACGTATTTCTACCTTGAAATTTTGTAATATCATATTTACCCTTTAAATTCAAAAACTCACAAATTTATCCAATTTATTGTTCTTCTATTAATGTCATTATAAATTTCTAAGAGACCATTTTACCTTTTTTTTAAAATAAAATATATTGTCTATGTACAAATAATGTTCATTATTCTAATTAGTCAGTTTTGGAGAGCAAAAGGTTGATTTATCTACTTGTGAGGCATACACAATAACATTTAGACATATTTTTGTTTGCATGTTACAAGTAAGATAATGAATCATTGGCTCTCACAGTTTGTCAATTGGAAGACTGGACATTTTTTTAAACATGCTATAAACTTAAAATTAATTTTAATACAAAATGTATAAATTAGGTATATTTGTGATTTTTTTAAACTTAGAGGGCTAAATATGAAATTATAAATTTTAGAGGACAAAATAAGTAATTTTGGTGATTTTCAGGGGCATATATAAAATTTTCCCTTCCAAGTAAAAAGCATCAATCAACTGGAAAAAAGTCAATTTAACATTAAATATGGTATGATTGTGAAACGAATTCTTGACAGTTTTGTATTAACAATTTCACATTTTTTTTTCTATATGATTGTAAGACTTTCATGAAGAATTAACTTTTTTTAGTCTAGTAGCAAAGACAAATAGTCTCTATATGAGAAGTCATGATTTGAAACTTACACGAATGAAATCTTTTGTTGTAATAACAATGGTATTAAATATTTAGATGGCTTGACCTCCAACTTTACTAAAAAAAAATACTTTCATGAGTATGGTAGGAGTTTCTAGACAGTGAATAAGATTTCAATTTCTAGATGCCAATCGCATTTTATTTGCTGTTATCTGTTGTTATGTTTAAATTAGGATCTACATTGTTCTGTTTTGAATTGGTACTGGTAATGCAGTAGCACTTATGCAGCTTTTATTTTATTTTTTTAGATGTATGAATTATCTAATTCTGAAGTGCTTTCTTGACTTTTCTGATTTTGTGTTCATTTATAGCCTACTGTGCACAATCATATTTTTTTGTCATGTAAGCCTAATTTCTAGAGAACCATTTAATGCATAAATTTTTTTTATCTACTGTAGTGGTAAAATCTTGAGTCCCATTCACATATTTATCTATCTGATGCTCATTCACATATTTATCTACTGTAGTGGTTTACTATTACTTTCCTATTTGGGAGGAGAAATTTCACATCAGGAAGAACTATCCGTTGCCATAGGCAGAGCCCTGAGAAGAGTAATGTGAAGATGCCATGGTGCCACCCTGGTGTATGTTGGAGCTCATTTTTTAGCACGCTTCTCCTTCTTTTAAACATTGTTTATATCAAAATTTCTCCGTAACGTGTATGATGTGTCATTTACGATTAGTGTTTCTGTAGTAGTGACGAAAGTATGGTTTTTATTCTGATTTTGTTTCATGCTATGGATAAAATTACGGCATATTGGTGGTAACTGATGACTAACCAAACTATTCAATTTTCCAATGCCTAATTAATTACTTCCAGAAAAATGTTATTTTCCTATTTAAATTAGCAAAAGTTTTGTAAAACTCAGGACAAAATCATATTTGTCCCGTCCTAATAGTTTAAAATTTTACCAAGGAAAAAAAAACCATCAGTTAGGACAAAGTCCAACCAACAACCAAACACGTATCAAAAATGATCCACAATGTCATAAATAAAAGAACATTAAGATTAAAAACTGGTTGATGTTGGTATAAACTCAGCAATACTGAACTGCTTTGTGCTAGTATGCAAAAGATTAAAGAGAGAAAAATATTTTCTAAACAGAAACAACGCTTTATTTCCTTCATCTCTTACTCAAATACATAGGGTTCTACAGTATTTATAACAATGCAACATACCTAAAATAAGTATCCCCAACTTTGCTAAATTAAGCACCCACCTATCCTCCAATTACAACCAGTCTCCAAAATAGAAATATTACCGCACATATCCTGCTATTAAAAACATTACCTACATGCCTAATTATAGAACGCACTACACCTACACACTCCTAGATAGAACTCTAAATATTGAAAGCTAATTTTGGATCAACTTCCAACAGATATTTTAAGAATAATTATTCTAGTACAATAAGACAGAGCTACAGTTTAGCCAGACCAAAAATGAGCAGAAATGTCCCGGCATATGCTGCCAGTACCTTTTTCCAATTATTGGATGTGGAATTCATGTTTGTGATGCTAGTAAGAAAAGTGATAACAAGGACACTGATGGCTATAGGCAAGTAATCTGAAGCAAGCGTCACATACAACCTCAATCCAAATGCCACAATCATATAATTCGCTGCCAACATAAAATAATCTATTGCACTTAGGAAGGCGAGGCCAGGTTGACCTTCCACTGCTCCCTTAAAAAGTTTATATAAACTAAGGAATCCAAATAAAAATGCCAAGGTGTTTGCCATAATAAAGGCTCGGAACATGTAGTTCCTTGCTAGAACTGGTGTACCTTTGTCTTCTTTATAACCTTCAGGGATTGTGAAAGCGGCAGCAAATGTTACAGTAATGATAAGTGCCGAGCACAGTCCAATGACTGCAGTTCTCTCCCATTGATTTGGTAATCCATTGACTTCAGTTCTCTCCCATTGATTTGGTAATGATAGTTGCATTACATTGTCAAAACACTTGGGAGATAACCTATCAATATCAATAATACACGCATGGGATTCATTAACCTGTAGGACAAAACAAAAGTGTCTTTTATAGTAATATATTTATATTAACCAAGAGAACTAACGAGTACCAAGCAAATGAAGAATGATTAAAAGCATGTCAATTTTAAATTAATTTGTTACATATCATAGATGTTGTACTATTTTGGCAGCACAATTTGTAGACAAATTTATCCAAAAATATATATATTTTTTCTTATGCCTCAGATCAAAAGTATATGTAAAATTTGCAAATAGTACAAGCATTCAATCACATTGGTGTTGACAATGAAGCTATTATGTATTACCTAATTGCTAATTAGCTAGTATGCATTTTGCATTCTTCGTATTACCTAAGGTTGTTAAAATCATGTGCAAACTTCATTGCGGTTGAGATAGATCACAATGACGGGAAGGGAATTTGGACAGTGGTAGGGGTATACTGGGATCCGAGTCATAGTTTGAATACGGAAATTTGGGCTAAGTTGGAGCAGTTTACTAGTGACAGTGATAGTTCGGTTCTGGTGGTGGGCGACTTTAACGCAATTGCAAGTGCAAAGGAGAAGTGGGGGATAGTCAGATTCTTAGCATGGCCAACAGGAGGTTTTGTGACTGGATTAGCTAACAAGGGCTAATAGATTTAGGGTACAATGGACCCGCATATACTTGGTGCAATAAAAGGAAGAGCATCTAAATATCTCCGAAAGACTAGACAGGGCTCGGATCTCTAGCATGGACTCTATTGTACCCGGAAACTATGATCTTTCATTTGCCAAGGTTTCAAAGTGACCATCTTCCGATCCTTGTAAGACCAGTCCCAAGAAAAACAAGATCGAGGCCAAATTTCCAAGTTGAGAATTGGTGGTCAGTGAGGGATGATTTCAAACCGGTCCTTGAGAAGGTTGCAAACAGTGAAGCACAGGATTGGGAGGGGCCAACTCGGGGCTTTAGAAAGGAGGTCAGACAATGGGAAGGCTCCAAGAACACACCAGACATTATGTTAAAAAGGATCGAGAAGGAGACGTTAGAATTGAATGGTTTGAATCTGGGTCTATATGATATGAGCATAGAGGTAAGACTTCAAAGGGAGCACGAGGCATACATGTTGATGCAGGAATTTTATTGGCACCAAAGGTCGCGAGTGGAATGGACTCTCTTCAGGGAAAAAATTCATAATTTTCCATGCAACTACGGTTATCCGGAAGAGGAGAAATATAATTAAGTCCCTACAACTAGAGAATGGGCAATGGGCAATGGACAATGGAGGAAGGGGAGATACGGTCAGCTTTTGTAGGCCATTTTAAAAATATTTATAAGGCAGGGGATGCGACGCAGGTCCAGCAGGCCTTCCCGAGCCTAGTGCTATGCTTGCCTAGAGCGCAGGAGATGTGAATTACACATCTGGATAGCGAACCGCAAAATCAGGAGATTAAGACCACGTTCTCAACTTTGGGGCCCAATAAGGCACCGGGCTCCGATGGATTTTCGGCAAAAATTGTTCAGGACAACTGGAGAATCTTTGGGCTGGTTATAATTTGAGAAGTGCAGAATTTCTAGGCTACTGGGCTGTTACAAGGCTAACTAGCGAGATCCAACATGATTTTAATTACTAAAACTGAGGAAGCATGCCAAGTGGAGCAGTTCAAGCCCATTTCGGTTTGTAACCTTATTTATAAAAGTATCTCAAAGATATTGGTCCTTGGAATTAAACTTTTGTTTGGGGAGTGCATATCACGGGCGTAGGGGTTTTTTTTGAAAAGGCGAGATATTTCCCAGAAAGCTATTCTCCTTAAAGAAGTATTTTTTAAGCATAAGTCATATGGGAGGAAGGACTTTTGCATGAAGGTAGACCTATCAAAGGCCTTCGATCGTATAAATTAGAACTATATTCAAAGGATTACGGGTCCCCGCCAAAACTAATGGGATGGATAATGGTGTGTATGAGGTCAGCCTAATTCTCAATTTTGCTCAATGAGCACAAGGACGGTTTCCTTACACAAAAGTGCGGTTTGAGGCAAGGTTGCACCTTATCACCCTACCTGTTTATACTTGGCATGGACTAGCTCTCGAGGGCTTTGCAAAAAAGGGTGGATACGGGCCAAACAATGGGGATCCCAGTAGCACCAACTGCACGCCCGCTAATGAATTGTTGATACGCCGGTGATCTTCTTATTTTTGGAGAGGCATCGGCCACAGAGGCATTTAGAATCGTGGATACACTAAGGAGCTTTATGGAAGTCTCAAGCCAAAAGATTGGTCTGGCAAAGAGTGCAATTTTGGTTCAGTAAAGCTACGGATGATGTTACCAAGAACGTAGTCTCAGGTGTTCTAGAGGTACCACATAACGCGGATCCTAGTAGGTACTTGGGAGCCTCAGTTACTGGCACTAGAGAATCTTTTGATTTTCTCATCTCCAAGGTCTTTAACAAGCTACAGGCCTGGAAATGCAGGACACTCTCCCATGCGAGTAGAATCATTTTCATACCCTTATCTATTACGTCGACAGAAGAAAACTTTACACTTACCTTACCTGATAAGCTAAATGAAACAAAACTTACCTTACCTATATTATCGAATACGGTATGGGTTGGGTACACGGAAAAACAATACCATTGAATAGATATATACATAGCTTGCAAAATCAGAATTGGAATCAGTCATTTATCATGAAATCAAAATAGAAATTGGATGAATTGGTTGGATTGAATTGGAAACTTAGATCATATTGGCAGAAGCTTGTTTTGTACTAATAAATAGTAAAAAGATTTGTAAAAAAAATACATGTTAAAACATTATATTGAAACAAAATATTACACACAAATAATTTATTTATATAATATAATACGATTATTACAATTAAAACAAACTCCAAAAAATAGTTAGTACAATTTAGAGTCCTACAAGTACTATTGATAGGGGCATTATGGGAAATTTGTAATTAAAAAAAAATTGTGTCCGGATGATGCCAATATGGGGTTAATCATATATATATAAAAGCAATCAATGCTTTGAGAAATATTACCTCAGTTTGTTGTTGTTCTGCCGGCACTCTGGGTAAGATGAAGCCGCCATTTATTGCTGCATTGAAAAGACCAACAGGCATCAATGGGCGTACTGTGGGCACCTTTTCTCTTTCAGATCTTACGCTTTGCAACGATGACATTAATACTACTACTACGTTTAGCTTGATTTGCTCTTAGTACTCTCTCTCCTAGTAGGATAGATTGTTGGGGGAAGATTTAATTAGTTGTTGGAAAATGCTTGGGCAGCACATGGCGGGTTCAACTCATATATATACTAAATTCTCTTACAATAGAGGCTGCGGCATAGTCCCCATAAAAGGCGCACATGGCTGCCTCTCTCTCACTCTCTTTTTTTTGGCGCCTCTACCGATACTCTCATTCTATTTTTTTAATAATAATAATTTTAAAAATTCATATATCAAATTAAAATCGGCAGAAATTATATATATATATATATATATGAGAAGGGATCAAGTTACAACACTTGAAAGTTACAACAAAGTTACAACATCTATTTTTTTCATTTTTAAAGTCCAAATTGTCGATTCAAACCGTTAGATATTCAATCTATATTAAAATGTGCTTGGAGACCAAATTTTACATTTTTTGAAATTTTTTTGCTATTTATTAAGATGGGTACAAAATCGCTGTTTTTTAATGGTGCAGAATTTTAATA
Organism: Carex arenaria; assembly: GCA_964058825.1. NCBI lineage: Eukaryota > Viridiplantae > Streptophyta > Magnoliopsida > Poales > Cyperaceae > Carex > Carex arenaria. The sequence goes on from CAXKVW010000198.1 coordinate 515,318, forward strand.
AAAACAGCGATTTTGTACCCATCTTAATAAATAGCAAAAAAATTTCAAAAAATGTAAAATTTGGTCTCCAAGCACATTTTAATATAGATTGAATATCTAACGGTTTGGATCGACGATTTAGACTTTGAAAACGAAAAAAATAGATGTTGTAACTTTGTTGTAACTTTCAAGTGTTGTAACTTGATCCCTCCTCTATATATATATATATAGAGTAGAACTAGGGTGCTCCTAGGAGTACAAGTTCATTTGTACTCTTAACTCTAAAACTTATTGGATTAATTTCGAATGACTAATCCAAACCATTGAAATCCTTCTATCTTATGAGTGATGCGTCTACATGTGAAAATTTTAAAGTTTCGAATTAATTTAGTATAAAGTCAAGTGGTCAAAATTAGAAGGTTTCTAAATTAATTTTAATGTATTCATTTTTTGGAAGCTTTTTGACCACTTGACTTTATACTAAATTAATTCGAAACTTTAAAACTTTCACATGTAGACAAATCACTCGTAAGGTAGAATGATTTCAACGGTTTAGATTCGTCGTTCGAAGTTAATCCGATAGGTTTTAGAACTAAGAGTACAAAAAGGTTTGGTACTCCTAGGAGCACCCTAGTTCTACTCATATATATATATATATATATAGGTTGGCTAATATACAATTGATTGTTCCTGAGTTCCCGTGCAACCAAATTATTTTTCTATTTTCAAAGTCCAAATGGTCGATCTAAACCATTAGATGTGATCTCTATATTAAAATGTACTTGGAGACCAAATTTTACATTTTTTTGGAATTTTTTTAATATTTATTAAGGCACTTTAAAAATCACTGATCCAACAGTGGCTTAACCAAACTGTAAAAATAGAAGCCACCGTTGGATCAGCGATTTTCAAAGTACCTTAACAAATAGTAAAAATATTCCAAAAATTATATAATTTGGTCTCGAAGTATATTTTAATATAGAGATCATATCTAATGGTTTAGATCGACTGTTTGGATTTTGAAAATTGGAAAACGACTTGGTTGCATGGAAGCACAGGAACAATCAATTGTATATTAGCCAACCTCGGAGGTTGGCTATCAAATTGATTGTTCGTGAGGTCCCGTGCAACCAAGTCGTTTTTTAATTTGTGCTTCCAAAAAGTCGATCCAAACCGTTAAATGTGATCTCTATATTGAAATCTGCTTGGAGACCAAATTTTATATTTTTGGTAATTTTTTTACTATTTATTAAGCCACTTTGAAAAATGCTGATCCAACAGTGGCTTAACCAAACAGTAAAACTAGAAGCCACAGTTGGAGTAGCGATTTCAAACAGTAAACTCAAAATATTTGTTCTTAGCCTCCGGAGCAAACTATTCATTTGTTTCAAATTTGAAAGCCCAAACAGTCAATCCAAACTGTTAAATGTTTAATCTTTATTAGAATGTGCTTGGAGACCAAATTTTACATTTTTTTGAATTTTTTTACTTTTATTAAGATGGTTTGAAAGTTGCTGATTTTATTAAACTTCTGCACTATTGGAAAATAACAACATTCAAATCATCTTAATAAATAGTAAAAAAATTCCAAAAAATATAAAATTTGGTCTCCAAGCACATTTTAATATAGATGGAACATCTAACGGTTTGGATCGATTGTTTGGACTTTGAAAATTGGAAAATAATAATAGTTTGTTCCAGAGGCTAAGAACAAACATTTTGAGTTTAGCCAACCTCTATATATGTGTGTGTATAAATATATAAGCTCTCGTCTACCTGACCCCCTGCTTCATCGCTACCTACAAGGGCTGAAGCTGAGTCGCTGCCACCTCTTGCCAATCTAGATCAGGACAAACCTGGTTGATTTTGCCGATCCAGTCAAAGGTGTGGCCGAGCCACACTCCACCGCTTTATTATGTCCTATATAAAATAATGTGACCTGTCGGGCTGTCAGGGGGATTGTATTTTTTTTTATGAACATTGATGCTCGTAGGCAACACATGAATTGTTTTCGGGATAAGGAAAATGTGGTTTGGTGCATGTGTTCTCTGAAAGCAGTGCCCTCTATATACACTTCTACCGAAAGCCATGCCTACTGCGGAGTTAATCATATGCATTATACCATATAAAGATATTATACACCGCTTGCATAATTTATGAATTATGAAATTATGATTGACTTCAAGTAATATTGTATCGTACGACTCTGGAACAAAAAATTTATAACAACTAGCTGGCTAGGTTCAATGAAGTTTCTCCTCTTTGTCGTTAATTAGCAAAATTATTTCTTTCTATGCTCATAGTTTGCCTCTATTCTCTATAATTAATTAGTCAATTTTTATTTGTTGATTATTTTTTTTTTATGTACGGTGCTAGTTGTCCATATAATGTACAAGTGAGTTTGCATAATGGATTTTGATCTCTGTTTTTATGGCTAGAGCTCCTATCAGGTACCACAGAAGATCAAGCTCACCTTACGGTTTGAGATTAAATCTTAATCGGTTTGTGTTTCGGGCAAGCACAAGAGGGCAGTATTATTGAGCTTTGAAATTTGTGCCAAGTTAAAAAGAACAGTACAAATCCATCAAAAGGCCAGACATCTATTAGTTCACGGGATAGCATGCCTGTACTTAATTAACACCAGAATCACGTGATCAACTTACATTGTGTCCATAGGACATTGTGCTATCTAATAATTTTTTGTAACACAGATAAATTATTATTAAAATTATATATACTCGGCTCAATTCGAGAGAATAAAGTGTCACAAGTATTGTTCACTTATTTTTATGTGTCAGCTGTCACATGGTTCGCACATGTTGTGCATAATAGTGACAACTTTTTGGGAATACGGGAAATCTTATGGAGGAACTCTATTATTATTTTTATTTCTCCTTATCTCACAAAAGACATTCCTTCTACATATGAATTTTTCTTAAATGATTTATAAAATTTATGAATAAGAATTAACTTGTGAAAAAAGATTTAAGTTCCATATAGTTCAACTGGATTTTCTCCGAAAGCAGTGTCCTCTTTAAACAGTTCTACCAAAAGCCATGCCTACTGTGGAGCTAATCATATGCTTTACTCAATATAAAGATATTATACGCCGTTTGCATAATTTATGAATACTGAAATTATGATTACTTTTATGTAATACCGTATATGTACCAATCTGGAACGAACAATTTATGACAACTGGCTAGCTATGGCTATGTTCAATGAAGTTTCTCCATTCTCTCGTTAATTACCAATATTATTTCTTTCTTTGCTCATAGTTTGCCTCTATTCTCTATATTTAATTAGTCCATTTTCATCTTTTCTTTTGTCTCTATGTACGTGCTGCCTGGTTTTCCACAATGTACAAGATTTTTTTTCCATTTAGGCTTCCTTCTTACCTTGCAACTTCACTCTAGTGGGTTTGGACTTTATTGGATTTTGATCCCTGGTTTTACTAGGAACACCACTTCTTTCTCCACCGAGTTTGTATACTCAGAGAGTGCTTTTGAATAGGTGAAAAATAGTTACTAATTCAGATTAGCTCTATTTCGAACAACAACTCTCTTCTTAAATGAAAGAGCGAAAAAAAAAGAGAGAGAAGCTAGGGCGATTAGGTCAGCCGCCCCACCCCCATTCCTCCTCCTCTTCTATCTCTCCACTCTCTTCTATTCAATCATTTTTTATAGATCTCATTCTCGACACAACATCTTCCCTCTCTCTCGGTACCTCTTTGAATAAAGAGGAGAATGAGAGAGAGGGAAGGAGCCGGAGCTGACTGGAACTGAAAATACGGTATCGTCGGAGCTTAGAGCGTAGAGTCACATCTTGGTCGGAGCGCGGTGGTGAGTAGATCCGGTTGTCGTCGGAGCGCGGCGGCGATCAAAGAAACAGATCCGATCGTGGATCGAGAGGGAAGTAATTAGTGCCGAACGGAGCCGATTGGAACCGAGTATGCGGTAATATCGAAGCTCGGAGTGTCGAGTTTTCATCTCGATTGGAGCGCGACGGTGACTAGATCCGATCATTGTCGGAGCGCGGCAGCAATCGAAGAAGTGAATCCGGTCGTGAAGCGAGATTGAAAATAAATTTTAAAATTGAGTATGAATGTAAATATTTATTTTTATGTTATATGAGGTGATATAATTTAGGATTTTGTAACTTTTTTCTTATCAATATATTTGTTAGTGGTAATTTTAACCACTAACTATAAAAAAAACTCTCTTCTTAAATTTAAAAAATAAAATTGATTTGTTTTTCTGATTTGGACTTTTTTTTATTTTTTCCAGTTGTTTAGGATTCTTAATTTATGTAAAATAATTATGTATTTATTTTGCGTGAAAAACTGCATATGCAAATCGAAGGAGATCACCTGTCCTCTAGGGGGTAGAATTTTTCTGCCCCCAGTGCGATTGACACGTGGGGTCCAGATGAATTTAAATATTTAAATATTAATTTTAATTTTGTTGCAGGTCCAAACGTGAGCGACTCAAAGACAGAAAAATCCTTCCTCCGGAGAGCACAGAGGATTCGGTTCCATAAAAATCTGATCTATCCCGCTTAAAAACCTCTGAAATATAACGTTGTTTTAATCAGGACCCTTAATGCCTTTGGTTAGATTTCTTCGTAAATCGTAATACTTGCATACAGCACATCGGAAAGAATACAAAGGCGAGACAGCTATTAGTTTACGGTTTCCGATGCCTGAATTTTATTAATACCTTAATCTTGTTATCAATTTACATTGTGTCCTATCTAATACTTTTTTGTCCATTTGTGTTTTGATGTGTCAGCTGTCACGTGTTAAGCACATGGTGTGTATAATAGTGACAACTTTTTTGGAATACGGGAAATCATATGGAGGAACGCTATCATTATTGTTATTGCTCCTGTATCTAAAAAAAAAACACTCCTTCTACATTTGAACTTTTCTTAAATAATTTGTAAAATTTATAAATAAAAATTAACTTGTCAAAAAAGATTTAAGTTCCATAGATTTTTCATAAAAATAAGAGTTTTGGTGAGATTTAGTGCGAATATATATTTATACCAATGAAGAACTTAGCCCCATCATATTGGTATTCTTCTGACAGCACAAATATGAAACACTGAAGAATAATATATACTCACCCAAACCTATATAGTTATATCCTATAAATTTTTCGAGAATGGTAATCCTACTGTACATTCAATTTTTATGGTGCATCTAACATTTATAGTATATATTTTTGACAAATATTAGGTAAATTAAAAAAACATATATGTATCTTCAATTATTTTCAAGGGAATTGTTTCAAATATATTATTAATGTAGATGTGCCTTCCCAATCATTTCAATGGCGAGTATTAAACTTGACTCTTTAGAATTTAAAAAGTCATTCATCCTAAACCCATTATATTTCAATGCATAACTATTATAAATTCTTTGATGGAAATCGAAATATATGTCTTTTAAATAACATATAGATATATACCCATGCGACGCATGAGCCATATTACTATTGTGTCCTAATATTTGATCGCATCCATTAATTAAAAATACGAGATTGTAAGATCCAACTGAGAACTCATGTCTATTTAAATCTATGTGCGCTCTCCCCGGTCTACCTAAGCGACCCTGCATCCCTCCTCCACGACGGGCTACCCAGCCCGCTGCCCAATATTAGGTTGAAGCCGTTGCCACCACTTGTGGATCTACAGCAAGTTAGACGTGATTGATTTGGCTGATCCAGTCAAAGGCGTGGACGGGCCACCCTCCGCCGCTTTGTTAATTATCTCCTATATAAAGTAACATGACCTGTCAGGCTATCACGTGGATTGTATTATTTGTTTTTCTTTTATAAACATTGATGCTCGTAGTCTCGTAGGCAACACATGAATTGTTTTCAGGATAAGGAGAAGGTGGTTTCGTGCATGTTTTCTCCGAAAGCAGTGCCATCAATACACAGATCTACTGAAAGCCATGCCTACAGTGGAGCTAATCATATGCATTACTCAATATAAAGATATTATAAGCCGTTTGCATAATTTATGAATTCTGAAATTATGATTACTTTGATGTAATTTTGTATACGTACAACTCTGGGACGAACAATTTATAACAACTAGTTTGCTATGGCTAGATTCAATGAAGTTTCTCCGGAGAACTTTATGCGGCACACGTTTACTGCTTTTCAATTGGTTACCTATTTTGAAACGATCATGTCCGCAGACATCACATTTCTCTTTAGAAATATTTTTTTCACCGTAATACAACATGCAATCATTCGGGCAAGCATAGATCTTCTCATGACTTAATTCCAATCATTTCACCAATTTCTTGCATTGGTATTGATTTGGAGGCAACCTATTCTCTTTCGGAAGCCACTTCTTCACGGCCGATAGGATGCGATTGAATCCCTCCTTGGTGATGCCGCAATCGGCTTTAATGCTAAAGAGTTCGGTAACACAGTCGAGTACTGTATGTTCCTTATCACAACCATCCCAAAGCGGCTCCTGGGCAGCTTTCATCATGTCAAAAAACTCTTGAGCCTGAGGATTCGGGGCTTCATCCTCAGTCCAATCAAAAGACGGACCAGCAGCATCGACAACCATTTCAATCATATCATTTGGCGACTCTACTTCAACACTCTCTTCATCAACGATCGTTTGGCTCTGTTCTCCAACTTTGACGTTTGCATGCTCACCATGCATGGTCCAAGTCTCATAATAAAGTCTAAAACCCGATTTCAGCATATGTTTTCCAATATTATACCTATCCCACCACCTAGTACACCCACAATTGGCACAAGGACACTTGATGCGATTTTGCTTATCAATATTATTTGGAATATAATACGCAAAATTAAAAAATTCCTCCACACCATTCTCAAATATCGGATTGACCTTATTGTCCACATAACGAGGACCATACATCCAACTACGATCACCCTCAATTCCTGCTAATTATGACGTACACATTTATAAACTATTTTATGAACATAACATTCTAATTTAGGTTGCCAAGACTCAAATTATAACACACAATTCATTAAATTTAAAGGAATGACAAATTCATTTAGGTACATGTGATTCATTTTAGATCTATACCTATCTCCTCACTAAAACTTCGACTCAAACAAAAATCCAGATCTATATTTTAGACCCTCCAGATATCATCAATTGATAACGGACCCTCTAAAGCAAGTCATGGAAGAAACACAAAATTGAATATATACGTTGCATCATCCATGCAACAGGACTTGTATACAGCCATACAAGAGGCATCTACATAAGTTTTGAGTTTAAATGTACGTACCAGAGAGAGAGAGAGAGGACGCGACTCTTCACTTGCCCTGCCTTGCCTTAATTAATTGTAAATAAAATAAAATAAAATAAAATAACGACACGTCAATGAAATAATGACATTAACTATCAGTAGGTACAAACTCTTTTACCAATTGGGGCTTACACATGGCCGGTGTACCATCTTATCCCACTCTTTGAATGCTAAGTCTCAGTAGTGAAAAAATGCATGTGGATTTAGTATTTAAGAAAAATTCGGCAGCATTTCTCCTTAGTTCTCCAAGTACGCGTTAGAAACACATGTTTTTGGACATGTAATTTAATACGTACTTGTTAGGAACAATAAGGAAAAATGATACCAAATTTTTCTTAAATACTAGATCCACATACATTTCGTCACATCTTAGATGAGACAAAGCATTCAAAGAGCAGTCCCAAACCGGGGACTATTCAAAATTAATCCCTATTGGATTAATTTTGAATGGGTATAGACCTAAAAGGCATACTAAATATTCCGGTTTAGTTGGATCATAAAACAATACTAGCATTTCTAATTCAATGAGCAATTCAATTAAATTAAAATAAATTTACCTAAGCAATTCAATTAGACAAAATTAACCTAAGCAATTCAATTAGACAAAATTAACCTAAGCAATTCAATTAGACAAAATTTACCTAAGCAATTCAATTAGACAAAACTTACCCAAGCAATTCAATTAGACAAATTTAACTTAACCAATTCAATTAAATAAAATTAACATAAGCAATTCTATTAAATATATAAACTTAATCGAAATCTACCTTCTTTTCTTTGCCACCACTGGACTTGGCGAGCTTGGAAGAGGAAGGCACCTTGCTGTCTTTCTTCGGCACCTAATTGGAGAAATAAACTGAACATTTATCAACACAAACATATATAGAAGTAACCTACATAGGTATTACATCACTGGTACCAACATCAAAAATCCAAATAAACTGAATTTATGCACCAAGACCCTAAACTTCTAAAAACTCAACAACTCATTGGTACCAACATCACTGGTATTACTTGTTGCTAAAATCTGATATATAAACAAACAACTCATAATTTACATGCACATTATATATTAGAACCAGGATTTATCCCTATTATCAGAACCAAGATTTTTATCATTGGTATTGGTACCCCTACTGCTCTAAAAACGCCAAAAAAAGCTGACCCAAATTTAACATCTTAATTAACCAATAAAACAGAAAAAAAAAAAAAATTCCAAACAGTGCAAAACAGAAAAAAAAACGCAACAAGTAAAATCGGAACAAAACAGAAAATAAAAACGTAACAATTAAAAAAGCAACAGAAAAAAAATCTATGTAAGTGGTTCTTCTTATAAACCTATCTGCCGCTTGAAAGGTACAAACTGTGCAATCGATCTTAAGCCATAAAACAGCATGGTACCAACCAATACGAACATAAAACAGAAAACTGAAAACTGAAAACAGAAAAAAAAAAACGAATAAAAAAAAGAGAAAAAATCAGAAAAAGAAAACATATAAAAAAAACAGAAACAAAATGCAAAAAAAAAGAAAAAACGTATAGATTGAAGGGCGAAATCAGATCAAAAAATAAAAACAGAAACAATTTTCGGCTCCACTGGTTCACACCAGAAAAAACAGAAAAAACCAGAGAAAACCAGAAAAAATCAGAAAAAACCAGAAAAAACCAGAAAAAACCAGAAAAAACCAGAAAACTGAAAACAGAAAAAAAAGAACAACAAAACAGAAAATCAGAAAAACGAAAAAAAAAACAGAAAAACGAAAAACAGAAAAACAGAAAAAAAAGAAAAAAATTAAACTTACAAACTCAACAAGAGGGCTTACAAAACCACCAATAGACCGGAATTTTAACGTTTAATGAACTATTTCGCACTTAATTTATCACAAACTTAATTAACTACAAACAAAATTGAAATAACAGTGAGGGAGAGGGTGAGAGAGAGACGGACCAGCACAGGAGAACCGAGGCGAGACGGGGATCGGAGGTCCGAGGCGGAGATCGACAGCGGAGATCACGCGACAGAAAAAATAAGGGTTTTCAGCAGAGGCGCGTGGGAGACGGACAGAAAAAATAAGGGTTCGCGCGTAGTTTTTGGTGTAGCTCTTCTGTGGCCGGGAAACTCGGTCACAGATGGTTTTTTCGCCGGTCACAGATGACTCTGTCTCCAATACTGTGTTGTTTTATTATTATATTTTTTTTCAAAATGTCTTCTGTGACCGACGGCTGTGCCGGTCACAGATGCCGGTCATAGAAGTTATGTTTTGCTGTAGTATCCTTTCTCTCGTTAATTACCAATATTATTTCTTTAAATGCTCATAGTTTGTCTCTATTCTCTATAATTAATTAGTCCATTTTTTTTCTTTCTTTCTGTCTCTAGATACATGCTGCTTGGTTGTCCCATTGTACAAGCTTTTTTCCTGTTTAGGCTTCCTTCTTACCTTACAACTTCACTCCAGTGAGTTTGAACTTTATTATATTTGATCCCCGTTTTTACTAGGAACGCCACTTTAATGCTCTCAGCATCATCTTTCTCTCCTGTGTTTGTATACTCAAAAAGTGCTTTTGAGTTGGTGAAGAATAGTTATTAATCCGGATTAGCTTTATTTCGAACAACAACTCTCTACTTGGATTTTGGAAATAAAATTGATTTACTTTTCTGATTTGGACTATTTCATTTTTTTAATTCCTTCCACCAATTTAGGATTCTTAATTTACGTAACATAATTCTGTATTTCTTTTGAGTGCAAACTGTATATGAAAATCTGATCCATCCCGCTTAAAATCCTCTGAATTATAACAATGTTTTAATCTGGACCCTTAATGCCTTACACAAAATTGTAGCATGACACGTGGCACGTAATGATTGGTTTGCTTTCTTCGTAATATTTGCATACAGCACATCGGAAGAATACAAAGGCGAGACAGCTATTAGTTCACGGTTTAGCATGCCTATACTTTATTAATACCTTTGTTATAAATTTACCTTGTGTCCTGTCCAATAATTTTTTGTCCATTTGTGTTTTAATGTGTCAGTGGTCACATGTTTAGCACATGTTGTGTGTAATAGTGACAACTTTTTTGGAATACGGGAAATCATATGGAGGAAGATTGTTATTGCTTCTGTATCTCACAAAAGACATTCCTTCTACTTTTGAACTTTTCTTAAATGATGTTTAAATTTATGAATAAAAATTAACTTGTCAGAAAAGATTTAAGTTCCATATAGTTCAAGTAGATTTTTCGTAAAAAAAATTGTTTTGGTGATATTTTGTGCGAATATATATTTATACAAATGAAGAACTCAGCCCCATCATGCTGGTATTCTTCTGACAGCACAAAAAAGAAAAACTGGAGAATAATATACACTCACCCAACCATATTTAGTTATATCCTATAAATTTTACGATAATGGTAATCCTATTGTACATTCAATTTTTATGGTGCATCTAACTTTTATAGTATATATTTTTGACAAATATTAGGTAAATTAAAAAAACATAAATGTATCTTCAATTATTTTCAAGGGAATTGTTTCAAATATATTATTAATGTAGATGGGCTTTCCCAATCATTTCATTGGAGTGTACTAAATTTGACTCTTTGGAATTTAAAAAGTCATTTATCCTAAACCCATTATATTTCAATGCATAACTATTTTAATTCTTTGATGAAAGTCTAAATATATATCTTTTAAATGACATATAGATATATACTCATGCGACACATGAGCCATATTACTATATATTGTGTCCTTTTAATATTTGATCTCATGCATTAATTCAAAAGACGAAATTGTAAGAACCAATTGAGGACTCATGTCTATTAAAATCTATTTGTGCTCTACCCGGTCTACTCATGCGACCCTGCATCCCTCCTCCACGACGGTCTACCCAGCCTACTGCTTCTTCGCTGCCGATCAGGTTGAAGCCGCTACCACCTCTTATGGATCTAGATCAGGTCAGATGTGATTGATTTGGTCGATCCAGTCAAAGGCGTGGCCGAGCCACCCTCTGCCGCTTTGTTATGTCCAATATAAAATAACATGACATGTCAAGCCGTCATGTGGATTGCATTTTTTTTCTTTTATGAACATTGATGCTCGGCTATGTTGCATGGATACGGGTATGGGTATTGTATCGGATATGATATGGATACGGCGATATGGTAATTTTAAATAATCTAGGATACGATACAGCTATTATATTTATTATTTTTTATTATTTTATATATTGTATTTAAATAATCATAACTTAAATCAAATTTATACAAAAAGTTAAAGGCTTATTATAAGTATATATTAAATACAATAAGTATTAGTATTAGACAAATAGACATGTAGTGGTTAAAGGTTTTGCTCCAAAACGTGCCTTCCTGAGTACGAGTCACACAGAAAGTAGAAAAAAAGTCATATTTGCGGTGGTGTATGCGTGGCTCACTGGCTCGATCTCGGTTCACAAGTTTGGTTCATGGGTCAGACGCGCGCGAGCTCGGTTCACTGACGCGTTTCATGAGTCAGACATGTATCCAGAGAGTATTCAGTCGTGTCGCACGTACGTTTCAACGCGGTATCAGAGACCGTATCAAGCTGGTAGGGACATGCTAGCTCACTTGATATGTCACCTTGCGTATCAGATACATATCGTGGCCGTATCAGAGGAGTGTCGGTGTCCGATACATGTTTGACACGGGTCCGATGGCAACTCAGGAATATCAGGGTAGCATAGATGCTTGGAGAGTCATAGGCAATGCTTGAATTGTATTCGCGATAAGGAAAATGTGGTTTCGTGCTTGTTTTCTCTGAAAGCAGTGCCCTCTATATACAGTTTTACCGAAAGCCATGTCTACTGTGGAGCTAATCAAATGCATTACTCAATTAAAAGATATTATAAGCCGTTTGCATAATTTTTGAATTCTAAAATTATGATTACTTTTATGTAATACTGTATACGTACAACTCTGGAACAAACAATTTACAACAATTAGATAGCTATGGGTAGATTCAATGATGTTTCTCCTTTTTCTCGTTAATTACCAATATTACTTCATGCTCATACACTACTACAAAAATACAGTTTGTACACGGACTTTAACTGGAGAGCTACACGGATTTGGAAACGTGTGCAATACTGGGGTGTAGGAAAGTCCAGCATTTACACACGGATAATATATCCGTATACGATTACACAGATCCTACACGGATTTTTTACTAAAAGGCCGTGTGGAAAACCTCCCAAAGTGCACACACCGCAAGAGAGCTACACGGATTTGCAATATAATATCCGTGTAGGAATCATGTTTACACACGGATATTACCTAAAAACCGTGTAGCTCTCCTCCCTAGCTACACAGATTTGTAATCAAATATCCGTGTAAGATTACTATTCCTACACGGTTTTATGTTAATATCCGTGTGTAAATAGTATTCCTACACGGATATTTGATTACAAAATCCTTGTAGCTCTATATATTTTTTATTATTATCACATTTTACACGGATTTATTTTAAAATATCCGTGTAGGATTTTCCATTTTTTTTTTTTAAATTTTTTTTGTTTCTGGCTAGCCTCCACTTTTGCTAGCCATTAAATTATATATAATCAGAATGTTTTTTTGCCCAAAACAGAATATAAATTGCCAAAACATAACATAGCAATTCAAAATTGATAATTACACTAATTAAGTTATACAAATCCATCTTGTTCTTTACAAAATTCAGATACAAACCACCTTGCCCACATCGCTCTAATTTCGTTGATTTGTTCGTCTGACAAAGGGGCTTGGCTCCGGCTATACTGCAATTATAATTTAAGTTAGTAACGAGAAACAGATCGAATTATTGATATTTTTAAAATGAAAATTAATGTGAATTACTTACGTTATTTGGAAAGGAAAATTGAGTCCTTTCGATCCAATTAAACATGAAAATCATCATGTAATAAGCGCACTCCCAAGACACCTTCTGTCGCGCGCACTGAAATTTATATTTTTCGGGTTATATTACAATGAAAATAATTTTTGGAACTATAATATTTAAGTTAAAAAATTATTGCATGTGTGCTCACCGGCAACCACTCAATTCTGAATTTATCTTTCACGGTCCCTCTAGCTCTTCCTTGCAGTCCTCCCTCTTTAACATATTTGGTCCAAGCCCTTACAAAATTAAGCGACTGTAATTAGCAATTTCGATCCACAATTTAATTACAATTGAAAAAAAAATCAAACCTAGTGAAAAATTATTGCTTACTGTGTCATAAAGGGACAGATCTCTCTGCTCTCTTCAGGTGTGACGTCTTTTGGCCTTGCAGAATCCAGGATAAAAGTCCTATTTGCAGTCGGAATGATGATAAACAAACACCAGTGTGTCCTGTGGCATGAGAAATATTAACACAATTATAATCAAATTTAATTTCTTTTTTATAATTATTGAATTCAAAACATCGAGAAAAATTGAAGGTTAGAATCGTACCTCTGGTGGTATGGCAGAAGAATAAATTTCTTGCTATCCTCGGAGCAACGGTGCATCGCATAGCACATATAGTCGACACACTGCTGACCCTGACCTTGTAGCACGGTGAAATTGAGTTTGCCGGGGTCCAGAATTGCAGTGTTGTTTACCTTATCTTCGGGCGACCATGATTCGCAAGTTCGGAGCAGCTTCCTGAAAATGCTTTCCATTTTGAATATATATTTGAGTGATATACAATATATAAATAAAGTAAGGTCACTTACATGCAGAAAATGGTAAGGAATGAGCGATCGAGCCATCTATCGCGACCCTTGGCATATAGAAAGTCCTTGAAGTCGTCGAAAGAGAGCATGCATGGCCATTCGTCATGCAGGAACATGCCGGGTGGCGTCTCGATCATGATGCTGGTCATGCCTTCGGGTGCCTTCATCAAGCGATCATGAAGACGCTGACAATCGAGAGGCAAAGCATTGTATTCTTCTGGGCTGATCAGACGGCGGTCCGGCACCTCAGGCTGGACTCCAGCATCAGTCTCTCCTACGACATCGGTCGTGCGGACCATCCCAATCTCCCCCCGTACCGGTGATAAATGGGCCTCCTACGCATGCATCAAATTTTAAAAATTTCAAGTATTTAAAAAGAGCGGTTTTGAATGTAACAAGATATGTTGATAATTTAGAGATTACCTGATCAAGAATGATCTGATTCTTGGGCCATTGGATAAATGACTCACGGATGTCATCCACAACTAGCATGTCCTCGGTCGGGACAGGAAGAGGTATCCTACGCCATTCTGACACAACATAGTCGATCTGGACGCATGCATAGCCGCGCCCGACCGGAGCATGGTGCACCAATGTTTGGCCCGGAATTACGAGACCCTTGGCAACGGTGACAGGCACCGCACCGCTCCAAATGATCAAGTCGCATTTGGTGGCCACCTGCAATTATTATTAAGATTACCATATTTGATACCAAGTTTACGAACCAACATTAATTGCATTTAGATTATTAATAGTAGGTATTACCTTGAGATTATCGAACTCGTCCTCCCAGGTCCCGGATGCTTGACTGCTTCGTCGAATTCCCGGCGAAATGGGTGGTCCTTGCTCGGATGGGTGTGTAAACTGATGAGATGTCATGCGGTTTACAATCCTTGCTTCCATCCTTGCTTCCATCTCTGCCATCCTCTCCGCCATCCTCGTCTTGTACTCTTGTTGGATTTCCCGGCGGAGCCGCGCATCTCTCTCTTCGTCGGTGACTTTGGCGCGCGATCTTCGCTTGGGTTTCTCTGAACGGAAAACATCCTTGAAACCCTTGTAGACGCCTACACCCCTTACCCGACCCGGGTGCTCCGGATTGTCAAGCGTTTGAGAGAGAGAGTCATTCTCCCTGGAACAGGTCCGGACACCCGATGTGACCTCCTCCTCCACTTGCAACTGTTAATAAGAAAATTGAATGCAACAAAAGAATAAGTCAAGTGAGTGAGCTATAATTTTTTTTGAATGACTCAGGGTTATAAAAAGAATGACTTATCATTTTATGAGCCACGGGCTGCAACTCTTGAGGCAGTCGGATCTTCCCGTCGGCAGTAATCTCAGACCTTGCCATGAGCCAATTCGTGCCCCGGGGATTGGCGATCTTTACCACGGGTGAGTCAGAATCTTTGTTTGACTCAAGCACGGACTTCCATTCCTTTGACTTACCCTCGTACGTGCCTGATCCTATATGGTGCGGGTACAAGTTCTTAGCAACAGTCCTCCTGCCCCTTTCGCTTTTTTCCTTCAAGAATAAAAGCAAATCAAACCGTTAGTTCAAATATAACAACCGATCGAGAAAAAAAGAGTTAAAACTTTATAAATTTAGTTACCTTGAACTCGGGTGTTTGCTTCAAAGCAACAAACTCGTCCCATATTGGTTGAGTCACATTTTGATAGTACCCGACCGGACACCTCCCTTTATTCATCCATTCCGTCACGAGGGTGCTCTTATGTTGCTTCCACCCCTCGTTCATTATCTTCAAGGTGTTCTGCTTCGGTGTGTCATCCTTGATGTTCCATTGAGCCTGATTGACAGCAAACAATTATCAGTGTCAGAGCCTGATTAACAACAATCAAATTGAAATATTTAAATATAATCCGATTACCTTAATCTGCTGCCACCATTCTTCCTTATCTTCCTTTTTAACCTTCTTCCAGTTATCTATCCTAATGTCCGCCTTCTCCTTCACGAGGTTGTTCACCCAATTTGAGTACGACAATCGGTTTGGCCCCGTCGGATGGCCTTCTTCAGTGAACTCGATGACAAATTCCTTCACCTCTGTCGTGTTTTTGCACTTGGTCGGGCCTCGCTTCCTTCTTTGTGACGAGGCTAACTGTGATGGACCTTGCATGTCCTCGTCTTCAGGATTGTCGAAGTGATCACCCGAATGTGACATGATTCTGCAAAAAAAAAATTAGCAATTTAATATTAACATTCAAAATCAATTTTAAATTATCAAATTTAATTTTAAATTACCAAACATAATTGCCAAACCCTATTAGTTACCCCCGAATTTTGGTACAATAATTTGCATTTTGGTACAAAATTTCCTTAAAATTGCCAAACTACAAAAAAAATATTATATTTTTTGGTCCAATCAATTTCACAATAATTAATTGCACTAATTACACTAATCAATTTATTAATTTAACCTAAACCCGAACTTGGTTCAATTTGGTTCCAAGCACTACCCAATTTGGTTCCAAGCACTAATTACACTAATTTCCAATTGGTTCAATTTGATTCAATAGACCTCCTTTTAAATTACACTAAATTTGGTTCAATTTGTTGTAAAACGATTCCAATTTGGTCTAAAACAATTCCAAACAAGCACAAGCAAGCAAAAGCACAAGCACAAGCATTTTTAATCAATTTGGATCAATTTGAAAAGTTACATATAAACCCGTATTTGCATATAAAACCAAATTTACATATAAAACCAAACAAGGACAAGCATTTTTAATCAATTTGCATATCAATTTACACTAATTATAATCCATTTGCATATCAATGTACATATAAACCCGAATCCTTCTTTAAACCCTAACTAAACCCGAATTAAATAGAGTGATTACCTTAGACAGCAAAACAGGGAGCAATGGCAGACCAGAAGAGAGAGAGAGGCAGCAATGGAGTAGACCAAAACCCTAACAAATCAGAATTTGAGGTAAGTGAACCAATTTTGTTTGAAAAACAAAAGAGAAAGAGAGAAGAGAAATATATTACCAAGTGAAGAACACAAGCACCAGGAGAGGCGGGGAAGAGGGAGGACGGCGGACCAGAGGTGAGGGTATTGAACTGATCAGACTGAGAGAAAATTTCAAAATCAGAGAGCAGGAGGAAGAAGAGAACTGATCGGACTTGTAAAAATTTGGCTCCCAAAATTTGGTTTTGAAGTGGAACGAGGAATCCTACACGGATAAGTATCACAATCCGTGTGCAATACCTAATCCTACACGGATATTAACGCACAAATCCGTGTAGGAATAGAGGGGAGCTACACGGTATTTAAGTTAATATCCGTGTAGGAATAGAGGAGAGCTACACCGATATTAACGTAAAAACCGTGTAGGATAGTTATTGTACACGGATTTTGGTTTTAAAAACCGTGTAGGAAATTGAAATAATGTTTTAAATGTATATTCTGCATTGAAATTGAAATAAAATCTTAATTTTTTTATAATTTAATTAATTTTTAAATTGTATTTGAAATTTTAAAATACATATATATCATTTCTGAAATTTGAAATGTATATGAAATTTTCAATCTGAAATTGAATGAAATTTATATATATCATTGAAATTAAATGTAATAACTTCAAATTTTTGAAATTACCTTCAAATTTTTTAAATTGAATGTATTTTTATGTAATCTTATTAATTTTCAAAATCTATATTTTTTCCAATCTAACTAATGTTTAAAATATATATAATAACTTATTTAAAAATAAAATGTAACAATTTTAAAAATAAATATAAATATAAATCTAATAACTTATTTTTTTTCAAAATTAAATCTAATTAAATGTAAATATAGGCTTTCAAAATTAAATGTAACAATATTAAAAAATTAAATCTAATTAAATGTAAATATATGCTTTCAAAATTAAATGTAACAATATTAAGAAATTAAATCCAATTAATGTAAATATATGCTTTCAAAATTAAATGTAACAATATTAAAAAATTAAATCCAATTAAATGTAACATATTAAAGGTGTAAAGTTTAAAACAATATTACCATTAAGTATTACATTAAAAAGAATTACATCAAAAAAAATATTAAAGGTCTCAAGTTTAAAATAAAAATATTACACATTGGCTTTTTTTCTTTCTTTTTCTCTTTTTTTTTCACTTTTTGAACATCGGCCCATAATCCTTCGTTGTGGTTGGATCTCATGTAGTTCGCTTCGTCTTGTTCTTCAATTGTTGGTGCCTCAGTTGGCATGTCGGCACAAAATGGAGGTATCTCTTCGAACTGGTCGTACTCTTCTTCGTCGACGACGTCTTCGACCCCAACAATCCTTCTTTTCCCCGAGAGCACAATGCTCCACCTAGCATCACTCGGGTCAGTGACATAGAAGACCTGTGTGCCTTGCTTGGCGAGTATAAACGAATCATCAACATACCCGACTTTGTTGAAATCAATGAGTGTGAACCCATTGTTATCAACCTTAAAACTCTGGTCTTCGACCCATCGACACCGAAACACGGGAATGCTTAGGCGAGGGCTGTAAATGAGCTCCCAGATTTCTTCAATAACACCGTAATATGACTTTGATGCTATTATAGGCCGGGCATCCCCGGATCTACTGAATTCTTGAGCGGCCGCCACCAACGTCAGCCCGTTATTTTCCGTCGCGCTCTTATCACTTTGGACTTTAGTGTAAAATGTATATCCGTTAATCTCGTATCCTTGAAATGTTCTGACCACAGTTTGGGGTCCTTGGCCCAGCAGCCTAACAATTTCATTTACGGGGTATGATTTCACTCTTTCTTTCAGCCATCCTACAAAAGAACAATTGTGCTCGTTATTAATCCACTTCTGACTTCTTGTGTAGTTCCCTTGACGAAGGATTGTCATGTGCTCATCTATATAGGGAGCGACATCTGCAATGTGCTATAGTACAATAAAATGTGCCCTTTCTAGTTCATCTTGGTCAGCAACTATGGCTTTCAAACCGATTGTCCCAACTCCTTGGAGCCGTCCCTCGTATCGAGATTGTGGAACACCAATAGGACACACACCGGTCAGGTAGTTCGTGCAAAACTCGACCACCTCTTCCGTGGAATATCCTTCGACAATGCTACTTTCGGGCCGATATCGGTTCCTTACGTATTTTTTCAAAATGCCCATGTATCTTTCGAATGGATACATATACCGCAGGAAAACAGGACCACAAATCTTAATTTCTCTCACAAGGTGAACAAAAAGGTGAACCATAACATCGAAAAAAGATGGTGGAAAATACATCTCAAGATGGCAAAGAGTAACGACGACCTCCTTTTGCAAAGCGTCTAATTTTAGCGGGTCTATCACCTTCGAATTAATTGCATTGAAGAAAAAACAAAGCTTCGTAATGGTTTGCCGAACAGCCTTTGGTAAAATACCCCGAATTGCAACGGGAATCATATGTGTCATTAAAACATAACAGTCGTGGGATTTCATACCAATCAATTTTAGGTTCTTCATTGACACCAGCTTCTTAATATTCGAAGAATAACCTGATGGGACTTTAATACTGTGAAGGCATTTACAAAAGCTTTCTTTCTCGATCTTCGACATTGTGCACATTGCGGGGGGTAGGTATGCCCGCTTCCCTTTATCCTGCGGTGCAAGCTTTTGTCGTATTCCCATTTCCACCAGGTCTTTTCGAGCTTTAATACCGTCTTTAGTTTTGGTCGGGATGTTCAGCAATGTGCCAATCAAACTGTCACATATATTTTTTTCAACATGCATGACATCAAGGCAGTGTCTCACTTCTAAAAATTCCCAGTACGGTAGCTCCCAAAATATGGACTTCTTTTTCCAAATATTTTTTGGTGATGCTTTGGCACATTTTCCGAAGACAACATCAAGGCTTTCAACCCGCTTAAAGACACTCTTCCCGTCCAATGGACGACGTGCCACTCCAAGCTCATTTTTCCCGTTGAATACCTTCTTCTGCTTACGGTATGGGTGATTCACAGGGAGAAACCTACGATGGCCCATAAAAACATTCTTTTTAGAATGCTTCAGCCTCAGCACCTGCGTGTCATCTTCACAGATAGGGCACGCTTTTGCCCCTTTAGTACTATAACCCGACAAATTTCCGTATGCGGAGAAATCATTTACGGTGCAAAATACCATAGCCCGCAATTTAAATACCTCTTTACTGTACGCATCCCACATCGAGACGCCATCCTTCCATAATTTTTGGAGGTCCTCAATTAATGGTGCGAGATACACATCTATGTCATTCCCGGGCTGTCTGGGTCCTTGGATCAATAATGACATCATTATATACTTGCGTTTCATGCACAACCATGGAGGCAGATTGTAGATAGATAACAGAACTGGCCAAGTACTGTACCGACTGCTCATGCTTCCAAACGGACTCATTCCGTCTGTGCTTACCACAATTCTGAGGTTTCTCGGGTCGGAACCAAATTCTTTGAAGTGTCTATCGATGTTCCTCTATTGGGGAGAATCAGCCGGGTGTTTTAGTTTTCCGTCCTTTTTACGCTCTTCTTCATGCCAGCGCAATAATTTGGCATCTTTGGTATTTGCAAAAAGCCGTTTGAATATTGGAATTATCGGCAAGTACCACAGCACCTTTGCCGGAGGCCGGCTCTTTTTTTCTTCATTGTTAAATTCATCAGTGTCACCGCCCTTACGTTTATACCGTGAAACACCGCATTTAGGACATGCATGCATGGCCTCGTACTCTTTACGATATAATACACGGCCATTCGGACATGCATGTATTCTTTCTATCTTCAAACCCACTAGACAGATTAATTTTTTGGCCCGATAAATTGTACAGGGTAACTCGTTATCCGGGAGCATTTCTCGTAAAAGCTGTAATAAGGACGTGAAACTCTTATCGCTCCAACCATGTTCTGCTTTTAATTTCAATAATTTCAACACAGCTGACAATTTTGTAAATTTCGTACACTCAGGATACAACGGCTTTTTGGATTCATTTTTCAAATACTCAAATTTACCATAATATTTATCACCAATTTCATCTCCGACATCACGCAACATTTCCTCTAGATTGTCATTGTACTCGTGTTCTACATTTTCATCAATATTCATTGTTATCTCGTCATCGTCGCTGCATTTGAATCCAACATTATCAAAATTATCAAAATTTTCGAGATTCTCATAATTATCATCATCGTTGCAATCAAGTTCATAATTATAAAAAAATCCTACATTCTCATCATTATCTTCACAATTTCTATTGGTACCACTACTTTCTCCAATTTTCTCGCCATGCATGAACCAACATGTATATCTTTCCTTAAATCCCCGACAAATCAAATGAGCTCTAATTACTTCCGAGTCCCCAAATCCTACACAATTTTTACAATCCCTACAAGGACACAAAATATTGGCATCCCTTTTATCCACTCTATAACTCTCCACAAATTGTAAAAACTCTTCAACGCGAACCAAATATTCTTCACTATCTCGTCGCAATTCATACATCCAACTCGATCCATCTATAAATTAAATTTAAAAAATGATTTCAATTAATTAATCATGGTGCATGTTCGACATATATATAGCTTTGGACGAATTAATTATTGGCTTACAAAAGGCCGGTTTACAATCCTAACCCACCTTTTGAATATTGTGCCTCATATGTGAATACATGTTAGCGGAATTTAATTAGTATTTGAGAAAAATTCGGCAGCATTTCCCCTTAACTCCCCAAGTATGCGTAAAGACCACATACTCGTAGGAGTAATAAGGAGAAATACTGTCGAACTTTTCTCAAATACTAATTAAACCCCGCTAACATGTGTTCACATCCTAAATGAGACACAATATTCAAATAGCAGTCCCAAACCAGGGACTGTTCAAAATTAATCCCTATTGGATTAATTTTGAACGGGCATGGACCTAAAATCATATTAATAGGTCGGTTATTGGACAACAATACACTAATTATTCTAATTAACAAATTAAAACAACCATGCATGCATCAATTAATCAAACCCTAAATCATAAATGTGCAATAATATAATCAGAAAATAACAGAAAAAAAACAAACAATTACTAATAACTTGAGTAATTAAGAGAGAGAGAGCAATTACTAACTTGAGTAAGAGAGAGAGAAGAAAATCACACCAAAATCAGCTATCTCAGATTCCAGCGGTGCACAAATCAGCTTCCAGCCAATCCAGAGGAGAGAGAGTGATCAAAACAGCGCTGGAAGGGGAGGCTTACCGCGTTAAAACCCTAAAAAGAACTTTCCTACACGGATTTATAGGTACAAATCCGTGTAGCTCTCTTAAATTATGTACACGGATATTATAATTGAAAACCGTGTGTAAAAAATGTTTCCTACACGGATATAAAAGTAATAATCCGTGTAGCTCTCTCAAGTATTATACACGGTTATTTATTCTAATATCCGTGTATAAAGAATTAATTAACACACGGAGTCCGATTGGGGTGTTATTATCCGTGTATAATTCCTTGGGCACCAGATGAATCCGATTTTATACACGTTTTTTTAAAAAATGGGGCAAATCCGTGTATAAGGTACAGTGTAGGAAGACGTTTTTTGTAGTAGTGATAGTTTGCCTCTATTCTCTATATTTAATTAGTCCATTTTTATCTTTCTTTCTGTCTGTTTGTACGTGTTGCCTGGTTGTCCACATTGTACAATCTTTTTTCTTGTTTAGGCTTCCTTCTTGCCTTACGACTTCACTCCAGTGATCGAGTTTGAACTTTATTGGATTTTGATCCCAGTTTTAACTAGGAACGCCACTTTAACGCTCTCTGCATCATCTTTCTCTCACGAGTTTGTATAGTCAGAGAGTGCTTTTGAACAGGTGAAGAATAATTACTAATTCGGATTAGCTCTATTTCGAACAACAACTCTCTACTTGAATTTTGGAAATATAATTGGAATTAAAATTCATTTGTTTTTCTGATTTGGCCCATTTTTTTTTAATTCTTCCAGCAATTTAGGATTCTTAATTTACGTAACATAATTCTGTATTTATTTTAAGTGAAAAACTGTATATGAAAATCTGATCCATCCTGCTTAAAATCCTCTGAATTATTACAATGTTTTAATCTGGACCCTTAATGCCTTATAGAAATTAGAGTAGCATGACACGTGGCATATCCTGCTTGGGTACTTTTCTTACGTAATATTTGCATCCAGCATCTCGGAAGAATACAAAGGCGAGACAGCTATTAGTTCACGTTTTAGTATGCCTGTACTTTATGAATTAATGCCTTAATCTTGTTATCAATTTACATTGTGTCCTATATAATATTTTTTGTCAACTTGTGTTTTAATGTGGCATGTGTCACATGTTTAGCACATGTTGTGTATAATTGTGACAACTTTTTTTAGAACTATACATGAAAGTTTCTTCTTGAGAAACTATTTATAAACTCTATGATGGCTCAATAATTAGATCAAATTAGTTTTCCTTTTTAAGATTAATAGAAACCCAAAAATTAATTTCAGGAATGTGAGAATTTATATACTTTATAGACTTTAATTTCTAAAAAATGATTAACAGTTATTTAGAAACTCATTTGAGTTGCTGGGATGTAGATGATCTAATATATTTGAATAGTCAAGGAGGCCATGTAGGTGGTTGGTCGAAACTCGAAATGCCATAGGAAAAATCTCGGCTAACAAATTTTACCACTTGGAACATAAAATGTTTCATTTAACTTTTTAAATTGAAAAGAGAGTTTGTCCTCTTTTCTTATCAAAATCTTTTTATTTTAAATAATGAGAGAGGAATTTACGGTACAATATAATCCAATTTATTTTTTTGCTAATTAAATAGTAAACCACATAATTTTTAAATAAACAGACCAAAGGAGGCCCGATTCAGCCCAACTCATTTAGATAATTAATACTGAAGCCCATATATTTATCCCTAAAATTTAATAAAACTTGCAGCCTAAATTAGTTAAAGTTGTAGTCTAATCTACTTAAAATTTGCAGTCCAATTTAGCTCCCCTGTAAAAACGGCCCTCTGGGTCGCATCAGTTCCCATCTGATGCGTTTCCCCACTAGACTCCCCACTCCAATTTACTTCTTTATCTATTAATATATTATTGATCTCAATCATATCATAATCTCATCTAAATAAAAGAATTAAATAATAAAAGTATTTATTATTTATGAACGATATTAATTAAAGATAGTAATTAAATAAATTAGGTTCAAGACTAGAGATTGAAGATAGTGACGAACGTGCAAAGTGTGCACTAGGAACCTGAAGAATTGAAGGTGCGGTGTATTCCTCTGATAGTTGTTAAATTACTTTACCATTTGCTATAGAATTTATTTATTTACTGTTGATAATCAAATTATACATGTTAAATTGAACAATCCGGTTTAGTTTGTTTAGACCACTAGTAAATGTGATACAAAGATAGAAGCATATCGTGATGTCCCTAACACCTTGTTTGGATGGAGAGCACAAGAAGGGAGGGAATGGAAAGAAAAAAACAAAATTCTCCTGAAACATGTTTAGCTGAAAAAATTAGTCGGAGGTGAAAGGTACAGGAGATGAAAGATTTACCCTTGCATAATTATAACCAATAGAATTGATTTTCCTGCCAATTTGGAGTGTAATGGATGGAAAGAAATATTGTTGCAAATATTTTAAGAAAAAATAACACAAATGCACAATCCTATATCTTACATATATAATTTGCATTCGAGTTTCTCTATCACAAACCTACAATAGCCACCAAAATTTCTCATTAGCCTTCTTAATTTTAATTAACTAAATAAGAAAAACACCGAAAGGAAAGTTAAATTTATTTTCCTCATTAATCATCCAAACATGATGATGTTCAATATGTTAATTTTCCTTTCTATTATTCACCTCTCTTCCCTTCCTCTACTTTCCATCCAAATAAGGTGTGATGACGTGTGTGTGTGGGTGGGGGGGGGTTGAATATGGTGACTATTAATATTTAAAAAAAAAATTCAATTTGATTGATTAAAATTAAAAAATCTCAAGTGTGAATTAGAAAAGTTAAGAGAACTTGACACAAGATATGTTTATGATGCGTTTTTCTTTACCCAATGAGAAAGTAATATAAGGTGGAACCGGTGAGACCCCATAAACTCCGGGAAGTCACATGGCCCAATATGCGAGCATTAAAGGCTCTAGTGTTCGACAAGAGATCTCACACAAATCAATCTAATCCTAATCTTAATTGAGTATGGTGAAGTACGCTTCAGATTGTTGTAAATTTATTGAAGTTAAAGCACAAGCAACAATAGTGATAGCAGGCCCTTTTTGCTGTGAGAGTCTATGCACGTACGTTGAATCTTTAATCCCATGCGGAAGCTCAGCATGGCTTTGTCATGTTCTGCTTTGATGTTAGTTCCTTCCATAAAGAAGTCTTCTAGGAAGAGGAAGAGACATGGGGCTTGTCCTTCCACTCCGGAGGTAGCTGATTTTCCAGGTATGTAAATTCTTATATCTCCCCTTTTGTTTCTAGCAGTCTTCTCTGACTTTACATTCGTCAAGTACTAAGATCAAAGGAGATATCACATTGCGGCAACTGGAGGAGTTAACCATGAATTTTAACTATCAAAATTCATTGTTCTTTATGTAGAATTTAACCATGAATTTTATTTCATAAAAAGAACAATGTATTACAGTGATATTTCAAGAAAAGTGAGTAATTAGGATTTCATATTCACCCTGAATGCAAAGAATTACTATTGATAAACTCTTCATGTTATTCCCTAATAATTTTAGGGTTCAACAAATGCCCCCCACGAAGACAAGTTGTAAATAGCTAGATTAAGTAATTTGCCATGCTGCCCCACCATTAATCTGTAGAGGTTCCACAATATCCCTCAGCTAATTTGAACCGTTGTGTATGTGTTATGGTTCAAGTACTAAGATCTTGCTCTGTAGCGTAGACTTTGGAGACTATCTTGTTATCTGCAACCATGTTTGGGAGTAGAGGTACACATTTCCGAGCGATTGTATGTGTCCTTGAGTAATTTTTTATTTTTTTTTAAAAAGGCCTAAGCCCGTTTCTTTGCCATGAAACATAGAGTTTGTACAAAATAACAAAAGTAACTAAGAGATAGCTAAACACATAATGCAGCACAAAAGCCCTAACATCAGGGTCCACCATTACTGCCAAAATATCACCAAGTATTAAACTTGCATAAGTGAAACTGAAACACTAGGAGCCGACTAATGCCTCAAGCTAAACTAAAATAGATATTATTCAGAATCATCAGAAAGCCATGTCAGCATCCTTTCTGTGTCAGGGTTGGCCATTTGCAGAGGGACTTCATCGACATCCTTAGGCAGCCAGTCCTGCACTGCAGTTTGCATTTCCACTGAAAGTTGTCCTGTCCAATATACAACAATAGAGATAATGGTTAATATTACATTGCGCCAAGAATGAACTATTGAGTTTTGGAAACAAAGATCATTGCTTTTTTTCCAGATACACCATATCAATGCACTGACAGCCAACAAAAAAGCTTTTCTATTCAGCTTATTTAGTGTTAAAGAAAATTGCACCACATCTTGTATGCAGTGCCAGTTTTGGCTGATATCCTGACAATGACCCATATAAAACCAAATGGATTTGGCAAAGTAACATTGAAAAAAAAGATGGTCAGAATCCTCAGGAGAGGAACAGAATTGGCAAGTAGTGTCTCCATGCCACCCTTTTTCCTGCAATTTAAGTTTGGTTAGAATTTTGTTCTTAGTCATCAGCCACATAAAAGCTCGTATCTTGGGTGGAACAGGCAATTTCCACCACAGAAAAGGTTTGAGAACTTGGACTCCAGGGAAGTTAAAGAAAAGGTACATAGATTTAATAGTATATATGCCTTAGAATCCCATTGCCATGCTAGTAAATCTATATCATGAGTAAAGGATGTGTTGCTGATAATAACCATAATCTGGTGCCATTCCTGCAATAAAATACCTCCCAATCCCCTACGAAATTTTAAGCACTGCCCTTGAGAAGCAACCACCTCCTGTACAGATACATTGGGGGTACAACATATCGCAAATAATTGTGGGAAAGCAATTTTTAGAGAGCAGTTCTGATACTAGATGTCAAACCAAAATTGTACCCTGCCCTCCCTGCCAAGTACATGGGTAATACCAAGGTTACACAAACGAGAGATCTGCATGACTGCCTTCCTGAAAGGGGAAGGGGGAATAGGAAGTAACAGGTTAGCTTGCAACACCTGTTTCCAAAGGGTGGAGTGAGTGGGGTCTTTAAACCTCCACCACCATTTAGTTAATAAGGCCTGATTCATTTGTTGCATATCTAGGATACCCATACCACCAAATTGTTTGGCTACACACATTTCCTGCCAACTCATAATAAGCATACTTTCTTTTGGACTGGGTGCCTTGCCACAAGAACCTTCTTCTTATTTTATCAATTTCCTCTAACACTTTCTGAGGTAATTTGTACAAGGACAAAGTATAGAGAGGTACTGCTGAAAAGCACAGAATTCAGTAGGGTGATCCGACCTCCTAGTGACAAAGATTGCCCTTTCCAACCTTGTAATTTTTGTCGAAATTTATCAAGGAGGAAACCCCAATCTTTGACCCTAAGGGGTGAGTCAAAAAGAGGGACACCTAGGTATTTAAAAGGAAATTTGGATAATTGACATTTAAAAATAGTAGCTAAAGAAAGAGCTTCTTCCTTTGTAACATTGATTGGGTAAAGTTCAGTTTTATGAAAATTCATTTTAATGCCAGAAATAACTTCAAACATAAGCATTGTCCACCAAGCTCTTTCTATATTATGAGGATCAGCATATAAGAACAGAATTGTATCATCTGCATAATGACAATTGGTAATAGAAAACTGTTGATCACAAGGTGGACCCAGCCCAATAATAGAGCCTCTATGTCTGCCAATTTGAAACAATTTACTGAGGGAGTTAGCAGCAAGGTTAAAAAGATAAGGTGACAGAGGGTCACCTTGCTTGACCCCTCTTTTACAAAAAAAAAGTAGGGTGTGAGTTCTCCATTAATACTTACACATGACTGGGAGCTCACAAGCCATTTGGCTATCCAGGAGATCCAACTGTCACTAAATCCTCTATTAGCCATCACTTGGAGTAAGTAGTTCCAGTTGATTTTGTCATAAGCTTTTTCAAAATCAACTTTAACTACCACCTCTTTCTGTTGAGTCTGTTTACAATGATGGATGATTTCATGACTAAGAACAATATTATCTAGTATATATCTGCCTTTGAGGAGGGCAGATTGGTGGTGATCAATAAGCCTCTGTAAAATAGGCTCAATTCTAGAAGTTAAAATCTTTGAAATGATTTTAAAGCTACAATTAACTAGGCTGATGGGTCTGAATTTTTTAATGAGCTGTGCATTAGGTTCTTTTGGGATCAGACAAATAATAGATTTATTAATAAATTGAAGGTCAAGAGTCCCACACTGAAACTGATGACATAATTGAATCAAGTCATCCTTGATTGTGTCCCAAAAGAATTGATAAAATTTGAAAGTCAGACCATCAGGGCCTGGAGCACCTAAAGGGTAAGAGTCAAAAACTGCATGATGATCCTTCTGAATATAACAAATTAACATTGCACCCCTTTATTTTGCATATAGGTCCCTGTCAAATAAAATGTCTTCAAAATAGCCCTTTAAAGCCCAATATTCAAATCAAACCCTATACAAAGTCCAAATTACATGTCAAGCCCTTCCAAAAATTATAAACAAGTCCCTGGAATCATAAAAATATATACAAACAAGTCCTTTTCAACCATAACTCCTTCATATCAAATCCAAATTGACTCAAACCAATTATAAATGACTTCAAATTCAATTCTCTATCAATCTAAACCAAATCAAACATATCCAAACTTAAGCCATAACATGAAATGACCAAAATGCCCTTTCCATAATAAGAATGTCATAATTTCGTAATAAAGTTATAAAATTCTCAAAATATATTATGCATCTCATATGATAATCAAAATGACAAATGTGTATAAACTTTCATGACATTATAAAATGACCAAAATACCCTTCTTTGTATATACATCATGATTTCTCAAGTGAATATGACCGTAGTAGCATACATATACATATATATGCACACATACACATACACATGACCATATAGATGTCCAAAACAAGTGGGAACCAAACCACATGATCATATATGATAATACATGAGCCCCCTTTAGCCCCATTACTCAGTTCATACCAAATAGACACAAATCCTGGAATGAACGAGATATTTAGTTAGACTTGAAAGGTCTTTCTGATGTAATTAGCGGCAGGGACTTGCACCTGTTGGGAGTTAAACGTCTCCACAATTAAATAATAAAACCTTGACTGACTGATCATGAATGTAGGTCTGGTTAAAGGTGAACCAGAAGGGATGCAGGGAGATATCAAATAATGCCCCGAGTTCGGTGCCCTACTCATGTTTGTTTGGAAACTAGAGCACTGAGCCCATGCGGGACCATTACCTCATTAAATATATCCGCATCTTTAGCTAACCTAACTATGCAACTTTCTGCGCCCTACAAAATGATACCTACATGATACCTAATGCTTGTACTATATTGTATTAGTGGATTTTATTTTTATTTATAATCATTTGTTTAAATAGAAATTGTTGATAAATTATTTTTTTATCAATTTTTCTCTATTTTTCTAGTATAAAACGAGTTTCTGGCAAAAAAGTCTGAGTTTCTGATCTGATTCGGCTGATTCCGATTGATTCACCCAATTCGGATCCCCCGGTCAAAAGACTGATTCTGATTTTTCCTTCTATGTTCATAATGTCTAGACTTATTGTACCGTTGGTACCTAACATTGGTATGTAATGATAACTTCCTATTATTTTCCTATTTTACAATTTAACCCCTCTAACTATTTATATGCTCAACAGGATGGCCGGTTACAGCTGTAGCGGTAAAGACTTGAGAGCTGAGACCCATTCACATTCTTATCTACTACCTGATGCTCATTCACACTATGATGTACGTCCTGGTTTACTGTAACTTCTCTATTTGAGAGGAGAAAGTTAACACCTGAAAGAATTGTTCCATCGCCATAGGCAGAGCCCTGAGAAAGAGTAATGCGAAGAGCCGAAGACGCCATTGTGCCATCCTAGTGTATGTTGTAGCTCATTTTTTAGCACGCTTCTCTTTCCTTTAAACATTGTTTATATCTAAATTTCTCCGAAACGTGTATGATGTGCCATTTACAATTAGTGTTTTTGTAGTAGTGACGAAAGTATGTTTTTTATTCTTATTTTGTTTCATGCTATGGAAAAAATTACGGCATATTGCTGATAACTGATGACTAACCAAACTATGAAATTTTCCAATGCCTAATTAAGTACTTACAGAAAAATATTGTTTTCCTATTTAAATTAGTAAAAGTTCTGTAAAACTCAGGACAAAATCATATTTGTCCCGTCATAATAGTTTAAAATTTCACAAAGGAAAAAAAAAATTAATTTATGACAAAGTCCTACCAACAACCAAACACGTAACAAAAATGATCCACAATGTCATAAATAAAAGAACATTAAGATAAAAAATGGTTGATGTTGGGATAAGCTCATCAATAATGCACTGCTTTGTGCTACTATGCAAAAGATTTAAGAGAGAATAATATTTATAGCAATACAACATACGTAAAATAAGTACCCACAACTTTGCAAAATTAAGCACCCAGTACAAAATTCTAAACTTAATACGCACTACTTATCCTCCTATTACAAGAAGTCTCCAAAATAGAAAAACTATCGCACCTATCCTGCTATTACAAACATTACCTACATGCCTAATTATAGAACCCACTAACACCTACACGCTCCTAGATAGCACTCTAAATATAAAGAGCTAATTTTGGAGCAACTCTCAACAGAACTCTAAATATTGAAAGCTAATTTTGGATAAACTTTCAACAGATATTTATGAACATTAATTATTCTAGTAAAACAAGACAGACATTGATAGAGAATGCCAAGGAACTTGCTTAGATCTACAGTTTAGCCAGACCAAAAATGAGCAGGAATGTCACGGCATATGCTGCCAGTAAATGTTTCCAATGATCGGAGGTAGAATTCATGTATCTGACGCCAGTAAGAGAAGTAATAGCAAGGACACTAATGGCTGTAGGCAAACAATCTGAAGCAAGCGTCAGATACAACCCCAATCCAAATGCCACAATCAAACTATTTGCTGCCAAAAAAAAATATCTATTGCAATTTTGACAGCTTTGGCTCCTGGTTGACCTGCCACTTCTATCTTAAAAACTTCAAATAAACAAATGAATCGGAATGCAAATGCCAAGGTGTTTGCCATAATAAAGGCTCGGAACATGTAGTTCTTAGCTAGAACTGGTGTACCTTCGTCCTGTTTATAACCTCCAGGGATTGTGAAAGCGGCAGCAAATGATACAGTTATGACAAGTACCGAGCTTAGTCCAATGACTTCAGTTCTCTCCCGTTTATTTGATAATAATTGTTGCATTACATTGTCAGAAGAGATGGGAGATAACCTATCAATATGAATAGTAAACGCTTGGGAATCATCAACCTGTAGGAGACAACAAAAGTGTCTGTTATAGTAATATATTTATATTAACCAAGAGAACTCACCAGTACCAACAGTTCAAATGAAGAATGATTAAAAGCATGTCAATTTTAAATTAATTTTTTACATATCATAGATTGACCTGTTGTACACTTGTACTATTTTGGCAGCACGATTTGCTGACAAATTTATCCGAAAATATATATTTTTTCTTATGCCTCAGATCAAAAGTACATGTAGAATTTGGGAATAGGATGAGCATTCAATCGCATTGGTGTTGACATTGAAGCCATTATGTATTACCTAATTGCTAATTAGCTATTATGTATTTTGCGTGCTTTGTAGTTCAGTAGTTGGTAGCAGCACAAGAAAGTAAAATTAACAAAACATAAATTTCTGACGTGTTTGTTAGTTTAAGCAATATACTTCAGTAGCTCCTCTCAGTTGCCTCACGAAAAGGTCGACTGGGGTTAATCCTTTTTTTTTTTACTATCTTGACCTTAATTATCTGATATGTTGATGAAAGGAGGGCGGTAAGTAGGGGGTGTCAATCCCTATGAAACGGATCGGATAGAAGCATTTTCATACCCTTATCTGATATGTTGATGAAAGAAAATTTTAGACTTAACCTACTCGATAAACTAAACGAAAAGAACTTAACCTTACCTATATTATCGAATATGATATGGGTTGGATAAACGGGAAAACAGTGGCATTGAATAGATATATACATAGCTTGCAAAATCAGAATATGAATCAATTATTTGATCGTGAAATCAAAATCGGAATTGGACGAATTGGTCGGGTCGAATTGGAAATTCCGATCTTTTTGGCAGAAACTTGTTTTGTACTAATAATTAGTAAAAAAGTTTTAAAAAAAAATTATATGTTAAAACTTATATTGAAATAAAATATTACACACAAATAATTTATTGATATAATATATTACAATTAAAACAAACTCCAAAAAATAATTAGTACAATTTAGAGTCCTAAAGTACAATTGATAGGGTTATTATGAAAATTTTGTAATGAAAAAAAAATTGTGTCCGGATGATCCCAATATGGGGTTAGTCCTATATATATATATATAAAAGCAAGCAATACTTTGATAAATATTACCTCATTTTCTGTTTGTTCTTCCGGCACTCTGAGTAAGACTATGTTGCCCTTTATTGCTGCCTTGAAAAGACCAACAGGTACAGGTGGGCCTGTTTCAGGCGCCATTTCAATTTCAGATCCGACGTTTTGCTGCGATGACATTGTCACTACTACGACGTTTAGCTTGATTTGCTCTTAATTAGTACTCTTTATCTCCTAGCAGGATAGATTGTTGCGGGAAGATTTAATTAGTTGTCGGAAAACGCTTGGGCAGCACATGGCGGGTTCGACTCATATATATAATAAATTCTTTTACAATGGAGGCTGTCAGGCTGCGGCATAGTCCCCATAAAAGGCGCACATGGCAGCCTCTTTATTTATTATTATTTTTTTTTGCGCCTCTACCGATACTCTCATTCTAATTTTCTAATAATAATAATTAAAAAAATTCATATATCAAATTAAAATCGGCAGAAATTATATATATATATATATATATATATATATATATATATATATAAAATCTCTACATTAAAAAAATATATTTTTTCTGATATTATGTAAATTACTAAATTAATAAATCAATGCTGAAAAATTATCCACATTAGTGTATTTTTTCAAGCTCTTAATATTAATTAAAAAATTGAAAATGTGCATGAAGAAAACATTAAATCATATCTAACTGTTTTATTTTAATATATTAGAAATAAAGCCATGTGAATCATTCTTAATTCTTGGATATTACAATTAGATGATATTATTAATATTATGAACGAACGAAATAAAATCTTTCTTCAGAAAAAAAAATTGTGCGTATAATCCAAATTGACTAAAAAAAATTGTACATGGATGAGGAACTGTGTCTATATAGAATTAACATACACGGTTCCTACAAAGGAACCGTGTCGGATCTCTAAGAGTTAATCATGTATATAGCAAGGGTTATATGTATGATTCTTACAAAGTAACTGTGTATGATTTTTGAAAATTAGGTTGTTGTTTTTTTTATAAACGGTGTTTGTCATCCTTCGTACATTCTTTATTTAATATCCGCGTGTGATTTATACATATGTTTTTCATATTCGATTTGTAATGGGCTAGCATCTCTATAGCTAGACATTAAACATACATCCATAATACAAGAAATATTGAGCATTTTGCAACATAGAGAAAAACAATATTCATTGAACATAAATAAACAGTTATTATATGTCAACAACTAATCAACATTCATGTACAGTTTTTGTAGAATCAATATTCATTTTTTATAACATGTTTAATTTATGAGTTGTGCTTGCTTAAATTTATACAACTAATATGTTTTATCTGTAGATGTTCAGCTTGTCATTTCAAGACAAACATGAATCAAGAATGTACATTGACTTCAACAATATTGTGGGTCTCAAAGAACGTCCATGTGATGTTTCACCTGATTGGTTTACTTGGGCTAAATTGATGTATATTCTCTTTCATATAAATCTTTAAAACCGCAACTCAGTCCTGCTAGTCAAACGGATCGAATACATTCATTTGGTGAAGCCAGTGACAATTCCTGGTCAATAATTTGTCTTGAAATGATAACCACATCCTTCTATAGTTAAAACATGTTAATTATAAAAATATAAGCAAAACATACCTCATAAATTAAATAACTTACAAAAAAAAAAACAGAGAGAACATAACAATTTGGTTTTGCACAAAAATATCCAAAATTTGTAGAACAAAAGAAAGAACTATTTAACAAAATCATACAATTATCCTCCTAAGTTTACAAACCTCCGAATCGACAATTTGATTCCCCACAAAAAAATTGAAAACCGCACCAAGAATAAAACCTTGTGTATACTCTGATAGTGTTAGTGTCCTAGATGAAATGTTTTACTTGATGATATTGTTCATAGAATGATTGACTTGTTCAATTTGTTGCCTGGAGTTTAAATTACTTAATAGTTCATTCAGAGTTGAGGACACCGAATTGTGAAGCACTATGATTACATAACTAATAAATTCTAAAGGATCTCTGATCGAGGTAATTAGCAAGTAAAACTATTAACATATGAAGATCAGCGTGAGGATTAAATGTGTGATCTGGTTTCACAAATCCCACAAATTCTTGGGGAATCGGTTTCCCAGGGATGCATATCTAGTGAATATGTCATTGGATTAACCAAACATTAACATTATGTGGAATTTATATTTGTGCCATTAATGTTAATGTGGTGTTGTTGCCTTATGTTTGAGACATTCGATTTTGTTGCATTGGAAGTGTTTATATGTGGTGTTGTCTAACAGTTCTTGTAACTTCGAGTTAAAAGGACAGCTATTAATTATATACATGACTTATGTCCAAGAAGTTCACAAATGTCAAAAAGACTAATTTTCCTCGCATACATATTTGGTGAAATACATTGTGAGTGAAGATATCTTAAGGTTCCTTAATAGAGTGAAATTATATATACGCAATATGATCCTGGTTTGAATCGTAATTATAATTTATCTTGTAGATTAAGAAACATATATAATGGATAAAAATACATGAATAACATAGTCGTGGCTTGCACTTATCATTAGAGATATCATGAAATATGGAAACAACACATGCAGCATTTAAGTATTATTTGTATTGGATCGCGATATTTTATGGATACATATCATCTGTATCGATAGTGCAGTCTTGATGTATTATGTTAGATGTCAAACATGACTACTGGAATTGGTATTTCATTGCCAACACGATACAAATCCAAATTGGTCACACTAGCAGAGTCTCTAGTTGAGATATCACAAAGTATACGTGATACTGATGATTATGTTGGACATAATATAACATTCATTAGGCACATTGAAGGTGACGAATGTTGATTGAATGCATGTGGGCGTACAGTGATTGTACAATAGATGACTTAATTAAATGAGCAGGTGTCAATTTGAGTCCTGAATTCTTAGTACTATGGTAATTTGAGATGCACAATAAGGTATAGAATTCCAATACGATATTTATAGATATGTGGACCGCATAAATTGGACTTGAAGATCCAACATTATGACCAAAACAAGGAAGTTTGACTTGAATCAAAAGTGGTCAATTGTGTGTTTGACCTAATAGATGATAATTGTTTTTACGTCGTCAACATAATGAAGAGGAGAGAGTTTGATTGGGAGAGAAGGCTTAGACTTGATCAAATGTGAACCACGTGAACCATATTGAGTAGACCATTCGTCTATTGGACACATGAGCCATATTACTATTGTGTTCTTTTAATATTGAATCTCATCCATTAATTGAAAGGACGAAATTGTAAGTTTCATTGGGGACTCTGCCTATTTAAATCCATGTGCGCTTTCATTTTGATCTAATTAATTCATTATATGAAGATCCATTTTCTCAGTTCTAATTTTAAATCTAGATCTTTATCTAGATTTATTCTCTCTCTCTCACTCACCTCTCCACACATTATTTGGCTGAATCGAAGGAAGAGGGTCACCGCCTCCATCGTGAGACGCTGCATCCCTCCTCCCCATCGGTCTACCCGGCCCGCTGCTTCATCGCTGCCGATCAGGTTTTAGCTGAGCAGTTACCACCTCTTGTCGATCTGGATCAGGTCATACCTAATTGATTTGGCCGATCCGGTCAAAAGCCTGGCCGAGCCACGCTCAACTGCGTCCTCAGAAAAAAGTGTCACTGAAATAAATTCAGGATTACCCGCCTTGTTTTGTCAAATGTTGTTCATACTCAACCGTTGGATAAGTAGCTAATGGTTTTATCCGTGAAATTATCTCCTATATAAAATAACGTACATGACCTGTCAGGCTATTACGCGGATTGTATTTTTTATTTTTTTTATGAACATTGATGCATGTAGGCATTACTATGCCGTTTGCATAATTTAAGAATTTTGATGGGTGAAAAATAGTTACTAACTCGAGTTGGCACTATTTTGAACTACTACTATCCATTTTGATGTGTTTGAGTTAGTAAATATAGACACTATTCGACTAATCTAACAAAATATCGAGTTAGCTCATTTATCATTTTTGAGGTAACTCACCATTCACATTATATAATCCACCTCTCCATCCAAATGCATCCTGAGATAAATGAAAATTTTAATTTATTTACAGGTAGGTCATATTTAGCTCGGTCAGGATTTTTCATAGATCAATTCAAAATTTGAGATATGATCAGGATATGCGAATTCTCCCTTCTCATCCTTTCTTAAATTGATATTATAAATTGCAATGAAATAATGATTCAATAGATAACTTCGAACCTAGATTTGAGAACCACAAGAATATAAAACATATGTGTGAACAGTTTCCCATAAATTGGAAATGCTGAAATCAATGTGATATGAAATCTACATACAGTACATTCAAGGGGCCGCAAAATAATATATATGAATATATATATTCCATGCCTTCATTCATCAACCTAAAAGTAAAAAGTAGCTAGGGATTTAATTATGACCATTCACTAAGCACTTTTTCTAAATCTACCTTATCATCTCGAAATGCTTCTTGTTTTACCAGTCGTAGAAGTTATACTAGTGAATGTAGCTATTATCAAACCTGTAACGATGCACCAAGATATATATTACATGTCATGTTTTATCAATAGAGAAAAATATTTATACATGTTGCGTCATGAACGTTCTTGTCCAACAATGTTTGAAATAGACATCAAAATAAGTAAGAGAACGAAATGGCTGGATTAGACGTATTTAGATATGTCAAATTTTATTGTGCTATATTTATTTAATTTTATATGTTTTTTCTATAAAATGTGTTTTCATTGTTTAAGTATAATTATATATATTTTTTAAAAATGGATACATATGCATAAAATTGATTTGTTCCTTCAAGCAATTTAGGATTATTAATTTACGTAACATAATTCTTATTTATTTTGAGTGAAATACTGTATAACAGAATTGGACCCATCCCGCTTGAAATCCTCTAAATAAGAATGTTTTAATTTGGACCCTTAAGTAATTTAGGGACTTTTCGGTAAATAAATAGAATATTGAAAAACTGAAAAAGAGAAGAGGCTTCTATTCGATACAATTACAATTATGTTGGGAACATTTGGAATAATGGAAGAGTGAAATTGAGTCAATTATCACATGTGAAAAAGTCAATATTCCCCAATTTCACCTCAACCATAGGATAGTGGGATGGAATAGAGATAGGCTAAAGTGCAAAAGAGAAAAATTTGACTGCTTATTTTTATTCCAATTCATTTTTTTTCAATTTTTTTCTATTCCATTAAATACCACTCATGTTTAGTTATTATTCCTTCACAATTTCACTTTTTTTGCATGACACGTGGGATAGCATGCATGTACTTTATTATGTGCATACAGCACATCGGAAGAATTAAAAGGCTAGACAGCTATTGGTTCACGGTATAGCATGCCTGTACTTTATTAATAGCTGAATCACGTTATCATCAATTTACATTGTGTTTTTTTTTTTTTTGGAGGTTGGTAGCAACCTGCCAACAATCAATTTGCATTGTTTCTATAGGACATTGTCCTATCTAATAATTTTGTGTAATACAACCAAATTATCATTATAATTATATATACTCGGCTCAATTGGAGAAAATAAAGTGTCACAAATTTTGTTCACTTGTGTTTTTATGTGTCAGTTGTCACATATTTAGCACATGTTGTATATGATAGTGACAACTTTTTTTTGAATCAGATGCAGTATTATATAAAATTACGTGACCAGTCAAGCTGTCATGTGGATTGTATTTTTTTTTCTTTTATGAACATTGATGCTCGTAGGCAATGCATGAATTGTTTTCGGGATAAGAAAAAAGTGATTTTGTGCTTGTTTTCTCCGAAAGCAGTGCCCTCTATATACAATTCTACCGAAAGCCATGCCTATTGTGGAGCTAATCATATGCATTACTCAATATAAAGATTATACGCCGTTTGCATAATTTATGAATTCTGAAATGATGATTACTTTTATGTAATACTGTATACGTACAACTCTGGAACGAACAATTTGTAACAACTAGCTAGAAATGGCTAGTTTCAATGAAGTTTCTCCTTTCTCTCGTTAATTACCAATATTATTTCTTTCTATGCTCATAGTTTGCCTCTATTCTCTATATTTAATTAGTCCATTTTTATCTTTTCTTACCTTTTTTATGTACGGTGTTGGTTGTCCACATTATGTACAAGTAAGTGTGGACTTTATTGAATTTTCATTCCCGGTTTTACGTACAGATCCAGCTCCTCCCAAGTACCGTAGAGGATCTTGCTTATTTTACGGTTTGAGATTAAATCTCAACATGTTTAGAATTCGGGCAAGTGCAGGGATAGTATTATTCAGCTTTGCGAATCGTGTCAAGTTAAAAAGGATGGTCCCGATCCGTTAATTGTAAAAGATTCCCTTCTCAGGTAATGGAGAGGATGTTGTTCACGTTTTTACTAGGAACTCAAATTTAAAAAAAAAATATGGATATCCATAAAATTGGAAATAAAATTGATTTGTTTTTCTGGTTTGGACCTTTTTTTTTTTTTAATTCCTTCCAGCAATTTACGATTCTTAATTTACGTGACATAATTCTGTATATATTTTGAGTGAAAAAAACTGTATAAGGAAATCTGATCCATCCGGCTTAAAATCCTCTGAATAAGAATGTTTTAATCTGGACCCTTAATCCCTTATACAAAATAGTAGCATGACACGTGGTATATCCTGATTGGTTACTTTTCTTCGTAATATGTGCATACAGCACATCCAAAGAATATAATCAAAAGGCGATAGAGCTATTAGTTCACGGTATAGCATGCCTGTGTTTATTATATAATAATCCTGAATCACGTTATCAATTTACATTGTGTCCTATCTAATAATTTTTTGTAATACAAATTAATAATTATTATAATTATACTCGGCTCATTTGGAGAGAATAAAGTGTCACAAGTTTTTTCCACTTGTGTTTTCATGTGTCAGCTGTCACATGCTGTGCATAATAGTGACAACTTTATCAGAATCACACGCAGTATTATATTTCGACATATTTATATGTAAATGCCATGTGTCATACTGTAGTAACATGCTACGATATTTAATATGTCATGCCGTGTTAAAAACTGTTCCTTTGTTGTAAATATCATGCTTCTTTGTCCTTCAACCAAACATTCTCTCGTTTCCAATAAAAAAAAAAAAAATTCTCCCTTTTAGCCATAACTAATTACAAAATTGAAAGTAATGTAATGCCTTGAAATACGGGATATCATATGGAAGAAAGCTTTCATTATTTTTATTTCTCCTGTATATCAGAAAAGACATTCCTTCTACATTTGAACTTTTCTTAAATGATTAATAAAATTTATAAATAAAAACTTGTGAGAAAAGATTTAAGATCAATATAGTTCAAGTGGATCTTATACAAATGACATTGTAAAAAAAGAACATAAAATAGTTATGGATTGAACTATAATTGTTTTATGATGAATGAATAATTAACTTCCAAAGAGTCAAATTTAATAGACGCTATCAAAATGATTGAGAACACACACATAGAATTTTAATTTATTTATTTTAATATACATATATATATATATATGAGTAGAACTAGGGTACTCCTAAGTTCACCAAGAAAGTTTCGAATTAATTTATTATACAAAGTCAAGTGGTCAAAATTATAAGATTATAAATTAATTTTAATGCATTCATTTTTCAGACCTATTTTTACCACTTGACTTTATACTAAATTAATTTGAAACTTTAAAATTTTCATGTGTAGACGCATCACTCATTAGGTGGAAGGATTTTAACGATTTGGATTCATTGTTTAAAGTCAATTCGATAGATTTTAAAGTTGAGTTCACACAGAGACTTGGTGAACTTAGGAGCACCCTAGTTCTACTATATATATATATATATATATATATATGAGGAGGGATCAAGTTACAACAACGGTTTTTTCATTTTCAAAGTCCAAATCGTCGATCCAAATTGTTCAACATGATTATCTATATAAAATGTACTTCCAGATCAAATTTTACATTTTTTGAATTTTTTTACTATTTATTAAGTATTTTTCAAAAACTAGTCAAATTCAGACCATTGAATTTTGTACCCATCTTAATAAATAGTAAAAAAATTAAAAAAAATGTAAAATTTGATCTGGAAGCACATTTTTTTTAGATAATCATGTTGAATGATTTGGATCGACGATTTGGACTTTGAAAATAAAAAACCGTTGTTGTAACTCAAATTTGTTGTAACTTGATCACTCGTATATATATATATATATATAGGAGGGATCGGATTACACCCTTTTTTTTGACACATTTTGACACCTATCATTTTCAAAGTCCAAATAGTGAATCCAAACCGTTCAACATGATTGATATATTAAAATATACTTGGGGATAAAATTTTACATTTTTTTGAATTTTTTTATTATTTATTAAGATGGTTACAAAATTGTTGTTTTCAGACCATTGAAAAACAGCGATTTTGTAACCATCTTAATAGATAGTAAAAAAATTCAGAAAAATGTAAAATTTGATCTCCAAGCACATTTTAATATGGTTATCACGTTCAACTGTTCGGATCAACTTTTTGGATTTTGAAATTGCAAAATTGACCTATAAAAAAAACAGTGTCAAGATGTGTAAAAAAAAAGGATGTAATTGGATCCCTCCTCTATATATATATATATATATATATATATGGTAAACGAGAGTTGAAATGTGCTATTACCGAGGGTACACCAACATAATTATACTATTTCTGAGTGTATCGGTATTACCGACAAGAGCATTCATGAATATACCGTCAGCAAAATGAACTTCTACCACTACTAGAATATGAGTTTTTTGCAAGGGCAGAAAAATAGTTTGTTGCATGGGCTTACCCTTGCAAATAGACCCATGCGTCTACCTTTGACACAAATACTCAGTTTTTACCACGACGCCCATGCAAATAGTCTATTACAAGGGTAAACCCTTGCAATAACTGCACATGCAAATACTTTCGGAGCTGACCCAGTTTCTTGTATTTGCAAGGGGAGCCAGCATGGGCCCCACTGGTTATTTGCAAGGGAGCGAACGTGAGTCCCTCCTGTCTATTTGCAAGGCTAACCCACGTGGGTCCCACCTGACTATTTACAAGGCTGAAGAACATGGGCCCCACCTGACTATTTGCATGGGAAAATGATTAACTTATTTCATGGGCGATTATTTTTAAGGATATGATTTATCTCTTTTGCATGCATTGCAGTTCTTACTATTTGTATGGATGTACCAAAGGATATAATAACAGAAAATGACTGCAAATCGGCATGCTCCAATTCTACAATTCTCCATTCCTGTAGCAAAACTGGTACTAGCCCAATGCTGTTTTACAATTCCAAGTTTACCATTCACAAGATTTACATGGGACACATTGAAAAATACGTAGAAAGCAAATAATTAGGATTGACAAATAGTATAATCATTCTACATTGGACCAAAATGAATAAAAGTTGTAAAACAACATCGCCAATAATTGGTGAGAAAACAACAGTATAATTGTACCCTACTGCAAGTACTTGTAAATTCCATATTTTCATATTTTCATCCACTGATGTTGAGTTAATTTCGACAATAGGCAACATTCTGCTCTTGTACTTCACTTGAGTTTTCATCTGAAATTTTGCAAATAACAAATATGAATTTTAACAACCACCATTACATCTGAAAACTTCTGCCAAGTTTACTAACCTCAACAGATTTCTTATAAATAACAAATGTGCTTGCTTACACTTGTTTTGATGGTTGCTGCTTGTTCTTGTTGGATGATTTGTGTTTCAGATGCATAATTGATCTAAAATTGATCTAACATTGTTCAAGCAATTGTTGGAATATGGGAATGAATTGACCACTGTCATTCCCTGACTGAGCAAAACCAGCAATTTATTATTTTACAGAAGAGAGAAATATAGCACATAGTTACTGTAAGGGCCTATTATAACTTAATTTTAGCCATAATCAGTTTTTTTTTTTTGAAAGCCTGGCAGCAGCTGCCAAGTGGTATATTAAAAACATCAATAGTTAATTGTACATCAGAGCATCAGGACTCCACTCCAACACTAGACCGGCGTCTAACCATAATACATATAAACTAACGAAGCAGGACCGGATCATTCATATACATGCATTCATACAACTTTTGATTAAAAATGTTAGATAACAAAGAAAAACTTATAGCCCATCACTAGCCCAGTAGTAGTCGCACAATATCCAAGAAGCACAGTGGCATGCATATGCTACGTACTCCTTTGTTTCCAATTTTTGCAATGCAACTTTCAGCAAAACCTGATCCATAAATTCATCTCGTGTGTGCA
The DNA here is from genome assembly GCA_964058825.1 of Carex arenaria. Lineage (NCBI taxonomy): Eukaryota > Viridiplantae > Streptophyta > Magnoliopsida > Poales > Cyperaceae > Carex > Carex arenaria. The sequence continues at coordinate 558,370 of CAXKVW010000198.1, forward strand.
TCTTGCCGCTAGGAACTTAGGTTGCAATTTTTCACCATCAAAAATCACTCTGTTACGATACTTCCAAATAAACCAGGTGCCACAAATGACCCTTGTGTTCCATCTGACTATACCTCATGAATTGTATTAGCCCGTTTAATTAGAGGGCGTTGTAATAGCTTGGATACCTCTAACCAAAAGGTTGTTGCATAAGGACACAGAAAGAACAAATGTACAGTGGATTCGACCAAACAATTGTTATAAAGTACACATCTCAAATCAAAATTCATCCCCTTTCTTCTCAACACATCTTTGGTTAATAGTTTACCTTGCAAGACGTGATATGCAAAAATTTTAAATGTGGGCGGTATTGGACATGACCAAGTGTTATTGAATTTCCATTTAATCATGCCCCCCTCCTTCAAAATTTTATAGACCGATTTAGAAGTATATGTACCTGAATTCTCCCATTTCCAAACAATAGAATCCTCTTCTAGATCATTGAAAAAAATATCGCTTTGCTGGTCTAAGTCTGGATCAATTGAACCCCTTATAGGCCAAGCCTCACATAATGAAATTAACGGTTGTTGGTGCCTCGGTACCTTTAACCATAATCAGTAAAAGATAAAAAGAGCTGTATTTTTTTTTACAAAAAACTAATTTTACAGGATTATGAACACAGTTTTGCCCTGATTTGAAACTTCAAGTACTTACAATCAAAATGTTGCCATCCCAATATTCCCAATCAAAGACAACACGAAGGCCATCAAGAAGTTCTCTGCATGAAAATAATTTCCGTTTTATGTAAGAAATTATGAAGTAAAATATTAAAACTAACATACAACACGAATGCTAAAGTTATTCAGCTCATTTCAAATACTATGAGAAAAAATAAAATAAAAAATAATATAGGAAATTGAACTTGCCCCCCAATTATACAGACACTACTGCTCTTCACAATGGCAAGGCAATATCCAACTGCATCACCCTATATGTGAAGAATGACTTATATTAAGTTATGAAATTTATTTATACAATATAGGGTGAATATTGAATATAATTTTGTTTTCATGTGGCTTGAGACCTAATTGAGAGAACTATGTAAGAAGCACATTATATATTTAACAACTTTGATATTAAAGATTTAGGTGAACTTAAATATTTTCTAGGAATTGAGCTAGCATATTCAAGAAAGGGTTTATTTTTATCACAAAGAAAGTATACAATAGACTTGTTAAAAGAAACGGGAAAATTAGGTGTAAAACCTATTAATACACCTATGGAGATTAACAAAAAATTAAACCTTGAGGATGGTGAACCTTTAGAAAATATTGGACAATTCCAAAGACTTGTAGGGAAACTAATTTACTTAACCGTCACTAGACCCGATATTGCATTTGCGGTTAGTTCAGTTAGTCAATTCATGCATGCACCTCGTACAAGTCACATGGATGCCGTTATTCGGATACTTAGATATCTAAAGGAATCACCCGGTCGGGGTATTTCTTTTAAGAAAAATAATGACTTGAACATTGTAGGCTTTTCCGATGCGGATTGGGCTGGAAGTTGCAATAGAAGATCAACCACCGGCTATTGTACATTTGTTGGTGAGAATCTTACAACATGAAAAAGCAAGAAACAAAACGTGGTTGCAAAATCAAGTGCCGAGGCGGAGTACCGAGCTATGGCGGCCATCTCAAGTGAATTAATTTGGCTTAAGCAATTACTAAAAGATATGGGAATAAAAAATAATCAACCAATGAAGATGCATTGCGATAACAACTCGGCTATACATATTGCATCTAATCCGGTATTTCATGAAAGAACTAAACACATCGAAGTTGATTGTCACTTTGTGAGGGAAAAAGTTTAATCAAATGAAATCGAAACACCCTACATATGTAGCAAGGATCAATTGGCCAATATTTTCACAAAAGCATTGGATACAAAGAACTTCCAAACAATCGTATACAAGTTGGACTCTATGGATTTATATGATCCCAACTTGAGAGGGAGTGTTAAAGAAAATATTGAAGATAATATTGTGGGTACACATTCTGGATGCACTTAGTAAAGCTCTGGTAGCCTTGAAAAAGAGTTTCCAGCTCATAGTATATTTTTTACGACAATCCTTCTGTTGCCTTCAATGTTGCATTTGTTTAGGTTTTAATGTTATTTTTTCTGACCCTCTCAAAAACGAATTTCGCAGATTATTTATGATAACAGTTAGTTTGAAACATAACTTTTGTACAGCGAGCTCACATCCTTCAAAATTTCCTCCATCAAGATATCCTTGTTAGAAACAAATAAAATCTGCATTTGTATCTAATTATTTAAAGAAATATACCCGGCTTTTCTAAGCAGTAAAACAAATATATTACTGTTCTTTATGTTTGAAAATATGTTGCTGGTATTTTCATATTTTCATACTTGTCATTAGGGAAAATATATAAATGTTTTAATATTGATTAATAGTGCAATGGAAAAAGACTGTACGGTCGTCAGATTGCTGTCTAACTTTTATTGTTGGTTATGTAATCATTTCAGAGCTTGTTTATTATTTGTTTGAAAAATGTGTCTCATAAATGTTGGGCGTTTTAGGCTCAAGACGGCCTTGGCCCATGTTAAAGAAAATATTGAAGATAATATTGTGGGTACACATTCTGGATGCACTTAGTAAAGCTCTAGGTTATTTTTCTGATTTCAACCTGTACCTCTTCCGCTAGCTACCCTTTTATAGAAATAAGGCCATTGTATTCTTTTCTGTTTTTAGTTGACTTCTCAACGGCTCTTAAGCCTTTGTATTGATATATACACATTCAATTAGAGATTGTAAAGGTCATGATTCAATAAAGACAACTGTTCAATAATCCCTATCAATTAAAACAGCCCATCTCCCTTTTCTTATATCTCTTGGTTACCTGCGCCAAAAAATAGAAGCCGGTGCGCGGCTACTTTCTTGTGCGAAATAGAAAGAGAGAAAGAGAGAGAGTGAGTGAATGTTTGTATTAATAACTGGAACACTCTTGTAATCTCTTGCAACATCTTGCTTAATAGTGAAGTTTGTTTGTCGTTTGCCTCTCGGTGGAGTAGGTCCAACCGAAACACCCAATCTCTATGTTTGTTTTCTCTTATATGTTTTATGGACTAGATCTATACCCACTACTACAAAAAAACAGTTTGTACACGGACTTTAACTGGAGACCTACACGGATTTGGGATCGTGTGCGATACTGGGGTGTAGGAAAGTCCACCATTTACACACGGATAATTTATACGTGTATGATTACACTAATCCTACACGGATTTTTCACTAAAGATCCGTGTAGCTAGGGTAAGGAGCTACACGGTTTTTTAATAAAAAACCGTGTAGGAAGATGATTCATACACAAAAACCGTGTATGAAACATCTTCCTACACGGTTTTTTATTAAAAAACAGTGTAGCTCCATACCCTAGCTACACGGATTTTTAGTACAAATCCGTGTAGGAAGATCCTAAATCAATTTTTTTATTTTTAACACATCCTACACGGATTTCTTCAAATATCCGTGTACGATTTATTTATTTATTTTTTGTATTTTTTCTGTTTTTGGCTAGCCTGCACTTTTGCTAGCCATTATATATAATATCAAAATGTTTTTTTAACCCAAAACAGATAGAAATTGCCAAAACAACATAACAATTCAAAATTAATAATTACACAAATTAATTTATACAAATCCATATTGTGGAGTACAAAATTGGGAAATAAACCACCTTGCTCACATCCCTCTCACTTCGTCGACTCGCTCGGTTGAGTAAGCGTCTTGGCTCCGGTTATACTACAATTATAATTTGAGTTAGTAACGAGAGACGGATCGAATTATTGATATTTTTAAAATGAAATTTAATGTGAATTACATACCTCTTTTGGAAATTTAAATTGATGTCTTTCGATCCAATTAGACATGAAAATCATTGTGTAATAAGCACACTCCCAACCCTCATTCTGTCGTGCACACTGAAATTTACATTTATTGGCCTATGTTAGAATGAAAATAATTTTTTAAACTATAAAATTTAAGTTAAAAAATTCATTGTATAATAAGCTCACCGGTAACCACTCAATTTTGAATTTATTTTTCACGGTCCCTTTTTCTTTTGCTTGCACTCCTCCTTCTGTCGCATATTTGCTCCAAGCCCTTACAAAATTACGTGACTGTAATTAGCAATTTCGATCCACAATTTAATTACAATTAGAAAAAAAATCAAACATAGTGAAAAGATATTGCTTACTGTGCTATAAAGGGACAGATGTTTCTACAATCTTCTGGTTTGATTCCTCTTGGCCTTGCAGAATCCATGATAAAAGCCCTATTTGCAGCCGGAATGATAAGGATCAAACACCAGTGTGTGCTGTAGAAATTTAAACACTATTATAATCACATTTAATTTTTTTATAATTTTTTAATTAAAAATATAGAGAAAATTTGAAGGTTAGAATCGTACCCCTGATGGTATGGCACGAGAATGAATGTCTTGCCATCCGATTGGCAACGGTGCATCGCATAGCACATGTAGTCGACACACTGGTCAGGCTGACCTATTAGCACGCTGGCATTGAGTTTGCCGGGGTCCATAATTGCAGTCAGGTTTACCTTATCTTCGGGCGTACATGCTTCGTAGGTTCGGAATAGCTTCCTGAAAGATCATTACATTTTGAATATATATTTGAGTGCTATACAATATAAATAAAGTAAATTTGCTTACATGGCGAAAATTGTGAGGAATGAGTAATCGAGCCATTTATCGCAACCCTTGGCATATAGGAAGTCCTTGAAGTCTTCGTGATTAACCAGCCGTCGTGCAGGAACATCCCGTGTGGGATCGGGATGAAGATGTCGTTCTTGCCTTCGGGTGCCTGCATCAAGCAATCGTGAAGACGCTGACAATCGAGAGGCAAATTCTCGTATTCTTCTGGGCTGACAATCGAGAGGCGGTATCCAGGTCTTGGCGCCCCCCACTGTACCCCCATACCGGTGACAAATGGGCCTCCTACACATGCATCATATTTAAAAAGAGCAGTTTTTAATGTAACCAGAGATATTGACAATTTAGATATTACCTGATCCAGAATGATCTGATTCTTGGGCCACTGGATAAATGACTCACGGGTGTCATCCATAACGTGCAGTTCCTCGGTGGAGACAAGAAGAGGGACTCTAAGCCATTGTTTTTCCACAGAGTCGACCTGCACGCATACATAGCCGCGCCCGACCGGAGCATTGTGCACATTTTACTGATTTGGAATTACAAGACCCTTGCCAACGGTAATAGGCACCGTACCGCTCCAAATGATCAAGTCGCATTTGGTGGCCACCTGCAATTATTATTAAGATTAAATATTTCATACTAAGCTTACGAACCAACAGTAATTGCCTTTAGACTATGAAAAGTAGGTATTACCTTCATATTATCGAACTCGTCCTCCCAGGTCCCGAATGCTTGACTGCTGTGCCGAATTCCCGACGAAATGGGGGTCCTTGCTCGGATGGGTGTGTACACTGATGAGATGTCACGCGGGTTACAATTCTTGCTTCCATCTCCGCCATCCTCGCCTCGTACTCTTGTTGGATTTCCAGGCGGAGCCGCGCATCTCTCTCTTCGTCGGTAACTTTGGCGCACGATCTTCGCTTGGGTTTCTCTGAACGGAAAACATCCTAGAAACCCTTGTAGACGCTTACACCCCTTACCCAACCCGGGTGCTCCGGATTCGAAAGCGTTTGAGCCAACGAGTCATTCTCCCTCGAACAGCTCTAGACAACCGACGTGACCTCGTCCTCCACTTGCAACTATTAATAAAAAAAATTGAATGCAACAAAAAAATAATTAAAGTGAGTGAGCTATAATTTTTTTTGAATGACTTAAGGTTATAACAAGAATGTCTTACCATTTTATGAGCCACGGGCTGCAACTCCTGAGGCAGTCGGATCTTCCCGTTGGTGGTAATCTCAGACCTTGCCATGAGCCAATTCGTGCCCCGGGGATTGGCGATCTTTACCACTGGTGAGTCAGAATCTTTGTTTGACTCAAGCACGGACTCCCATTCCTTTGACTTACCCTCGTACCCGTCTGACCCTAAATGGTGCGGGTACAAGTTCTTAGCAACAGTCCTCCTGGCCCTTTCGCTTTTTTCCTTCAAGAATAAAAGCAAATCAAACCGTTAGTTCAAATATAACAACCGATCGAGAAAAAAAGAGTTAAACTTTATAAATTTAGTTACCCTGAACTCGGGTGTTTGCTTCAAAGCAACAAACTCATCCCATATTGGTTGAGTCACATTTTGATAGTACCCGACCGGACACCTCCCTTTATTCATTCATTCTGTCACGAGGGTGCTCTTATGTTGCTTCCACCCCTCGTTCATTATCTTCAAGGTGTTTTGCCTCTTCAAGGTGTTCTGCTTCGGTGTGTCATCCTTGATGTTCCATTGAGCCTGATTGACAGCAAACAATTATCGGTGTCAGAGCCTGATTGACAACAATCAAATTGAAATATTTAAATATAATCCGATTACCTTAATCTGCTGCCACCATTCTTCCTTATCTTCCTTTTTTACCTTCTTCCAGTTATCTATCCTAATGTCCGCCTTCTCCTTCATGAGGTTGTTCACCCAATTTGAGTACGGCAATCAGTTTGGCCCCGTCGGATGACCTTCTTCAGTGAACTCGATGACAAATTCCTTCGCCTCTGTCGTGTTTTTGCACTTGGTCGGACCTCGCTTCCTTCTTTGTGATGAGGCTAACTGAGATGTACCTTGCATGTCCTCATCTTTAGGATTGTTGAAGTGATCACCCGAATGTGACATAATTCTACAAACAAAAATTAGAAAGTTAATATGAACTAATAACTTGGTCCAATAACCTAATTTTAAATTAATTGGTCTAATTAAGTGTAATTAGTTTAATTACTAATTACACTAATTACTAACTAAAATATTTACACTAATTTACACTAATTTACACTAAGTACAAGTAATTACAAATAAAACCCTTCAATTTACACTAATTTCAAATTAAACCCGAATTAAAAGTTGGGGATTACCTTAGGAAGCAAGAGAGGCAGCAATGGCAGCAATGACAGCAATGGGGAGAGAGAGAGAGAGAGAGAGAGAGAGAGAGGCAGCAATGGAGGGTTCCAAGCACTACCCAAGAGAAGATCACCAGAACAAGAGAGCAAGAGAGGAGAAGAGCAAGAGAAAAGAGAAGTGTATTATTACCCAGGGAGGGAGAAGATCACCAGAACAGGTGGGACTTAGAAGAGGAGAGGGAAGAGTTGACCGGGACTTAGAAAATTTTTCAAAATCAGAGGAAGGAGAGGGAAGAGTCGGGAGTTAGAAAGAGATCGTATTTGAATTAGTAATTCAACGCTTTCTACATGGATTTTGATTCAATATCCGTGTAGGAAACCATATAGAGCTACACGGATTTTTACAAAAAAACCGTGTAGCTCTCTATGGTTTCCTACACGGATATTGAATCAAAATCCGTGTAGGAATCTCATGAAATTGTTATATAGCCTTATTTTTTATATAAATAAAAACTAAAATATTTAAAATGCATTATATGAAACTCTATATATAAATATATATCATTTCTGAATAAAAATATATGATATGAAATATTACATACAGTTTTTATATATATCATTTCAGAATTGTAAAATATATGAATTTTTTATATATAGAGTTTTTATATATATCATTTTTGAATTTTAAAATGTATATGAAATTTTTGCATTAAAATTGAAATAAATAATCTATAAAATATTAAATTATATTTAATAAAACCTAATATTAATAATCTGTATAACATGTATTTTTATATAATCTATATTTTTTGAAATCTATATTTTTAAACTAATAAAATATTTAAAATAATATAAAATACATATAATAACTTATTTAACCTATTAAAAATAAATATAAATTTCAAAATTAGATGTAAAAATATTAAAAAAAATTCAAAAAACTAATTTCAAAAATAAAAACTAACCTATTGAAAATTAAATCTAATTATGTAACATATTAAAGGTATCAAGTTTAAACAATATTACAAAAAAATATTACACTAAAAAATATTACATCAAAAAAAAATATCACATCAAAAAATATTACACATTGACCTTTTTCTTTCTTTTTCTCTTTTTTTTCACTTTTTGAATATCGGCCCATAATCCTTCGTTGTGGTCGGATCTCATGTAGTTTGCTTTGTCTTGTTCTTCAATTGTTGGTGCCTCCGTTGGCATGTCGATACAAAATAGAGGTATCTCTTCGAATTGGTCATATTCTTCTTCATCGACGACGTCTTCGACCCCAACAATCCTTCTTTTACCCGATAGCACAATGCTCCACCTAGCATCACTCGGGTCAGTGACATAGAAGACCTGTGTGGCTTGCTTGGCGTGTATAAACGGATCATCAACATACTCGACTTTGTTGAAATCAACGAGTGTGAACCCATTGTTATCAACCTTAACACCCCGGTCTTCGACCCATCGACACCGAAACACAGGAATGCTTAGGCTCGGGCTGTAAATGAGCTCCCAGATTTCTTCAATAACACCGTAATATGACTTTGATGCTATTACAGGCCGGACATCCCCGGATCTACTGAATTCTTGAGCGGTCGCCACCAACGTCACCCCGCTATTTTGCGTCGCGCTCTTATCACTTTGGAATTTAGTGTAAAATGTATATCCGTTAATCTCGTATCCTTGGAATGTTCTGACCACAATTTGGGGTCCTTAGCCCAGCAGCCTAACAGTTTCATTTACGGGGTGTGATTTAACTTTTTCTTTCAGCCACCCTACAAAAGAACGATTGTGCTCGTTATTAAGTCACTTCTGACTTCTCGTGTAGTTCCCTTGACGAAGGACTGTCATGTGCTCGTCTATATAGGGAGCGACATCTGCAATGTGCTGTAGTACAATAAAATGTGCCTTTTGTAGTTCATCTTGGTCAGCAACTATGGCCTTCAAACCGATTGTCCCTACTCCTTGGAGCCATCCCTCGTATCGAGATTTTGGAACACTAATAGGACACACACCAGTTAGGTAGTTCGTGCAAAACTCAACCACCTCTTCCATGGAATATCCTTCTACAATGCTACCTTCGGGCCGATATCGGTTCCTTGCGTATTTTTTCAAAAAGCCCATGTATCTCTCGAATAGATACATATACCGCAGAAAAATAGGACCACAAATCTTAATTTCTCTCACAAGGTGAACAACAAGATGAACCATAATATCGAAAAAAGACGGTAGAAAATACATCTCAAGATGGCAAAGAGTAACGACGACCTCCTTTTGCAAAGCGTCCAATTTAAGCGGGTCTATCACCTTCGAATTAATTGCATTGAAGAAAAAACAAAGCTTCGTAATGGTTTGCCGAACGGCCTTCGGTAAAATACCCCGAATTGCAACGGGAATCATATGTGTTATTAAAACATGACAATCGTGGATTTTATACCAATCAATTTCAGGTCCTTCATTGACACCAACTTCTTGATATTCGAAAAATACCCTGATGGAACTTTAATACTGTGAAGGCATTTACAAAAGCTTTCTTTCTCGATCTTCGACATTGTGCACATTGCAGGAGGTAGGTATGCGCGCTTCCCTCTATCCTGCGGTGCAAGCTTTTCTCGTATTCCCATTTTCACCAGGTCTTTTCGAGCTTTAATACCGTCTTTAGTCTTGGTCGGGATGTTCAGTAATGTGCCAATCAAACTGTCGCACACATTTTTTTCAACATGCATGACATCCAGGCAGTGTCTCACTTCTAAAAATTCCCAGTACGGTAGCTCCCAAAATATGGACTTCTTTTTCCAAATATTTTTCGGTGGTGCTTTGGCACATTTTCCGAAGACAACATCAAGGGTTTGAACCCATTAAAGACAGCCTTCCCATCCAATGGATGACGTGCCACTCCGAGTTCATTTTTCCCTTGAATACCTTCTTTTGCTTACAGTATGGGTGATTCACGGGGAGAAACCTACGATGGCCCATAAAAACATTCTTTTTAGAATACTTAAACCTCAGCACTTGCGTGTCATCTTCACAGATAGGGTACGCTTTTGCCCCTTTAGTACTGTAACCCAACAAATTCCCGTATGCGGGAAAATCATTTACGGTGCAAAATACCATGGCCCTCAATTTAAAGACCTCTTTACTGTATGCGTCCCACATCGGGACGCCATCCTTCCATAATTTTTGGAGGTCCTCAATTAATGGTGCGAGATATACATCTATGTCATTTTCGGGTTGTCTAGGTTCTTGGATCAGTAATGACATCATTATATACTTGTGTTTCATGCCCAACCATCGAGGCAGATTGTAGATAGATAACAGAACTGGCCAAGTACTGTGCCGACTGCTCATGCTTCCAAACGGACTCATTCCGTCTGTACTCACCACAATCCTGAGGTTTCTCGGGTCGGAACCAAATTCTTTGAAGTGTCTATCGATGTTTCTCCATTGGGGAGAATCAGCCGGGTGTCTTAGTTTTGCGTCCTTTTTGCGCTCTTCTTACCGTTTGAATCTCAGAATTATCGGCAAGTACAACAGCACCTTTGCCGGAGGCTGGCTCTTTTTTTCTTCGTCGTTAAATTCATCAGTGTCATCGCCCTTACGTTTATACCGTGAAACACCGCATTTAGGACAGGCATGCAGGGGCTCGTACTCTTTACGATATATTACACAGTCATTTGGACATGCATGTATTCTTTCGATTTTCAAACCCACTGGACAGATCAACTTTTTTGCCCGATAAATTGTACAGGGTAACTCATTGTTATTCGGAAGCATTTCTCGTAAAAGCTGTAATAAGGACGTGAAACTCTTATCGCTCTAACCATGGTCTGCTTTTAAGTTCAATAATTTCAACACAGCTGACAGTTTCATAAATTTGGTACACCCAGGATACAACGGCTTTTTGGATTCATCCTTCAAATACTCAAATTTATCATAATATTTATCACTAATTTCATCTCCCAGATCACGCAACAGGTCCTCTAGATTGTCATCGTACTCGTGTCCTACATTTTCATCAATATTCACTGTCATCTCGTCATCATCACTGTATTCGAATCCAACATTATCAAAATTATCAAAATTTTAGAGATTCTCATAATCATTATCATCGTTGCAATCAGGTTCATAATTATCAAAAATTTCTACATTCTCATCATTATCTTCACAATTTTTATTGGTACCACTACTTTCTCCAATTTTCTCGCCATGCAAAAACGAACATGTATATCTTTCCTTAAATCCCCGACAAATCAAATGAGCTCTAATTACTTCTGAGTCCCCAAATACTATACAATTTTTACAATCCCTACAAGGACATAAAATATTGGCATCCCTTTTCTCCACTCTGTAACTCTCCGCAAATTCTAAAAACTCTTCAACGTGAATCAAATATTCTTCACTATCTCGTCGCAATTCATACATCCAACTTCGATCCATCTGTAAATTAAATTAAAAAAATAATTTCAATTAATTAATCATGGTGCATGGTCGACATATATATAACTTGTGACGAATTAATTCTTGGCTTACAAAGGGCCGGTTTACAATCCTAACCCACTCTTTGAATATTCTGCTTCATATGTGAACACATGTTAACGAGATTTAATTAGTATTTGAGAAAAATTCGGCAGCATTTCTCCTTAACTCCCCAAGTATGCGTAAAGACCACATACTCGTAGGAGTAATAAAGAGAAATACTGTTGAACTTTTCTCAAATACTAATTAAACTCCGCTAACATGTATTCACATCCTAAATGGGAAACAATATTCAAAGAGCAATCCCAAACCGGGGACTATCCAAAATTAATCCCTATTGGATTAATTTTGAACGGACATGGACCTAAAATCATATTAATAGGTCGGTTATTTGACAACAATACACTAATTATTCTAATTAACAAATTAAAACAACCATGCATGCATCAATTAATCAAAATTCATCCTAAAACACAAAATAAGCGAAAATCAGCAATCTTAGAAAATTAAAGCAAAAAAGAAGAACAATTACTAACTTGAAAGAGAGAGAGGAGAAAATCGCCAGAAAATCAGCTATCTCAGATCCCAGCGCAGCACAAATCAGATTCCAGCCAATCCAGAGGAGAGAGAGTGATCAAAACGGCGCTGGAACAGCATTAAAACCCTAAAATCACCTTTCCTACACGGATTTATAGTTATAAATCCTGTAGCTCTGTTAATTTATACAACACGGCTATTAATATAAAAAAACCATGTAGAAATAGGAATCCTACACTGATATTTCATTAAATATCTGTGTAACTCTCCCATAATTCCACACGGTTTTTTAGTGAAATATCCGTGTATGATTCATCCATTTCCACACGGATTTTACCCCAGAGAATTGTACACGGATTTTTATGTTCATATCTGTATATAATTCTTATAGATTTTTAAAAATCCTCTTTCCTACTCGAATTTTTATAGGAACAGTGGAAATCCGTGTATAACCTACAGTGTAGGAAGGGGTTTTTTTTGTAGTAGTGACCACAGTATTATCTTTACTCTATTAAGGTGTTTTTGATTGTATGCAAACTTGCATTTTTCTCTAACTTCTTGGTTTTTGTTGATGTATGAATTATTGGGTTTCAATGCGGGTTTCTTGTAGTTGGTACGGTTTGTACTAGTATTGCACATTTCTAAATTAAACCCAACAAGTGGTATCAGAACTCCGAATTATCTGGTACGATTACAACATGAAAAAGAATATGGCAAACTCTAATATTGCATCTGTATTTGGGATCGAGAAATTTGACATAAGGAAAATTTTTACAATGTGACAAGGTTCAGTTCGGAATGCCCTTGTGCATCAAGTTTTGGACGATGCCTTAAATGATGCCAAACTAAAGGACATGGAGGAAAACAAGTGGAAGACAATGTGTGGTAAAGCCCTTAGTACAGTCTGGTTTTATTTGTCAGATTAAGTCAAAGCCACGTTCATAGTCGAAACCTCTCCATTGATTTATGGAAGAAATTGGAAGGTATGTACCTGTCTATGTCCTTGGCAAGTAGGATGGCTTTTAAAAAGTGGTTGTACCAACTTAGGATGGAAGAAGATATGGATTTGAGGGCTCACCTTGGTGCATTTAATACTTTGGAACGAGATGTGTTCAATGCTGGTGGAAAGATTAAAGAGGAAAATCAAGTTTGTTTGTTTATGGCATTCCTACCAAAGTCGTATAATCCAATTATGATGCCTTTGCTTCGAAAAAAAAAGCGAGCTCATCATGGAGGAAGTGACTGCTGTACTTTTGAATTTCGAGTCCTTGAAGTAGCGTGAGAAGTATGGGCTAGAGTCCTCTAGTGCGCTTGTGACTATGTCGGATGGATGGTGATAGAAGAAGTCGGGCCACGATACATGCCATAATTGCAACAAGGTTGGTCACTTTCAACACAATTGTCCCAAGGGACAGCTGGACCGTCCACCTACACCTGGGGCTGGTTGCGCGACTGTTTCAGTCAGTCATGATGGTGATGTCATTGTGTATATGTGTGGGGGGCATGTGCACGAAACTATTGGTAATGGGACGCATAGCAGTAGTGGTGGCGTCTGTGGTAGGGATTGGTTTGATTCCTTTCGTGAGGTTTTCGGTGGAGCTACGAAATCGGTTGATGGATTTGGAGCGGTTAGATTCTAGGTTTTGGATGATATGATTTGCACAATTACCGGTGTTCAATACGCACTCAGTATTCGACAAGATCTTTTGTCATTCATTGAGTTGGATTCACGTGGGTTTGAGTTACGAATTCGCAATAGGTGACATTGATTATTTGGGATACCGTATGCGATAGTCTCTATGAAATGGTTGGTACAATGGAGTCCACATCCACTGTTGTACCGGCCAGTTCTTCTACGAGCGACATATAGTTAGATGAGACGAATAATAAGGTTTTAGTCAGGACCGTGCCTGTGCTTACTGGCATGAGCAGTGGTATAGTGGCTTTGGCAAGGTCATAACGAGTAGAGCTGTAGGAGGTGACGACGTGATACGTTGCTGTGGAGCTGCGCTAGTGGAGACAGGTCGCGTGGCTGAGCGTGCCATTAGATGATGGCCTAGATGGTGGCGAATCAGAGGTGGTTGATTTGGTCACCAGAATACTCACAGGCACCTTGATACTGGTGACATACACGATCAGACACCCTTACAACAAACATTGACACAGAACCAACCCGATCCCACGATAATTTTGACACAGCCAAACTCATGACATGTTGTTGACATCATTGGCATGTAACGTGTCTGGAGCTTCAAGTCAGTTGCTCTCACTTCGGTATTAGTGACTCTTTCCATGAGTCCCCGATGAACTAGTTTATGTAGGAAAATAGTGAGAAAAATTTATATCAAATATTCAAATGTTTAGCACAAACTATGTGGTCTTTGGAATGGGACCCTAATGAGAAAAGAAAAGCCAATGGAATTGGCATGGTGCCAACAAGTAGACAGAGAGATGGACTAGATGGGATGGTCGGTTACAGATGTAGCGGTAAAGACTTGAGAGAGTGTTCGGCACGTTGGTAGGACAGGAGATGTCAGCTGTCTATTTTGTGGTCAACCCAAAACTGTAAATCACATTTTTGTGACCTACCCGTTAAATCATTCATTATGGTCTTGTATTGCTTCATATAATGGATTTTTTTATAACTTTGAAACCATTGAGGACTTCTGGCTCATTGAAGCATGGATTCCTTTAAAGGACTCTTTATTAATTGAACTCATTAGGGCTGCTATCCTTTGGTAGTCTGGTTCAAACGCAATAGATTATGTTTCAATAATGATGTTTCCCCTAAACCAGCCTACCAATTGGCCTCTAGTGTTATTGCTTTGACTTTTTTTTGGTGCAAATCTAGAAAAGATAGTTCTTACTTTAAATTATGAATTGTTTTACCTTTTGATGTTTCTACTTTGCATCAGGAAGACAGTTTGATTTTTCTATTAGACTTCGATATCCTGGAAGAGAGAAGCTCCCAGTCCAAGGACGAGGAGGACTCTATTCTTGGGTTAGACATATCAGATCTAGTGGAGCACCTCCAAATTGATGGAAGATATCTTAGCCATTGATTGACGGGTTGCCCCCCTCTCTTTTCCAAAATAATTTTGTGACACTTTGTTTACATCTTAGCATATTTTTAGTTACTTTATATCTTGTTAGATTCGGTCTTGTCTAATGCCTGTGAAATTTTGTATCTTATTTCTTATGCGAACTCTGGTACGTGTAGCGGCCCTCTATTGTAAAATTGATTTTAGTTTCGCAATGAAACTGGTGGGTTCAAAAAAAAAAGTTTTAAGTTCCGCTAAGAAGAGGTGTTCGGCAACAAAAAGTGAAGAAAGTAGAAGCTTAGCTTTCTTAAGGAGACTTATGTGCTTAAGTCATGTAGAATGGCTCCTTAATAGTTTAGGCAAGCTTAAAAATATGGGTAAAAGGAAGCTTAAGAAAGTAAATTTAAGCTTTACAGCACTACAGCAGAAAAGGTTATCAGCCACTGGTGAAACCGGTTGCTGATAATAATTTTGGTCGCTGATGCCAATATTTGATCGTTGATATCCCGTCGCTAAAACTGTTGTCGATGATGATTCTCGGATGACGTCACGGGTCGCTAAATGATGTCATCACAGTCGTTGATACAAGACTTGTCAAAATTTATTAGGAAAAAAGTAATATAAAAACAGATAAATAAAAAAAAAAAACATCAAACAAAAAAAAAGAAGTAAAAAAAGAAAAAAGAAAAATGTAAAAAACAGAAATAAAAACAAATTAAAAACAGAAATACAAAAACCACCAAAAAAGAAAAAGAAAAAAAGTAAAAAAAAACAAATAAAACGAAATAATAAAGAAAAAAAAAAACTAAAAACAATAACAAAAAACTATTACTAAAACTTCAAAGAAAAACAAAAATACTAAAAATTCTAAACTAAAAACAATAAAAAAAAATGAAAGAAAGATAATAACGGAGAAGAAGATACCGAGAGAAAGCTAGGGAGAAATGGCGGCTAAACGTCGGCGGGATCACACCAGGCGCGGTGGAGTCGGCAGATTCGGTGGAGTCGTTAAACCTAATTTTTTTGGAAACGCACGGCAGAGAGAAGAAGAAGAAATGGTTTTGTGGGGGTTTTCTGCGAAATGTTTCAGTGACCGGTTGAATTTCGTCGCCGATAGTAATGTCGCCGGTCTCTGAAAGTTTTTTGCCGCATAATTTTTTTTTTAAAAATAATACTTTCAGTGACCAGTAATGGCTCCTGTCGTTGATAAGCCGGTCACGTGATTTTTTTGGTTCTTTTTTTTTTTAAGAAAAATGGGAATCAGCGACCAGTAATAGCGCCGGTCGCTGATAACTGTCGCTGATACCCTTTTCTGCTGTAGTGCAATGGAGCAAATGTTCGACAAGCTTAAGACTCCTTAGTCTCTTAAGGAACTCTAAGTAGCTATAAGAAAGGTGTGCCGAACAGTACCTGAGAGCTAAGACCCTTTCACATTCTTATGTACCTGATGCTCATTCACACTATGATGTATGTTCTGGTTTATTGTTACTTCTCTATTTGAGAGGAGAAGTTCACACCTGAAAGAACTATTCCATCGCCATAGGCAGAGCCCTGAGAAAGAGTAATGCGAAGAGCCAAAGACGTCATGATGCCATCCTGATGTATGTTGGAGCTCATTTTTAGCAAGCTTCTCCTTTAAACATTGTTTATATCAAAATTTCTCCGACATGTGTATGATACGCCATTTACAATTAGTGTTTTTGTAGTTGTGATGAATGTTTATTTTTTATTCTAAATTTTGTTTCATGCTATGGATAAAATTACGGCATATTGGTGATAACTGATGACTAACCACACTATTCAATTTTCCAATGCCTAATGAATTACTTCCAGAAAAATATTGGTTTCCTTTTAAAATTAGCTACAGTTTTGTAAAACTCAGGACAAAATCATATATGTCCCGTCCTAATGGTTTAAAATTTCAACAAGGAAAAAAAATATCAATTATGGCAATGTCCAACCAACAACCAAACACGTAACAAAAATGATCCACAATGTTATATATAAAAGACCATTAAGATAAAAAATGGTTGATGTTGGGATAAACTCAGCAATACAACACTGCTTTGTGCTAGTATGCAAAAGATTGAAGAGAGAAGAATATTTTTTCTGAACATAAACAACGCTTTATTTCCTTTTTCTCTTACTCAATTACATAGAGTTCTGCAGTACATATAACAATACAACATACCTAAAATAAGTACCCACAATTTTGCTAAATTAAACTCCCACTACACGATTCTAAATTTAATACCCACTACCTATCCTCCTATTACAAGCATTCTCCAAAATAGAAATATTACCGCACCTATCCTGCTATTACAAACATTACCTACATGCATGCCTAATTATAGAACCCATTAACACCAACACGCTCCTAGATAGCACTCTAAATATAAAGAGCTAATTTTGGAGCAACTCTCAACAGAACTCTAAATATTGAAAGCTAATTTTGGATTAACTTCCAACAGATAATTATTAACATTAATTATTGCAGTACAATAGAACAGACATCGATAGGGAATGCCAAGGAACATGGATAGAGCTACAGTATAGGCAGAACAAAAATGAGCAGGAATGACCCGGCATATGCTACCCCTACAGGAATCTTATTAACTTCTGTAGAACTCATGGTTACGATGCTAGTAAGAAAAGTGATAACAAGGACACTGATGGCTATAGGCAAGCAATTTGAAGCAAGTGTCACATACAACCCCAATCCAAATGCCAAAATCATACTATTCGCTGCCAAAAAAAAATAATTTATTGCACTTCGGAAGTCGCTGACAGGACGACCTGTGATTACTCTCCTAAAAAATTTATATAAACTAAGGGTTCCGAACATAAATGACAAGGTGTTCGCTATAATAAAGGCTCGGAACATGTAGTTCCTCGCTAGAACTGGCGTACCTTCGTCTTGTTTATAACCTCCAGGGATTGTGAAAGCGGCAGCAAATGTTATAGTTATTATAAGTGTCGAGCTCAGTCCAATGACATCAGTGCTGTCGGATCCATTTGGTAATGCTTGCATTTCAAGGTCACCCTATCATCATCAATAGTACGCATGGGAATTATCAACATGTAGGAGACAACAAAAGTGTATGTTATAGTAATATATTTGTATTAACAAAGAGAACAAACCATGTACCAACAGTTCAAATGAAGAATGATTAAAAGCATGTCAATTTTAAATTATTTTGTTACATATCGTAGATTGACTGTACTATTTTAGCAGCACAATTTGCAGACAAATTTATCCAAAAATATATATAATTTTTTTTATGCCACATATCAAATTATATGTATAATTTGCGAATAGTACGAGCATGCAATCGCATTGGTGTTGACATTGAAGCTATTATGTATTACCTATTTGCTAATTAGCTAGTATGTATTTGGCATGCTTCGTAATTCAGTAGTTGGTAGCATTACAAGGAAGTAAAATTAACAAAACATAAATTTTTGATGTGTTTGTTAGTTTAAGGAATGCTCTCAGTTGCCTCACAAAAAGGTCGATTGGGGTTAATCCTTTATTTATTTATTTTTTACTATCTTGACCTTATCTGATATGTTGATGAAAGGTGGGCAGTACATTGGGGGTGTCAACCAGTACGAAACGAATCAGATAGAAGCATTTTCATATCCTTATTTGATATGTTGATGAAAGAAAACTTTACACTTAACTCACTCAATAAACTAAACGAAAAAAAAATTAACCTTACCTATATTATCGAATATGTTATGGGTTGGGTAAACAGGAAACAACACCATGAAATAGATATATACATGATTTGCAAAATCAAAATGGGAATCAGTTATTTGATCGTGAAATCAAAATCGAAATTGGACGAATTGGTTGGATCGAATTGGAAATTCGGATCTTTTTGGCAGAACCTTTTTTTGTACTAATAATTAGTAAAAGAAGTTTGCAAAATAAATTATATGTTAAAAATTATATTGAAACAAAATATTACACACATATAATTTATTTATATAATATATTACAAATATTACATTTTAACAAGCTCCAAAAAATAATTGGTAGAATTTAGAATCCTACAAGTACTATTAAGAGGGTTATTATGAAAATTTTGTAATTAAAAAGAAATTGTGTTTGAATAATCCTAATATGGGGTTAGTCATATATATATATATAGAGAGAGAGAGAGAGAGTAGAACTAGGGTGCTCCTAGGAGTACCAAGCTTCTTTGTACTCTTAACTCTAAAACCTATCGGATTAACTTCGAACAACAAATCCAAACCGTTGAAATCCTTCTACCTTACGAGTGATGCGTCTACATGTGAAAATTTTAAAGTTTCGAATTAATTCAGTATAAAGTCAAGTGGTCAAAATTAGAAGGTTTCTAAATTAATTTTAATGCATTAATTTTTTGGAAGCCTTTTGACCACTTGACTTCAAGTTGAATTAATTCGAAATTTAAAATTTTTCACATGTAGATGCATCACTCGTAAGGTAGGAGAATTTCAACTGTTTGGATTCGTTGTTTGAAGTTAATCAGATAGGTTTTAGAGTTAAGAGTACAAAAGGGCTTGGTACACCTAGGAGCACCCTAGTTCTACTCTCTATATATAAGCAATACTTTGCGAAATATTACCTCCGTTATTTGTCTTTGTTCTCCTAGCAGTGTGTGAGCAGGATTCATTGGGTGTTTTGTGGGCACCTTCTCTCTTTCCGATCTTATTCTTTGCGACGATAATATTGTCACTACTACGACGTTTAGCTTGATTTGCTCTTAGTACTCTTTATCTCCTAGTAGGATAGATTGTTGGGGGAAGATTTAATTAGTTGTCGGAAAACGCTTTGGTAGCACATGGCGGGTTCAACTCATATATATAATAAATTCTCTTACAATATAGGCTGCGGCATAGTCCCCATAAAAGGCGCACATGGCTGCCTCTCTGTTTTATTTTTTTATTTTTGCGCCTCTACCGATACTCTCATTCTAATTTTCTAATAATAATAATAATTTGAGAAATTCATATGTCAAATTAAAATCGGCAGAAATTATATATATATATATATACACACTATATATATATTCTCTACATTAAAAAATATATATATTTTTTCTGATATTATGTATATTACTAACTTAATAAATCAATGCTGAAAATTTATCCACATTAGTGTATTTTTACAAGCTCTTAATATTAATTAAAAATTTAAAATGTGGATGAAGAAAATATTAAGTCATATCTAACTGTAAAAATAAAGCCATGTGAATCATTCGTCATTCTTGGATATTACAATTAGATGATATTGATAATATTAAGTTTAAAAAAAAATTGTGCGTATATTCCAGATTGACTAAGAATTACAGAAAAGGTGACTATACATGGTTAAAAAAGCTAATCACATACAGTTCCGCAACCATGTCTGAATGCATCGTCTATGAAATTGTACATGGATGCGGAAGCGTGTCTATATAGAACTAACATACATGGTTCCTACAAAGGAACTGTGCTGGATCTCTAAGAGTTAATCGTGTATATAGCAAGCTGTTATATACATAATTCTTACAAAGTAACCGTGATTGATTTTTGAAAATCAATTTTTTTTTATGAACGGTGTTCGTTATCCTTCGTACATTCTTTATTTAATAGCCGCGTGTGATTTATACATATGTTTTTCATATTAAATTTGTAATGGGCTAGCATCTCTATTGCTAGCTATTAAACATGCATCCATCATTCAAGAAATATTGAGCATTTGACAACATACAGAAATACAATATTCATTGAATATAAATAAACAATTAATATATGTCAACAACTAATCAACATACATGTGAATTTTTTGGAGAACCAATATTCATTTTTTATAACTTGTTTAATTTATGAGTTGTGTTTGCTTAAATTTATATAACTAATATGTTTTATCTATAGATGGTCAGCTTATCATTTCAAGGCAAACATGAATCAAGAATGTACATTGACTTCAACAATGTTGCGGGTCTCAAAGCACGTCCATGATGTTCCATCTGACGGGTTTACTTGGGCTGAGTTGATATGTATATTCTCTTTCATATAAACTTTAAAATAGCAACTCAAGTCTTGCTAGTCCAACGGATCGAACATCACATGTACATTCATTGGTCCTTAAACATGGCTGAAGCCAGTGACAATTCGTGGTCAATAATTTGTTTTGAAATGATAACCCCATTCTTCTATACTTAACACATGTTAGTTATAAAAATATAAGAAAAACAAACCTCATAAATTAAACAATTTAGAAAAAAGAAAGAAAAAAAAACAGAGAGAACATAACAATTTGGTTTGCACAAAAATATCCAAAAATAGTAGATACAATTCTCCTCTTAGTTTTACAAAATTGTAAGGACGAAATTGTAAGTTCCATTGGGGACTCATACCTATTTAAATCCATGTGCGCTTTAATTTTGATCTAATTAATTCATTATATCAAAATCCATTTTCTCAGTTCTAATTTTAAATCTATATCTTGATCTAGATCTATTCTCTCTCTCACTCACCTCTCCACTCCTTATTTGGCTGAATCGAAGGAAGAGGGTTGCCGCCTCCATCGCGAGACACTGCATCCCTCCTCCACACAGGTCTACCCGGACTGCCGCTTCCTCGCTGCCGATCAGGTCTGAAGCCGAGCAGTTTTCACCTCTTGTCGATCTAACCAGGTCAAACCTGATTGATTTTGGCTGATCCGATTAAAGGCGTGGCCGAGCCACGCTCAGCCGCCTTCTCGGAAAAAAAGTGTTACTGAAATAAATTCGCCCGCCTTGTTTTGTCAAATATTGTTCATACTCAATCATTTGATAAGTATATAATGGTTTTATCCATGGAATTATCTCCTATATAAATAACATGACCTGTCAGACTGTCACGTGGATTGTATTTCTATTTTTTTTTTATGAACATTGATGCCTGTAGGCAACGCTTGCATTGTTTTCGGGATAAGGAAAAGGTGTTTTCGTGCATGTTTTCTCTGAAAGCACTGCCCTATAAATACACTTCTACCGAAAGGCATGCCTAACAAATCATATGCATTACTCAGTATAAAGATATTATACGCCGTTTGCACAATTTAAGAATTTTGAAATTACGATTATTTTTATGTAAACTGCATACGTACAACCCTGGAACGAACAATTTATAACACTAACTAGCTAGATATGGCTAGGTTCAATGCAGTTTCTCCCCTCTCGTTAATTACAAATATTATATCTTTCTATGCTCACAGTTTGCCTCTATTCTCTATAATTAATTAGTCCATTTTATCTTTTGATTCCTTTTTTTTTTTATGTACGGTGCTGGTTGTCCACATTAGGTGCAAGTGAGTTAGGACTTCAATGTATTTTGATCACCTTTTTCATGGATCCAGCTCCTCTCGGATACCATAGAAGATATACCTCACTTTAAGGTTTGAGATTAAATCTCAACCGGTTTGTGATTCGAGCAAGCACAAGGGGGCAATATTATTGGGTTTTGAGATTCGTGCCGAGTTAAAAAAAAAGTCCAGATCCATTAATTGTAAAAGAGTCCCTTTTCAGGTAATGGAGAGGATGTGATTTAAATTTTTACTAGGAACACCACTTTTACGTGGAGTGCCTGCATGTGAACTTGGATCAACTTTTCACCTTTAACGCTCTCTGCATCATCTTTCTCTCTCGAATTTGTATACTCTGAGAGTGCGCTTGGATGGGTGAAGAATATTTACTAATTCGGGTTGGCACTATTTCGAATTACTACTCTCCATTTTGATGTGTTTGAGTTAGTAAATATGGACTAATATTTGTTTGAAGCTCACTATTCGATCGACTAATCCAACAAAATATTGAGTTAGCTCTATTCTCATTTTTAAGTAAACTCACTATTCTCACTATATAATCCAACTCTCCATCCAAATGCATCCTGAGATAAATAAAAAAAAAATTATTTAAAGCTAGGTCATATATATTTAGTTCGGTCCGGATTTTTCATAGATCAATTCAAAATTTGAGATATGATTAGGATATGCGAATTCTCCCTTCTCACCCTTTCTTAAATTGATATGATAAGTTGCAATTAAATAATGATTCAACCGATAACTTCGAACCTAGATTTGAGTACCACAAGAATATAACAACAAAGGAACAGTTTCTGTTCAAGCTAAATTATAAAACATATGTGTGAACAGTTTCCCATAAATTGAAAATGCTGACATCAATGTGATATGAAATCTACACACAGTACATTCAAGGGGCAACAACATAATATATATGAATATATATATCATGCCTTCATTCATCAACCTAAAAGTAAAATGTAGCTAGGGATTTAATTATGACCATTCACTAAGCATTTTTTTCTAAAATCTACCTTATCATCTCGAAATGCTTCTCATTTTACCAGTCGTAGAAGTTATACTAGTGAATGTAGCTAATTGCAAACCTGTAACAATGCACCAAGATATATATTACAAGTCATGTTTTATCAATAGAGAAAAAATATTTATACATGCTGCGTCATGAACGTTTTTGTCCAACAATGTTTGAAATAGACAGCAAAATAAGTAAGAGAACGGCATGGCTGGATTAGACGTGTTTAGATGTGTCAAATTTTATTGTTCTATGTTTATTTAATTTTATATTTGTTTCTATAAAATGTGTTTTAATTGTTTATGTATAATTATAAATTATTGTTTTAAAAAAAAATGGATACATACCCATAAAATTGGAAATAAAATTGATTTGTTCCTTCCAGCAATTTAGGATTATTAATTTACATAACTTTATTCTGTATTTATTTTGAGTGAAAAACTGTATAACAAAATCTGACCCATCCCATTTGAAATCCTCTAAATAACAATGTTTTAATTTGGATCCTTAATTTCTTAGGGTCCGTTCCGCAAATAAATAGAATAGTGAAAAAGTGAAAAGGAGAAGAGGCTTCTATTCCATAAAATTACAATTATGCTCGGCACGTTTGGAATAGTAGAAGAGTGAAATTGAGTCAATTCCCAAATGTGAAAAAATCAATCTTTACCAATTCCACCTCTATCATGGGATAGTGGGATGGAATAGAAAGTGGCTGAAGTGCAAAAAGAAAGAATTTGACTGCATATTTTCATTCCAATTCCATTTTTTTTAACTTTTTTTATATTTCATTCAATTCCACTCATTTTTGGCTACTATTCCATGACAATTTCTTTTTGTGCCGAACAATCCCGTATACACACGATGGTCGCATGACACGTGGCATATCCTTATTGGTTAGCTTTCTTTGTAATATGTGCATACAGCGGAAGAATCAAAAGGCTAGACAGCTATTAGTTCACGGTATAGCATGCCTGTACTTTATTAATACCTTAATCACGTTATCAATTTACATTGTGTCCATAGGACGTTGTCCTATCTAACAATTTTTTGTAATATAAATAAATTATTATTATAATTATATATACTCTGCTCAATTGGAGAGAATAAAGGGTCACAAGTAGTGTTCACTTGTGTTTTTATGTGTCAGCTGTCACATGTTTAGCACATGTTGTGAATAATAGTGACAACTTTTTTGGAATCAGACGTCAGTATTACATTTGAATTTATTTATGTGTAAATGTCATATGTGTCATACTGTAGTAGTGTAGTAACATGCTCCAATATTTAATATGTCATGCTGTGTTAAAAACTTTTCCTTCCTTGTAAATGTCATGTGTCTCTGTCCTTTTCAACCAAACATTCTCTCGTTTCCAATAAAAAAAATATATACTCTCTCATTTTTCAATAATTATCTTAAAAATTTAAACTAATGAAATCCCTTGAAATACGGGAAATCATACGGAGGAACGCTATCATTATTTTTATTGCTCCTGTATCTCACAAAAGACATTCCTTCTACGTACATTTGAACTTTTCTTAAATGATTTATAGAATTTATGAATAAAAACTTGTGAAAAAAGATTTAAGTTCCATATAGTTCAAGTTGATTTTTCACAAGTATAATAGTTTTCGGTGAGATTTACAGCGAATATATATTTATACAAATGAAGAACTCACCCCCATCATGCTGGTATTCTTCTGACAGCACAAATAAGAAACGCTGAAGAATAATTATACGCATGCACCCCGCATATATTGTTATATCCTATAAATTTTCCGGGAATGATAATCCTATTGTACATTGAATTTTTATGGTACATCTAACTTTTGTAGTATATATTTTTGACAAATATTAGTTAAATTAATAAAACATAGATGTATCCTCAATTATATTCAAGGAAAATTAATGTATCTTATTTTAATTGAAATTGATTTGAAAGATCAGGCGGGTTCCAATGCGCCCAAAATTTCATGCTCCCATTTCCACCCATTTTTTTATCTCCTTTATCTTCATTTTCAAAATCCGAATAGTCGATCCGAACCGTTCAACATGATCATCATAATAAAATATACTTGGAGACCAAATTTTATATTTTTTGGAATTTTTTTACTATTTTTTAAGATATGTACAAAAACACTATATCGGATGGTCCAGAATCTCCTTAAACAATAATTTTGTACCTCTCTTAAAAAATAGTAAAAAAATTCCAAAAAATATAAAATTTGGTCTTCAAGCATATTTTATTATGATGATCATGTTGAACGGTTCGGATCGACTATTCGGACTTTGAAAATGAAGATAAAGAAGATAAAAAAAAAATGAGTGCAAATGGGAGTATAAATTTTTGGGTGCATTGGAACCCTCCTCTTGAAAGATATATATTTAGCCTTCCATCAAAGAATTTAAAATAGTTATGGATTGAACTATAATGGGTTTAGGATGACTAACTAATTAAATTCCAAAAAGTCAAATTTAATACACGCTGTCATAATGATTGAGAAGACACATCTACATTAATAATATATTTGAAACATATATATATATATAAGCTCTCGTCTACCATTTGAAGCATATTCGAGATGGTAGACGAGAATTGAATGTACCATAAAAAATAGATATACTTTATAATTATCTTTATGAAAATATTTAAGCTCACATTGAATCAAACCTGCAACCTGCAGGATGCAAATTTAATTACTGCAGTTCTTATTTTTTTTTGCTTTTAAGAAAATTGTAGTCATCAGAAGAATTTTATGCTTAAAGTTTGCACAGGAGCGCCTTAAAAGGTTTACTACGAAAATAGGCTACTATGTGCAAAAGTGCTATTCGCTAGAGTACATCGACAAAAAAATATTATTTCTGAGTGTATCGGTATTACTGACAGGAACACCTGCGATTACACCGTTGGCAAAACGAACTTGGAGACTGTGACCTAGCCAGCCTATTTGTGGACAAGAGACCAGTGCTATCCATGAATGCAAAGACCATATACCAATATTTCGTGGAATAACACCTCTTCATATGATGCTTATCGAAGCAAGTCCAGCATTGGGGACCTTGATCTGACAAATAATCCCATGTAAGCAAAAGCAACTCCAAGTTACAATTAGATATGGGCAAAAATTAAATTACTTTTGTATTTAGTATTTATCTAGAACACTTGAATCCTTATGTTATCAGGATTTTGCTTTTCATAAAGAGATTTCCAAAATAGTTTACTATATTTCATTACCAGCAGATATATTATCCCAGTTTAATGACAAATTAATATATATTATTCCAAAATTATTGTATTATAGCAAACTAAAGTAAGATTTTTCCCTACACTACATCAATATTAAAAAAATATATATATATTATCCCAAATGAATGACAAATTTGAAACAAAAGGAAAATTGTAAACATAAAAAGCACTTTAACCTGAAATGGGAATCCTTCACAATTAATGGATTTAGACTATTATTTTTAACTTGTGAATATATAACTAAAAATTTTAGGGTTTAATGTTAAGAGCTTACTGTTTAGGATTTCGGGTTTAGGGTTTTGTTCCATTAGTTGATTTACGGCCCTACTTAGTGTCCTTATTGGTTGTTGATGCCCTTATTTGATTCAAGCATACCCAAAAATCGAATTTCGTACATGATGAGATGAAGAACATCCTATGCTATGCCTAATCTCCTCCATGAATTGGGTCATCCGTGGTTGAAGTACGCCCAACACCTGACCTGAAATCACGTTTATGTCTTCTTGCCTTAGAGAAGGCGGTGGGGAAGAATACGATTGCTATTTCGAAGAAGACGTTTGGGACCAACCTAGACGATACATCGATCTCATCGCCATGAGAATTGTTGTCTGTGTTGCTGTACTAGATGTCTGCGTCAAAAGAGGGCCAAAGGGCTCGATCAGGCCCATACTCTGCGTTCATATCCCGATCGTAGTCCTCCTGCAAAATTTATAAAATAAAACAAAAAGTACATACAACAAAGAATGGATATTATTAAAAGATTGTTATGTTCTACTATCTATGCTTTTTGAGCCTTCGCTGAACAAAATTACCCCCTAGGCTCGCATTGTTTTCATTCTCTTATTATGAATAAACATTTCAACACAAATAAAATTATCAAGGTTAGTTCGAGTCAACTGAAATTGAAATTAATTGTTTTGATGAAATAAAACATCTTATGAATCTTTGTTTGTGAACCAGCATGTACATTAAGCCCGTGGTTGCAAAGGAGCCCTCTCTAGATGTGGCCCTATTTTGTTGATTCTGCTCGCTCCGCTTAGCAAACTCTTCGGTGCACCAATAGTGGCACAATTTGGGCCAGTTATTCGCCGTTATCCAATCATATGCGCTTGGCACCCCTCGGTCCTTCCACTCCAGAATGCTATCTCCATACTTTTTGCGCATGTCATTTTTGCACTTGTTAAGCAGATTTTGGAGAGCTTTGTTGGCTATGCTACCGAAGGTCTTCCAGGCTAGATCCATGTTTTCATCTAGGAGAAACTGATAGTGCTTCTGCATACATCATTAAACAGTCGTTGGTTAGCTTAAAAAGAGAAACAATAGGCTGCAATTTTTAAAAAGAGATTTTACTCACCAAAAACTCCTTCTTGACTTCTCTTTTAGTTTGATCAGGATAGTCATCAAATTTTGTGCACACGGCCAGGTTGGCTGATCTAGTTTTCTCAAGAAAGTGGTAATGTGTGCATTGTGAGATTATTTTGTTGACATTTTTTGTCACGCTCAACAAATCTCCAACAAAAGATCTGCAAACAAAGTTAATTAAAACCACTACAAATGGATAATTCTACATACACAAAATTACAAAAAAAAGGAATTTTACCCCCATCCGGCCCGACGAATCATTGGTTTGTCCTCCGGATTAGCCGGCGGCACAATGTATGCATTTTCGCTGCGCGGAGGGGGCTTCGATCCACTGGATGATGCCTTATTTGCCTTCTCCTTCCCCTTTCTGCTTGGCGTCATACCTGAAATAATGTTTATAAAATAATTAGTTTACAAATAATTCCAACAAAAATAATACATTACTTAAATGAATTTTATATTTACAAACAAATTAAAAGATATTAACCTAATTTGTCATGTGACGTTGTTTTTTTCTTGATATTTTTTTACTTTTCGGTATATTACTTAAGTCTTCTACTATTACTTCCTCAAGATCGGCTCCATCAACTAAAATACTTAGTTGATTCAATTAAATACTAATTTACAAAGCAATTACAAATTCACCAAGCGATTACTAATTTGCAATTCACCAAGTAGTTACTGATTTACTAATTCACCAACCAATTGCTTCACCAAGCAATTACTAATTTGCAATTCAATACCAATTCAATATCAATTCAATTCTAACTCAATATCAATTCACCTGATTCACAAAGTTGCCCAACAAATAGTAAATTCATGGACCACTTTGGTATAAAGAGAACTTTTGGTACATATCACCTCTTTGTCATAAACTCATAATAGATCCACTATGAGCCATATTACTATTGTGTTCTTTTAATATTGAATCTCATCCATTAATTGAAAGGACGAAATTGTAAGTTTCATTGGGGACTCTGTCTATTTAAATCCATGTGCGCTTTCATTTTGATCTAATTAATTCATTATATGAAGATCCATTTTCTCAGTTCTAATTTTAAATCTAGATCTTTATCTAGATTTATTCTCTCTCTCTCACTCACCTCTCCACTCATTATTTGGCTGAATCGAAGGAAGAGGGTCACTGCCTCCATCGTGAGACGCTGCATCCCTCCTCCCCATCGGTCTACCCGGCCCGCCGCTTCATCGCTGCCGATCAGGTTTTAGCCGAGCAGTTACCACCTCTTGTCGATCTGGATCAGGTCATACCTAATTGATTTGGCCGATCCGGTCAAAAGCCTGGCCGAGCCACGCTCAACTGCGTCCTCAGAAAAAAGTGTCACTGAAATAAATTCAGGATTACCCGCCTTGTTTTGTCAAATGTTGTTCATACTCAACCGTACATGACCTGTCAGGCTATTACGCGGATTGTATTTTTTATTTTTTTGATGAACATTGATGCATGTAGGCATTACTATGCCGTTTGCATAATTTAATAATTTTGATGGGTGAAAAATAGTTACTAACTCGAGTTGGCACTATTTTGAACTACTACTATCCATTTTGATGTGTTTGAGTTAGTAAATATAGACACTATTCGACTAATCTAACAAAATATTGAGTTAGCTCATTTATCATTTTTGAGGTAACTCACCATTCACATTATATAATCCACCTCTCCATCCAAATGCATCCTGAGATAAATGAAAATTTTAATTTATTTAAAGGTAGGTCATATTTAGCTCGGTCCGGATTTTTCATAGATCAATTCAAAATTTGAGATATGATCAGGATATGCGAATTCTCCCTTCTCATCCTTTTTTAAATTGATATTATAAATTGCAATGAAATAATGATTCAATAGATAACTTCGAACCTAGATTTGAGAACCACAAGAATATAAAACATGTGTGAACAGTTTCCCATAAATTGGAAATGCTGAAATCAATGTGATATGAAATCTACACACAGTACATTCAAGGGGCAGCAAAATAATATATATGAATATATATATTCCATGCCTTCATTCATCAACCTAAAAGTAAAAAGTAGCTAGGGATTTAATTATGACCATTCACTAAGCACTTTTTCTAAATCTACCTTATCATCTCGAAATGCTTCTTGTTTTACCAGTCGTAGAAGTTATACTAGTGAATGTAGCTATTATCAAACCTGTAACGATGCACCAAGATATATATTACATGTCATGTTTTATCAATAGAGAAAAATATTTATACATGTTGCGTCATGAACGTTCTTGTCCAACAATGTTTGAAATAGACATCAAAATAAGTAAGAGAACAAAATGGCTGGATTAGACGTGTTTAGATATGTCAAATTTTATTGTGCTATATTTATTTAATTTTATATGTTTTTTCTATAAAATGTGTTTTCACTGTTTAAGTATAATTATATATATTTTTTAAAAATGGATACATATGCATAAAATTGATTTGTTCCTTCAAGCAATTTAGGATTATTAATTTACGTAACATAATTCTTATTTATTTTGAGTGAAATACTGTATAACAAAATTGGACCCATCCCGCTTGAAATCCTCTAAATAAGAATGTTTTAATTTGGAAGGGTCCTTTCGGTAAATAAATAGAATATTGAAAAACTGAAAAAGAGAAGAGGCTTCTATTCGATACAATTACATGTATGTTGGGAACATTTGGAATAATGGAAGAGTGAAATTGAGTCAATTATCACATGTGAAAAAGTCAATATTCCCCAATTTCACCTCAACCATAGGATAGTGGGATGGAATATAGGCTAAAGTGCAAAAGAGAAAAATTTGACTGCTTATTTTTATTCCAATTCAATTTTTTTCTATTCCATTAAATACCACTCATGTTTAGCTATTATTCCTTCACAATTTCACTTTTTTTGCATGACAGGTGGCATAGCATGCATGTACTTTATTATGTGCATACAGCACATCGGAAGAATTAAAAGGCTAGACAGCTATTAGTTCACGGTATAGCATGCCTGTACTTTATTAATAGCTGAATCACGTTATCATCAATTTACATTGTGTTTTTTTTTTTTTTTTTTGGAGGTTGGTAGCAACCTGCCAACAATCAATTTGCATTGT
The DNA here is from genome assembly GCA_964058825.1 of Carex arenaria. Taxonomy (NCBI): domain Eukaryota; kingdom Viridiplantae; phylum Streptophyta; class Magnoliopsida; order Poales; family Cyperaceae; genus Carex; species Carex arenaria. The sequence goes on from CAXKVW010000198.1 coordinate 589,531, forward strand.
TTCTATAGGACATTGTCCTATCTAATAATTTTGTGTAATACAAACAAATTATCATTATAATTATATATACTCGGCTCAATTGGAGAAAATAAAGTGTCACAAATTTTGTTCACTTGTGTTTTTATGTGTCAGTTGTCACATATTTAGCACATGTTGTATATGATAGTGACAACTTTTTTTTGAATCAGATGCAGTATTATATAAAATTACGTGACCAGTCAAGCTGTCATGTGGATTGTATTTTTTTTTTCTTTTATGAACATTGATGCTCGTAGGCAATGCATGAATTGTTTTCGGGATAAGGAAAAAGTGATTTTGTGCTTGTTTTCTCCGAAAGCAGTGCCCTCTATATACAATTCTACCGAAAGCCATGCCTATTGTGGAGCTAATCATATGCATTACTCAATATAAAGATTATACGCCGTTTGCATAATTTATGAATTCTGAAATGATGATTACTTTTATGTAATACTGTATACGTACAACTCTGGAACGAACAATTTGTAACAACTAGCTAGAAATGGCTAGTTTCAATGAAGTTTCTCCTTTCTCTCGTTAATTACCAATATTATTTCTTTCTATGCTCATAGTTTGTCTCTATTCTCTATATTTAATTAGTCCATTTTTATCTTTTCTTACCTTTTTTATGTACGGTGTTGGTTGTCCACATTACGTACAAGTGAGTGTGGACTTTATTGAATTTTCATTCCCGGTTTTACGTTTAGATCCAGCTCCTCCCAAGTACCGTAGAGGATCTTGCTTATTTTACGGTTTGAGATTAAATCTCAACATGTTTAGAATTCGGGCAAGTGCAGGGATAGTATTATTGAGCTTTGAGAATCGTGTCAAGTTAAAAAGGATGGTCCCGATCCGTTAATTGTAAAAGATTCCCTTCTCAGGTAATGGAGAGGATGTGATTCACGTTTTTACTAGGAACTCAAATTTAAAAAAAAGTATGGATATCCATAAAATTGGAAATAAAATTGATTTGTTTTTCTGGTTTGGACCTTTTTTTTTTTTTAATTCCTTCCAGCAATTTACGATTCTTAATTTACGTGACATAATTCTGTATATATTTTGAGTGAAAAAAACTGTATAAGGAAATCTGATCCATCCGGCTTAAAATCCTCTGAATAAGAATGTTTTAATCTGGACCCTTAATCCCTTATACAAAATAGTAGCATGACACGTGGTATATCCTGATTGGTTACTTTTCTTCGTAATATGTGCATACAGCACATCCAAAGAATATAATCAAAAGGCGATAGAGCTATTAGTTCACGGTATAGCATGCCTGTGTTTATTATATAATAATCCTGAATCACGTTATCAATTTACATTGTGTCCTATCTAATAATTTTTTGTAATACAAATTAATAATTATTATAATTATACTCGGCTCATTTGGAGAGAATAAAGTGTCACAAGTTTTTTCCACTTGTGTTTTCATGTGTCAGCTGTCACATGTTGTGTATAATAGTGACAACTTTATCGGAATCACACGCAGTATTATATTTCGACATATTTATATGTAAATGCCATGTGTCATACTGTAGTAACATGCTACGATATTTAATATGTCATGCCGTGTTAAAAACTGTTCCTTTGTTGTAAATATCATGCGTCTTTGTCCTTCAACCAAACATTCTCTCGTTTCCAATAAAAAAAAATAAATTCTCCCTTTTAGCCATAACTAATTACAAAATTGAAAGTAATGTAATGCCTTGAAATACGGGATATCATATGGAAGAAAGCTTTCATTATTTTTATTTCTCCTGTATATCAGAAAAGACATTCCTTCTACATTTGAACTTTTCTTAAATGATTAATAAAATTTATAAATAAAAACTTGTGAGAAAAGATTTAAGATCAATATAGTTGAAGTGGATCTTATACAAATGACATTGTAAAAAAAGAACATAAAATAGTTATGGATTGAACTATAATTGTTTTATGATGAATGAATAATTAACTTCCAAAGAGTCAAATTTAATAGACGCTATCAAAATGATTGAGAACACACACATAGAATTTTAATTTATTTATTTTAATATATATATATATATATATATATGAGTAGAACTAGGGTACTCCTAAGTTCACCAAGAAAGTTTTGAATTAATTTATTATACAAAGTCAAGTGGTCAAAATTATAAGATTATAAATTAATTTTAATGCATTCATTTTTCAGACCTGTTTTTACCACTTGACTTTATACTAAATTAATTTGAAACTTTAAAATTTTCATGTGTAGACGCATCACTCATTAGGTAGAAGGATTTTAACGATTTGGATTCATTGTTTAAAGTCAATTCGATAGATTTTAAAGTTGAGTTCACACAGAGACTTGGTGAACTTAGGAGCACCCTAGTTCTACTATATATATATATATATATATATATATGAGGAGGGATCAAGTTACAACAACGGTTTTTTCATTTTCAAAGTCCAAATCGTCGATCCAAATTGTTCAACATGATTATCTATATAAAATGTACTTCTAGATCAAATTTTACATTTTTTGAATTTTTTTACTATTTATTAAGTATTTTTCAAAAACTAGCCAAATTCAGATCATTGAATTTTGTACCCATCTTAATAAATAGTAAAAAAATTCAAAAAAATGTAAAATTTGATTTGGAAGCACATTTTTTTTAGATAATCATGTTGAATGGTTTGGTTCGACGATTTGGACTTTGAAACTAAAAAACCGTTGTTGTAACTCAAATTTGTTGTAACTTGATCACTCGTATATATATATATATATATAGGAGGGATCGGATTACATCCTTTTTTTTGACACATTTTGACACCTACCATTTTCGAAGTCCAAATAGTGAATCCAAACCGTTCAACATGATTGATATATTAAAATATGCTTGGGGATAAAATTTTACATTTTTTTGAACTTTTTTTATTATTTATTAAGATGGTTACAAAATCGTTGTTTTCGGACCATTGAAAAACAGCGATTTTGTAACCATCTTAATAGATAGTAAAAAAATTCAGAAAAATGTAAAATTTGATCTCCAAGCACATTTTAATATGGTTATCACGTTGAATGGTTCGGATCAACTTTTTGGATTTTGAAATTGCAAAATTGACCTATAAAAAAAACAGTGTCAAGATGTGTCAAAAAAAGGGTGTAATTGGATCCCTCCTCTATATATATATATATATATATATATATGGTAAACGAGAGTTGAAATGTGCTATTACCGAGGGTACACCGACAGAATTATACTATTTCTGAGTGTATCGGTATTACCGACAAGAGCATTCATGAATATACCGTCAGCAAAATGAACTTCTACCACTACTAAAATATGAGTTTTTTGCAAGGGCAGAAAAATAGTTTGTTGCATGGGCTTACCCTTGCAAATAGACCCATACGTCTACCTTTGACACAAATACTCAGTTTTTACCACGACGCCCATGCAAATAGTCTATTACAAGGGTAAACCCTTGCAATAACTGCACATGCAAATACTTTCGGAGCTGACCCAGTTTCTTGTATTTCCAAGGGGAGCCAGCATGGGCCCCACTGGTTATTTGCAAGGGAGCGAACGTGGGTCCCTCCTGTCTATTTGCAAGGCTAACCCACGTGGGTCCCACCTGACTATTTACAAGGCTGAAGAACATGGGCCCCACCTGACTATTTGCATGGGAAAATGATTAACTTATTTCATGGGTGATTATTTTTAAGGATATGATTTATCTCTTTTGCATGCATTGCAATTCTTACTATTTGTATGGGTGTACCAAAGGATATAATAACAGAAAATGACTGCAAATCGGCATGCTCCAATTCTACAATTCTCCATTCCTGTAGCAAAACTGGTACTAGCCCAATGCTGTTTTACAATTCCAAGTTTACCATTCACAAGATTTACATCGGACACATTGAAAAATACGTAGAAAGCAAATAATTAGGATTGACAAATAGTATAATCATTCTACATTGGACCAAAATGAATAAAAGTTGTAAAACAACATCGCCAATAATTGGTGAGAAAACAACAGTATAATTGTACCCTACTGCAAGTACTTGTAAATTCCATATTTTCATATTTTCATCCACTGATGTTGAGTTAATTTCGACAATAGGCAACATTCTGCTCTTGTCTTCACTTGAGTTTTCATCTGAAATTTTGCAAATAACAAATATGAATTTTAACAACCACCATTACATCTGAAAACTTCTGCCAAGTTTACTAACCTCAACAGATTTCTTATAAATAACAAATGTGCTTGCTTACACTTGTTTTCATGGTTGCTGCTTATTCTTGTTGGATGATTTGTGTTTCAGATACATAATTGATCTAATATTTATCTAACATTGTACAAGCAATTGTTGGAATAAGGGAATGAATTGACCACTGTCATTCCCTGACTGAGCAAAACCAGCAATTTATTATTTTACAGAAGAGAGAAATATAGCACATAGTTACCGTAAGGGCCTATTATAACTTAATTTTAGCCATAATCAGTTTTTTTTTTTTGAAAGCCTGGCAGCAGCTGCCAAGTGGTATATTAAAAACATCAATAGTTAATTGTACATCAGAGCATCAGGACTCCACTCCAACACTATACCGGCGTCTAACCTTATTACATATAAACTAACGAAGCAGGACCGGATCATTCATATACTTGCATTCATACAACTTTTGATTAAAAATGTTAGATAACAAAGAAAAACTTATAGCCCATCACTAGCCCAGTAGTAGTCGCACAATATCCAAGAAGCACAGTGGCATGCATATGCTACGTACTCCTTTGTTTCCAATTTTTGCAATGCAACTTTCAGCAAAACCTGATCCATAAATTCATCTCGTGTGTGCATCTTGCCGCTAGGAACTTAGGTTGCAATTTTTCACCATCAAAAATCACTCTGTTACGATACTTCCAAATAAACCAGGTGCCACAAATGACCCTTGTGTTCCATCTGACTATACCTCATGAATTGTATTAGCCCGTTTAATTAGAGGGCGTTGTAATAGCTTGGATACCTCTAACCAAAAGGTTGTTGCATAAGGACACAGAAAGAACAAATGTACAGTGGATTCGACCAAACAATTGTTATAAAGTACACATCTCAAATCAAAATTCATCCCCTTTCTTCTCAACACATCTTTGGTTAATAGTTTACCTTGCAAGACGTGATATGCAAAAATTTTAAATGTGGGCGGTATTGGACATGACCAAGTGTTATTGAATTTCCATTTAATCATGCCCCCCTCCTTCAAAATTTTATAGACCGATTTAGAAGTATATGTACCTGAATTCTCCCATTTCCAAACAATAGAATCCTCTTCTAGATCATTGAAAAAAATATCGCTTTGCTGGTCTAAGTCTGGATTAATTGAACCCCTTATAGGCCAAGCCTCACATAATGAAATTAACGGTTGTTGGTGCCTCGGTACCTTTAACCATAATCAGTAAAAGATAAAAAGAGCTGTATTTTTTTTTACAAAAAACTAATTTTACAGGATTATGAACACAGTTTTGCCCTGATTTGAAACTTCAAGTACTTACAATCAAAATGTTGCCATCCCAATATTCCCAATCAAAGACAACACGAAGGCCATCAAGAAGTTCTCTGCATGAAAATAATTTCCGTTTTATGTAAGAAATTATGAAGTAAAATATTAAAACTAACATACAACACGAATGCTAAAGTTATTCAGCTCATTTCAAATACTATGAGAAAAAATAAAATAAAAAATAATATAGGAAATTGAACTTGCCCCCCAATTATACAGACACTACTGCTCTTCACAATGGCAAGGCAATATCCAACTGCATCACCCTATATGTGAAGAATGACTTATATTAAGTTATGAAATTTATTTATACAATATAGGGTGAATATTGAATATAATTTTGTTTTCATGTGGCTTGAGACCTAATTGAGAGAACTATGTAAGAAGCACATTATATATTTAACAACTTTGATATTAAAGATTTAGGTGAACTTAAATATTTTCTAGGAATTGAGCTAGCATATTCAAGAAAGGGTTTATTTTTATCACAAAGAAAGTATACAATAGACTTGTTAAAAGAAACGGGAAAATTTGGTGTAAAACCTATTAATACACCTATGGAGATTAACAAAAAATTAAACCTTGAGGATGGTGAACCTTTAGAAAATATTGGACAATTCCAAAGACTTGTAGGGAAACTAATTTACTTAACCGTCACTAGACCCGATATTGCATTTGCAGTTAGTTCAGTTAGTCAATTCATGCATGCACCTCGTACAAGTCACATGGATGCCGTTATTCGGATACTTAGATATCTAAAGGAATCACCCGGTCGGGGTATTTCTTTTAAGAAAAATAATGACTTGAACATTGTAGGCTTTTCTGATGCGGATTGGGCTGGAAGTTGCGATAGAAGATCAACCACCGGCTATTGTACATTTGTTGGTGAGAATCTTACAACATGGAAAAACAAGAAACAAAACATGGTTGCAAGATCAAGTGCCGAGGCGGAGTACCGAGCTATGGCGGCCACCTCAAGTGAATTAATTTGGCTTAAGCAATTACTAAAAGATATGGGAATCGAAAATAATCAACCAATGAAGATGCATTGCGATAACAACTCGGCTAGACATATTGCATCTAATCCGGTATTTCATGAAAGAACTAAACACATCGAAGTTGATTGTCACTTTGTGAGGGAAAAAGTTTAATCAAATGAAATCGAAACACCCTACATATGTAGCAAGGATCAATTGGCCGATATTTTCACAAAAGCATTGGATACAAAGAACTTCCAAACAATCGTATACAAGTTGGGCTCTATGGATTTATATGATCCCAACTTGAGAGGGAGTGTTAAAGAAAATATTGAAGATAATATTGTGGGTACACATTCTGGATGCACTTAGTAAAGCTCTGGTAGCCTTGAAAAAGAGTTTCCAGCTCATAGTATATTTTTTACGACAATCCTTCTGTTGCCTTCAATGTTGCATTTGTTTAGGTTTTAATGTTATTTTTTCTGACCCTCTCAAAAACGAATTTCGCAGATTATTTATGATAACAGCTAGTTTGAAACATAACTTTTGTACAGCGAGCTCACATCCTTCAAAATTTCCTCCATCAAGATATCCTTGTTAGAAACAAATAAAATCAGCATTTGTATCTAATTATTTAAAGAAATATACCCGGCTTTTCTAAGCAGTAAAACAAATATATTAGTGTTCTTTATGTTTGAAAATATGTTGCTGGTATTTTCATATTTTCATACTTGTCATTAGGGAAAATATATAAATGTTTTAATATTGATTAATAGTGCAATGGAAAAAGACTGTACGGTCGTCAGATTGCTGTCTAACTTTTATTGTTGGTTATGTAATCATTTCAGAGCTTGTTTATTATTTGTTTGAAAAATGTGTCTCATAAATGTTGGGCTTTTTAGGCTCAAGACGGCCTTGGCCCATGTTAAAGAAAATATTGAAGATAATATTGTGGGTACACATTCTGGATGCACCAAGTAAAGCTCTAGGTTATTTTTCTGATTTCAACCCTGTACCTCTTCCGCTAGCTACCCTTTTATAGAAATAAGGCCATTGTATTCTTTTCTGTTTTTAGTTGACTTCTCAACGGCTCTTAAGCCTTTGTATTGATATATACACATTCAATTAGAGATTGTAAAGGTCATGATTCAATAAAGACAACTGTTCAATAATCCCTATCAATTAAAACAGCCCATCTCCCTTTTCTTATATCTCTTGGTTACCTGCGCCAAAAAATAGACGCCGGTGCGCGGCTCCTTTCTTGTGCGAAATAGAAAGAGAGAAAGAGAGAGTGAGTGAATGTTTGTATTAATAATTGGAACACTCTTGTAATCTCTTTCAACATCTTGCTTAATAGTGAAGTTTGTTTGTCGTTTGCCTCTCGGTGGATTAGGTCCAACCGAAACACCCAATCTCTATGTTTGTTTTCTCTTATATGTTTTATGGACTAGATCTATACCCACTACTACAAAAAAACAGTTTGTACACGGACTTTAATTGAAGACCTACACGGATTTGGGATCGTGTGCGATACTGGGGTGTAGGAAAGTCCACCATTTACACACGGATAATTTATACGTGTATGATTACACTAATCCTACACGGATTTTTCACTAAAGATCCGTGTAGCTAGGGTAAGGAGCTACACGGTTTTTTAATAAAAAACCGTGCAGGAAGATGATTCATACACGGTTTTTTATTAAAAAACCGTGTATGAAACATCTTCCTGCACGGTTTTTTATTAAAAAACAGTGTAGCTCCATACCCTAGCTACACGGATTTTTAGTACAAATCCGTGTAGGAAGATCCTAAATCAATTTTTTATTTTTTAACACATCCTACACGGATTTCTTCAAATATCCGTGTACGATTTTTTTATTTTTTTGTATTTTTTCTGTTTTTGGCTAGCCTGCACTTTTGCTAGCCATTATATATAATATCAAAATGTTTTTTTAACCCAAAACAGATAGAAATTGCCAAAACAATATAACAATTCAAAATTAATAACTACACAAATTAATTTATACAAATCCATATTGTGGAGTACAAAATTGGGAAATAAACCACCTTGCCCACATCCCTCTCACTTCGTCGACTCGCTCGGTTGAGTAAGCAACTTGGCTCCGGTTATACTACAATTATAATTTGAGTTAGTAACGAGAGACGGATCGAATTATTGATATTTTTAAAATGAAATTTAATGTGAATTACATACCTCTTCTGGAAATTTAAATTGATGTCTTTCGATCCAATTAGACATGAAAATCATTGTGTAATAAGCGCACTCCCAACCCTCCTTCTGTCGTGCACACTGAAATTTACATTTATTGGCCTATGTTAGAATGAAAATAATTTTTTAAACTATAAAATTTAAGTTAAAAAATTCATTGTATAATAAGCTCACCGGTAACCACTCAATTTTGAATTTATTTTTCACGGTCCCTTTTTCTTTTGCTTGCACTCCTCCTTCTGTCGCATATTTGCTCCAAGCCCTTACAAAATTACGTGACTGTAATTAGCAATTTCGATCCACAATTTAATTACAATTAGAAAACAAAAATCAAACCTAGTGAAAAGTTATTGCTTACTGTGCTATAAAGGGACAGATGTTTCTACAATCTTCTGGTTTGATTCCTCTTGGCCTTGCAGAATCCATGATAAAAGCCCTATTTGCAGCCGGAATGATAAGGATCAAACACTAGTGTGTGCTGTAGAAATTTAAACACTATTATAATCACATTTAATTTTTTTATAATTTTTTAATTAAAAATATAGAGAAAATTTGAAGGTTAGAATCGTACCCCTGATGGTATGGCACGAGAATGAATGTCTTGCCATCCGATTGGCAACAGTGCATCGCATAGCACATGTAGTCGACACACTGGTCAGGCTGACCTATTAGCACGCTGGCATTGAGTTTGCCGGGGTCCATAATTGCAGTCAGGTTTACCTTATCTTCGGGCGTACATGCTTCGTAGGTTCGGAGTAGCTTCCTGAAAGATCATTACATTTTGAATATATATTTGAGTGCTATACAATATAAATAAAGTAAATTTGCTTACATGGCGAAAATTGTGAGGAATGAGTAATCGAGCCATTTATCGCAACTCTTGGCATATAGGAAGTCCTTGAAGTCTTCGAAATTAATCATGAGATGCCAGCTATCGTGCAGGAACATCCCGTGTGGGATCGGGATGAAGATGTCGTTCTTGCCTTAGGGTGCCTGCATCAAGCAATCGTGGAGACGCTGACAATCGAGATGCAAATTCTCGTATTCTTCTGGGCTGACAATCGAGAGGCGGTGTCCAGGTCTTGGCGCCCCCACTGTACCCCCATACCGGTGACAAATGAGCCTCCTACGCATGCATCATATTTAAAAAGAGCAGTTTTTAATGTAACCAGAGATATTGACAATTTAGATATTACTTGATCCAGAATGATCTGATTCTTGGGCCACTGGATAAATGACTCACGGGTGTCATCCATAACGTGCAGTTCCTCGGTGGAGACAGGAAGAGGGACTCTAATTACGAGACCTGCACGCATACATAGCCACGCCCTACCGGAGCATTGTGCACATTTGACTGATTTGGAATTACGAGACCCTTGCCAACGGTAATAGGCACCGTACCGCTCCAAATGATCAAGTCGCATTTGGTGGCCACCTACAATTATTATTAAGATTAAATATTTCATACTAAGCTTACGAACCAACAGTAATTGCCTTTAGACTATGAAAAGTAGGTATTACCTTCATATTATCGAACTCGTCCTCCCAGGTCCCGAATGCCTGACTGCTGCGCCGAAATCCCGGCGAAATAGGGGGTCCTTGCTCGGATGGGTGTGTACACTGATGAGATGTCACGCGGGTTACAATCCTTGCTTCCATCTCCGCCATCCTCCCCTCGTACTCTTGTTGGGTTTCCCGGCGGAGCCGCGCATCTCTCTCTTCGTCGGTAACTTTGGCGCACGATCTTCGCTTGGGTTTCTCTGAACGGAAAACATCCTAGAAACCCTTGTAGATGCTTACACCCCTTACCCGACCCGGGTGCTCCGGATTCGAAAGCGTTTGAGCCAACGAGTCATTCTCCCTCGAACAGCTCTGGACAACCGACGTGACCTCGTCCTCCACTTGCAACTGTTAATAAAAAAAATTGAATGCAACAAAAAAATAATTAAAGTGAGTGAGCTATAATTTTTTTTGAATGACTTAAGGTTATAACAAGAATGTCTTACCATTTTATGAGCCACGGGCTGCAACTCCTGAGGCAGTCGAATCTTCCCGTCGGCGGTAATCTCAGACCTTGCCATGATCCAATTCGTGCCCCGGGGATTGGCGATCTTTACCACGGGTGAGTCAGAATCTTTGTTTGACTCAAGTACGGACTCCCATTCCTTTGACTTACCCTCGTACCCGTCTGACCCTAAATGGTGCGGGTACAAGTTCTTAGCAACAGTCCTCCTGGCCCTTTCGCTTTTTTCCTTCAAGAATAAAAGCAAATCAAACCGTTAGTTCAAATGTAACAACCGATCGAGAAAAAAAGAGTTAAACTTTATAAATTTAGTTACCCTGAACTCGGGTGTTTGCTTCAAAGCAACAAACTTGTCCCATATTGGTTGAGTTACATTTTGATAGTACCCGACCGGACACCTCCCTTTATTCATCCATTCTGTCACGAGGGTGCTCTTATGTTGCTTCCACCCCTCGTTCATTATCTTCAAGGTGTTCTGCTTCGGTGTGTCATCCTTGATGTTCCATTGAGCCTGATTGACAGCAAACAATTATCAGTGTCGGAGACTAATTGACAACAATCAAATTGAAATATTTAAATATAATCCGATTACCTTAATCTGCTGCCACCATTCTTCCTTATCTTCCTTTTTTTACCTTCTTCCAGTTATCTATCCTAATGTCCGCCTTCTCCTTCATGAGGTTGTTCACCCAATTTGAGTACGGCAATCGGTTTGGCCCCGTCGAATGACCTTCTTCAGTGAACTCGATGACAAATTCCTTCGCCTCTGTCGTGTTTTTGCACTTGGTCGGACCTCGCTTCCTTCTTTGTGACAAGGCTGACTGAGATGTACCTTGCATGTCCTCATCTTTAGGATTGTCGAAGTGATCACCCGAATGTGACATAATTCTACAAACAAAAATTAGAAAGTTAATATGAACTAATAACTTGGTCCAATAACCTAATTTTAAATTAATTGGTCCAATTACACTAATTACTTGGTCTAATTATCTAATTTTAAATTTTAAACTAATTAGTCCAAACCTAATTTTAAATTAATTGGTCTAATTAAGTGTAATTAGTTTAATTACTAATTACACTAATTACTAATTAAAATATTTACACTAATTTACACTAATTTACACTAAGTACAAGTAATTACAAATAAAACCCTTAAATTTACACTAATTTCAAATTAAACCCGAATTAAAAGTTGGGGATTACCTTAGGAAGCAAGAGAGGCAGCAATGGCAGCAATGACAGCAATGGAGAGAGAGAGAGAGAGAGAGAGAGAGAGAGAGGCAGCAATGGAGGGTTCCAAGCACTACCCAAGAGAAGATCACTAGAACAAGAGAGCAAGAGAGGAGAAGAGCAAGAGAGAAGAGAAGTGTATTATTACCAAGGGAGGGAGAAGATCACCAGAACAGGCGGGACTTAGAAGGGGAGAGGGAAGAGTCGACCGGGACTTAGAAAATTTTTCAAAATCAGAGGAAGGAGAGGGAAGAGTCGGGAGTTAGAAAGAGATCGTATTTGAATTAGTAATTCAACGCTTTCTACATGGATTTCTACAAAAAAAACCGTGTGCAAATAGATTCCTACATGGATTTTGATTCAATATCCGTGTAGGAAACCATATAGAGCTACACGGATTTTTACAAAAAAACCGTGTAGCTCTCTATGGTTTTCTACACAGATATTGAATCAAAATCCGTGTAGGAATCTCATGAAATTGTTATATAGCCTTATTTTTTATATAAATAAAAACTAAAATATTTAAAATGCATTATATGAAACTCTATATATAAATATATATCATTTCTGAATAAAAATATATGATATGAAATATTACATAGAGTTTTTATATATATCATTTCAGAATTGTAAAATATATGAATTTTTTATATATAGAGTTTTTATATATATCATTTCTGAATTTTAAAATGTATATGAAATTTTTGCATTAAAATTGAAATAAATAATCTATAAAATATTAAATTATATTTAATAAAACCTAATATTAATAATCTGTATAATATGTATTTGTATATAATCTATATTTTTAAACTAATAAAATATTTAAAATAATATAAAATACATATAATAACTTATTTAACCTATTAAAAATAAATATAAATTTCAAAATTAGATATAACAATATTAAAAAAAATTCAAAAAACTAATTTCAAAAATAAAAACTAACCTATTGAAAATTAAATCTAATTATGTAACATATTAAAGGTATCAAGTTTAAACAATATTACAAAAAAATATTACACTAAAAAATATTACATCAAAAAAAAAATATCACATCAAAAAATATTACACATTGACCTTTTTCTTTCTTTTTCTCTTTTTTTTCACTTTTTGAATATCGGCCCATAATCCTTCGTTGTGGTCGAATCTCATGTAGTTTGCTTTGTCTTGTTCTTCAATTGTTGGTGCCTCCGTTGGTATGTCGGTACAAAATAGAGGTATCTCTTCGAATTGGTCATATTCTTCTTCATCGACGACGTCTTCGACCCCAACAATCCTTCTTTTACCCGATAGCACAATGCTCCACCTAGCATCACTCGGGTCAGTGACATAGAAGACCTGTGTGGCTTGCTTGGCGTGTATAAACGGATCATCAACATACTCAACTTTGTTGAAATCAACGAGTGTGAACCCATTGTTATCAACCTTAACACCCCGGTCTCCGACCCATCGACACCGAAACACGGGAATGCTTAGGCTCGGGCTGTAAATGAGCTCCCAGATTTCTTCAATAACACCGTAATATGACTTTGATGCTATTACAGGCCGGGTATCCCCGGATCTACTGAATTCTTGAGCGGTCGCCACCAACGTCACCCCGCTATTTTGTGTCGCGCTCTTATCACTTTGGAATTTAGTGTAAAATGTATATCCGTTAATCTCGTATCCTTGGAATGTTCTGACCACAATTTGGGGTCCTTGGCCCAGCAGCCTAACAATTTCATTTACGGAGTGTGATTTAACTTTTTCTTTCAGCCACCCTACAAAAGAACGATTGTGCTCGTTATTAAGCCACTTCTGACTTCTCGTGTAGTTCCCTTGACGAAGGACTGTCATGTGCTCGTCTATATAGGGAGCGACATCTGCAATGTGCTGTAGTACAATAAAATGTGCCTTTTGTAGTTCATCTTGGTCAGCCGGATGTCTTAGTTTCCGTCCTTTTTGTGCTCTTCTTCATGCCAGCGCAACAATTTGGCATCTTTGGTATTTGCAAATAACCGTTTAAATCTCGGAATTATCGGCAAGTACCACAGCACCTTTGCCGGAGGCTGGCTCTTTTTTTCTTCGTCGTTAAATTCATCAGTGTCATCGCCCTTACGTTTATACCGTGAAACACCGCATTTAGGACAGGAATGCAGGGGCTCGTACTCTTTACGATATATTACACAGTCATTTGGACATGCATGTAATCTTTCGATCTTCAAACCCACTGGACTGATCAACTTTTTTGCCCGATAAATTGTACAGGGTAACTCATTGTTATCCGGGAGCATTTCTCGTAAAAGCTGTAATAAGGACGTGAAACTCTTATCGCTCCAACCATGGTCTGCTTTTAAGTTCAATAATTTCAACACAGCTGACAGTTTCATAAATTTGGTACACCCAGGATACAACGGCTTTTTGGATTCATCCTTCAAATACTCAAATTTATCATAATATTTATCACTAATTTCATCTCCCAGATCACGCAACAGGTCCTCTAGATTGTCATCGTACTCGTGTCCTACATTTTCATCAATATTCACTGTCATCTCGTCATCATCACTGTATTCGAATCCAACATTATCAAAATTATCAAAATTTTCGAGATTCTCATAATCATTATCATCGTTGCAATCAGGTTCATAATTATCAAAAATTTCTACATTCTCATCATTATCTTCACAATTTTTATTGGTACCACTACTTTCTCCAATTTTCTCGCCATGCAAGAACCAACATGTATATCTTTCCTTAAATCCCCGACAAATCAAATGAGCTCTAATTACTTCCGAGTCCCCAAATCCTATACAATTTTTACAATCCCTGCAAGGACATAAAATATTGGCATCCCTTTTCTCCACTCTGTAACACTCCGCAAATTCTAAAAACTCTTCAACGCGAACCAAATATTCTTCACTATCTCGTCGCAATTCATACATCCAACTTCGATCCATCTGTAAATTAAATTAAAAAAATAATTTCAATTAATTAATCATGGTGCATGGTCGACATATATATAACGTGTGACGAATTAATTCTTGGCTTACAAAGGGCCGGTTTACAATCCTAACCCACTCTTTGAATATTGTGCCTCATATGTGAACACATGTTTACGAGATTTAATTAGTATTTGAGAAAAATTCGGCAGCATTTCCCCTTAACTCCCCAAGTATGCGTAAAGACCACATACTCGTAGGAGTAATAAAGAGAAATACTGTCGAACTTTTCTCAAATACTAATTAAACCCCGCTAACATGTATTCACATCCTAAATGGGAAACAATATTCAAAGAGCAATCCCAAACTTGAGACTATCCAAAATTAATCCCTATTGGATTAATTTTGAACGGACATGGACCTAAAATCATATTAATAGGTCGGTTATTGGACAACAATACACTAATTATTCTAATTAACAAATTAAAACAACCATGCATGCATCAATTAATCAAAATTCATCCTAAAACACAAAATAAGCGAAAATCAGCAATCTTAGAAAATTAAAGCAAAAAAGAAGAACAATTACTAACTTGAAAGAGAGAGAGGAGAAAATCGCCAGAAAATCAGCTATCTCAGATCCCAGCGCAGCACAAATCAGATTCCAGCCAATCTAGAGGAGAGAGAGTGATCAAAACGGCGCTGGAACAGCATTAAAACCCTAAAATCACCTTTCCTACACGGATTTATAGTTATAAATCCGTGTAGCTCTGTTAATTTATACAACACGGCTATTAATATAAAAAAACCATGTAGAAATAGGAATCCTACACTGATATTTCATTAAATATCCGTGTAGCTCTCCCATAATTCCACACGGTTTTTTAGTGAAATATCCGTGTATGATTCATCCATTTCCACACGGATTTTACCCCAGAGAATTGTACACGGATTTTTATGTTCATATCTGTGAATAATTCTTATAGATTTTTAAAAATCCTCTTTCCTACACGAATTTTTATAGGAACAGTGGAAATCCGTGTATAACCTACAGTGTAGGAAGGGGTTTTTTTGTAGTAGTGACCACAGTATTATCTTTACTCTATTAAGGTGTTTTTGATTGTATGCAAACTTGCATTTTTCTCTAACTTCTTGGTTTTTGTTGATGTATGAATTATTGGGTTTCAATGCGGGTTTCTTGTAGTTGGTACGGTTTCTACCAGTATTCCACATTTCTAAATTAAACCCAACAAGTGGTATCAGAACTCCGAATTATCTAGTACGATTCCAACATGAAAAAGAATATGGCAAACTCTAATATTGCATCTGTATTTGGGATCGAGAAATTTGACATAAGGAAAATTTTTACAATGTGACAAGGTTCAGTTCGGAATGCCCTTGTGCATCAAGTTTTGGACGATGCCTTAAATGATGCCAAACTAAAGGACGTGGAGGAAAACAAGTGGAAGACAATGTGTGGTAAAGTCCTTAGTACAGTCTGGTTTTATTTGTCAGATTAAGTCAAAGCCACGTTCATAGTCGAAACCTCTCCATTGATTTATGGAAGAAATTGGAAGGTATGTACCTGTCTATGTCCTTGGCAAGTAGGATGGCTTTTAAAAAGTGGTTGTACCAACTTAGGATGGAAGAAGATATGGATTTGAGGGCTCACCTTGGTGCATTTAATACTTTGGTACGAGATGTGTTCAATGCTGGTGGAAAGATTAAAGAGGAAAATCAAGTTTGTTTGTTTATGGCATTCCTACCAAAGTCGTATAATCCAATTACGATGCCTTTGCTTCGAAAAAAAAAGCGAGCTCATCATGGAGGAAGTGACTGCTGTACTTTTGAATTTCGAGTCCTTGAAGCAGCGTGAGAAGTATGGGCTAGAGTCCTCTAGTGCGCTTGTGACTATGTCGGATGGATGATGATAGAAGAAGTCGGGCCACGATACATGCCATAATTGCAACAAGGTTGGTCACTTTCAACACAATTGTCCCGAGGGACAGCTGGACCGTCCACCTACACCTGGGGCTGGTTGCGCGACTGTTTCAGTCAATCATGATGGTGATGTCATTGTGTATATGTGTGGGGGGCATGTGCACGAAACTATTGGTAATGGGACACATAGCAGTAGTGGTGGCGTCTGTGGTAGGGATTGGTTTGATTCCTTTCGTGAGGTTTTCGGTGGAGCTGCGAAATCGGTTGATGGATTTGGAGCGGTTAGATTCTAGGTTTTGGATGATATGATTTGCACAATTACCGGTGTTCAATACGCACTCAGTATTCGACAAGATCTTTTGTCATTCATTGAGTTGGATTCACGCGGGTTTGAGTTACGAATTCGCAATAGGTCAATGGAGGTCCTTCGAGGTGACATTGATTATTTGGGATACCGTATGCGGTAGTCTCTATGAAATGGTTGGTACAATGGAGTCCACATCCACTGTTGTACCGGCCAGTTCTTCTACGAGCGACATATAGTTAGATGAGACGAATAATAAGGTTTTAGTCAGGACCGTGCCTGTGCTTACTGGCATGAGCAGTGGTATAGTGGCTTTGGCAAGGTCATAACGAGTAGAGCTGTAGGAGGTGACGACGTGATACGTTGCTGTGGAGCTGCGCTAGTGGAGACAGGTCGCATGGCTGAGCGTGCCATTAGATGATGGCCTAGATGGTGGCGAATCAGAGGTGGTTGATTTGGTCACCAGAATACTCACAGGCGCCTTGATACTGGTGACATACACGATCAGACACCCTTACAACAAACATTGACACAGAACCAACCCGATCCCACGATAATTTTGACACAGCCAAACTCATGACATGTTGTTGACATCATTGGCATGTAACGTGTCTGGAGCTTCAAGTTAGTTGCTCTCACTTCGGTATTAGTGACTCTTTCCATGAGTCCCCGATGAACTAGTTTATGTAGGAAAATAGTGAGAAAAATTTATATCAAATATTCAAATGTTTAGCACAAACTATGTGGTCTTTGGAATGGGACCCTAATGAGAAAAGAAAAGCCAATGGAATTGGCATGGTGCCAACAAGTAGACAGAGAGATGGACTAGATGGGATGGTCGGTTACAGATGTAGCGGTAAAGACTTGAGAGAGTGTTCGGCACGTTGGTAGGACAGGAGATGTCAGCTGTCTATTTTGTGGTCAACCCAAAACTGTAAATCACATTTTTGTGACCTACCCTTTAATTCATTCATTATGGTCTTGTATTGCTTCATATAATGGATTTTTTTATAACTTTGAAACCATTGAGGACTTGTGGCTCATTGAAGCATGGATTCCTTTAATGGACTCTTTATTAATTGAACTCACTAGGGCTGCTATCCTTTGGTAGTCTGGTTCAAACGCAATAGATTATGTTTTAATGATGATGTTTCCCCTAAACCAGCCTACCAATTGGCCTCTAGTGTTATTGCTTTGACTTCTTTTTGGTGCAAATCTAGAAAAGATAGTTCTTACTTTAAATTATGAATTGTTTTACCTTTTGATGTTTCTACTTTGCATCAGGAAGACAGTTTGATTTTTCTATCAGACTTCGATATCCTGGAAGAGAGAAGCTCCCAGTCCAAGGACAAGGAGGACTCTATTCTTGGGTTAGACAGATCAGATCTAGTGGAGCACCTCCAAATTGATGGAAGATATCTTAGCCATTGATTGACGGGTTGCCCCCCTCTCTTTTCCAAAGTAATTTTGTGACACTTTGTTTACATCTTAGCATATTTTTAGTTACTTTATATCTTGTTAGATTCGGTCTTGTCTAATGCCTGTGAAATTTTGTATCTTATTTCTTATGCGAACTCTGGTACGTGTAGCGGCCCTCTATTGTAAAATTGATTTTAGTTTCGCAATGAAACTGGTGGGTTCAAAAAAAAAAGTTTTAAGTTCCGCTAAGAAGAGGTGTTCGGCAACAAAAAGTGAAGAAAGTAGAAGCTTAGCTTTCTTAAGGAGACTTATGTGCTTAAGTCATGTAGAATGGCTCCTTAATAGTTTAGGCAAGCTTAAAAATATGGGTAAAAGGAAGCTTAAGAAAGTAAATTTAAGCTTTACAACACTACAGCAGAAAAGGTTATCTGCCACCGGTGAAACCGGTCGCTGATAATCTAAGCGCCGGTTGCTGATAATAATTTTGGTCGCTGATGCCAATATTTGATCGTTGATATCCCATCGCTGAAACTGTGGTCGCTGATGATTCTCGGATGACGTCACGGGTCGCTAAATGACGTTATCACAGTCGTTGATACAAGACTTGTCAAAATTTATTACGAAAAAAGTAATATAAAAACAGATAAATAAAAAATAAAAAACATCAAACAAAAAAAAAGAAGTAAAAAAAAGAAAAAAGAAAAACGTAAAAAACAGAAATAAAAACGAATTAAAAACAGAAATACAAAAACCACCAAAAAAGAAAAAGAAAAAAAGTAAAAAAAACAAATAAAACGAAATAATAAAGAAAAAAAAACTAAAAACGAAACTAAAAACAATAACAAAAAACTATTACTAAAACTTCAAAGAAAAACAAAAATACTAAAAATTCTAAACTAAAAACAATAAAAAAAATGAAAGAAAGATAATAACGGAGAAGAAGATACCGAGAGAAAGCTAGGGAGAAATGGCGGCTAAACGTCGGCGGGATCACACCAGGCGCAGCGTAGTCGGCAGATTCGGTGGAGTCGTTAAACCTAATTTTTTTGGAAACGCACGGCAGAGAGAAGAAGAAGAAATGGTTTCGTGGGGGTTTTCTGCGAAATGTTTCAGTGACCGGTTGAATTTCGTCGCCGATAGTAATGTCGCCGGTCTCTGAAAGTTTTTTGCCGCATAATTTTTTTTTTTAAATAATACTTTCAGTGACCAGTAATGGCTCCGGTCGCTGATAAGCCGGTCACGTGATTTTTTTGGTTATTTATTTTTTTTAAGAAAAATGGGAATCAGCGACTAGTAATAGCGCCGGTCGCTGATAACTGTCGCTGATACCCTTTTCTGCTGTAGTGCAATGGAGCAAATGTTCGACAAGCTTAAGACTCCTTAGTCTCTTAAGGAACTCTAAGGAGCTGTAAGAAAGGTGTGCCGAACAGTACCTGAGAGCTAAGACCCTTTCACATTCTTATGTACCTGATGCTCATTCACACTATGATGTATGTTCTGGTTTATTGTTACTTCTCTATTTGAGAGGAGAAGTTCACACCTGAAAGAACTATTCCATCGCCATAGGCAGAGCCCTGAGAAAGAGTAATGCGAAGAGCCAAAGACGTCATGATGCCATCCTGATGTATGTTGGAGCTCATTTTTAGCAAGCTTCTCCTTTAAACATTGTTTATATCAAAATTTCTCCGACATGTGTATGATACGCCATTTACAATTAGTGTTTTTGTAGTTGTGATGAATGTTTATTTTTTATTCTAAATTTTGTTTCATGCTATGGATAAAATTACGGCATATTGGTGATAACTGATGACTAACCACACTATTCAATTTTCCAATGCCTAATGAATTACTTCCAGAAAAATATTGGTTTCCTTTTAAAATTAGCTACAGTTTTGTAAAACTCAGGACAAAATCATATATGTCCCGTCCTAATGGTTTAAAATTTCAACAAGGAAAAAAAATATCAATTATGGCAATGTCCAACCAACAACCAAACACGTAACAAAAATGATCCACAATGTTATAAATAAAAGAACATTAAGATAAAAAATGGTTGATGTTGGGATAAACTCAGCAATACAACACTGCTTTGTGCTAGTATGCAAAAGATTGAAGAGAGAAGAATATTTTTTCTGAACATAAACAACGCTTTATTTCATTTTTCTCTTACTCAATTACATAGAGTTATGCAGTACATATAACAATACAACATACCTAAAATAAGTACCCACAATTTTGCTAAATTAAACTCCCACTACACGATTCTAAATTTAATACCCACTACCTATCCTCCTATTACAAGCATTCTCCAAAATAGAAATATTACCGCACCTATCCTGCTATTACAAACATTACCTACATGCATGCCTAATTATAGAACCCATTAACACCAACACGCTCCTAGATAGCACTCTAAATATAAAGAGCTAATTTTGGAGCAACTCTCAACAGAACTCTAAATATTGAAAGCTAATTTTGGATTAACTTCCAACAGATAATTATTAACATTACTTATTGTAGTACAATAGAACAGACATCGATAGGGAATGCCAAGGAACATGGATAGAGCTACAGTATAGGCAGAACAAAAATGAGCAGGAATGACCCGGCATATGCTACCCCTACAGGAATCTTATTAACTTCTGTAGAACTCATGGTTACGATGCTAGTAAGAAAAGTGATAACAAGGACACTGATGGCTATAGGCAAGCAATTTGAAGCAAGTGTCACATACAACCCCAATCCAAATGCCAAAATCATACTATTCGCTGCCAAAAAAAAATAATTTATTGCACTTCGGAAGTCGCTGACAGGACGACCTGTGATTAGTCTCCTAAAAAATTTATATAAACTAAGGGTTCCGAACATAAATGACAAGGTGTTCGCTATAATAAAGGCTCGGAACATGTAGTTCCTCGCTAGAACTGGTGTACCTTCGTCTTGTTTATAGCCTCCAGGGATTGTGAAAGCGGCAGCAAATGTTATAGTTATTATAAGTGTCGAGCTCAGTCCAATGACATCAGTGCCGTTCCATTGATTTTGTAATCCAGCGACTTCAGTTCTTTCGGATCCATTTGGTAATGCTTGCATTTCAAGGTCACCCTATCATCATCAATAGTACGCATGGGAATTATCAACATGTAGGAGACAACAAAAGTGTATGTTATAGTAATATATTTATATTAACAAAGAGAACAAACCATGTACCAACAGTTCAAATGAAGAATGATTAAAAGCATGTCAATTTTAAATTATTTTGTTACATATCGTAGATTGACTGTACTATTTTAGCAGCACAATTTGCAGACAAATTTATCCAAAAATATATATAATTTTTTTTATGCCACATATCAAATTATATGTATAATTTGCGAATAGTACGAGCATGCAATCGCATTGGTGTTGACATTGAAGCTATTATGTATTACCTATTTGCTAATTAGCTAGTATGTATTTGGCATGCTTCGTAATTCAGTAGTTGGTAGCATTACAAGGAAGTAAAATTAACAAAACATAAATTTTTGATGTGTTTGTTAGTTTAAGGAATGCTCTCAGTTGCCTCACAAAAAGGTCGATTGGGGTTAATCCTTTATTTATTTATTTTTTACTATCTTGACCTTATCTGATATGTTGATGAAAGGTGGGCAGTACATTGGGGGTGTCAACCAGTACGAAACGAATCAGATAGAAGCATTTTCATATCCTTATTTGATATGTTGATGAAAGAAAACTTTACACTTAACTCACTCAATAAACTAAACGAAAAAAAAAATTAACCTTACCTATATTATCGAATATGTTATGGGTTGGGTAAACAGGAAACAACACCATGAAATAGATATATACATGATTTGCAAAATCAAAATGGGAATCAGTTATTTGATCGTGAAATCAAAATCGAAATTGGACGAATTGGTTGGATCGAATTGGAAATTCGGATCTTTTTGGCAGAACCTTTTTTTGTACTAATAATTAGTAAAAGAAGTTTGCAAAATAAATTATATGTTAAAAATTATATTGAAACAAAATATTACACACATATAATTTATTTATATAATATATTACAAATATTACATTTTAACAAGCTCCAAAAAATAATTGCTAGAATTTAGAATCCTACAAGTACTATTAAGAGGGTTATTATGAAAATTTTGTAATTAAAAAGAAATTGTGTTTGAATAATCCTAATATGGGGTTAGTCATATATATATAGAGAGAGAGAGTAGAACTAGGGTGCTCCTAGGAGTACCAAGCCTCTTTGTACTCTTAACTCTAAAATCTATCGGATTAACTTCGAACAACAAATCCAAACCGTTGAAATCCTTCTACCTTACGAGTGATGCGTCTACATGTGAACATTTTAAAGTTTCGAATTAATTCAGTATAAAGTCAAGTGGTCAAAATTAGAAGGTTTCTAAATTAATTTTAATGCATTAATTTTTTGGAAGCCTTTTGACCACTTGACTTCAAGTTGAATTAATTCGAAATTTAAAATTTTTCACATGTAGATGCATCACTCGTAAGGTAGGAGAATTTCAACTGTTTGGATTCGTTGTTTGAAGTTAATCCGATAGGTTTTAGAGTTAAGAGTACAAAAGGGCTTGGTACACCTAGGAGCACCCTAGTTCTACTCTCTATATATAAGCAATACTTTGCGAAATATTACCTCCGTTATTTGTCTTTGTTCTCCTAGCAGTGTGTGAGCAGGATTCATTGGGTGTTTTGTGGGCACCTTCTCTCTTTCCGATCTTATTCTTTGCGACGATAATATTGTCACTACTACGACGTTTAGCTTGATTTGCTCTTAGTACTCTTTATCTCCTAGTAGGATAGATTGTTGGGGGAAGATTTAATTAGTTGTCGGAAAACGCTTTGGTAGCACATGGCGGGTTCAACTCATATATATAATAAATTCTCTTACAATATAGGCTGCGGCATAGTCCCCATAAAAGGCGCACATGGCTGCCTCTCTGTTTTATTTTTTTATTTTTGCGCCTCTACCGATACTCTCATTCTAATTTTCTAATAATAATAATAATTTGAGAAATTCATATGTCAAATTAAAATCGGCAGAAATTATATATATATATATATACACACTATATATATATTCTCTACATTAAAAAATATATATATTTTTTCTGATATTATGTATATTACTAACTTAATAAATCAATGCTGAAAATTTATCCACATTAGTGTATTTTTACAAGCTCTTAATATTAATTAAAAATTTAAAATGTGGATGAAGAAAATATTAAGTCATATCTAACTGTAAAAATAAAGCCATGTGAATCATTCGTCATTCTTGGATATTACAATTAGATGATATTGATAATATTAAGTTTAAAAAAAAATTGTGCGTATATTCCAGATTGACTAAGAATTACAGAAAAGGTGACTATACATGGTTAAAAAAGCTAATCACATACAGTTCCGCAACCATGTCTGAATGCATCGTCTATGAAATTGTACATGGATGCGGAAGCGTGTCTATATAGAACTAACATACATGGTTCCTACAAAGGAACTGTGCTGGATCTCTAAGAGTTAATCGTGTATATAGCAAGCTGTTATATACATAATTCTTACAAAGTAACCGTGATTGATTTTTGAAAATCAATTTTTTTTTATGAACGGTGTTCGTTATCCTTCGTACATTCTTTATTTAATAGCCGCGTGTGATTTATACATATGTTTTTCATATTAAATTTGTAATGGGCTAGCATCTCTATTGCTAGCTATTAAACATGCATCCATCATTCAAGAAATATTGAGCATTTGACAACATACAGAAATACAATATTCATTGAATATAAATAAACAATTAATATATGTCAACAACTAATCAACATACATGTGAATTTTTTGGAGAACCAATATTCATTTTTTATAACTTGTTTAATTTATGAGTTGTGTTTGCTTAAATTTATATAACTAATATGTTTTATCTATAGATGGTCAGCTTATCATTTCAAGGCAAACATGAATCAAGAATGTACATTGACTTCAACAATGTTGCGGGTCTCAAAGCACGTCCATGATGTTCCATCTGACGGGTTTACTTGGGCTGAGTTGATATGTATATTCTCTTTCATATAAACTTTAAAATAGCAACTCAAGTCTTGCTAGTCCAACGGATCGAACATCACATGTACATTCATTGGTCCTTAAACATGGCTGAAGCCAGTGACAATTCGTGGTCAATAATTTGTTTTGAAATGATAACCCCATTCTTCTATACTTAACACATGTTAGTTATAAAAATATAAGAAAAACAAACCTCATAAATTAAACAATTTAGAAAAAAGAAAGAAAAAAAAACAGAGAGAACATAACAATTTGGTTTGCACAAAAATATCCAAAAATAGTAGATACAATTCTCCTCTTAGTTTTACAAAATTGTAAGGACGAAATTGTAAGTTCCATTGGGGACTCATACCTATTTAAATCCATGTGCGCTTTAATTTTGATCTAATTAATTCATTATATCAAAATCCATTTTCTCAGTTCTAATTTTAAATCTATATCTTGATCTAGATCTATTCTCTCTCTCACTCACCTCTCCACTCCTTATTTGGCTGAATCGAAGGAAGAGGGTTGCCGCCTCCATCGCGAGACACTGCATCCCTCCTCCACACAGGTCTACCCGGACTGCCGCTTCCTCGCTGCCGATCAGGTCTGAAGCCGAGCAGTTTTCACCTCTTGTCGATCTAACCAGGTCAAACCTGATTGATTTTGGCTGATCCGATTAAAGGCGTGGCCGAGCCACGCTCAGCCGCCTTCTCGGAAAAAAAGTGTTACTGAAATAAATTCGCCCGCCTTGTTTTGTCAAATATTGTTCATACTCAATCATTTGATAAGTATATAATGGTTTTATCCATGGAATTATCTCCTATATAAATAACATGACCTGTCAGACTGTCACGTGGATTGTATTTCTAATTTTTTTTTATGAACATTGATGCCTGTAGGCAACGCTTGCATTGTTTTCGGGATAAGGAAAAGGTGTTTTCGTGCATGTTTTCTCTGAAAGCACTGCCCTATAAATACACTTCTACCGAAAGGCATGCCTAACAAATCATATGCATTACTCAGTATAAAGATATTATACGCCGTTTGCACAATTTAAGAATTTTGAAATTACGATTATTTTTATGTAAACTGCATACGTACAACCCTGGAACGAACAATTTATAACACTAACTAGCTAGATATGGCTAGGTTCAATGCAGTTTCTCCCCTCTCGTTAATTACAAATATTATATCTTTCTATGCTCACAGTTTGCCTCTATTCTCTATAATTAATTAGTCCATTTTATCTTTTGATTCCTTTTTTTTTTTTATGTACGGTGCTGGTTGTCCACATTAGGTGCAAGTGAGTTAGGACTTCAATGTATTTTGATCACCTTTTTCATGGATCCAGCTCCTCTCGGATACCATAGAAGATATACCTCACTTTAAGGTTTGAGATTAAATCTCAACCGGTTTGTGATTCGAGCAAGCACAAGGGGGCAATATTATTGGGTTTTGAGATTCGTGCCGAGTTAAAAAAAAAGTCCAGATCCATTAATTGTAAAAGAGTCCCTTTTCAGGTAATGGAGAGGATGTGATTTAAATTTTTACTAGGAACACCACTTTTACGTGGAGTGCCTGCATGTGAACTTGGATCAACTTTTCACCTTTAACGCTCTCTGCATCATCTTTCTCTCTCGAATTTGTATACTCTGAGAGTGCGCTTGGATGGGTGAAGAATATTTACTAATTCGGGTTGGCACTATTTCGAATTACTACTCTCCATTTTGATGTGTTTGAGTTAGTAAATATGGACTAATATTTGTTTGAAGCTCACTATTCGATCGACTAATCCAACAAAATATTGAGTTAGCTCTATTCTCATTTTTAAGTAAACTCACTATTCTCACTATATAATCCAACTCTCCATCCAAATGCATCCTGAGATAAATAAAAAAAAAATTATTTAAAGCTAGGTCATATATATTTAGTTCGGTCCGGATTTTTCATAGATCAATTCAAAATTTGAGATATGATTAGGATATGCGAATTCTCCCTTCTCACCCTTTCTTAAATTGATATGATAAGTTGCAATTAAATAATGATTCAACCGATAACTTCGAACCTAGATTTGAGTACCACAAGAATATAACAACAAAGGAACAGTTTCTGTTCAAGCTAAATTATAAAACATATGTGTGAACAGTTTCCCATAAATTGAAAATGCTGACATCAATGTGATATGAAATCTACACACAGTACATTCAAGGGGCAACAACATAATATATATGAATATATATATCATGCCTTCATTCATCAACCTAAAAGTAAAATGTAGCTAGGGATTTAATTATGACCATTCACTAAGCATTTTTTTCTAAAATCTACCTTATCATCTCGAAATGCTTCTCATTTTACCAGTCGTAGAAGTTATACTAGTGAATGTAGCTAATTGCAAACCTGTAACAATGCACCAAGATATATATTACAAGTCATGTTTTATCAATAGAGAAAAAATATTTATACATGCTGCGTCATGAACGTTTTTGTCCAACAATGTTTGAAATAGACAGCAAAATAAGTAAGAGAACGGCATGGCTGGATTAGACGTGTTTAGATGTGTCAAATTTTATTGTTCTATGTTTATTTAATTTTATATTTGTTTCTATAAAATGTGTTTTAATTGTTTATGTATAATTATAAATTATTGTTTTAAAAAAAAATGGTTACATACCCATAAAATTGGAAATAAAATTGATTTGTTCCTTCCAGCAATTTAGGATTATTAATTTACATAACTTTATTCTGTATTTATTTTGAGTGAAAAACTGTATAACAAAATCTGACCCATCCCATTTGAAATCCTCTAAATAACAATGTTTTAATTTGGATCCTTAATTTCTTAGGGTCCGTTCCGCAAATAAATAGAATAGTGAAAAAGTGAAAAGGAGAAGAGGCTTCTATTCCATAAAATTACAATTATGCTCGGCACGTTTGGAATAGTAGAAGAGTGAAATTGAGTCAATTCCCAAATGTGAAAAAATCAATCTTTACCAATTCCACCTCTATCATGGGATAGTGGGATGGAATAGAAAGTGGCTGAAGTGCAAAAAGAAAGAATTTGACTGCATATTTTCATTCCAATTCCATTTTTTTTAACTTTTTTTATATTTCATTCAATTCCACTCATTTTTGGCTACTATTCCATGACAATTTCTTTTTGTGCCGAACAATCCCGTATACACACGATGGTCGCATGACACGTGGCATATCCTTATTGGTTAGCTTTCTTCGTAATATGTGCATACAGCGGAAGAATCAAAAGGCTAGACAGCTATTAGTTCACGGTATAGCATGCCTGTACTTTATTAATACCTTAATCACGTTATCAATTTACATTGTGTCCATAGGACGTTGTCCTATCTAACAATTTTTTGTAATATAAATAAATTATTATTATAATTATATATACTCTGCTCAATTGGAGAGAATAAAGGGTCACAAGTAGTGTTCACTTGTGTTTTTATGTGTCAGCTGTCACATGTTTAGCACATGTTGTGAATAATAGTGACAACTTTTTTGGAATCAGACGTCAGTATTACATTTGAATTTATTTATGTGTAAATGTCATATGTGTCATACTGTAGTAGTGTAGTAACATGCTCCAATATTTAATATGTCATGCTGTGTTAAAAACTTTTCCTTCCTTGTAAATGTCATGTGTCTCTGTCCTTTTCAACCAAACATTCTCTCGTTTCCAATAAAAAAAATATATACTCTCTCATTTTTCAATAATTATCTTAAAAATTTAAACTAATGAAATCCCTTGAAATACGGGAAATCACACGGAGGAACGCTATCATTATTTTTATTGCTCCTGTATCTCACAAAAGACATTCCTTCTACGTACATTTGAACTTTTCTTAAATGATTTATAGAATTTATGAATAAAAACTTGTGAAAAAAGATTTAAGTTCCATATAGTTCAAGTTGATTTTTCACAAGTATAATAGTTTTCGGTGAGATTTACAGCGAATATATATTTATACAAATGAAGAACTCACCCCCATCATGCTGGTATTCTTCTGACAGCACAAATAAGAAACGCTGAAGAATAATTATACGCATGCACCCCGCATATATTGTTATATCCTATAAATTTTCCGGGAATGATAATCCTATTGTACATTGAATTTTTATGGTACATCTAACTTTTGTAGTATATATTTTTGACAAATATTAGTTAAATTAATAAAACATAGATGTATCCTCAATTATATTCAAGGAAAATTAATGTATCTTATTTTAATTGAAATTGATTTGAAAGATCAGGCGGGTTCCAATGCGCCCAAAATTTCATGCTCCCATTTCCACCCATTTTTTTATCTCCTTTATCTTCATTTTCAAAATCCGAATAGTCGATCCGAACCGATCAACATGATCACCATAATAAAATATACTTGGAGACCAAATTTTATATTTTTTGGAATTTTTTTACTATTTTTTAAGATATGTACAAAAACACTATATCGGATGGTCCAGAATCTCCTTAAAACAATGATTTTGTACTTGTCTTAAAAAATAGTAAAAAAATTCCAAAAAATATAAAATTTGGTCTTCAAGCATATTTTATTATGATGATCATGTTGAACGGTTCGGATCGACTATTCGGACTATGAAAATGAAGATAAAGGAGATAAAAAAAATGGGTGCAAATAGGAGTATGAATTTTTGGGTGCATTGGAACCCTCCTCTTGAAAGATATATATTTAGCCTTCCATCAAAGAATTTAAAATAGTTATGGATTGAACTATAATGGGTTTAGGATGACTGACTAATTAAATTCCAAAAAGTCAAATTTAATACACGCTGTCATAATGATTGAGAAGACACATCTACATTAATAATATATTTGAAACATATATATATATATAAGCTCTCGTCTACCATTTGAAGCATATTCGAGATGGTAGACGAGAATTGAATGTACCATAAAAATTAGATATACTTTATAATTATCTTTATGAAAATATTTAAGCTCACATTGAATCAAACCTGCAACCTGCAGGATGCAAATTTAATTACTGCAGTTCTTATTTTTTTTTGCTTTTAAGAAAATTGTAGTCATCAGAAGAATTTTATGCTTAAAGTTTGCACAGGAGCGCCTTAAAAGGTTTACTACGAGAATAGGCTACTATGTGCAAAAGTGCTATTCGCTAGAGTACATCAACAAAAAAATATTATTTCTGAGTGTATCGGTATTACTGACAGGAACACCTGCGATTACACCGTTGGCAAAACGAACTTGGAGACTGTGACCTAGCCAGCCTATTTGTGGACAAGAGACCAGTGCTATCCATGAATGCAAAGACCATATACCAATATTTCGTGGAATAACACCTCTTCATATGATGCTTATCGAAGCAAGTCCAGCATTGGGGACCTTGATCTGACAAATAATCCCATGTAAGCAAAAGCAACTCCAAGTTACAATTAGATATGGGCAAAAATTAAATTACTTTTGTATTTAGTATTTATCTAGAACACTTGAATCCTTATGTTATCAGGATTTTGCTTTTCATAAAGAGATTTCCAAAATAGTTTACTATATTTCATTACCAGCAGATATATTATCCCAGTTTAATGACAAATTAATATATATTATTCCAAAATTATTGTATT
This sequence comes from Carex arenaria, assembly GCA_964058825.1. Lineage (NCBI taxonomy): Eukaryota > Viridiplantae > Streptophyta > Magnoliopsida > Poales > Cyperaceae > Carex > Carex arenaria. The sequence continues at coordinate 619,816 of CAXKVW010000198.1, forward strand.
ATAGCAAACTAAAGTAAGATTTTTCCCTACACTACATCAATATTAAAAAAATATATATATTATCCCAAATGAATGACAAATTTGAAACAAAAGGAAAATTATAAACATAAAAAGCACTTTAACCTGAAATGGGAATCCTTTACAATTAATGGATTTAGACTATTATTTTTAACTTGTGAATATATAACTAAAAATTTTAGGGTTTAATGTTAAGAGCTTACTGTTTAGGATTTCGGGTTTAGTATTTTGTTCCATTAGTTGATTTACGGCCCTACTTAGTGTCCTTATTGGTTGTTGATGCCTTTATTTGATTCAAGCATACCCAAAAATCGAATTTCGTACATGATGAGATGAAGAACATCCTATGCTATGCCTAATCTCCTCCATGAATTGGGTCATCCGTGGTTGAAGCACGCCCAACACCTGACCTGAAATCACGTTTATGTCTTCTTGCCTTAGAGAAGGCGGTGCGGAAGAATACGATTGCTATTTCGAAGAAGACGTTTGGGACCAACCTGGACGATACATCGATCTCATCGCCATGAGAATTGTTGTATGTGTTGCTGTACTAGATGTCTGCGTCAAAAGAGGGCCAAAGGGCTTGATCAGGCCCATACTCTGCGTTCATATCCCGATCGTAGTCCTCCTGCAAAATTTATAAAATAAAACAAAAAGTACATACAACAAAGAATGGATATTATTAAAAGATTGTTATGTTCTACTATCTATGCTTTTTGAGCCTTCGCTGAACAAAATTGCCCCCTAGGCTCGCATTGTTTTCATTCTCTTATTATGAATAAACATTTCAACACAAATAAAATTATCAAGGTTAGTTCGAGTCAACTGAAATTGAAATTAATTGTTTTGATGAAATAAAACATCTTATGAATCTTTGTTTGTGAACCAGCATGTACATTAAGCCCGTGGTTGCAAAGGAGCCCTCTCTAGATGTGGCCCTATTTTGTTGATTCTGCTCGCTCCGCTTAGCAAACTCTTCGGTGCACCAATAGTGGCACAATTTGGGCCAGTTATTCGCCGTTATCCAATCATATGCGCTTGGCACCCCTTGGTCCTTCCACTCTAGAATGCTATCTCCATACTTTTTGCGCATGTCATTTTTGCACTTGTTAAGCAGATTTTGGAGAGCTTTGTTGGCTATGCCACCGAAGGTCTTCCAGGCCAGATCCATGTTTTCATCTAGGAGAAACTGATAGTGCTTCTGCATACATCATTAAACAGTCGTTGGTTAGCTTAAAAAGAGAAACAATAGGCTGCAATTTTTAAAAAGAGATTTTACTCACCAAAAACTCCTTCTTGACTTCTCTTTTAGTTTGATCAGGATAGTCATCAAATTTTGTGCACACGGCCAGGTTGGCTGATCTAGTTTTCTCAAGAAAGTGGTAATGTGTGCATTGTGAGATTATTTTGTTGACATTTTTTGTCACGCTCAACAAATCTCCAACAAAAGATCTGCAAACAAAGTTAATTAAAACCACTACAAATGGATAATTCTACATACACAAAATTACAAAAAAAAGGAATTTTACCCCCATCCGGCCTGACGAATCATTGGTTTGTCCTCCGGATTAGCCGGTGGCACAATGTATGCATTTTCGCTGCGAGGAGGGGGCTTCGATCCACTGGATGATGCCTTATTTGCCTTCTCCTTCCCCTTTCTGCTTGGCGTCATACCTGAAATAATGTTTATAAAATAATTAGTTTACAAATAATTCCAACAAAAATAATACATTACTTAAATGAATTTTATATTTACAAACAAATTAAAAGATATTAACCTAATTTGTCATGTGACGTTGTTTTTTTCTTGACATTTTTTTACTTTTCGGTATATTACTTAAGTCTTCTACTATTACTTCCTCAAGATCGGCTCCATCAACTAAAATACTTAGTTGATTCAATTAAATACTAATTTACAAAGCAATTACAAATTCACCAAGCGATTACTAATTTGCAATTCACCAAGTAGTTACTGATTTACTAATTCACCAACCAATTGCTTCACCAAGCAATTACTAATTTGCAATTCAATACCAATTCAATATCAATTCAATACTAATTACTCAATATCAATTCACCTGATTCACAAAGTTGCCCAACAAATAGTAAATTCATGGACCACTTTGGTATAAAGAGAACTTTTGGTACATATCACCTCTTTGTCATAAACTCATAATAGATCCACTATGGGTAGCAACCGTAGGTGAGCCATCAGTGGTATATATCACAGAGGGAGAGGTCATTGGTTGGGTGTAATAAACATGCATGAACCATTTGTCGAAGTATGTGCTTGGATAGTCCAAAATCTTGGTAATACCAATCCAATATCAATTCATTACTTATCCGAACTATAGCACGAGAGAGTGGTAACGGAGGAGAAAGAACGGTAACTAAACCTCCGAGACTCAAGAACCCCTAGCACACCCAATCAATCACCGTCTTCTCCACCTCATATCTTATTGCACGAAGTCTCTCCTAGAAAAAAAAATCAAAAAAATCAAAAATTCAACAAAAAAAAATAAAAAAACGGAACAAAATAAAAAAAAATCCGCAAAAAATAAAACATAAAAATTTGAACAAAAAAACAGAAAAAAAACAGACTATTTTTTCTTGCAAATTTTTTAGACTATAACTACATTAATTAAAGGGGAAATTTCACATATACCCCTCCAAAACTTCAAAATTACGTATTTTCCCCTCTAAATTTTAAAATTACATATTTGCCCCTCTAAACTTCAATAACTCACATATTTATCCATTTTATTATCTTTTCTAATAAAACTCATTCTAAATTAATAAAATACCCATTTTACCCTTTTATTAAAAAACATAAAACAATCTGAAAGGTTCATCTACCGTCCGAATTGCTTTCAGATTCGTGTGTTAGGTTAGCACGAATCTTGAAGCGAACACAAACGCATATTGAAGCAACGTGCACAAATCTTAATGTGATGCGTGCAGATAAAATTGCTTTTAAATATGTACGCACTAGATTAGCATGAATCTTGAAGCGAATACGCACATATCTTTTTGCGATGCGTGCAGATCAGACGGTAGAGGAACCCTTCAGATTGCAATTTGAGTTCGATGGAGCGTTTTATGCTTTTTAATAAAGGGTAAAATTGGTATTTAATGAATTTAAAATGTGTTTAATATAAAATACAATAAAGTGCGTAAATATGTGAGTTTTTTAAATTTAGAGGGGGAAATATGAAATTTCAAAATTTAGAGGGGAAAATATGTAATTTTGAAGATTTTGAGGGGTATACGTGAAATTCCCCCTTAATTAAAAAGAAATTAAAAAGAATTGAAAGAGAGAGAGTCAGGGAGAGAGATCAACAGTGGTTGCCAGCCGGGGTGGCGTCGGGCGGTAGCGGCACAGGGTCCTCAGGCCACAGAGAGAGAGGGGAGAGGTCAGGTCGGCACCGCATTGGGCGGAGGTTTTTGGTCTAAACCTAAAACGCGCACGGATTTGGCGGGCCTTTTTTAGGGGATACCCTTTAGCAACCATTACAAATCAGTCGCAGAATTTTTTGGTGCCGGTCGCTGAAGGACTTTATCGTCGAAGATTGTTATTTTATTTTATTTTTTTCAATTCGTCTTCAGCGACAGGCTACCAAACTGGTCACTAATGCCGGTCGTTGATGTCCGAAACTGCTATAGTGTCTATTCTCATTTGTGGGTTAACTCACTATTCATTTTTTTCCGGGTTGGAGACGAATTATCTCCAACTTATATATTAATACTAAAAAATGTTATTTACAAAAACTTAGGTAAATTACAATGCCTATAATACCCCTCTCTCTGTTATGATGACCTAATTAACTTGGGAAAATAACCGCTAATAACATACAGTAGTCGCTTTCATGACCCTTTATCTTATACGAACTATCCATCAAGTGACTATTGGAAGATTTCCATAGTTGTATCATGGATCAAATTGTGCACCGGCTTTCGTTTATTGGTGGATAACCTTCTGTTCCTTGCCCTCCATATTGCTCATACCCCTGCTGTCCAGATCTTATTAGTGATGCTCCTATCCCGATTCGAACTGCCCCTCTGTTGTAAATCCCAATTCGAGTGTGTATTAACTCACTATTCTTACTAAGCCACTCTTACATGCAAATGAACCCTGAGATAAATAAATGAAGATTTCAATTTATTTAAAGCTAGGTCAGATTTATTTCGGTCCGGATTTTCCATATATCAATTCAAAATTTGAGATATGATCAAGAGATGCGAATTCTCCCTTTTTTAAATTGATATTATAAATTGTCATTAATTAATGATTTAATCAAAACTTCGTACCTAGATTTGAGTAGCAAAAGAATATAACAACGAAGGAACAGTTTCTGTTCAAGCTAAATTATAAAATATATGTGTGAACAGAGTTTCCCATAAATTTAAAATGCTGCAATCATTGTTATATGAAATCTACACACAGTACATTAAAGCGGCAACAAAATAATATGAATATATAGCATGCCTTCATTCATCAACCTAAAAGTAAAAAGTAGCTAGGACATAATATTATGACCATTCCTAGGCATTTTTCTCAAATTGACCTTATCGTATCGAAATGCTTCTTGTTTTACCAGTCGTAGAAGTTATACTAGCTAGTGAATATATATAGTTAATTGCAAACCTGTAGCGATGCGCCAACATATTGCATGTCATGTTGTATGAACAGAAAAAAATTTATACAAGCTGTGTCATGTTCTTGTCCAGCAATGTTTGAAATAGACATGAAAATAAGTAAGAGAACTACAGCCAGATTAGACGTGTTTAGATGTGTCAGATTTTATTTTGCTATGTTTATTTAATTTTATATGTTTTTCTATAAAATGTGTTTTAATTGTTTAAGTATAATTATAAATTAATGTTTAAAAAAAATATGAATATCCATAAAATTGGAAATAAGTGATTTGTTTTTCTGGTTTGGACTATTTTTTTTTTTAATTCCTTCCAGAAATTAGGATTCTTAATTTATTTTGAGTGAAAAACTGTATAAGAAAATATAATCCATCCCGCACAAAATCCTCTGAATAAAAATGTTTTAATTTGGACCCTTAATCCCTTGTAGACGATAGTAGCATGACACGTGGGATATCCTGATTGGTTAGTTTTCTTCGTAATATGTGCATACAGTACATCGGAAGAATACAACAGCGAGACAGCTATTAGTTCCCGGTAGGGCTGCATAAAATATTCGTAGTTCGTGATTTGGTTCGAGTTTGATTCGAAAAAGTTCATAAAAAATTCGATTCGAAATAGTTCAAAATTAATTCAAATCAAACTCAAACTAGACCTAGTTCGTTCGAAATAGATTCGCAAACTATTCTAATTCGAATCTTGAAGTAACGTGAACTGTTAATTTTCACTGATGACTAATGTTCGCTGATGACTTAAAAGTTGAAACATAAGACTGTCCAGTCATAAGTCATAACTCGTAAGTCATTACCTTTGCTCTTAGTTCTGAAATCCTAAATAACTTTCACCTCTCGCTTTCTGCGACTACGATCACTCTTCCTTGTCGTAAAAAAATTTGTAAAAGATTTGAAATTGAGTTCATAAAAAATTTAATTCAAAATTAATTCAAACCAAACTAAGTTCGAAATTAATTCAAACCAAATTCAAACTGAGTTAAGTTCCCGGTATAGCATGCATCAGTTTATTATAATACCTGAATCATGTTATCAATTTACATTGTGTCCTATCTAAATTTTTTTTGTAATACAAATAAATAACTATTATAATTATACTCGGCTCATTTGGAGGGATCCGAATCTGCTGAAATTTTGGGTATGAACAGTGTTCCTGAAATTCCTGAAATTCATAATCCAGCCATTGAATTGTTTTGAGATGCGTGCACAGAAAATCAGCTACTTTGAGATGCGTGCACAGAAAAATTTGGACGGTCGGATCGTGAATTTCAGGGATTTCAGGGGCTACTGTTCATGCATTTTGAATTTCAGCGGATTTGAATCCCATTTGGAGAGAATAAAATGTCGCAAGTTTTGTCCAGTTGTGTGATGTGTCAGCTGTCACATGTTGTGTATAATAGTGACACATTATCGGAATCAGACGCAGTATTATATTTGAATATATTTATGTTTAAATATCATATGTGTCATACTGTAGTAACATGCTACGATATTAGCCTACGGGCTTCAAATCAAAACAAAAAAAAAATGCTACGATATTTAATATGTCATGCCTTGTTCCTTCGTTGTAAATGTCATGTGTTGTCTCTGTCCTTCAACCAAACATTCTGTCGTTTCCAATAAAAAAAAAATTAATATTCTCTCATTATTCCATAACTAATTAAAAAATTTAAACTAATGTAATGCCTTGAAATACGGGATATCATATGGAGGAACACTTTCATTATTTTTATTGCTCCTTTATATCAGAAAAGACATTCGTTCTACAGTTGAATGCCTTGAAAGCACCAGTTCTCTGGAAACTGAGGCTTCTAATTACATTCATTAAGACAACATATGACACCTAACACAGATTTACACAATGCAAAATGTCACGTTCAGCTCGATCTTTTGCTGAAACCAGAGAAGTTGATGAATATTGTAAAGAGTAGTGAGTAGCCTTTTTACTCAAAAAAAGAGAATAGTGAGTAGCCAAATGAGTAGGCAAAAATAGTCAAAATTGCAATATGAGATGCCTCTCTTTGGCTCTGATTTTGCTCGCATCGATAGGGTGTTTTCCTGGCGCCAATACTATTCTATCTTTCTTTTCTTTTTTTGAAACCTTCCAATACCATTCTATCATTGTTTAATGGCAGTGATTTTTATGCCTTTTGTTTATGCAGCGCACTAAATTTATCTCATCCAGTAAAAAAATAGACAATCATTAAGAGAATAGACAAATAACACAAAGATAAAAAAAATTGGTTATATCTCATGATTTCTGATAGCTATTTGGGTTCTTTTTGTATTTGTCTCCTGTTGAAACTGGCACGTGTTATGATTTAGCCGTTTAGAATCTGTTTTCTTTTTAACATTGTAGAAAACTGTGTTGATAATAGGTTAGCTTGTTTTCATAACATTAATGTAAAGAGAATATGGTGTCTTGTATGGCATATCTAACCCTTTTTAATTTTTGTTTGTGTAGGTAAAATGAGTAGTCAAAATAGTCGTTCTTTATCGAGCTCTTCTTGCAAGAGATACCTTGCAGCAACGGTTGTTATGATTTCATGGACTCCGAAAAACTATGAATGAATTAATTAAGTGCAGTGGATCTGAATTAAGTGGATTTGAGACAATGTAATTAGTGTAGTTTTTAATTGTTCTATGGTACAGGTGCCACATATTAATTTCCACTTCAAACATTGTAAGGAGGACATTGTTTAGCAGAAGATAAAATTTCCTAGTCCAACAGAAGGATGCTTGGATGTGCATGCGTACCGGATTTGACAAGTGCGCCCCACATTTTTCATGTTGTGTTTGAAGTTTTTGTATTACATTTTTTTCCTGCTCTATTATGTTTTATTCTGTGATGTTTAGAATTATTTGTTCGCATCACATTAGATGGAAAAATTGTTGAAAATAAAACGCTCATATTTAACAAATAAAAGTTTGTACTAAGTTTGAACTAAAAAGTACTAAAACAAATTATACGCACAATTTAAATAGCATTTTGTACTAAGTTGGTGAACAAATTACTACAAATTATACGCACAATATGATCAAAGTTTTATACTGCAAATTATACACATTACAAAAAAGATCTTAAAAAAGAAAAAAAAAACTGATTTGGTGCGCTAGCTCAGTTTGTGTGGGTAGTAAAAAATCATTGTTGGTGCATTCAATGGTAATGTATTAATTTTGAATTATTAGGGTCGTAACTAAAAAAAATTTCAGAGAAGGATGTGCGCCGTAAAAAAGAAGTTTGTTTGAAATAGCTCTGCTCGTAAATTATCTGGGCCATGCGTTTTCTCAGCGGGCCGGAATTCTCTTCCTGCAGTGGCCGGAGGCATAACTGTGTTATTACAGCTGGATAGAACACCAATTGTTTCTTTCGCTGTCTTTTCCCAGGCCTTGATTATGTGAAGAAAGGCATGCATTTTATGGGAACTTGACCATTTTAATTATGAAATATTCTTTATTGCCCTCCATATAATTTATTTTCATGAGTAAGCGCATAATATTTCAAGATATTGCCGCTAGTGTGTTAATTACAGTTGAAATTCAATTTTTTTTCAGACTTCAATTATTTTAAAAATATATATAAGAGTTAAGGCTTCTAATTTGAAGGAGGAGATTATTCCTTTTACTCAACCAATAGTTAGTTTTAAATTTTCTAAGACACTGAATTTGTAAGTCTTCATATAGCCACATAAAATCACAACCAACTAAACAAAATGCATGCACCACTGACTAAAAAAGTAGTAAAAATAATCCAATAAAAGTTTCCATTGTAAAGGTAGGTGATAGCCTTCCTAGTTTTTATTAAAAATATATAAAAAGGATTTATGTAGATAAAAAAAAAAAAAGTAAAATCCCAAAATAATTAAAAGAACACCATGCACAAAATAGTTAAGCTGCTATGGAAATTAAAAGTAAGCCTACTAAAGTAGGAAAAAAATACCCCATAATTTCCTTATATATTTGAATAGTCATGGCGGCCTGGCGAGTGGTAGGTCGAAACTCGAAATTTCACTGGAAAAATCTCGGCTAGCAAATTTTACCACTTGACACAGAAAATGTTTCATTTGACTTTTTAAATTGAAAAGAGAGCTTGTCCTCTTTTCTTATCAAAATCTTTTTATTTTAAATAATGAGAGACGAGTTTAAGGTTCCAATTTAAATTTTTGCTAATCAAATAGTAGGCCACATAAGTTTTAAATAAACAGACCAACGGAGGCCAGATTCAGCCCAACTCGTTGAGACAATACTGAAGCCCATATATTTATCCCTCAAAATTTAATTAAACTTGCAGGCCGAATTAGTTAAACTTGTAGTCTAATTTACTTAAAATTTGCAGTCCAGTTTAGCTCCACTGTACAAACGGCCCTCTGGTCACATCACTTCCCATTTGGTGCGTTTCACCAGTAGACTCCTCTCTCATATTTATTTCTTTATCTATTAATATATTGTGAGCAGGACTCAAATGTTTTATTTCTTGAATCCTCCAATTACAATTTACATCTTTATCTCCTATTTCGAAATTCAAACACTCAATCTGAATCATTCAATAGATACAAAATCACTCTCATTTTAAGTTCTGATCTTCGACATGTATGTTTGGAAGTTCTAAATTTGTCACATATTTATTTTAATAATAATTATTTTTATATCATTTTATCGTCTAGGGTTTTCCACATGATCATTTTCTGTTCGTATTCTCTATATTCATATCTATCTTTCCGAAATTTGTGGCAAAACTTATTATCAATTAACATCTATGAAATGTATTTGTCTTACATGTACATGGTTCAAATTATCAAGTTATCAGTTATAACTGATGACAAAATATTTTGACATTATCATTATTTATCAATCTATTGATACTGTACCATCGCATTATATATGTCAGTACAACATTACTTATATATACTGCACTTAATTTGATTTCTTTATTAATAATAAGTACTTTCTTCAATTATATTCAGATCTAAAATTTTAGTCTATCAGTATGTAATTCTTAAAGTATATGAAAATCTGAAAATTTTCTTCATTATTATTTTTTCTCTTTAATTATATTAGAAATGGAATCCTAACGAGAGTTTAATAAAAAAAACAATTAAATAAACTTCACAATGAGAGTAATATTTTGAAAAATATTCTGAAGCAAAAAACCAACTTTGAGCAGTTATAACTTCTATAGAAAACTCTGATTTTAACTTTCTTTACCAATTCGGAAAGCTAGTGAGAAGAAGATATTGGTTTTGCAAAAGCATTGGCAAGACAACACAATCAGAATTGTAAAAAAAAACACGTCGTTTAGACCCACAAAACTACAGTAGAAGTTATTAATTAATAACAATAAGTTATAAAAGAAGGGCTTTATCGCTTATATTATATATAGACAGATTTCAACTAACAAATGTATCTTTATTATCCCAATCAACAACAATGCCACACTATTTTAAAAGAAAATAAACTGATTAGACAAATAATACTCGTAAGTTCTAAAACTAGCTAGCGTTCAAATCAACCTACCTTTACCAAGTTGTTGAAAGAATTAAATCTGGGAGAAATGGCTCGGGTTTGAAATAATCAGATTTGGAAGAAGTGTATATGATTTGAGAGAATTAGATCTGAAAGAAGTGGCTAGGATTTGGGAAAATCAGATATGCGAGAAGAGCGGTCGCGAGATGGGGTTGGTTGTCGCAGTTGGGAAGGATGTCGCTGTAGGAGTCAAGGGAAAATACAATTCAGACAAAGAAGAAGAGTGTTTGTGACGAGAGGGAGAACTTAGTGAAATTGCAGAAATTTCAGTTTTAAGTTAGAGTTCAAAATGGTCTTCTTCTAATGATTAATTTGACATTCTTATTCTATCAGTTTTATGTCATCTTCTTCTAACGGTTCTAAATTTTGAACTGATAGAATAAATGTGACAGTTCTTCTATCGGTTCTAAATGACAAACCGATAGAAGAACTTGACATTCTTAACATTCTTATAATGGTTCACAAAATTGAACCGAAAGAAAGAAATTGGACACTTTTTTCCAGTTGTTTTTTATTCTAGGACCAATAGAGTAAAGATTGAATTATTTACCAATCTTATCACAACACCTTTGTACTTTCGGTTTTGACCAAAAATACTTCAAACTGATACAAATAGGGTTTTAAAAGATCCCATAGTTATAGTAGTGAGTGGTTGATAATATTTCACAATTACTACTTGCCTTTATAGTTTTAAGTTTTAAAATGATGTATGTATTGATTAAATATATTAATATGTGCATGCAATGTATTGTACATGTATTTATTTCAGCTGCATACAATTATTCAATAGTTGATATGTTCTTAACTTGATTATTTTTAAGGATCCATCTAATTGTACCCAAGATTATGTACTTAGTTTTTATCCAAACCAGCTGTTATTTGACTAGCACGAATACTGTGAAATTCAATACTCTATACTGTATAAAACAATAGCAAATCATATACAATATGTAATAAAAAATTCTAACAACATCAACTCTTGCAATTTCCTAACTTTTGTACTTGTCGTACTATGTACTTTTAGTGTTGGTGTACTTTAACCGTCAACTCTACTTTCTGTACTATAAGACGTGCCAACTTATATACTTTTACCCTTGTAGAAGTTTTCAAAACGGAAACAAAGAAAGCAAAATTATTTTTTTTTTTATTTTTTTCGAATTTTGTTTTTAAACTATTAATATATGCATCTGAATTCACACTATGTAAAATATAAAACAAATATATGTGTATTGTAAAGCTTACAGATGACTACTATAAAACTTGAATTATGCAAAAATAACATATCTAAACTATTAAATATCAATATTGTAAAACTTAAAGATGTAAACTATAAAAATAACTTATGTAAATTACAAAGTATGAATACTTTCAAAATTTATTATTACAAACATAACTACTAAAAAACATCTTGTTCAACTAAATACAAACATTTTGTTCAACAAAACAAATTGTTCCAATACGAACATAATTGTTCCAACACTACTAAAATTCTCGTTTTTTCCAATAGTCTAAAAAGGCATTTCCAAGAATATGAAGGGTCCATGGAAAAGAAATGGGCTTTTCTGACACCGTTAACCATTTCCAATGTCAAGCCCTTGGAATAAGTAGCGCATAGAAATAAATACTGTGTACCGTTGGAGATGTATCAATAACACCCTTGGAAAAAGTTCGGCATGACCCGCGACCCACTAGAACAGAGCAAATATTGTATTATATTGAAGGCTCATGGAAATACTGGGGCAAATGCGCATGGAAATGTTTTCTTGATGAAGTTTATATTATTTTATGATTGGACTTATTATTTCCATGGGCTGGGTCCTTGGAAATGTTTTGTTTGTTATGTTTATATTATTTAATTGTGAAAGTTCATGGAAATAATGGGAATAATGCCCATGGAAATGTTCTGTTGATGCACTTTTATATTATCTTATTATTGAACATACTATTTCCAAGGGTTGACCATTGAAAATATTTTACTTAGTCTAATTATATTATTTTATAGTGAATGTTCATAGAAATAGTTCAGAAAAGACGCATAGAAATATTTTCTTGATTCAATTTATATTATTTTATATATGAACATACTATTTCCAAGGTGTCAACCCTTGGAAATGATTTACTTAGTCTGTTTATATTATTTTATAATGAATGTTCATGAAAAAAGTTTAGAAAAGACCTGTAGAAATGTTTTATAGATTTGGTTTATATTATTTTATTTTTGGACATACTATTTCCAACGGTTAGCCGTTGAAAATGTTTAGTTCCTTGAGATAGAAACACTTATGTATATTTTGGATCTACCTTTGAATTGTCTAAATAAACAAATCACAATAGTAAGCAAGTTTTAATTGTGATAAACTCAAAAGGCACAAATAATTTAGTACTTGAAATAAGCAAATACATTTAATACATATTACAAAACACAATATTGTGCAGCTCCATTTGAATTCCTCTTTTGTATTCCTACGATATATGATTTGAAACATATGAGTGTGAGTAAATGAGTAAAATTAGCACAAAATCTAAGCAAATAATCATGTTATACTCTACCTACTCAATTTTGGTGTCTCGATTGCATGGAATATAATAGCAAAAATAGAATGTAAAGTAATTGTGCCCCAGAATTATTCTTCGATTTCATCGGCATCATATTCTCATTTTGTTTTCTAGCAAATTATTCACCTAACCATTATGTGTTGGAACCTGTGGATAATGTCAGGTTTCTATTTTGTAAGATTTGCACTTGTACTGGTATAATTAGGTTCATGTGCTTTGCACTAGTTTCTTTGAATTTTTTAACTTAGCTTAAACTAAATTTAATGTTAAATTATAGAACTGTTAAAAACTTAAAACTGCAATTATTCAAACTTCATATGCTCAAAGAACTTCCTGCATTTTTTTCGTACACATATAATGTAATATATATATATGCCTGTACATAAATGATAGATTAAAAAAAAATGATGCTGCATTTGTATTCAAGGTGTTCAGAAAAGATGGGCACCGCACCAGATATGATACTTCATAAAACATAGTGGTGAATTAATTTCAAAATTGAAGTATGAAAGGGAATTATTTACAGCTTTTAAAATTACAAAATAATTGTGCCCCAGAATAAATCTAATGCGTCCTCAATGAGAAAACAAAACTAGAGATGTACACATCCAGAAGCCAATCGAATATAACTATTTTAACAAAATATACCAAATTTGTGTAATCGATAACAAATATTCTTACAAACTATAAGCCAAGATATATATTATTCACGAAACTACCACAGAATGCTATTGCTAAAAGAAAATTTGGGAATATAAGAATATAAAGGGTACTGCTTTGATTTCTCTATAACCAGTCAAAACAATTTTGGCCGGAAACACAGAATAGATGCTAAAGCATATCAGCTGTACCAATACAAACATTTCAACCCAAGATTCTAAAAAAACAAGGAAAAGACTTACTCAAGGATATATGCAGGTTCATTCATAAATCTTTTCAAACCAGCCTCAAAAACATTCTGAGCAACCTGCCAAAAATATATATAATTAGACACACAAACAAACTACTAGTTATTTTTGATAATCATCATCAATCGACATCTAAAAAAGAAATATTATTAACATTGGAGCACTTATCTAAGCAAGAGGTCATCATGGCAAATGACAAACCGAATTGAGTGGCCGTCATCCTAAACCTGCAGCCATCGTCTCCGATATGAATCGATGTGGTACACTAGCTTCCGATTTACTTGTAGAGCTGCACGGCCTCCATGAGAATGAGGTAGTGCAAGGATGAGGGAAGGAGAAGCGTACAGTATCAATGGATTTAAGTGTAGGGCGAAAATTGGGGGAAATAGATGGTGTTTTGGGGGGGAATGAATTTCGCTGTGGGTGAAAGTGAATTTTCGAAAAGATAGACAGAGCATATTCTGATTCTTGCAGCACTATGAACACTAAATTACATGTTAAAAAAACAATATTGTGTTGCATTGGGTTTTAATTGCTCTGCGCAGATGGAAACTAGAAGATAGTTCTCTCGCAGCAACGGGGTAAAGTGAAATTTCGGAACATTTGACAAAGCAATTTTTACTTCTTGCAGCACGGATAAAACTGAAGTACATGTTCAAATAAAACAAAAGTGTGCTGTATGGGATTTTAACAACTCTGTCCAGATGTAAGTGATGAAAACATTTGTGACCGAGATGAGACCGAGAATTTTAATTTCATTATTCATTTTTAACTAATTTACTATTGTAAAAGTGGATCTATTAATTGAAATATATTTTTAATGTAAACGTGCTGACAATTTTGAAAGTTATGATTATATAATTGTTTAACAATTTCAGATGAAGTTGGTAATGTATTGTGGTAATTAAATGAAAATATATTTATTTTTGGGTATAGTGTTTAATCATTTGCTAAATCTGATGTATAAAAAAGTAATAAGACATTAAAAAATAAGTGAATGCTGCAATTGTGAAAATAGCATATTGTTATTTGTATGTCAGATTGGAGTGCAAAACTTTTGCGATTGTAAGTAATATATACACAACTAATGAAATTTAAGAAATTATTAAGCTAAAACAACATTAATTTTTAAAATTGGGTCTTTTTAAAATGAAGTTGAAAAATTTATACCCAAAATAATGCTATGATCTATTTATAGCATTATTAAATAAATTTAATAAATTAAATTCTATAGTTATATGTGCATGTTGCATCAATGGCTTGTGTCATACATGATCCACCATAGAACTTCAACTCTTGATGGGCTACGTAATGAAGGAACAAGGACAAACATGATCCGTTGGTTGATCGGAACCGTTCAAACTAAAGAGTGTTACATTTATTTCAATATTGGTGAGTTTGATCTAATTTTATGTTTATTTGCACATCCATCCGAGTGAAGGCATATAGTGACATCCTAGGGCTACAAATATTACACACTGGATCAAAGCTTATATCTGTCAGAACACTATTTTATTTTGGTTGTTAAGGTTTCTAGTACTAACTTGATCATTTAAAAAAAAAATCAGACGTGATTTCACTGCAGATCGACCGTTGATTTTTCATGCGGAAATCAACGGCCCACAACTTTTGGCTCAATTTGAAGAGGCCTACAATGATAAAATTCTATAAAAATTTGAATTTTTTTTACGATTAGTAAATATGAGATGTTAGAAACAAGTTTTTTCATTTTTTGGAATTTTTTCATATTTATTTGTGTACATGAATTACAATCAGATTAGTACCATGAATCCGTGCCGTCAAATCTGTGATGAAGGGTCCCCAGTTATCAATGGGCTTCTCCGTTTCAGAGGCCACAACCTGGAGTCCAAATTCTCTAAGGTAAAGTAATATTTATGATTAGATCTGTGCCCAGGTGAAGTGTTGGATTCTTTAATATGGGTGCGTAATTAGAATCAGATGGCTCCTTTACAAAAGGAATGATCATGTTACCTTAGAGAAACATGAAGCGCATTGGTGAAACCGTGAAGTCAGTGAATGCTATACAGTGTAGCACTGAAATGGAATAGTGAATGCTATACAAAAGGAATTCCCTCTCAAAATTATTTCCCACCTTTAGAAAATTTCGGTTCCCTCTCCAGCAAAGAACCCAAAATCCTCACTCCCAAATCCCCCGCTCAGCCTCGTCTCGCTTCCTTTCTTTTCCTCTTAGATCCGATCCTCCCAAAGATCTCCCTCATCTTATTCAATCTGAACCTTCTCCCAGATCGCACCGAGACATCGCCTCCTCTACAGCTCTACACCGAGGCGTAGCTCCGTCGATCAGAAGCCATTCGCCGAGCTAGGGTTCTAGGTCCGTCAGGACAAGCATCTGGCCCATGACATTTGGTGCGTCTAGGTATGTCAGGATGATGCACACCGTTGCGGCTAGGTACGATTTCGATCAGTTTGGTGTGATCTTTTGTCCCAGCCGACGTCAGTCTGATTGTTTGGAGATTAGGCCAAATTTTATGTGTCACCATAAAATTCAAGTATTTTGCAAAGCTGTGCATATATCTGATTGTTTGGAGTAGCTTCATCCATGTTCCTCCTGTTGCTAATCCTTGTTAAAGCTAAGATAATTGTTGATCAAACTATTTTGCTCATATATGAATAAGTTAGATCCATGATTTGCAAACTATATTTTTTGCTGTAGGTTAAAATCAAATGAGCTTTGGTTTCAAAATCGAAAGGAAGAGCTTCCAGACTATCGTCTGTGTCCCATACCCCCTTTCTCCTTTGAAGCATTGCCAACTGGGATGGAGAGGTCTGGCTGAACACCTTGTTACTGTGAGAAGCTGGGCAACTGAGCAATGTTGGCAAGTGGGTGTTCTTGACTGGCTCATTCAATAGGTAATTTTCTTTAGTTGATATTTATATTGTTGCACTATATACTTTTGATGTTTAGTATGTTCCTTCTATACACTTTATTTATGTGTCATTAGCCTTCAGAGGTCAGTATTTTACTGGTAAATGACCGAAAATGTGGATGGCAATGCTAGTTAGCTAAAGGCAATACACTGAACTGAAAATGCTAGTTTGATTTTGTATAATTAAAGGCATTGTCTGTTTCAATGACTTTGAGTCATCGCTCAGTAGATAAGCATTTAGTGTTTTATCTACATAAATGTGATATAGAACAAAATTTAAATACTTGGTAGTATTAAAAGTCTCTGTCACTAGAGAGAATTCATGGTGATATTTATCATTATCTTCTTTTGGAAAAAAAAATTCTAACATAAATATAGAGATATGATTACTGGGCATTATAATGGTTAATCTTTGAAGCCCCACATAATGCATGT
This sequence comes from Carex arenaria, assembly GCA_964058825.1. Classification (NCBI taxonomy): domain Eukaryota; kingdom Viridiplantae; phylum Streptophyta; class Magnoliopsida; order Poales; family Cyperaceae; genus Carex; species Carex arenaria. The sequence goes on from CAXKVW010000198.1 coordinate 636,829, forward strand.
ATGAAGAAAAAAAAGAGAGGGTTGGTCATCAGGTCCATCTTCTCTTCTGATAAAAAAACATAGAGAATGCCAATTACTTTTCCTAACAATGGATAAAGCCTCTTTCTCTCAAAAGGGTTGCTTGATTGATTATGGGATGTATAATTGTATCCGTTATCACTTATTGTTTTTCTCTGTGTTTAAACTTTAAACGAAACACATACAACGAAATTACAAAACCTATGGCTAATCGATAATTCTTATCCCTTTGAATTTTGCCTTTTCGCATTGGAAGCTTAATGTTCTTTTTAAATAAAGAGAAAATTATATTTTACTTAATAGAGTTAGATATATGCTGGCTTAATAACCAGCTAAATAAGCAAAGAATGAAGAGGGGGAATTAGTGGCCTTGATCCTCAGGTTTCAGAGGTGGTTTTTGTGTGGGGCAGAGGCAGTTGCTGAGTCTAGCACATGTGTTGTTATGTCGAGCGAAGATACTAGTGCTTGACAAAGCAACCATAGTTGTTGATGTGAGAACCGATACTCTGATCAGAAGAAAATCAGAGAAGAGTTCAAGTGTTGCACTATGTTAATTATTGCACACCGTTTGAACACTGTTATAGATTGTGACTGCTTCCTTCTCCTCAATGTTGGCAAGGTAGAATTAATGATTTAATTTATCTCATTTTTTAGATATATAGCACAAACAAGCAGTAGAAATTAGTTAATATGTTTCTTTGTATATAGGTAGTGGAGTTGGACACACCAGTGTGTTATCGAGTGAAGAGAGTGCCTTCTCAAAGATGGTGCAGAGTGCCAGCTAGGGCTGTCCAAAAAGCTCGTAGCTCGTGGCTCTCTCGCGACTCATATCTGGCTCGATTAGTAAAAGCTCGGGCCAAAATTAACGAGCTGAGCATTTGCCCATCTCGGCTCGCCAGCTCGCTAGTTAGCTCGGCTAGGCATCAATTTGTGAATTTGTATGAATTTGTGTGTATTTTATACTGTCAAGCTTGGTCTAGCTCGGTTCAGCTCAATCCAGCTCGGTCCAAAAATACTTGTAAAATTTATTTTCTTCTTAAAAAAAGGTTCAACCAAACCCACCAAGCCAGCTCATGAGCTGGCTCGTCACGAGTTTGAGCTGAGATTTTAGCTCGCGAGCTGTTAACGATTTGACTCGCTAACAGCTCAATCCAGAATTAACGAGCTGCGCTTTTGCCCAGCTCGGCTCGAACCAACTCATTTACAGCCCTAGTGCTAGCAATGCTCAATATTTAAGGGTAATATTATATATATTTTCCTCTTTGCTTAATTTTCTCCTCTATGACTTTATGACAACTTCTACACAAACTAAAAATTGCACATTTCAGTAGTTCAAAAATATCTGATCACTCTTGTACTGCTTTTTCAAATATACCCGCACGAGTTCATCATATGACCATCTCTTATTCTCAAAATACGCCAAAATAATCTCAGAACTTGCGTGAAAATCCCCTTTGCCAAATGCCTCATATAAGGGGATAGAAATAAGAAAACAAGTAGCACATTATTATTACTGTGATTTCAATTACAAAATATAGTGCAAAGTTATGTATTTTGAGAGGGTATGCAAAATTTATTATCATATACAATAACATTTTTCCATATTACACTCTTAGGGTCTGACATGTCTTACACCACCAAATCAGGGAGGTTCTTTCCCCGCACTATTAAATCAAGTTGGAAACGATGAACATGCCACTGGGGTAATATATTTTGTGACTTTTAGTTAACTGGTGGTGGTTTATTTTGGTATATTTACAGGTGCAATATAGTATTGTTTTTGTAATGTGTTTTGAATATATTTTGATATAATGTATGATGACTATTACAAGATTAATTGTCTGCTTTTGATTTAGATATGTTTGCGTATGTGTTTATTCGGTTAAATGAGAACTAGGAAATATATAACAGTATCGGGTTGGTACAGAGTGGATCACAAAATGTTACCGTACCAGTAAACATTACATTTCCATGAGCATTCCCTTGGCAATAGTCAAGTGGGGCCCATCTACACTCCCTTGGAAATATACTGTGGGGTCCACTTGGCATTGCATTGGAAATACTATGTGGGTCCCAGGTTCCACACCCTTGGAAATAATCAAGTGGGCCCCACCTTAACCATCCTTGGAAATACTATGTGGGTCCCAGGTTCCACACCCTTGAAAATAATCAAGTGGTACTCACCTTAATCATCCTTGGAAATACTTAGTGGGTCCCATGTTTGATGCCCTTGGAAATAATCAAGTGGGGCCCAAACGATGCCCTTGGAAATAATACAGACTTGGGCCGGGTGCCAAACTTTTTCCATGTGTTGCTTTTCCAAGGGACTCCGGTTGGAAAAGGTAAGATAAGACTTTTTTCCAAGGGTAACCCATGGAAATGACATATTTTTTGACTATTTCTAACGAGGCTGTTGTGACGGTAGTATTTCCAACGGACTGTTGGAATAAGCCATTTTTGGGACTATTCCAATGGTACCCCGTTGGAACAAGCCCTTTTCCTGCCATTGTAAAAAACGAGAATTCTAGTAGTGCAACACAACACATTGATTCAACAAAGTATAATTGTTCTAATAAATTTCTTATTTTATAACTCTCTGGTGTACATTATTTAGATAAGAAGCTTCATAACCAGAAAGAGACGTTCCTTTGAAATATCATCCTGCAAAAAAAATTTAAATAAACAAGAGTTACTCCGTTGCATAACATGAATACTGTAAAAAATAAAGATGTAAACTACAAAACTTTCATATGAAAACTATAAAAGATGAATACCTATAAAAATTGAAGATGTAAACTATAAAACATTAATGCTATAAAAATGAAGGGAATATTGTGAAAAATAAAGATATAACGTACCAAACTTACACATGAAAACTATTAAACATGAATACTAGAAAAAAATGAAGGGAATACTGTAAAAATTGAAGATGTAAACTATAAAATATGAATACTGTAAAAATTGAAGAGAATAATGTAAAAATTAAAGATGTAAATGACAAAACTTGCTCATGAAAACTAAAAAATGAATACTGTAAAAATTATAGATGTGAACTACTAAATATACATATGCTAACTATAAAACATTAATAATGTAAAAATTGAATATGTAAACTACAAACTTACAAATGAAAACTATGAAACATAATATTATAAAAATTTCTGATGTAAACTACAAAATTTAAAGATACAAACTATAAAACTAAAAAAATACTTGTGTAAAATTGAGAGGTGCCTTCATGATGAAATGTTCATACAATGCGCAAAATAAAGATAGCACCATCCATAAGTTTTTCTCCCTGCTTAGGGCACTCCTTACACTGTGCAATCAACTCTTTCCATCCTGGTTTAGCTGAAAGAAAAAATGATATCCTATTAAATATTGCCTATATCATGTAAAACTGTTAAATATCTAATGTCAAAAATAGAAAAGGAAAACAATCCATAAATCATGTAAACTGCTACATATATGTGTTAAATTGTTAAATACACGATTATAGATCGTATATTACACTGTATATATCATATAAAGCTATTAGATAAATACTGGAAATTTATGTCAGTAAAAATATTAAGCAGATGCTGTAAATTTTGCATAGATCTTGTAAAACACTATATATATCCTGTAAACCTACTAGATAAATGCTAGAAATTTAAAACTGCAACACTGTTAAACATATCATGTAACTATTGCATATATGCTATAGGCTATTGCATATTTATCCTGAAAAACTATTAAATAGATCTAGTAAAATAAAGAAAAGAAGTACAATGCATAGATCATGGGAAATATTTTATATATGATGTAAAACTGAGATCATAAAATATTTGATATAATTCGAGCACTGGTAGAATAAAGCATATATCAGTAATTTTATATATAAATTGAAATCATTTGAATCTAAACTCTTTGCCAGCATTTGCACGTGACCTGAAAAATTCAATCGACAAGATCAAAATTCACCTTAAATTTCAGAAAAGACAAAGAGATCAGTCAAATTACACTTAAACCCTTCGATTTAAGTTTGTCCCAGGTACCAGATATGATCTAACGATATTTTTTTTTCATTTTGTTGCTTTGTGGATATGCGAGTCAATGAGATGTAGCAACACAACATGTGAACAGCTAATTAAATGAGTTACAAGCTTGAAAATATGAAAATTGCAACCCTTGTTGACAACAATCGATCCCATCAAAAGTCAACATGTTATTGGAACAAAGAATTTAACCACAAATATTTCTAAGTAAAATATCTATATACGGCACAAGCTCCGAATGGTTGCAACTTTCTGAATAACATCACCTTGATTGAAGAGATCAGGTTCACAAAAGGAACAACAAGAGAAGAAGAAAGAATGCATGCACAGAAACAAACGAATATGTTTCGTCGAACTATCGAGGAGGACATGTGTGGCCTGACCGGGCGGAAATGGTCTCTCCTTCCAATGGGAGGCGGTTGATCTCGACTTAGATGTGAGATCTGATGATGACAATGACGATTTCATCGGAGCGTTGGCTAATTTGACAATGACGATCGGTTTTAACGAGGAAGAAATGGACACCGAGGTGAAAAACAGTGCTTGAATTTTAGAGATGAATAGATAATTGGAGTTTAGAAAGAAGGAGATCTGAGATTTGATACGGACGAAGATTCTTAAATAAGTGAAAGTTGGAGATTAATGGTTAAAAGTAGTTCAAACCTTATCCATAACTGTTCGGTACAAATTGAGTACAAAGGACTGAGAATATAAATCTTTTCTCTATTTTGATGAATTTTTTTAGTAAAATTAATTTTAACGATTTATGGTATGCAATGAATATTGAATAGTTTTACAAGGAATATAGTCTACTTATACCCTAAACAATTAAGACAATTATTTAATATTTATCTCTAATTTTACATAATAACCCAATTGAGTTTCAACTTTCCAGATGCAACGGATATTTTTATATGCTTATGCTTCTCTTACAACCACTTCTCCATTTCTTTGGTATCCAGTGCCTCCAGTGCACTCTACTCCTTACTTGAAATCTCATTCAAAGGAGAGCATAATAACAGGTGGTCCTCAACCATTAATTCGTTGGTGACCTTACCTCACTGTTCTGATGACCATACCCCACTCACCAGTGTCTGGCATTATCTTTCTTCCCAATCTCGTTCTCTAGATTCTCTTGATTATATTTCTTTTATTTCTCTCTTGTTTTGCTCGGCCCAGAATCAGCCCAAATATTAGGTATAGGGTTCCCCTAAAGTTACATGTTTTTTTCATTGCTCTAAGAAGTATTTGGAATTAATTGTATGTTTCATAAAATGGCGTTTAATTAACACTCAAGGGTGTTTGATAAAATGGTCAATTAATTATTAATCGTGTGATTCTTCTTTTGTAACAATCTCAGTATGTCCAGGTCCATATATTTTGTAATTAATAAAAAATCAGCGGTTGAATTGGCCTACCCACCGGTCCAACTAGTGAATCTTTGATCTGAAGGTTTACTGGGTTAATGCTCAGTCCGGTTTTGATAGCCTTGATTTTATGTTTTGTTTAGACATATTATCACTGAAGCTCTTATAATATTTTTATTACAACATGGAATTTTCCATTGGAAAACCAGTAATTTTTTATAACCAAAAATCCTTGGAATAATAATAATAATAATGCATCAATTTTTCGGAGTGTTGCTGTTATAAAAAGTGATTAATGAGTAATAAGATAAAATCATTTTTGTACATCTTCAATGATATTTTGATGTGCACTGCGTTTTAAATATTAATTTGCTAAAAATTCATGTCATTGGTATGTTTGCATCACAAAAAAAGCTCTCATTTGCCATAAACATTCATGTGATGAGTCAAATTAAAATAATTGTGTTATCTTATCAATATTATGATTTACTATGAGAAACTAATATTAATTTCACATGGAAACTATATTTGTTTACAATTATGAGAAATTTCACATGAATCTCATTTGAATAAGAAAATCTAGCAAAAGACGTTCGTAGTTTTAGATTTGTAAAATTTCTCACAAATTGTTGAAAAAATAGATGAGACTGAATAGAGGCAAAACAGGGAGGGGTTAGTGAAAATAATCTTTCATTTCTTTGACTTGATTGTTGATTGGGGGATTGAAGACATGGGGAAAGAACGTTTCACTTTCTGAAACATCATCTTTAACATTTTTGGTGTTAAAAAAAATGCTCCCAGCGGAGGAAAAAAAAAAGGAGAAGAGCGAGGTGATCAAATCTAGCCATCTTTTCCGCATTTCTCCACTCCATTTTGCCTGGCTCATCTCTTCTAAGTCTCACTGTTGATAAGTGATATTCTTCCCTCTTTCTCGTCTCTACCTCCTTGAATACAAAGGAGAATGACAGAAAGGGAAGGGAGCCGAGCGAAGTGGAGCCGAAATCACGGTGTCGTTGTAGCTTAGAGCATAGAGTCCTCATCTTGTATGGACTGTGACAATGAGTAGATCCAGTCATCGGAGCGCAGTGGCAGTCAAAATAACGAATTCGGCCATCGAGCGAGATGGAATTAAGATATTAGGGTGATTATGAGTGTATATAAGTACATTAAACGAGCAGATCTAAGAATTTATAAGGTGATTAAGGTGATTAGAATAATTTTGATAAAATTGGAGGATATTTTTAGAATAAAATAATAGATCTAGAAATTAGAGTTACTATGCATTAACCTTAAAAAAAAAATAGTGTTGCTTGTGGGTTAAAATATTGTAACATACTTAAATTGAAACTTGAGATTATTAAAATTTAAGTGTCATTTATTACTAGACTATAGCGTCTTGTAACAGAAATTAAGTAGATTGGAGTAAGCTTCGTTAGTTACAGTTATTACATCTCATGTTTAGCCTCTGTATAGGATTGATATTTGCCTATAAATATAGGCCTTCATTTGTAACAGAGATCTGAAGATAATAAAATCAGTTCATTCTCTTCTAAATTCTCTAAACCTAGTATGGTATGAGAGACCCTCTCTATCCCCTCTCTCTTTCACCTCTCTCTGTGATTCTTGATCTAAAAAACACATGGCTACCAGTGAATCAGACTATGATTCTTCCCTCTCCTTTCACCCTAATTGATCCGATTATTCAGATTACTCTCCATGTTTCTACCAAACTAACACGCAACAATTTCCATACCTGGAGATCACAGATTGAACTAATTCTTGATGGATTTGGTCTTATGAAGTTTCTTGATACTTCAATTCCAATTCTGAGCCAGAATCTGACATCTAATGGTGTTACTTCGTCTAATAATGTCTTTCTTGCTTGGCACAAACAAGATCGATTCTTGCTCGGGTGGCTTCGCACCTCCATTACTGAAGATGTCCTAGCTCAATACGTCAAGTGTCAAACCTCTCGCGAGCTCTGGACTGCGTTGCATCAAGTGTTCTCCGTTATTTCCACTGCTTGAGTCATGGAACTCCGTTGCGCGCTTCAATCAACCTCCTGTGGCAATCAACACTGTGGTGAATACTTTGAGAAGATGAAACGATTTGCTGATCAGCTAGTAGCGGTGGTGATCCCATCTCTAAAGTGGATCTGGTAAGGTCGGTCTTATCTGGTCTTGGTGCCGACTTTAATTCCTTTGTAGTCGCCATTACTACTCATGACACACCTGTCTCTCTCATGAATCTCCATGCTTTCCTACTATCTCATGTGTCTCTCCTGGTCTCGCAATCTCCCTCTCTTCCTGCTAACTCCATTGATCCGGGTGTTTATTATGCTGGCCGAGGTCGTGGGAAAAGAAGGAAGGGAAGAGGTGCTCCTAATTATCTCAAGGCAGGGTCTCAAATTCTGCTCAAGATGAGCTTGTGAAGGTTTTTGTCCAATTCAAATTCCAAGTTGAGAACCTCTTCAATACTACAATTAAAATCGTACAAACAGATGGAGGCACGGAGTTTAAACCACTCGCTCGACTCTTTTCTCAAATCCTCCATCAAACATTATGCCCATACACACCTCAACAAAATGTCTTAGCATAGCGTAAACATCAAAATGTGGTCGAGCTTTGCCTCGCTATTATTTCTCATGCCTCGCTTCCCTTGGATCTCTAGGATCATGTCTTCCAAAGTGTGGTCTTCATTATCAACTGCCTCCCTCCTACTACACTACCTCATACTTCACTCTACACACTTCTTTTCAAAAAAATTCCAGATTACAAGTTCCTTCGAATTATTGGATGTCGGTGTTTTTCCTTGATTCGGCCGTACACACCTCAAAACTTCAATTCCGTTCTCTACCATGTGTTTTCTTGGGCTATTGCCAAACCCAAAAAGGTTACAAGTGTTTACATGTGGAATCTGATTTAATTTATGTGAGTCGGAATATTCGTTTCGATGAGACTTGTTTTCCCTTTGCCGAGCCCTCTGTTGCTATAGTTCCAGCCTCACCTGCGAATATTTTCTCCTTTGTGCCGATTAATCAACCTCAGCCTATGCTAGTATCTTGTTCTCATGAGCCCCATTCGACTCCTTCACATTTTTCTCATGGCCCAATTTCTAGCCAGCAATCAATAGGCCTTTTATCTCTACCTCAAAGCCCATTCAATACTAGACCTGTGGCACAACCGACTTCTGATAATTTTCAGCTTTTAAATGAAGCCGCACCAGCTATTCCTATTTCTCCTACCGCCTCTCTAGTCCAATTTGGATCTGCTTCCTCTAGTGGCGCCCAACTTGAGAACCAAGTTACTCCCATACAGGTGTCTGCTCTTGTTTCGTGCCCAATCAGGACTCACCACATGACCACAAGGACTCGTGGCAATACTCGATGTCCCAAGAATTTTCCGGATCATGAGACCTTTATCACGACTAAGCATCAACTATCGTCTTCTCCTCTTGATGAACCATCTTCATTAATTCACTATCGCAAACAAACATCCCGAGTGGCGTGAGATGTCTCAAGAACTAACGGCTCTTGTGAAAAATGGTGCCTGGGTTCTTGTTCCTTCTCAACGCGATCAACACATCTTTGGGTGCAAATGGATTTACAAAATCAAAAGGAATTTCGATGGATCAATTGAGCGATATAAGGCGCGCCCTATTACGAAAGGGTTCAATCAAGAGGCGGGCATTGACTATCATGAGACATTTAGCCCGGTTGTTAAACCTACCACCATTCGTGTTGTCATCTCTCTTGCCATTTTGCATAATTGGCCTATTCGCCAACTCGATATCAATAATGCCTTTCTTCATGGTGACCTTCAAGAACAAGTTCTTATGTTTGAACCTCCAGGCTTTGTGGATTCTTCCTTCTCGAACTATGTTTGTCTCCTCAAAAAGGCGCTCTATGGTCTCAAGCAAGCATCTCATGCTTGGTTTCACAAGTTGGCTTCGGTTCTTGTGAATCTTGGGTTCAAGGCATCTCAATTGGATTCTTCTCTATTCATCCTCGGTGATTCTAGCTCTATTACTATTGTTTTGATCTATGTCGATGAAATTATAGTTACTGGGTCCGACCATGCTCGTGTGACATCCCTTATTTCTTCTCTTGTTTCGCAATTCTCTCTCAAGGATCTTGGCCCCCTACATTTCCTTTTGGGGATTCAAGTCAAACCTCATTCCAAGGGTGTCACTCTCTCACAATTGCATTATATTCGGGATCCTCTTATTCGTGCCAAGATGGATGAGGCAAAGTTATGTTCCACTCCTTTTTCACCAAATGATCTGCTCTCCAAATTTGAAGGGTATCCCATGGCTAAACCTCACACATATCGAAGCATTGTTGGTGCGCTCCAATATGCCACGATCATGTGACCTGACATTTCTTATGTGGTCAATAAGGCATCTCAGTTTATGTATGCTCCCACCGACGAGCATTAGAATGCCGTCAAACATATTTTGCGCTATCTCAAAGGCACCTTGTATCATGGCCTTCAGATTATTGCTCATTCCTCCTTTGAGCTTTATGCTTATTCCGATGTAGATTGGGCTAGATATCTCAATGATCGTAGATCGACTTGGGCTATTGTGTCTTTCTTGGCTCTAATTTACTCTCGTGGGGTTCCAAGAAGCAAACAACAGTGTCTCGTTCTAGCACGGAAGCCGAGTATAGGAGCATGGCTGGGGCATGCACCAAATTAATTTGGCTCCAACAACTTTTGTGCAAACTTCATGTCCCACTCACTTCTAACCCGATTATTTGGTGTGACAACTTGGGAGCCACCTTTCTTGCCTCCAACCTAGTGTTCCATGCCCGCACCAAGCATATTGAGATCGATTTCCATTTGTTCGCGAAAAAGTTGCTAAAAAATAATTGGATGTTCGCTTCATTTCTTCCAAAGATCAGCTAGCTGATCTATTCACCAAATCACTCTCCCCTGCGCGACTTGTGTTTCTACTTGACAAATTGACTCTTCAGGATATCCCTTGCTCTCTTTGAGGGGGGTATTAGACTATAGCGCCATGTAACAGAAGTTAAGTAGATTGGAGTAAACTTACTGAGTTACAGTTATGACATCTCATGTTTAGCCTCTATATAGGATTGATATTTGCCTATAAATATAGGCCTTAATTTGTAACAGAGATCTGAGGATACTAAAATCCATTCATTTTCTTCTAAATTCTCTAAACCTATTATTTATATAAAGAAAAGGAGCATATGTGCCCGTTGGCTGTAAAATATTGCAGCCTCCCATCTTAAAAGTTTCTATGGGCTGGAGCATTTTTTTTTTTTTGGGCCTTAACGTCTTCATTTAATTATATTTTGTTGGTCAAGCGCCCTCTCTTTGGAGTTACCTTGGAATTAACTACATAGACTAAACTTTGACATAAACACGAGGGGAGTGATATAAGAGTTTGGGCCCAGTTTTAGATGCACTTTGGCCCAAGAGTTTGTTTGAGTACTCTTAAGCCATTTGTAGTCAAAACTTCAGTCTTCGGCCATATCGAGTCCAACTTGTTTCTGCCTTGAGAATCAGCCTTAGTTTCTTAATTATTAACATAGAGGATCCTATTAATTAGTCTATCTTGAGTCTTTCTTTCGTGCTTGTGTTCTAACTTCTACGCCAAAGTATTTGTATCCAAATTGGAAGTTGACTTAATTATCATCCACTTAACAAGTTACAAACTTACAACACACCAAATGAGTTACCACAAAATTAAAGATTTACTGTCTGGTATTTTTCCTAAGGGGCTGTTAGCTGATTACATCATACATGCTGAAAATTAATAAAAAATCTAAATTGGGGACACTTAGCAAATCCAATACAACTTTTACCAAATACATCCCTCTTCCTTATTTTCTAGTACTTGCCCAAAAATGAGAAAAAGAAGGTTGTCAGATGGAAAATCGGCCGATTCCGTGCTGACTCAGCCGAGTCGGAACGGAATCAGCTGGAGATGATCCAATTTTTCTCCAGTTAACTCGGCTATATATCATAGATGGAAAAATCGGCCGTTCCAGAACGGAATCGGTCGTTCTGGACCGGAATCGGCTGGAGCCGATTTGATTTCAGTTCAAGTTACCCGGTAAGTATTGATTCTAGTCAAATTTCGGCCATTTCAGTCAAATTCCGGCCAGAATGGCCCAATTTCAGTTAAATTTCGACTGTTTCAGTGAAATTCCGGCCGGAACGGCCAATTTTGATGGAATTAGCCGAAATGAAGCAAGAACTCAGAAAGCAAATTTTTTTTTGTCTCCAGCAGGATTCAAACCCAAGCCGCCCCTCTAACCAAGAGCCAATACTACCACTAGATCATTGCATGTTTTATTACTTGAACACATACTTAGATGTATATATGTTGTATTTGAGTCAAAAACAGTTTTTTTTTTTCCAGCAGCGGGAAAGCAAAATTTTGTCTCCAGTGGAATTTGAACCCAAGCCTCCCCTCTAACCAAGAGCCAACACTACCACTAGGTAGTTGTAATGCTTGTATTATATTCTATTAGTGGATTATTTAATTGTAATTATTTATCTAAACTTCACAAATTATTTTTTATCAATTTCTTTTTATTTTTTTCTAGTATAAAACGAGCTTATGGCAAAAAAGTTCAAATTTCCGATCCTATTCGGCCGATTTTGAACGATTCATCCAATTCGGATCCCCTGGCCAAAAGTCCGATTTCGATTCTGATTCCGATTTTTCCTTCTATGGTATATATGTTATATACAGAAAATCGATAAAATTGAAGCGAAATTGAAACAATTAACTGAATTTTCACTCATTCTCTTCTTTTTAGAGCAAAAAGTACATTGTTTCGGTGATTCAATAGGACTAATTTTGGATTTTTTTGCAATGACAATAGAACCAATTTGGGGAAATCGCGTATCAGAGCAAAGGAGGAGGTTAATTTCTTATAAAGTATTGTATAGACTTGGTGTATGACTATTGTACTGTTTTATTTTGAAAATATCACTTGGTTTACAGGGAACCATCCAGACTGGTTATAAAAATAGAGGAGCGGAATCAGTGAGCCGTAATGCTATTTTTTCGTTAATATCAAACTTAGCTATTAATAAATGTTGTCCTTTCTTTCTTTTTCTTTTTCTTTTTTTTTGAGAACTTGGTAAGGACTACCAAGATTGTATTAATAAATTTGTTTACAACATCAAAACCTACTGAATCACATATTTTTAGCTACGTTACACCAGAAATTGCCCTTGCTAAACACCCTCCCCTGTGTGCACCAGTAAGCCCCGGTACCTTCCCACGGAACCGGTACCAAAGACCCACATCCTCCTTTGCTCTGAGTGCTACACGCCATGGTGGTAGCTTTATACCACGAAAGATAACCTCATTGCGTTGTCGCCACAATGACCAGAGAACTAACATAAATAACGAAGCCCATGCATTCCTCCGCTGCCCGGCTATTTGACGGTATCATCTGTAGGAGGATTCCCATGTATCCTGAACAGAATCCGCCACCTGTAGAAGAGAAGGAAAGCTTCCCCATACCTGAAGCGCATTAGGACATTCAAAAAATAGGTGCAGGGATGATTCGATCGGGCAAGAGTCGCACATAACACACTTCAAGTCACATTGCATCCCTCTTCTTTGCATCAGATCATGTGTCAGAATACGATCATTGAGGAGAAGATAAGTGAAAATTTTCACCTTAGAAGGTGCTGCTGATTTCCACACATCCGTAAACATCCATCTAGTTTTCCCTGCTGAGATTTTTACCTGGTACAGTGATGAAGCCGAGTATTCACCATTAGGTGACCATCTCCAGAAGAGCTAATCTTCATATTCGGAAAGTACTGGTAATGCACCCGAAAAAACAGAGAGAACTTCAGAGCCTTCACAGATAGAATCATGCAATGAAATGAGCTGCGATTGCGGTCGCGGTTGACGATCACAGATGGTTCTGAGTGGACCTGAGCCCCAATCATCATACCAGTATGAAATAAGATTGCCATTAATGTTGTCCTATTTAATTCAATATTGATTATGCTATGAAATAGACCGTGATTTATTTTATTATTATTTTTAGTTGACTAAAGTAAACACTGCATATAGTTGCTGACAATAGTAACTTTATTTATTTATTTTATAAATTAAGTTTTTTATTTTATTTTATTTTGACTAAAGAAAATATTTTCGTTGAAGATAAATTAATGCATACAAAATAAAATATGAAATAGGTGAAACTTCAAATTAACCATTTTGTTTGTCTTTTGTGAAGTAATACACTGTAAATTTAATTGTTACCTATGCATGTTTTGGCTATAAAATAGACTTTTTGCCAAAAAAATCCAAATTTCCGAGTCAATTCGTCTGATTCCAGCCGATTCATCCGATTCCGATTTCACATTCAAGAACCCGGTTCCGATTTTGATTTCGAGTTTCAGAAGCATGGTTAGATATATACAAAATCTCCAATGGCTCTTTACTTTACTAAATTTCCCTAACGACTCTTTGAGCCTTGTATCTTATAAATAGACCATTGAAGCATTGTAAAATTAATGATCAATGAAAATATTTCTCTTTTATTTTAATCATTGTAAAATTAATGATCAATCAATGAAAATATTTCTCTTTTATTTTAATCTCAAATTCGACAATACATGATCAAAATAATACAGTTTTTTATTTGGAGTGCTTTTCTTTGTAGCAACGATAGGCGGCACTCTAACCGGGGTAAATAAGGTCTATCGTTCTCAATACTTGTGTGAAGATTTACATCTGTCCTCCAGGACTTGTTTGGGCTCCTGCTCCTCCTCAGTTTGTTCATTGTTTTACAAACAACAGTAGTATGTCAAACTCTACTCATTTCTAAGAACATATCAGTGTTTAGTTTCTTAATTCTTCTCTTTGTCTATAATATATGGTGTGCCACTGTGGCTTGATACCTCGGAACATTTCTGCGATTTTGGATTGGTTATGTATATCATTTAATTAAATAATAAAATTTTCTCTATGTACAGTGGCTGAGCTATTTTGTCATTATTTTAATTGGATTAATTTTTCTTAAGCAATATAGTTGGCCCGCAAGTAGAAAACAACCTAAAGTACATTATTCAACGATGGAAACAATATTTATTACATCTCTCATTACTTGATAAGCAAAATGTATAACATAAAGCTAAAATCATCAAACACAAACAAATCGATACAATATAGAAGGAATAAAAATAAAAACAAATCCAAGTCAGATGACCCGGATTTATCATGTGGTTACGGTTGATTATTATGGAAACACGAGAAATGGAATGCAGTATGTGAACAGCAGAAAACATGACAGGAACCAAAGCAGACTTTGTTGCCCAAGAAGAAACAGCTCGGTAAACAGAATCACACCTAAAAACAGCACAAACCATTTTAAAGTTACCATGTAAGAAAATGCACAAGGTTATCGGAGAAAATTATGATTAGGAAGCAAGTACACATACCTTTTTGTCTTCAGTTGGCCCACACCACAATGTATTTGTAGCATTTTTCATCCCTGGAACAACAGAAAATTGACAATACAATATGAGCTCATAGTACCCGTTATATCGGGTGTATAATGACAGGAAAGTAATAGATTAAGAAATGTAAATGCTCACTTGTCATAGTGGTAAATCATGAGATCCTTCCTTATTTCACTAGGAAAATGCTTGAACCGCCTTAGAAATATAGTTTCGGTTAACATCTCAGTGTCGGCCCACTTCTTTGCGCTCTTTTCCAGGAGATAGTGCTTTTCTTTTTCTTTGGAGTAAAATACCTTGCTGAGCTTTGGCATTTTATAGAGTTCAAGAGTATCTATGTTCTTAATTACAGCACAACCAATTTGAACCGTTTCTACCACTTTCATATTACCTATCACCAACTTCCTCAGCTTAACAAAACTTTCTAATTTAATTTCGCAACGGGAATTTTTTTTCTCACCGTCACCATCAAGCTGAAGGCACTCCAGAGTTGGTATGCAAGGTATCACATTGATGAATTCTATGATTGTTTCTGAGGTCAGAGTTAGGTCAATGAGACCCCCAAATGCACCAAGATTTTCAAGCCCTGATTGTGACTGAGCTGAAGACGAACCAATGGAAAAAAATTTAGCTTTCATCCGGAGCCTTTCTAGTTTCCCCATCAGTTCTTTTCCGCAGTGTTGCAGTGTAATGGAAGACTGTCCGGCCATGGCCAACTCCAATCCGGTCAGCTTCTCAAATTTCTCTAGAGTGGCCCAGAAGGTCTGAAGATCAGCCGTTTCCAATTCCGTCACAGAGAGATCAACAACATTACTGACCTGATTTATTATATTAATTCCCATATCAACCATAGCTTTATCATTAGGAGTTGGTTTTCCTTGCTTATGCAATAGGTTTTTCATGAACCGAGAAAGTTCTGTCAGTACATGAACAACTCTTTCTCTTTCCGTGTTTTTCTTACCTGAGCGTTCCACCATTTCGTAATTGTTTCCTGTATTTCAATGAAGGAAGTCATCATTAAATCCAGTAACAGCGGAAGTATATAGTCTGTTAGCCAAAAAAAATTTAGTTACCACCTCAAACTTACAAAATTCGCAGCTTGCTACCGTTTCCCCAAAAATTCAAAACTTAGCAGGTGTTGATACTGGGTTTGCGCACCATTTTTTTTATATATATAACAGAACAGAAAAGGAAATAAATAAAATAAAAATTTGATGCACAGACCCAGGCTTTACACGTGGCAAGTTGTGAATATTTTAGGAAACAATAGTAAGTTTGAGGTGGTAACTAAAAAAATTTTGGGTCTATGAGGCAGTTATTGACATCAAATTTTTTTAATGTGCATGACATATGTGACATCCCGTATTTTTTTAAACCTATTATTTATAATAATAAAACTAAATTAAGCAATTATCATATACGTTAACAAAAAAATACGTGGGAAGCATGCCTTAACCCTCCTTTTTGCATGGTATGTATGCTATAAGCCTTACTCCTGACAATAGGGGCATGAAAACATACAACTACGTACTAACATGCATGTAAAGAAAAAGTACGTTCAGAAAAAAGATAAAAGATAACACGCAAGGTAGAAGAATGAAATACGACGAGGGTTCTGTACTATCTCATATATTGAAGTATACAGTACTTGAATTGCAATGGAAGACCAAATAAGTAATTGGACATGATTTTATCTCTCCAAATTTCTTGTGGCTGAACATTGAATTAAAAATAAGTTAAGCAACAGAAACCAAATTAATGCGTACCTTATGTCTGCCTGAGATTGCTTCCAAATTACAGACCTTTGTCTATTTCTTACACAGTAGAGTGGTTTATTTTTTGTTCCTGTTTTTTCAGGTATTTTGTTTTTTTGAAAATTGAAGTACATAGATGAATGGACTGGTTGGAAATTAATTGTGAATAGTAGAGAGAAGAGCGTTCACTCCCTTTGCACTCCAGTAAATACAAAGGGGCTTTATTTATAGAATGACTCTGGATGTAAAAAAATCCAAATGGAGAGAATCTTAGCAGGAAGAGCCGTCCCCAGTTCATTTCTCCCCTCTCCAGTCTGTTTCATCAAATGATATCCATTACATGTATTTATTTTTCTATTTCTTTTTTTATCTAATATGCTGCATCCAACTAACTAAGAAGCTACGAAATCTCAAACAGTGCTATGATCGATGTATATGAAGTTCTCAATTATTGGTATATATAGAAATTTGAAGGAGTGCATCAACCGTAGAAATGTGCTATGTTTCAACCAAAATTGATTTTCGAGCCCATTAGGCTGAGTTTTATTAATTGTTGCTTATATTAAGACTATTGTAAGAAAGAGAAATTAGAACAAGAAAATTATGTTTACTTTCTACTAGCCTCTTCCTCTCATCCTTTCTCTCAACCCTTAAAACCCTAACAGTAGGTGTATATTCAAACCTGGTGTCATTTTTGAAAAATATTTGTTCAACATGGTGTAGTAGAGTTGTAACTATATTTTCTCAATATACTACAACGTATTCTACTTGTTTGTGCCATATTTGTTTGAAGAAGGGAATCGGGAGTTGTATTTGCATTATTAACTATACTTATAATTTACAAATATAATCATTAGAAATTATTCTTTTGTATTATACAAATATCCATCTCCCAGTATTTTAGCAAATAATTCATTGATTGCATTATGCGATGCTACATAAATGGACGAAAGCATAATTAAATATAAGATCAAAGATCAAGGAAATAGTTAATGCAAAGTCCTTAATATATGATTTTTTTTGTCACATCAAACGGCCATTAATGAAGATACCACATTAATTGGCTACACATGCTGTATTGCCATAACGCATTGTTGTATGAATCTTGGTTCTCTACTTAATTTAAAGTGCTAAATATAATCTTAACTAGGATACCCCCATTAGCTGTCACTTCCATGATCAGTGCGTAATGGAGATAAAGATATTGTAGTCAAATTTTTTTAATGCAATAAATACAATTTTATAATAGAAGTCAACACTAACACACATGCTTCCATATATATTGTAAGGATTTTATAATATTAATTTCTTTTGTGATATTTACTGCACGGCATTGGTGTTGTATATGAAATAAACGATAAGTTATTTGTAGAGCGCATTCAAAATTTCAGATGCATCCGACTTTCTGTACATCCAATATCAAATATATAATGATAAGAAAGTTATTTAACAATTTGAATATATCGATCCGTGGAGTAAATAGTCCACTTGCTTTGCTAGAGAAGTTATCGCAACTTTCTCCTTCTGTTTTTGTATTCTTTCTTTTTCAATGCAAAATTATAGAATCATCATAGTCCACTTTTCTTTGCCATAACCTGGTGTCATTTTTGCATGACCCTGTGTTGGAAATTGATCAGATTGTGGAATTGGAGAGGAGTTTATAATATAATTTCTTTTATTATTAGAGTATACAATAGTACAAGATTTATTTCTCACTGACGCTTCTCTTTCTTATTCTCTCACTTGCATATATATTTTTTTTATCATTACATGCCCCCTCTCATCTATTTATACATCAATTATGTCGGTCATAAGAAGTTTCTAAAGTATTCCTAATATTTCTATTGTTAGTCGGTTTGGACTATTCTAGAAAATACATGATACAAATATAATAGAGACTTCTAAGTAATTTCTAGCAACTTCATTTTTTATGTCGGTTTGACTTCTCTTGAAAAATCTAGAAAAGTATTTGGGCCTTGGGCTTCGGTGCTGTGTAATTCAACACACCCTCTCAGCACCGACTTGATTTTCTTCAAATTTTATTTTGCCGATCAATTTCCGATGTCCCCTATTTACTCTCCCTTGATCTGAAATCCCGAATGACGACTTCGCATAATAATTTTTGAAGTAATTATTTTGGAATGACGATCTCACATCGAGTTGGTCTGATCGCCACTTCTTTTGAGCTGCTAGTCTTCTCATTGGAACATATTGCTCCAAATAGTTGATGGGTTCTTGTTTCAAGCCTTTTTCCATCAACCTTGTTTTGTAGTTTTTCACTTCATTGCCACGATTTAATTTTTGTCTTGTAGATGCATTTATCACCAATGACTTCACGATATTTTGGTCGATCTACAAGCTTCCGAGTGTTGTTCTTCTCACTCATTTACATTTTGTTCTTCATGGCCTTTATCCAATTTTCTTTCTTCTCGACCTCTTTAAGACTTTGAGGTTCGACGATTGAAAAATAAGATGACTCATAAATTTCAGGTAAAGATCTTACTTGCTTGGGGGATGACTCTGTTGTCGTAGACCCTTCTTTAGCTCTGTGACTAGCACTCGGGTTTGATCCTGAATTTGATGTAGTTCTTGATCTTGACCCATCTTCGCGTTGTGTATAACCTTTTTCCCGTGGCTTGATTACCTCATTTCTTAGCGCCAAATGCGGAGCGTAGCTTATGTGCAGTGGGAAGCTTCTAGACTTCTCCATTTCTATTCTTGCTATTAATTGATTTTTATTTTTCCGGTCGAAAATTTTGCAGCCTCCATTTTCAAAATGAACTGCGTATCCATTCTGTACTAGTTGCCCCACGCTCAGTAGATTTTGTTTTAGGTCCGGAACTAGTAGCACATCTCGGATAAATTTCAGACCCATTTTAGTCTGTATGGCAATACTGCCTTTACCTTTTGCTTGAACAATTGAGCCATTTTCCATACGTACTTTTGTCTCATATGAAGTGTCGATGTGGTGAAATAATGCACGGTTCCCAGTCATGTGATTTGTGCAACCGCTATCAAGGAACCAGACATCGCCGTTCTCTTCTTTGACTGAGTGGCACACATAGAAAATGCTTTCATAATTCTCATTTTCTTCTACATAGTTTGCTCGGCCTTTGATTCTTGTTCTGCACATTCTGGCTATGTGGCCAATCTTCTTGCATTTGTTGCATCTCTTTGTCGACCAGCATTCAGATGTACTATGGTTCGATCTTTTGTGTATTTCACACCATAAATTTGAATAACTCGAACCTGGTGCTTTCTCTTTCATCGCTGATTGCTCTTCTTCTGTATCTTGTCGCGGACCGCCACCTTCTTCAATTTTTTGTTGACTCGTGGGGTTATATCGAGGTTTGAAGCTCAGCTTGGAGTGGAATGCATCTTCTACTAAATTTCTTTCATGTTGGAGCTTTCTCTCTTCATGTGACTCCAAGGAGCTCATCAATTGTTGAATCGAAAGTGTTGACAGATCTTTCGATTCTTCGATCGCAGTAACGATATAGTCATATTTGTCAGTGAGGCTAATTAAAATTTTCTCAACTACCTTCTCATCGGAGATGTCTTCTCCATACGTCGGCATCTGGTTCACAATTTCGAAGATTCGTGAGAACTACTCCTTAATCTTCTTCGACTCCTTCATTTGAAGGTTTTGAAATTGCCTCCTCAATATTTGCAACTTCACCGTAATTACCTTTGCGGAGCCTTTGAACTCCTCTCTCAAGGTCTCCCACGCCTTCTTGGATGTAGTAGCTCCACTTATCTGTGGAAATAGACTTTCGGCTACACCCTGTTGGATTAGAAACAAGGCCTTGGCATCGTTCATTTGTTGTTGTTTTTGCGCCTGTGTCAATGCTTCTGTTGACGCCATAAAACCATGTTCGACGACATCCCACAATCCTTGCGAGAGTAGTAGCGTCCACATCTTTATCTTCCACATGGCATAATTTTCTCCCATGAATACAGGAACCATCGGTTGCGCCATAGTTGCACCTCCTGATGACATCGACTTTGGATGCTTCTTATATTGCACGAATGCCCTAGTCTACTTCGCTAACTTTTTACTCGAACCTAAAAGTCTGATACCAAGTGTTGGAAATTGATCAGATTGTGGAATTAGAGAGGAGTTTATAATATAATTTCTTTTATTATTAGAGTATACAATAGTACAAGATTTATTTCTCACTCACGCCTCTCTTTCTTATTCTCTCACTTGCATATATATATTTTTTTTATCATTACATGCCCCCTCTCATCTATTTATACATCAATTATGTCGGTCATAAGAAGTTTCTAAAGTATTCCTAATATTTCTATTGTTAGTCGGTTTGGACTATTCTAGAAAATACATGATACAAATATAATAGAGACTTCTAAGTAATTTCTAGCAACTTAATTTTTTATGTCGGTTTGACTTCTCTTGAAAAATCTAGAAAAGTATTTGGGCCTTGGGCATCGGTGCTGTGTAATTCAACACCCTGGACATGAATAAATCTAAAGAGAGCGAATCTCAGTGTAATTAGTTCCACTGGTCTCAAATCCTTTCAAACAGATGATATCCATTATTGCATTGCATGTATTTATGTTTGACCAGCTGCATCCAATTAACTAAGAAGCTTTGGAAATATCAAAAATTTCTGTGATGTATGGAGTGGTGAATTTTAAGAACTGCGTCAATCGTATGCATATGTTCCAAGATATAATACAATCTATACATTCTAAAAACTCTACAACACTATGTAACTGATTGTGGTTAATATAAATAGGAACATGACTCCTATTCTTACTCAAAAGTAATACTCGTTGTTTGAGGCATTACGTTCTTCCTTTATTAGCAGTAATAGCTAAATCAATACTTTTCAAATATAATCACCAGAAAAAATTATCTTATTGTATAATGGTGAATTATAACGCATCCATCTCCTAAAAATGTATCAAATTTATCAATATCTCTATTTGATGATACCGAAAATAGACGAATATAATTAATGCCAAGCAAGCCAATGATAAATTAATACCTATTATATTTTGTGTTTCACATGTCGAGAAATTTGTAGTTCATCATTCGATTCGAGTTTGATTTGAAAAAGTTCGTAAAAAATTTGATTCGAAATAGTTTGAAATTAATTTAAACCAAACTCAAACTGGACTTAGTTCGTTCGAAATAGGTTTGCAAACTATTCTAGTTCAAATCTCAAAGTAACTTGAACCGTTGATTTCCACTATTGACTTATGTTCGCTGATGACTTAAAAGTTAAAACATAACGCCATCAAGCCATAAGTCATAACTCATAAGTTGTAACTCTCGCACTCAATTCTGAAACCCTAGACGACTTTCAACTCTTGTTCTCGGCAACTACGATTATTTTTCCTTGTCGTAAACAAGTTCGTAAAAGATTTGAAATTAAGTTCGTAAAGAATCGATTCGAAATTATTTCAAACCAAACTCAAACGTAACCACCATTGATTAAGAGTAATATAAACTTAATTAAGTTACCGCATATATTAGCTGTCACTTCCCTTAATTATCAACGCATAATGGAGATGAACATCTTGTATTCAAATAACAGTATTGACCCAAATTGATTTTGAAGCCCATTAGGCTAAGTTTTGTTAATTGTTGCTTATAATAAGACTATTGTAAGAGACAGAAATTAGAACAAGAAAATTTTGTTTACTTTCTACTTGCCTCTTCGTCTCAACCCTTAAAACTCTAACAGTAGGTGTATATTCAAACCTGGTGTCTTTTCTGAAAAGTATTTGTTCAACATGGTGTAGTAGATTTGTAACTATCTTGTCTCAATATACTACGAAGTATTCTACAAGTTTGCGCCATTTTTGTTTGAAGTATGGAATCGGGAGTTGTATTTGCAATATAAACTAAACAAATAAATTACAAACATAATTATTAGAAAAAAATTATTTTCTATAATTGTGAGTTTGAACCCATCCATCTCCCAGTATTTTATCAAATAATTCATTGTCTGCACTATGTGATTTTACAGAAATGGACGAAAGCATAATTAAAGATAAGATCAAAGATAAAGGAAATACTTAATGCAAAGTCCTTAATATATGATTTTTTTTTGTGTCACGGGAGACGGCCATTAATGAAGATACCACATTAATTGGCTGCACATGCTGTATTGCCATAACGCATGGTTGGATGAATCTTGGTTCTCTACTTCATTCAATGTCCTAAATATAATCTTAACTAAGATACCACATTAGCTGTCACTTTATAATATTAATTTCTTTTGTGATATTTACTGCAGGGCATTGGTGTTGTTTATCAAATAATCGGTAAGTTACTTATAGAGCGCATTCAAAATTTCAGATACATCCGACTTTCTATGCATCCTATAATATATAATCAGTGGCAGAATCAGGAATGAAAACTAAAGAGAGCCATAAATAATTTAGGGCCCATAAGCAAAAAAAATTTGGACCAGTATCCTCTGCAGAGGTTTGCAGTGCGAAGCTGTACGGAGCTGATTGGACGGTTTAGATTTATTTTCAGCCAGTGAGTGCTCGGGATGATGGAGGAGGCAGTATTAATTTTGCTTTGAGGTTTGTGCCATAATCTTATTTGGTCCGTCCGATCAAAACAAACGGACCAGATTAAAAGAACCGCATGACCTCCACAGGTAAAAGCTCCGCAGAGGATGTGATTCGAAAAAAATTAGGAGGTGCCAAAGGCCCATAAGAAAAAAAAATTATGTATATTTTCTGAAAATTTTTGTATATTTTCTAGGCCAAGGAGGGCTGGGGCCTAGGCTGGCCCCTACCTTGGTCCTGCCCCTGTATATAATGATAATAAATTGATTTAACAATTTGAATTTATCGACCCGTGGAGCAAATAGCGCTCTTGCTTTGCAATAGAATATTACCTCAAATTTCTCCTCCTGTTTTTGTATTTTTTTTTTTTTTCAATGCAAAAATCTAGAATCTCATGCGCTGCCCGAGATTAGCTTTTCCATAACCTGGTGTTCACTTTGCTTTGCCACAACCTGATGTCATTTTTGCATGACCCTGGACGTGAATAAATCTAAAGAGAGAGAGAATCTCAGTGCAATTAGTTCCACCGCTCTCAAATCCTTTCAAACAGATGATATCTATTATTACATTGCATGTATTTATGTTCAACCTGCTGCAACCAATTAACTAAGAAGCTTTGGATATCTCAAAACGCTCTGTGATGTATGGAGTTGTGAATTGTGCGCGCAGCCTTCGATCAAATTTGAAGAACTGCGTCCATCGTATGAATATGTTCCCTGTTATACACAGTAGATCGACTTGTAACTATCCTTTCCAGATACAATACAATCTATATATTCTCAAAACCATACATCACTATGTAACCAATTGTGGTTAATATAAATGGAAACATGACTCCTATTCTTACTCAAAAAATTGTCGTTGTTTGAGGCATTCCGTTCTTCCTTTATTTGCAGTAATAGCTAAAAAACAATACAAGTATAATCATCAGAAAAATTATTTTATTGTATAATGGTGAGTAAAAACGCATCCATGTTCTATTATTGTATCAAATTCATCTATATCTCTATTAGATGCTACAGTAAATGGGAAAATATAAATTTATGCCAAGTCAGCCAACGATAAATAAATACATATTATTTTGCTGTGTCACATGTAACCGCCATTAATTAAGAGCGATATGAACTTAATTAAGATACCGCATATAGTAGCTGTCACTTCCATTATCAACTCATAATGGAGATCAACATCTTGTATAAAAATAACTGTATTGAAATTAATTAAAACAAACGAGTTTCATTATAGAAGTCAGCGCTCACGCACATGCTTGGTTCAATAAATCTATCCTAAGGATATATATTACAGTTACATGATTTTATTAATAATATTTCCTCTATACCAGACAAAGGATAATTTTGCCAATCTATTCCTTAGAAAATTGATTGATGTTATATATATGCATTAAATATGCACATATTAATCCATAAAAGATATATAATCGAAGGGGATTTTTTGAAGCGAGGCAATAACTGCACTCCGACTTGATCACCAGTCAAATCTCCCAACTAGCAACTTTTGACCGGATCACCTTCTAGAAGGTTGTTAGTGAATTTAAAGTTGGCTCGTACAAATCTTTATATCTATGCGTGCTAGTTTTTATACATAACATATCAAAACTTTATACGTAACATACAAAGTATTTATAAATACTATACATCTCACCTTTTTTGTATTATGCCACTACACCATTTTCTCTTTTATCTCCTCTTCATTTCTCACTGTGTGGTAGGGAAATTTTGATGTAGTTAGTGTCCTAGAGCAAACATTTGTTTGTAATTTTGTTCATACGATTGACTTTTGTCAATTGTTCCTTAAGTTTCATTTACTTGTTGGTTCATCTAAGGTGAGGATTTTAGATTGTGAAGTACTACATAAATAAAAGTAATGAATTTTAAATATCCCTAATCAAGCTAACTAGCAAAGAATACTAATTACATCCCATATTTTTTTTTAAGTTAGTGACAAAATGTCTTCAACAATATAATTACACCCGATATTAGTGTGAGGATTAAATATTTGATCACGTTTTACAGATGAGGGCGGTCTGGTGTTGATTTAATCTCACGGATGCATGTATAGGTGTTATATGATATTGGATTGACCACACATGCACATTAACTGGATTATGTGTTATGTCATATATGTTTTATGTGGTATTATCTCATGTCTGACATGTTCAGTTTTCTTGCTTAAGTAATGTGTATCAATGGTTGGTTTTTAATGCTTGCTGCAATATAGAGTTATAAGGACCTCTTCTCTATATATGTATGACTAATGTTGAGAAGTTTGGCGAACAAAACAGATATCTATTAGATGTGTTGGAACACAATTGTAAAGGCTGTGCACCTTTGTTGATACCAACCTGATTTATTGTGTATATATGATTTATATATTTGTTTCCTTATTTGTGTAGATTGATGTTGCTTGTATACACCATGTATGTTGAATTTATATATTATGGCTAGAAAAAAGTAGGGGGCTAGCAAATATAAATGAAATTGTGTTCACAATATATACTTTTTCTATCAGTACTAAATACAAAGCCAAAGAAGAATATTCATTTAAGGTTAATAGAAACAACCTTGTTCTATTGGTAGTGTTTAACCTACCAATAGAAGAAGGGTAGTTCTTCAATCAGTAGGATATAAGCACGCAACCGAAATCATATGTGTAATTCCTCTACGGTAGCTAGATCAATACTGATAGAAGAAGGTAACTCTTCTATCGGCACAAAGTCGATAGAAACATGTGAGTTGTTTTATCGTGTTGGTCACTAGAAGTAGGGAATCCCAAAGTCGAGCATGTTTTTACCCGATAGAAAACTGCATATATTAGTTGTGGTCATCGGTATGTTTGCATCACAAAGATACTGTGATTATTTTCAGAACAAAACTATGATTGCTTATGCAACATTGATCTAAATAATCTTAATTGTTCACAACCATTTGAACTTTTGCTCAACATTTTTTGCATGTTTCAATCAAGCAGGATTTTCTCTTCCTTTAAATATTCAAATTTTAGAAGTTGTATCATACAAAATAAATGATTTTTTGTTTACAAATATAATCATCAGACAAATTATCTGATTGTATAATGGTGAGTTACAACGCAGCCATCTCCTTTTATTGTATCAAATTCATCTATATCTCGATTAGATGCTACAGTAAATGGAAGAATATAATTAATGCCAACCCAGCCAACGATAAATTAATACATATTAGTTTTGCTCTCTCACATGTAACCAACATATTATTTTTCTGTGACGTCACATATTTAATGTATATATTAGCTGTCACATCCATCATGAATACATAACGGAGACCAACATCTTGTATTCAAATAACTGTATTAAAATAAATGCAAACGAGTTTGATTATAGAAGTCAGCGCTAACGGACATGCATGGTTCAATATATCTATTTTAAGGATATATATTACAGTTACAAGATTTTATTAATAATATTTCCTTTATACCATACAATGGATAATTATGTCAATTTATTCCTTAGAAAATGGATTGATGTTATATATATGCGTTAAATATGCACATATGAATCCATAAAAGATATATAATCGAAGGGGATTTTTTGAAGCGGCGATAATTGCACTCCAGACTCTATCCCTGATCAAATCTCCCTACTAGCAACTTTTGACCGGAATCACCTTCTGTGAATTTACTGTTGACGCGTGCAAATCTTTATATCTATGCGTGGCAGTCTTTGTGCATAACATATTAAAACTTTGTACCTATACAAAGTGTTTATAAATACTAGACATCTCACCTCTTTTGTATTATGCCACTGCACCTTTATTTTCTCTCTTATCTCGGATTGGCTGCATCAGAAATATCTTTGATCTTGGTGGGAGGGACAATTACTAAACGGGTAGCATACCCTAATGGTAAGGTGATGATTACCCAACCTAACAAGGCCTGTGTCAAGGGAAATGTACAGTCCTTACAAATAGAAAGATCAGAAAGAGACTATTTTATGTTGGCTACAGAGTTCTCACAGTGTGGTAGGGAAATTTTTTGATGGAGTTAGTGTCCTATAGCAAACATTTGCTTCTAATTTTGTTCATACGATTGACTTTTTCAATTGTTCCTTAAGTTGCATTTACTTGTTGGTTCATCTAAGGTGTGGACTTTAGATTGGGAAGCACTACGTAAATAAAAGTAATGAATTTTAAATATCCCTAATCGTGGTAATTAACAAAGAACACCAATTACGTCCGAGATTACTGTGAGGATTAAATGTTTGATCACGTTTCAGAGATCAAACCGGTCAGGTGTCGACTTAATCTCACGGATCCATATAGGAGTTATGTGGCTTTATATTGAACATACATGTACATTAACTGGATTATTTGCTTTGTGTCATTAATGTTTCATGTGATATTGTTATCTAATGTCTGAGATGTTGGTTATCTTGCTTAAGAAATGTGTGTCAATGGTTGGTGTTTAATGATTACTGTAACAGAGAGTTGTAAGGACATCTGTCTATATGTATCACTTATGTTGAGAAGTTTGTGAACAAAACAGATATCTATTGGATGTGTTGGAACAAAATTGTGGTGGTTGTGCACCTTTGTTGGTACCAACCTGATTTATTGTATATATATGATGTATATATTTGTTTCTTTATTTATGTAGATTGATGTTGCTTGTATATACGTTGTATGTTGTATTTATATATTATGGCTAGAAACTTGTAGGGGGCTCTAGCCAATTATATAAATGAAATTGTGTTCATAATATGTACTTTTTTCTATAAGTACTAAGTACAAAACGAGTGAAGAAGATTCATTTAAGGCAACTAGAGAACCTTGTTCTGTTGGTAGTGCTTAACCTACCGATAGGAGGAGGTAAATCTTCTATAGGCACAAAGCCAATAGAAAACATGTAAGTTGTTTTATCGTGTTGGTCTCTAGTAGGGAATCTCAAAGTCGAGCATGTTTTTACCCGATAGAAAACTGCATAAATTAGTTGTAGTCATCGGTATGTTTGCATCACAAAAATACTGTCTCACTTACCGTAGACATTCATGCCATGAGTCAGGTTTAAATTATTTGTCATCTTATCAATATTATGATTTTATTAAGAAACAGTTGTGAAGATTAAATCATAAACACCTTTTAATAAAAGTCAATGTATATTGCACCTACCAAGATTATTTTCAGAATAAAACTATGATTGCTTATGCAACATTGATCTAAATAATCTTAATTGTGCACAACCATTTGAACTTTTGCTCGACATTAATATTTTGCATGTTTAAATCAACAGAAGGATTTTCTCTTCCTCTAAATATTCAAATTTTAGAAGTTGTATCATAAAAAATAAATGATCTTTTCTTTACAAATATGATCATCAGAAAAATTATCTTATTGTATAATGGTAAGTTATAACGCAACCATCTCCACTTATTATATAAAATTCATCTATATCTCGATTAGATGCTACAGTTAATGGAAGAATATAATTAATGCCAAGCCAGCCAACGATAAATTAATACATATTAGTTTTGCTGTGGCATATGTAACCAACATATTATTTTTTGTATGACGTCACATATTTCATGCATATATTAACTGTCACATGCATCATCAACGCATAACGGAGACCAACATCTTTTATTGAAATAACTATATTAAAGTAATTGCAAACGAGTTTGATAATAGAAGTCAGCGCTAACGCACATTCATGGTTCAATATATCTATCTTAAAGATATATATTACATTTAAAAGATTTTATAAATAATATTTCCTTTATACCATACAATAGATTATTATGTCAATTTATTCCTTAGAAAATTGATTGATGTTATATATATGCATTAAATATGCACATATGAATCCATAAAATAAGATATATAATCGAAGAGGATTTTTTGAAGCGAGGCGATAACTGCACTCCAGATTCTATCTCCGGTCAAATCTCCTTACTAGCAACTTTTGACTGGGATGACTTTCTAGTCTAGTATATTTGGATTTATCTAATAATTTGCTTAGTGGAGGTCTCCCAAGCAGCTTAACAAAATTGAAAAGCCTGATATCCAAAAATAATGTGCAGCAATGGACACAGACCGATTATTTTCCGGTTTTTAAAAAGTCAAATACTAATGGAAAGTTTCTCCAGTATAATCAGATCAATCAGATTCCTTCATCTTTAATTCTTCAGAATAACTTGCTGACAGGTCAAATTCCATCCGGTTTTGGGAATATGAAGAACCTACTTGATCTGGATCTTGGCGTCAACCAATTGTCAGGTGCAATACCTGATGAACTCTCATGTATGTCTAACTTAGAGGTCTTGGACTTGTCACATAATGACTTATCAGGTGGCATTCCTGCTTCACTTGTTAAACTCAATTTTCTTTCAAAATTTAGAGTCGAGGGGGGGTCAGTTCTCGACTTTCGAATGTTCAAGTTTCGAGGGGAACCCTGATCTTCTCATATAATCCTTATAACAGCTCTACGCCTTCAGAATTTGTAACTCAGCTGCAAGGGAAGAAAGATGGATTGATCTCTGATATCACTGCTGGTGCTATCCTTGGAACGTCTGTAGGTATTAGTATTGGTATTGCCATTGGTGACCTTGTTCCGCTAGGTGGCTGTTTCTCGACACAGCTCTCTTTAGTAGTTTTCTTATACAATTTTGTTCCTAGGAACTCAGTATCAGATGTTGGATACTTGTAAGACATTATTTATGATTTCATAATATAATCACATTCTCAAAAAAAAACTAAAAAATGTACATGGTTGGCTTTGCTGGATACTTGTAAGAATGTACTTCTTGATATTGTTCTCCTCCTTTCGAATTTTGTTCAAACATTTATATCACGTTCTGTTACAGTTTTAAGGATACTGTTAATTAAAAACATTCTTTATTTATCACAAAAATATCAGATATAGGTCACTATTTGCAGCATATAATTAATCCAAATTAAATAGCACCACTTGCATTGTTTCAACTTAATTATTAAATTTCATATTAGTTCATCAATAAAATCAATTATTTCTACGCCTTTCAGCCTGATTCTGGCTTTCTTAGACGTTATTGCAATAAAAAAAATTATTTGAGCATGTTTCATAATGATAAATATATTTTCTAATTTAAATTAATATAAAATGATATTACTCTAAATTAAAAATTATTTCAAGAGAAAAAAATATATTCCTAATAGTTTTTTCATAAATTGCAACAGTAGAGTTGAGACAAAAGTAGTTATTGTTAATCGAGAGACCTAAAATATTTATATCAATGACGTAAGTATCTTTCCAATTTATATGCACAATCAAATTATAAAATCTAATTTTCTTCTGCTATAAAAATGGTCAAATAAATCAAATTAAATACCCTAAACATTTGCATACATAATATGTCTTAGAATCGTTATGATTCAGTACGTGTCAATTTTGCAGAGTTTGTCCAATATTAATTAAATATTCATTAATATGTTCGAAATAGAATTTAACAAGGAGCATACCAAAATGTAGCAATATTAGCATATTATTTAGCTCCAAAAGGCTTCAATTAAGCCCATACCTCGAAAAACAATGAGTGTTTTGTGTAGAGGGAAAAAAACAGAGAGTAAAAGACAATTCTAAACACATAATAACAAGAATTTGATACATGGAGTTGAAAAAAAAAAGAGTAAATCCAATAATTTATTCCATCAAACGAGTCCTCGAGCATCATATAATCAATCATCTGAATTGTTAAATAGTCCATTTTGATCACTAATAGAGAGAAAATAGGTATGATATTTTGAGTAGAACTAAGGTGTTCTTAAGCTCACCAAGCCCCTTTGTAAGCTTAACACAAAAATATATCGGATTGACTTTCAACGACGCATCCAAACCGTTAAAACCGATCTACTGTATGAGTGATGTGTTTAAATGTCAAATTTTAAAATTTTTGAACTAATTTAGTATGAAGTGAAGTGATAAAAAAATGATTTATAAGTTCATTTTTTAATTTTTTTTTTACTGCTTGACTTTATATTAAACTAGTTCAAAAAATTATAAATTTAACATGTAAATGCATCACTCATAAAGTAGATCGATTTTAACGGTTAGGATGTGTTGTTTGAAACTAATCAAATAGATTTTTGAGTTAAACTCACAAAGAGATTTGGTGAGCTTAAGAACACCCTAGTTCTACTCTTATAATTTTTTTTTCATGTCATCACAGCTCGAAAATTTTCAATCAAATTTATAATTCTCCTTTTGTTAATTTTATATTTTTGTTGTCAATATTTCTGTTGAAATATATTTGAAAGGTAAAATTAGTAGAGACCAAATGATTGGAGTGAGTGTACACCTTTTACATTTATAACCAAAATATGAATGAACCTATTATTCACATCAAATTGATTTAACTCCAGGTTAAATGAAAGATGACGAATTACAATATACTAAATAAAAAAAACATAGTTAACAATTAAGATGATCGAGAATCAGTTTTGTAAATACTTAATTAAGCTACAATTGTTTTTTAACGAGTAGTTGATAATATTTTTAACAAGTAATTGATGATTTACGTGATGCAATGAATCTTGAATTTATCCTAAAGGGTTTATAGTGTAAAATAGTTAACAACAATTATTTAATATTTATCTCTAATTTTACAGAATATCCCAATGGAGTCTCAAGTTTGAACTTTCTAACGGTTATCCTACTTATCATTGTTCTTCTCCATTTGTTTGTTACCCAGTGCCTCCAGTGCACATTATCGCATAATAACAGGTGGTCCCCAACCATTAATTAATTCATTGGTGATTCTGTAAATTATAAGACCCCACTAACCAGTTTCGCAGTATGGTTCTTCCCATTTTGTTCTCTTGATTCTCTTAATTATTTTTGTTTTTTTTTTTTTTTTAAATCTTCACAACTTTTGTGAAGTTGTGAGGTGGAATCAAACCCTCGACCTTTGGATACAACAGTTCTAGAATTTTTTTCAAGCCAACTATACTACCTCTCCTATCTCTATCTTTGTTTTCTTACTCTCTTGTTTTACTCAGCCCAGATCCGGCCCAAATATCTTTCTCCATTTCCTTATATGTTATTTTTTTTTTTTTTTCGCATCTTTTGCTCGGCCCAGATCCTATTGTTTGAGAACCATACCTATTTTATAGCATATATTTTCTCGGAAACAACTTTCTGAGAATATGATTTCCAGATGTAAAAAATATCTTAAATGTCCTTATAAAATAACGTAAAATTCGGTAATGGTGTAGAACTGTAGATTTAGAATTTTATGCCTGAGGAAAGCAGATCTTCCAATTCAATTGCACAGGGTTCATGGTAAACTGTTAATTATGAAAGGTAACAAAATAATAAGAGATTCAGATGAACATATAAAAAAAAATGTGTATTCTCTCTGAAGAAAAATACGACAAATTAAAATTGACGTGAAATATGTGAAAGATGAAGAGCTTAAACAAGAAATAAAAAAGAAGAACAAACTAAACAAAGGGCAAATCAATTGGTAAATCTTGTGGACAACATGGCTTATAATAAGTCCTTTTCCCCAAGTCAAATCTTCCAAAATTATGGTTTGGATGGAATCATGTTTATGCTAAACCCCTGGTCTCAGATAGTTAATTTTTATATGAAATAAATAACTAAATCAATCAAATTAATTTATCATCTTTGAACAAAAGAAAAAAAACATTTTTGTTCAAGTTAGCTTCAATTCTACTTGAGATGTTACCCAACAACAACAAAAGAAAGAAAATATCTCGAGTAGAATTATGATTGTATTACACAATCAACATTCCAATACAAGAATTTTTACTAAGAATACTATCCAGTCATCTGTTGCATGGTACTTAAACCTGGAGAGAATTAATTGAACAAATTAACAAATTAATTGCATTAGAAAGATAAACAACATCCTGTTGTAGTAGTTTTTTTGAAGGTCAGCAGAACTGACATTTTCATTAATAAATGAATATTTACAGAAATTGTTTAAGATAAGAACATCTCTAATTACAGTGGTCCTAGATTAGTATAACCCCTCTATCCTACTCCAGTGCTATTAATCCGTGAGCGTCTCTTTGTGCCAGCTATGCGACTTATTCTGCCCTTAGACTCTTATGTGTGAAGAGCCGCCTATTTCGCCCGTTCCATATTGCCCACCAGCCCGCCACCCAGTATCTGTCCCATTTAGCTCGCCATAATGCAGAGACGGGCATGCGGGGGTTCCACCAGAATGCAATTAATTCACACTGCCTTACTCTGTTTACCGGCGGACCCTCTAAAATCCTCCATACTCTTTTGCAGAACAAACAGTAATATAGTAAGTGCACCATAGTCTCCATAGCCATGCTGTGGCATAAGTGACACCCCAGTGGTACCTGACAACAGCTTGTTATGAGCTGTCAGTAGCCTATTTCGCATTGCCATCCTGTTGTAGTAGTTAAGTAAAAGTCTATGCATCTTCTTTTTCTATAATGGTGAGTTGTACGCAACCATCTCCTATTATTGTTTAAAATTCATCTATGTCTCTATTAGATGCTACGGTAAATGGACGAATATAATTAATGCCAAGCCAGCTAACGATAAATTAATACATATTATTTTTACTGTGTTAGTGTCACATGTAACCTACATATTATTTTTTCTGTGTCACATATTTAATGCATATATTAGCTGTAACTCCTTGATCAATGCATAATGGTGATCAAGATGTATACAAATAACTGTATTAAAATAAATACAGACGATTTTGATTATAGAAGTCAGCTCTAACGCATGTGCTCAGTTCAGTGTATCTATCTTAAGGATATATATTACAATTACAAGATTTTATTAATAATATTTCCTTTATACCACACAATGGTTAATTTTGTCCATTTATTCCTTTGAAAATTGATAGATTATTTCAAATTTCTCCTGCTTTCTTGTTCAAGATATAATACAATCTACATTCTCAGAAGCCAACAACCCTATGTAACCAAATGTGGTTAATATAAATAGGAACATGACTCCTATTCTTATTACTCAAAAATAATACTCGTTGTTTGAGGCAGTCCGTTCTTCCTTTATTTGCAGTAATAGCTAAAAAAAAAAAATACTAAAACAATACTTTACAAATATAATCTTCAAAAAACTTATCTTATTGTATAATGGTGAGTTATAACGCATCCATCTCCTATTATTGTAAATGGACGAAATTATTTAATGCCAAGCCAGCCAGCGATAAATTAATATATATTGTTTTTTCTGTGTCACATGTAATCAACATCTTGTATTCAAGTAACTGTATTGGAATAGAAACGAGTTTGATTAATTATAGAAGTCAGCGCTAACGCACATGCTCGGTTCAATGTATCTATCTTAAGGATATATATTACTGTTACAAGATTTTATTAATAATATTTCCTTTATACCATACAATGGATAATTTTGTCAATTTATTCCTTAGAAAATTGATTGATGTTAACAGTTACAAGATTTTATTAATTATTACTTTATACCAGACAATGGATAATCTTTTCAATTTATTCCTTAGAAAATTGATGGATGATATATATATGCATTAAATATGTACATATGAATCCATAAAAGATATATAATCGAAGGAAATTTTTTGAAGGGAGACGATAACTGCACTCCAGACTCTATCCCTGGTCAAATCTCCCAACTACAAACTTTTGACCATGATCACCAACTAAAGGAAAATTTTGATGGAGTTAGTGTTCCAGAGGAAACATTTGTTTGTAATTTTGTTCATATGATTGAATTTTTCAGTTGTTCCTTTAGTTGCATATACTTGTTGGTTCCCCTAAGGGTGAGGACTTTAGATTGTGAAATACTACGTAAATAAAAGTAATGAATTTTAAATATTCCTAATTGAGGTAGTTAGTAAGGAACAGGTACTAATTACATCTGAGATCAGTATGAGGAGTAAATGTTTGATCACGTCTCACAGATCAAAGTGGTCATGTGTGGATTTAATCTTAAGGATGCATAGAGGTGTTTCATGGCATTGGATTCACCATACATCCACATTATGTGTTTTGTGTTATTAATATTTCATGTGGTGTTGTAAAATCATGTTTGCGATATTTCGTATTCTTGCTTAAGAAATGTGTATCAATGGTTGGTGTTTAATGCTTGTTGTAATAGGAAATTATAAGGACATCAACTCTATATGTAGGACATATGTTGAGAAGTTTGCGATCAAAACATCTCTCTATTGGATATGTTGGATCAATATTGTGATGGTTATGCCCCTTTGTTGGTACCAACCTGATTTATTGTATGTGCATGATGTATATATTTGTTTCTTTATTTGTGTAGATTGATGTTGCTTGTATATACGTTGTATGTTGTATTTATATATTATATCTAGAAAATTGTAGGGGGCTAGCCAATTATATAAATGAAATTGTGTTCATAATATATATTTTTTATATCGGTTCTAAATACAAAACGAAAGAAGAAGATTCATTGAAGGCAACTAGAAACAACATTGTTCTACTGGTAGTGTTTAACCTACCGATAGAAGAAGGGTAGTTCTTCTATCTGTAGGATATAAGCGCGCAACAGAAAGCATATGTGTGTAATTTCTCTACGGTAGCTAGATCAAAACCAGTAGGAGGAGGTAAATTTTCTATCGGCACAAATACGATAGAAAACATGTAAATTATTTTATCGTGTTGGTCTCTAGCAGTAGGGAATCTAATAGTCGAGCCAACATTTCTTAGTAATGGTCATCGGTATGTTTGCATCACAAAAAAACTGCCTCAGTTGCCGTAAAAATTCACAAAAAATCAATGGTTGAATGGGTCTATGAACCAGTCCGACTAGTGAATTTTTGAGCCGAAGGTTTATTGGATTAATGTCCGTTCCGGTTTTGATAACATTGATTTTATGTTTAGTTTAGACAAATTATCACCGAAGCCCTTATAATATTTTTTAATACAACATTGAATTTTTCACCAAAAAATCATCAATTTTTTACCCAAAAAACCAGCATTTTTTTATTACAAAAATGCCTTGTAATAATTATAAAAGCTGATATGACACACCCCATAACTACCAGATATCATAACATTGGGGGCCACAAAAACTCCAGAGCTGGTACTTTTTTCTTAAGTATTAATATCTATGTGCAGAAGTATTTATACCTATGATCAGAAGAATTTATATTTATGATATAAACAGCTTTTACTGAAATAATTGTCTTCCCATCTAAATTTTTAAAACGTTCATACATCATAAATGAATGTGGAGGACCACTCAAACTAGATGGGGAGACCATGCATGTTTTATGAGGTGGATTTTTTTTTTCTGTTCAATCAGGTCCATATTTCTGACAATTTGTGAGGAATTTTACAAATCTAAAATCATAAATGTCTTCTTCTCAATTTTCTCTTTCAAATGAGATCCATTATGACATACTTTCGGGCTCATCGCCACACAAGTATTTATACATCATGGTGCAAGTATTTATACATACACTTGAAAGTATTTTTTACATTTGATACTGGATGACATGTGAAAGCGTTAATATCAAGTATTGCAAGTATCTATACCTAAGTATTAAAGCATTTATACCTATGTGGATAACTATTTTTGTTTCGCCACACCAGTATTTATACATCGTGGTGTAAGTATTTATACCTGCACTTGAAAGTATTTTTTACATATGACACTGGATGATATATGATATATGAAAGCCTTAATATCAAGTATTGCAAGTATCTATACCCATGTATTGAAGCATTTATACCTACATGGACAACTATTTTTGTTAGAGGAAGGTTGACACTGGGACGATTAGAGAATGTTGCAGGGTGCCCAGTACTTCATTAGAGGAAGGTTGAGGAAAAACCATTGGAGACTGAAAAAGAGAGTTATCATATCAAATGTACGTAAGTATTAATATCTTATTTTTAAGTATCATTTTACTATCTTCTAAGTATTTATACTTACGAAGGCTGACGCGGGATTAGTGCAGGGACTGAAAAAGGAGGACTATGTAATTAGTGGGGACCATAGTACATCATTTCTTTAATGTACAATACGGGTACAGTAGCACGGGACAAGAGTCAATTTTTTAGGGTGTTGCAGTTATTAAAAGTGATTAACGAGAAATAAGATAAAATAATTTTTGTGCATATTCAATGATATTTTGATGTGCACTGCGTTAATATTAATTTGCTCAAAATTAATGTCATTGGTATGTCTGCATCACAAAAAACGCTCTCATTTGCCATAAACATTCATGTGATGAGTCAAATTCTAATTATTGTGTCTTCTTATCAATATTATGATTTACTACGAGAAACTGTTATTAATTTCACATACAAACTACACTTTTGACTGTTTTGAGAAATTGTTGTAAAGATTAAATCATAACTACTTTTTTTATGCCAATAGATGTAATTTGCTCATATAAAAATTATTTTCAGAATAAAACTATGATTTGCTTATGAAAATTGTTCTGAATAATGCCATTAATGGTGCATAAATCTTTCAACTTTGTGCTCAATTTAACGTGCAAATGGGTGTTTTCATGAAGCAGGATTTTCTCTTCAACTGCAAATTGAAATTTTTAAAGTACAACCCACCATTTAAATAAGTTTTGAATTGTTAATTATACTAATTTTTATTATACTACAATTTGTAAAACATAAAAAAAAACTTATATTTCCTGAGTTATATGCATGTTTACATTAACTTTTGAAGCCTAAATCTATAATTACGAAGAATTTTTGTATGAATGAAAATAGTCTAATAAGAGGAGAAAATTAAATATTTCCAAACTTAAGACATATTTGGCATATGGAAAAATATTTTTTTTTCCCCCTTAACTATTAAATTTGATAACATTTCATCCATAAAATCAATAGTTTCTACGTCTTTCAGCCTGACTGTCTGGCCTTTTCAGACGGTATTGCAATCAAAATATTTATTTGGGCATGTTTCATAAAGCTGATATATATGTTTGCCAATTTTTATTAATATAAAACAATATTACTAGGATTAAACATTATTTAAAGCAAGGTTCTAAATAGAAATTATAGTGGCATAGCCGGAAGACAAAAAAAAAAAAAAAAAAAAGCTATAGCGGAAGCTTTCATACATAGCGTTTTTTTAATTTTCAAAATTTATAGTCTATATTTCTACTAATTATCAACATGATCAATATTGGAGAATTGGGGTAATAACTAATTAGATAAACATTGTACTATGGTCCTCACTAATTGTATGGTCCCCTTTCTCAGTTCCACACTCATCCTGCTTCAATCTTTATAGGAATAAATACTTCGAAAATAAGATGTTAATACTTTGATGCATAACTTGTACTATGCTCATCTCTTATCAAATCCTCAGTGGTCCCTAATTAATCAAAACTTGAATTATTTTAATACTTCGATGCATATTATTTTTGGGGACATGGCAGAACTTTAACTTTGAGCGACTTGTGATTTCAGATTTGGGAATGGTTGATAATTCCTTATTAATAAAAATTAGAATCATACTGAATAATTTACAATTATTGGTTGTTGCTAATTAATCATGTGGAAAAGATATGAGTGTGTCAGCAATAAACACCTTTTACGGGTAGCATTGCACAGAAACATATTGGTTGGTATTTACATATTAATAGGTAGTTGGGTTGTTGGTGTAGACCAAGAAAAACTAAAAGAGAATTGATATTAAGTTACTGTTAAAGATGGATTTGATAAATATGTGAATTGTAGTTTTCGAGGATATATATGTAAACCTTACATGTGATTTATCAATTTTTTTTTATTTTTTTATAACATAGGCACTTAAAATTTTATTTCTCAGACAATTAAACTTCTATTTACAACCATTTAAAATACACATGTCAAATCTTTAAATCTTTAAATCTTAAACTTATAGCATATGATCAAGTCTTTAAACCTACGCGTGCAAGTTGTTTAAGACTAGCATATGAAGCTTTTAAACATACCATATCAAATTCTTATATGTAGTATATCTCTAACAAAAAGTATAACAATACGAAATATATATAACTCAAAAGTACTTTTTCATAGATCACATTTGAAAGAAAAAAAATCGAGTAGAAGAAGTTTGTTTTTTGAGATTCACAACAGTTGTCACTGAATCATTGAGAAAATGATTGAAATTATCAGAAAAAAAAGGTGAGTGAAAATAAATTTTAGCTTGGAAACAAATTGAAAACTAAACTAGTTGGGAGCGCTTCAAGAATAAAGGCTACCCAGGGGGCAACCTGTATTCCTATGTAATATTAACTAAGGTAGGGTACATTAGCTATTATTTGCCTGCTCATTGCATAACGAAGGTCAAAAGCTCGTATTGAATTAAATGTAATTAAATAATTAATTGTAAACATTTGAGTTTAATTTGATTGTAAAACTACATCAGCGCTAAAATTATTAATGATTAATTAGTTTCGAAGATGATGGGCTGACCTGCTCTGTTAAATTTTGTCAAATTCATTATGCATTATAAAATTTGAATGATGTAATGATCTGCATTAAATATATATATGCAGATACGAATCCTAATTAAAGAAGATAACTCTGGGGATATATAGGATTTTTTTAAAAACAAACAGTAACCTATTTTTCTGGTGTTGTTAACCACGGTGCTTGCTCCCTCTAATTTGCCCTCAGCTATATATACACTACGACTAACATTATTTTTTTAATAATTTTAATGCTCTCCTGGTGACTAATATAAGAAAATTCAGATAGTTACAATGTAAATTAAAGAATAATGATTTTCAGCTCTGCGCTATAGTATCCGCACAGTACCCACACTGTACATTAAAGGAATGATGTACTATGGGCTCCCTTTTTCAGTTCCCACGCTCGTTACGCATCAACCTTCAAAGTTATAAATACTTGCAAAATAGGAAATGGATACTTACAAAATAAGATATTAATAGTTGTGTGTGTTACTTGATATGATCACTCCAATTTTCAGTCCCCAATGGTCCCGGTGTCATCCTTTCTCATATGAAGAAGTGGGGACCCCGCACTGCATTAACCTCCTCAATTGTCCCCGCATCAATTTTCCTGTAATAAACATAGTTGATCACATAGATAAAAATACTTCAGTGCATATGTATTAGTACTTGTAATACTTAATATTAATACTTTCATATGTTATCCAATGTTATCCAATGTCATATGGAAAAAACACTTGGAAGTGTAAGTATAAATACTTGTGTGACGACGAGTCCGAAAGTACGTTATCATGGATGTCATTTGAAACTGAGAATTTTGTAGAAGACGTTCGTAGTTTTAGATTTGTAAAATTCCTAACAGGTCGTCAAAAATAAGGACGAGATTGAACAAGAAAAAAAACACACATCTCAAAACAAGTTTGGTCCCCATCTAGTTTGAGTGGTCTCCACATTCATTTATGGTGCAGTTGAGAAATTTAGTTAGAGAGACAATTATCTATGAAAAGTTGTTCACCTCATAGATATAAATATTTTTTTGCTTAGGTATTTGGAATAAAAATTCAGCCTAGGAGTTTTTGCAGTCTCCCAAGTTGTTATGGTAGTTATGAGTATTGTAGCGTAGGTAATGATATCAACTTCCTAAATTAAAATATGAAATTTTGAATGCTCATTAGAAAATAATGTATATGCTAAAATTGTTTGAAATATATTTTGCAAACTCAAAATTTTATATAAATAAATACTTATTTTAATATAATGTTTTTCAAATTTATAAATTGTAGAGCTATTCGTGAATTAATTATTTTAATCCAAGTTCTGCATAAAGGCTCATTATATGCACAACCACAGAAAATCGAATCAAATGTATATTGGATATGAGTTGTGCCTAGTATCAATGTTCTATGTTATTTAATTTAATCAATTTAAAGAATAGCACCAGCAACTAATTTTAAATCAATTTCGGTTTGAGCTATGCATATGATGACTAATTCATTTTCATTCAAATATTACTGTTCATTATAATTGTCATTAATATACATACTGATCTATAAATAGTACATGATATTTGTTGAGCAAGGTATCCAAAAATAATTCAATAATTCATTCAATATTGATATTCTCTTATTCTTCTTCTTAGCTTTATAATTCATAAATTCAATTTCTATTCTCCCACAAACAAATATTTTCTTATAAAGAAATATATTATTTTGCATTCATTGTTGAAACAAGCTATATCAATCTCTACCACGGTTGCGCCATAGACAGAGGAATACTGGCGTAACTTGGGGCAAACTTAACCGATTATTCTTGTGCTTAGAACGGGATATTGCCTTAAGTTAGCATTTTGCAACTCCGGATAATAAAATTTTAATTTTATTATTGATTAATTTTTTTTTATATAATTGTTATTTATTTTATATGATCAAAATTCATATTTAAATTATTTGATTAGTTAATTTTTTTCCAATAAAAAGATAACAGCTAATTACAAACAAGTAGTCATAAAAGAAAGAAGTAAATATCATAGCACATGGGTGACAACTCGTCGGTTTGTGTTTGAACCGTTGACTTAATTTATTCACGTTATGATGATTGGTATATAATTATTTTTGTAGGGGATGGGAAATGAGTTATATGATCATCTTCTTTCTTATATTATGCATGTAGTTGTCTTGATCTGCAAATGGCTCAGATTGATAGAT
The DNA here is from genome assembly GCA_964058825.1 of Carex arenaria. Classification (NCBI taxonomy): domain Eukaryota; kingdom Viridiplantae; phylum Streptophyta; class Magnoliopsida; order Poales; family Cyperaceae; genus Carex; species Carex arenaria. The sequence goes on from CAXKVW010000198.1 coordinate 678,669, forward strand.
GAATTTTCAGATTTAATGTCAGCCCTGCAATTACATAATTTGTCCTCTTTTGATTAAATACATCTGTTTAATGCGTAGAAATTTAAATTTAGTTAAAAACATACTAGCTAGCCACATATATTACTATATAGTTTGTCACAATTAAGAATGAATCTTGATTGCTCTCATGAGAGTGATGGTTACTTTAACATTTATAAACTCGGTATTCTATCGAGTCGGACAACAAACGCACAATCATATCGAGTAGTATAATCGAGTCTTGATTCAAAAGGAATAAGATCTACAATCTTGAGCAACAAAATCACAATCTTTCAAAGGGCTATACCAAATCTGAAAATTCAAGTTTGAGATCTGGTCAACGATCAAAAGTGTTTAGCGAAAATTAAAAATAAGCAAAATAGATAATGGTGTTAATACCTAGGGTTTTGGCATCCGTTGGTACATCTATCCGTTCTTATTATTATATCCTATTTGTTGTAGGTTTTCAATTTCTGTAAAAAGGTTTCTAATCCGTTCTTAGTGGCTATTGAGCCACGATTTTATATCGTGGAATTTGATTCTTTCATGAACAATTTCAAATTGTTCATATTTTTCTGTGTTCTATAAATTCGTGATAGAGATTTTTCTCTATTTTATAAGATGCATTTTGAAAATGGCTGCCGCTATCGCCACACAGTCACACTACCAACCGAGATTTTTCTTGTAGGGCTTAACTCGATTGGTGAAAGGAGATCTGTAATTAGCCCAAAATCACAGCCTTCACTTGATCAGATTGCTCGACTGAATCTTTTTAAAGGATTCATAAAATTGCACCAGTATTAGGTTACGCAATAAGGAGCTTCCTAAATATATAACTTTTTAATTATGTGGCATGCTATGGACGGCCAATATTATAATTCAGAGAAATATATATAATATGAACCGAGGTACGTACCGACATTAGCTGTTACTTGCATAAATATATGCATAATGAAAGGCAACAGCAAGTATTAAATTCAGGAAGCTACTAATTGTATCCAATCTTCTGTATCTGATTTTACCCAAAACAAGCTAACATGATTTTGAAACATAGATGTAAACCTCTTGTTAACATTATGTAAGCATCAATATACATTTCTGCAAAATGTTCACCGAATGCTGTAACAAGTCGTAACTTTTAAAAGTGGTTCCTAGCAGTTAATTGCTAATCGTTTTTTCCAGGACCATTTGGACCACTTGTAGAACTTTCTCCTCTAATCATTCTTATCCTTTTTTCCTCTAATCATTCCTCTAATAATTCTTCTGCAAAATTCAACCTTTTTTTCCTCTAATCTTCTTATCATTTTTTCTGACGATTTGTAATGAATTTTGTGAATCTAAAACAAGCAATATCTTCTATTCAATTATTTTTTTCAAATTTGATCCATAATGAATTACATTTGAGTTATTTGCATTGCTTTTTTTAACAATAAAACCCGTAAACATATTAAATTTTGTTTTCCAAATATGCAAGCATATGTCTACAATCTTTAAAAATACACGTGTAAGGCTTTCAAACTTACATGTAACTTCTCAAAAAAAAATTATAGTAAAAACCGGTAGGCAGTATATATTATGTTTCAAAAGCCTTTGAGCTTCATTATGAAATTTTACTGTCGAAACTTATCATATTAACTTATCATATTTTTCGACAGTAAAATTTCATAGGCAGTTTAAATTTTATTTCTAAAATTTTTAAATTTTACATGTGACTCATCAATTTTTTTATTTTTTCATAACATAGGCACTTAAAATTTTATTTCTAAAACAATTAAACCTCTATGTACAATCCTTTAAAATAAACATTTCAAATCTTTAAATGTTACATTTAACTTATTAAAATGCAGTCTTTATATGTAGCATATGATCAAGTCTTCAAACCTACGCGTGCAAGTTGTTTAAGCTTAGCATATGAATCTTTTAAACATACATATCAAGTTCTTATACATAGTATATCTCCAAAAAAAAAATACAACAATAAGAAATATATGACTCAAAAGTACTTTATCATAAATCACATTTGAAAGAAAAACAAAATGGAGTAGAAGAGGAATGTTTTTTGAAATTCACAAATGTTGTGACTGAAACATCGAGAAAATGAATGAAATTATCAGAAAATAAAAATGAGTGAAAATAAATTTTAGCTTGGAAACAAATCGAAAATTAAACTAGTTGGGAGCGCTTCTGGAATAACCGATTTTTTTATTAATCGAAATAAAATAAAAAAAATATCGAAAAAGGAGTTAGATGCTAGATTTTTTCGAAAAGTAATAAGAACGTTAAATTTTTTAGCGTCCCTACGGACGGATTAAAAGTTAACGTCCGTGCTAATCACAATCCCTCTAACTAATCTAAACTCTGAAAAAAAAATATATTTCAGGGACGTTGAATTTTTCAATGTCCGTGAACAGTAAAAAAACTTAGGAAAAAAAAAATTAAGTTTGATTTTGGTTAATTAAAAAAAAAACTTAGAAAAATTATGTTTCAACTATAAAAACAATAATTTATTTTTCCACTAAAAAACAATAATTTAGTTTAGTAATATTTTTTAAAAATAAAATTTATATTTAAAATTTAACATTATAGACACGATTTATATTTTAGATATTATGTCTATCAATATGATGAGATTTGATTTATGTTTTAGCTAAATCAAATGACCTGAGAACTCCATTATTAATCAATTAATTTATTAATCAATAGTTAATGTAGTTCTAAAAAAAAAATTAGGTTTTTCTAAAAAATATAATTTAGTCATTTGATGTATTGGAGTTCTTAATAAATTAATAATGGAGTTCTCAATAAATTAAATTAAATATAAATATAGGTTTTATGTTGATACATTATTAATCAATAATTAATTGCATTAAATTTGAATTTAATTGGTAGACTATCTATGTGTCCGATAACATAGACATATTTCTCAAGTCATTTGATTTAGCTAAACATAAATCAAATCTCATCATATTGATAGACATAATATCTAAAATATAAATCGTGTCTATAATGTTAAGTTTTAAATATAAATTTTATAATAAAAATATTACTAAACTAAATTATTATTTTTTGGTTGAAAAATAAATTATTGTTTTTATAGTTGCAACATAATTTTTCTAAGTTTTTTTTTATTTAACCAAAATCAAACTTAATTTTTTTTTCCTAAGTTTTTTTTGTACTGTTCATGGACGTTAAAAATTCAACGTCCCTGAAATTTTTTTTTTTCCAGAGTTTAGATTAGTTAGAGGGATTGTGATTAGCACGGACGTTAATTTTTAATCCGTCCGTAGGGACACTATAAAATTTAGCGTTCTTATTACTTTTCGAAAAAACTCAGCGTCTAATTCCTTTTTCGATATTTATTTTATTTTATTTCGATTAATAAAAAAATCGGCTGGAATAAAGGCTACCTAGGGGACAACCTGTTTTTCTATTATATGCCTGCTCATTGCATAACGAAGGTCAACTGCTCCTATCGAATTTAATGTAATTAAATAATTAATTGGAAACAATCGAGTTTAATTTGATTGTAAAACTACATCGATCAGCGCTAAAATTATTAAAGATTAATTAGTTTCGAAAAATTAACTGAAGGGCGGACCTGGTCCGTTAAATTTTGTCAAATTCATTATGCATTATAAAATTTGAATGATGTAATGATCTGCATTAAATATATATGCAGTACGAATTATAATTAAAGAAGATAACTCTGGGGAAATCTATGATTTTTTGGAAAACAAACTGTAACCTATTATTCTGGTGTTGCTTACCCTGGTGCTTGCTCCCTCTAATTTGCTCTCAGCTATATATATATATGCACCACGACTAACATTATTCTCTAATAATTTTAATGCTCTCCTGGAGACTAATATAAGAAAATTCAGATAGTTAGAATGTAAATTAAAGAATAATTATTTTTATCTCCGCATTATAGTACCCGCACTGTACATTACTGGAATGATGTACTAGGGTCCTCCTTTGTCAGTCCCCACACTCGTTCCACATCAACCTTCAAAGGGATCAATACTTGCAAGATAAAAAGTTGATACTCTCAAAATAAGATACTAATATTTGCGTGCGTAACTTTATATGGTCACTCTCTTTTTCATTCCCCAGTGGTTGCCGTGTCGACCTTTCTCAAATGAAGTAGTGGGGACCCCGTACTACATCAATTTTCCTTAATCGTCACCATGTCAATCTTCTTTTAACAAACATAGTTAATCACATAGGTAAAAATACTTAAGTGCATACGTATAAGTACTTGTAATACTTTATATTAATACTTTCAGATGTTATTCAGTGTCATATGTAAAAAACACTTGCAAGTGTAGGTATAAATACTTCCATAATGAAGTATAATACTTATGTGAAGACTAGCCTGTAAGTACGTCATCAAGTATCTCAGGTGGAACATAAAATTTTGTAGAAGACGTTTCGTGGTTTTTCAATTTGTAAAATTTCCTAACGGATTGGCAGAAATATGGACGAGATTTAACAAGGAAAAAAAAACATACCTCTAAAAACGGGTATGGTCTCCATCTAGTTTGAGTGGTCTCCACATGCATTTATGATGCGGTTCGTTTGAGAAAAGTAGTTGGAGAGACAATAATTTACGAAAAGTTATTCACCGTAGAGATATAAATACTTTTGTGCATAGATATAAAAACTTATGTGTATTAATATTAATACTTTGAAAAAAAAATTCAGCCTAGGAGTTTTTGCGGTCCCCAATATTGTTATGGTAGTTATGGGTATTGTAGCGCGGATAATGATATTAACTTCCTAAATTAAAGCATGAAATTTTCAATGCTCATTAGAAAATAATGAAATATATATGCTAAAAGATTACTGATAATTACAAAAAAAAGTTGTCATAAAAGAAAGAAGTAGATATCATGCACACAGCTCATATATATATTTCAACTCGTCGGTTTGTGTTTGAACCATTGACTTAATTTATATACGTTAAGATGAATATTGGTGTATAATTATTTATGTAGTCCATGGGAAATTTGTTAATTATCTTCGTTCTTATATTATCCATATAGTTTTCATGATCTATCAACGGCTAAGATTGAAAGATGAATTTTCAAATTTAATGTCAGTCCTCCAATCACATTATTTGTCTTCTTTTGATTAAATTCATTTATTTATTGTGTAGAAATATAAATTTAGTTAAAAAACATATCGCTATACATATTACTATGTAGTTTGTCACAATTAAGAATAAATCATGATCGCTCTCGTGAGAGTGATGGTTACTTTTAATATTTATAAATTTGGTATTCTATAGGGTCGGACCGCAAGCGCACAATCTTATCGAGTAGTATAATCGAACGAATAAAATCGACAGTAGTGTTAATTCTTCTAGTTTTGGCATACCTTTGTTACATCTATCCATTCTGATTGTTATATCCTGTTTGATGTAGGTTTACAGTTGTTGTAAAAGGATTTTCAATCCGTACATAGTGGCTACTGCTATCGCCGCATAGTCACACCACCAACCGAGACTTCCCCCATGGAGCTTAAATCGATTAGTGCATGCAGATCTGTAATTAGCCTAAAATTACAGCATTCACTTGATCAGGTCCCTCGACTAATTTTTTTTAAAGAATTCATAAAATTTCCCCTATATTAGATAACGTAATTAGTAGCTTCCTAAATATATAATTTTTTAATTATGTCACATGATATGGACGGCCGATAATATAATTAAGAGAATATATATAATATGAACCGAGGTACCAACATTAACTGTTACTTGCACGATTAATATATGCATAATGAAGGGCAACAGCAAGTATTAAATTCAGGAAGCTACTAATTGTATGCAATCTTCTGTATCTGATTTTACCCAAACCGATCGAACTATCATATTTTTTAAAGATACATGTAAACCTGTTGTTAACATTCTGTAAAGATTAATATACATTTCTGCAAAATGTTCACCGAAAGCTGTAACAAGTTGCAACTTTTGAAAGTTGTTTCAAGTTAATTGCTAACCGTTTTGACCAGAGCCATTTGGACCACTTGTAGAATTTTTTTATTTCTCAAACAATTAAACCTCTATGTACAACCCTTTAAAATAAACATGTCAAATCTTTAAACCTTACACATAACTTATTAAAATGCAGTCTTTTTTTTTTTTGAGAAAACAATAGGGGTCATGCCCCCATTTCAATTAAAATGCAGTCTTTATATGTAACATATGATCAAGTCTTCAAACCTATGCATGCAAGTTGTTTAAGCCTAGTATATGAAGCTTTTAAACATACCATATCAGGTTCTTATACGTAGTATATCTCCAACAAAAAGTACAACAATAAGAAATATATATAACTCAAGAGTACTTCATCATGAATCATATTCGAAAGGAAAAAAAAAATTGAGTAAAAGATATATGCTTTTTGAAATTCACAAATGTTGTCACTGAATCATCCAGAAAATGAATGAAATTATCAGAAAATAAAAAAGATGAGTGAAAATAAATTTTAGCATGGAAACAAATTGAAAATTAAACTAGTTGGAGCACTACTGGAATGAAGGCTACCTAGGGACAACCGGTTTTTCTATCAAATATTAACTGAGGCATATATAACGAAGGTCAACAGCTCCTATCGAATTTAATGTAATTAAATAATTAATTCTAAACAATCCAGTTTAATTTGATTGTAAAACTAGATCAGCGCTCTATTAATGGTTAATTAGTTTCGAAGAATTAACTAATGGGCCGACCTGTTCCGTTAAATTTTGTCAAATTAATTATGCATTATAAAATTTGAATGATTTAATGATTTGCATTAAATATATTGCCGATACGAATCCTAATTAAAGAAGATAACTGTGGGGAAATATAGGATTTTTTTTAAAACTAACAGTAACCTATTTTTCTGGTATTGCTTACCCTGGTGCTTCCTCCCTCTAATTTGTCCTCACTATACAATATGACTAACATTATGTTTTAATAAGTTTAATGTTCTCCTGGTAACGAATATAAAAAAATTCAGATAGAATGTAAATAAAAGAACAATTATTTTCATCTCTGCGCTACAGTATCTGCACAAGACCCGCACTGTACATTAAAGGAATGATGTACTATGGTCCTCCTTTTTCAGTCCCCACATTCGTCCCGCATTATAAGAAATTGATACTTACAAAATAAGATATTAAAACTTGCATGCGTTACTTGATGTGATTACTTCATTTTTTAGTCTCCATTGGTCCCCGTATCAACCTTCCTCAAATGAACTAGTGAGTACCCCGCACTGATCACCTTTCCTCAATTGACCCTACGTCAACCTATCTCTAACAAACATAGTTAACCGCAAAGGTATAAATACTCCAGTACATAGGTATAAGTACTTGTAATACTTGATATTAATAGTTTTAGATGTTATCTAGTGTGCTATGTAAAAAAACACTTGCAAGTATAGGTAGAAATATTTCCACGATGTGGTATAAATACTTGGGTGATGACGAATCCAAAACTACGTTATTATGGATCAAAATTCTAAATTGAAACAGAAAATTAAGTAGAAGACGTTCGTGGTTTTAGAATTGTAAAATTCCTAACAGATCGTCGGAAATATGAACGATATTGAACAAAGAAAAAAAAAACTCACATCTAAAACGTGTATGGTCCCCATCTAGTTTGAGTGGTCTCCACATGCATTTATGGTGCTGGTGTGTTTGAGAAATTTAGGTGGAGACACAATTATTTCCGAAAAGTTGTTCACTTGATAGATATAATTACTTTTGTGCATTAGTACAAATATTTCCGTGTATAAATATTAATACGTTGGAATTAAATTCAGTCTGAAAATTTTTGCGGTCCCCAAATTGTTATGGTAATTATAACTATTGTAGCGCGGGTAATGATATTAACTTCCTAAATTAAAATATGAAATTTTGAATGCTCATTATAAAATAATGAAATATATATGCTAAAAGATTACATATAATTACAAACAAGTTGTCATAAAAGAAAGAATTAAGTAGATATCATACAGCTCATAGGTTACTATTTGTCGGTTTGTGTTGGAACCGTTGACTTAATTTATTCACGTTAAAGATGACTAGGGTAGATTTCTATGTAATATTAACTGAGGTAGGGTAGATTAGCTATTATTTGCCTGCTCATTGCATAACGAAGGTCAACAGCTCGTATTGAATTTAATGTAATTAAATAATTAGAGTAAAGATTTTATCCCCCGCAAATTCGTCCCCTAATCGTCCCCCCATTCTAAAAGTCAAAATCGTACAAAATTAAAAGTCAAAGCACGTAGAAATTGCAAATTGAGAACTCACTTTGCTTTTTCTCATTTTGTCTTTAGCTCTCTCATTTCCACACAGTCTCCGAGACACGTAATAAATAAAATCTTGACACGTATTCTTGCATCCCATGTCTTCTTTATTCAATAACCTTATCTATCTTGATTAATTACTTCTCGAATCTTACTGCTTTTATATACCCAACAATTGGGAGCACATCATGCCAATTAAATTCGATTATGAAAGAAAAAAAAAGAGGAGCAGGTCCGATTGGCATCGAACCTAATTTTAGGTTCAATTAGCTCCAACACTGTACAATTAGCATCAAAATTAGTGCGCACGGAAATTGAAACTGACCTGCACGAATTTTAATGTACTTAGGATCTTGATGCAATCGAATGGTAATTTCACCCATCAAACCAAAGTAGGTCCGATGGGCATCGGACCTACTCTGAAATCAAGAAAAAATGACAAAAATAATCGATGGAGAGAGAAATTATTGTTTGGATTAGTATATTTTTTATTAGTATGTTTTTAAAGTATTTTTTTTTTCTTTTTTACATATTAATATAAGTTCATATAGGAATGAATACTTTCTGTGATATCTATTCACCATTCAATATGTATGTATGAATACTTGATGTTAATATTTTTATTAGAAATACTTAATATCTTAGGTATGAATACTTTATATATTATATATTAATACTTACGTAAATAGACATTCGTACTTGTGCATAGTAGAAGTATGAATACTTTCTTCAGTATATATCAATACGTTCAAGTATCAAACAAATTAACTAATTAAAGTTGCTTTACAACATAACAATTTACATTTCAATGCGTAAGTATGAATATTTTAATATTCTAGTATGAATATTTATATGTTTTAGTATGAATACTTTGTAGTTTGAATATTTTCTAGTAATGATACTTTATAGTTTGAATATGTTATATGTTGAATATTTGTTAATATGTATATGTATAAATGCAATGTTCTAGTATAATATTTTATATGTTTTAGTATGAATATTTTGTAGTTTGTATATTTTCTAATAATTATACTTTCAAAGTTATAGAATGAATATTTTATATGTTTTAGTATGAATACTTGAACACCGAGATATGAGTACTTGAACGACGAAGCACCCGAAAGTACTTCATCATGGATCTCATTTGAAAGATAAAATTATGTAGAAAATATTCGTGGTTTTAGATTTGCAAAATTCCTCACAGATCATCAGAAATATTGACGAGATTAAACGGAGAAAAAAAACCCACTTTTAAAAATATATAAAAGATGGGTGTGTAATTAGAGATAAAAGAAAGTTGATATCCAGTTTTTTGTTTAAATACTTGACGTCTTAGGTATGAATACTTGATATATTATATATGAATACTTGTGCATATAAGTATTTACTAGTTAAGTGCCAGCCACGCGTTGCTGTGGAAATTAAAAATCTATTTTAATCATTTTCTTTAAATATGGTGTTTGTATGTAATGGATTTATTGTTAAATTTAATTCTTTTAATTTGAAATTTGTACTATTATAGGTGCTTTGTTAATTATATGTTTGATATTTTTCTCAATTCTCTTAACCGTGACACAAAATCACGACAAGGAGAGAAGTGAGAAAATTTAATTATTTTATTGTGAAATTTATACTATTATAGGTGTTTTTATTTATTTTCCATTTGTAATTTGTACCTTTTATTTCATTTAATACAATATAGGTAGTTTCTGCGCCTACCTATTAAAAAAATTAAAACAAGATTGTTTCCCACACAAGTTGAATTTTAAAATTTTACCCAAAAAATACAGAACATTATTAATTCACCAAAAAAAAAAACAGTTTTGCAGATAAAAGATGCAACCAAATGCTTTCTTAGGAAAAATCTTTATAATCCAAAATATTGCATAAACAATTAAAAGAAAATCTACAAGTATGAACAATAGAAATAATTATGGCACAAAGCCTCTCCAAAGAGCACCCCCTCCCAATTATTCATTTGAAAAATCAGGCTCTAGAGCTTCATATCCCCAGTCCTCTATAAACCCAGAATTTACCACCATGAAATGAAAAAGCAACAACATAAAATAAATATTGAGCACATTCAAGAATAAGTTTGTTGTTTGCAAATAACACTGATCATGAAAGTGGGAGAAAAGTTGTGAGTTTTTATGAGGAAATATGTCAATTTTTATAAGAAAGTTGCTTTTCCACGCACAAATTCGAAAGTTGTGGACTTCATGTAATTTGGCAACTTAAAGAATATACGGTGTAGGTGTAAAAAGAGATTTATTACGTGGTAAAACAATGTTGGATGTTATTAGCCAAAACCCTTCTGTAAATCCTAACTTGCACTGTATTGCATAAATAAAATATTAAGATGAGAAATATTCAAGGATGTCATAGTAAAGGTGCAAAAGGAGAAAAAAATTAATAATCAGATTTTTGATATGAAAATTTCAAATGACTTTTCAACGTATCATGAGCTAATAACTTACAACAATGTTGACTATTGAGTATGAGTGAGGCTACGGTACTATGCATAGCATATTTAGTCGATCCGAACCGCTCAACATAATCTCTAGATGAATTGTTTGTCTAAGATATTGCTGTGCCTCAAACAGGAGGCAAATTATATAAATGTTAGAAATCTTTAAAATATGTCACACTTGGATTAGAATTATATAAATGTTCAGACCAAAGTGTTGGTGTAGGAGTTATCCACTCGCATAATTTAGTTGTAATGTCAGAAGAAAATAACACGAATAATTGCCTAAAAGATAAAAGACATTATTTAAACTAAAAATATTTAACAAACAAAAATATTACTATTTAGAATTTTAACAAAGAAATTGAAGGAATAGTGCCCATTTCAAATTAAGTGCTGATTGATTTAGAGTGCCAGTTAGACTTGATAACTGATTGCATGTCAGACCAAGCTGAATCTTTTCTTTTCTTGTTTCTAGGTTGAAGCTACCAACAACATAGTGCAGTGAGAAGTGAGTAAGTGAGAGAGAGTCCTTGGTAGCCACTACCAAGTTTTTCAAGAGAGAAAGATTATAGATTTTCCTATACCAACCTGGAGAGTGAGAAGAAGTGTAAGAGTGAGGCTATGGTACTATGCATAGCGCATATTGGCCTATGCTATGGACTCAAATATTCAGTTTAAAAATCCTAACAATTGATCCGAACCATTCAACATAGTCTCTATATTAATATGTATTTGTAAACTAAATTTTACATTTTTTTTAGATGGGTAGAAATTAACTTTATCTGAATATTATGGACCATCCAAAAACAGTGATTTTCTACCCATTTAAAAAAATAGTAAAAATAAATCTAAAAAATTTAAAAGTTAGTTTCCAAGTACATATTCATATGGAGACCATGTTTTATGGTTTGGATTGACCGTTAGAATTTTAAAACAAAAAATGTCTATGCATAGTACCATATCCTCACTCAGAGTGTAATCACTTGATCTCTCCTGTACTAGAAAAAATAAATAGTCCATTTCAAAAGCCTTATACTTGCATGCATGAATGAATGATGTACAAGCCCAACAAGAAAGAAATAAATCCTTCTTTCATTCAATTCATTGTTTGATTGATATAAACTAAGAACAAATTATGGACAACAATTATTCGAGTACCTTAGACATCTTCAATATTTTTTCCTATCATTTCCTCACTTCTTCAACCTGTCCAAGAGCAATAAAATGTCAAAATAGAAACTTTGGTACCTTTTCTCTTAGAAGTAGATAGTATAGCGTCACTTCTAGTTAAAACAAAAAACAAAATCAAATAAAATATCCCTTATTCTTGTGATTTTCCATGAAACTCACGAGTAAAAATAACATTTTTCTTATGCGAGGTCTGACAAAGAGCTAGGCTTGTATTTCTCAACTCATGGCTCCTTTGCATGACATAAAGACCCCGTGTCCAGTAAAATAGTTGTCAATAAGAGTAAGCCAATAATAATTTGAATACTAAAACATTTATAAAATTAAATTTACATAGTTATAGAGTGCCTTTTTATCTTGTTTTCAGATTATCTGTGATAATAAGAAAACTTGCCAGGATCTAACAAATGTACATATATTTCTCACAATATTAGTAATCAGCATTTGTTACTGTCTAGTTAAATGATACTTGAGCACAAATGATATTAGCAAATACATATGAGTAAGTGTGTTTAGCATATTACATAAAAACAATACAATGATCATATCACCAGACATGCTGAGATTATAAAAAAGGCAATCAGAAAAAAAAAATACTCTTAAGTAAGAGCATATCATATTCAGCCTTCATATTCTTGAATAAAGCAGAAAAATATTCTATTAAGTTTTATCATGCTTTGTCTGGAACACTTTTCAATTCTGAGGAAGCTGTTGTACACTTATACATAATATATTGTTCAATGTTTCAATATTTTGAGAGCTATTAATAAGTCATATCGATTAAGCATATAACCGACCTATTCAACACAGAAATTCACTGAAATGAAAAAAATAATTCATCAGTAAAACAGTAGCTGCCTAAGTACTGAAATGAACACCTTTAATAGCATTTTGGAATATTTGATCCAATCCCAGAGCCCATTGAGCTGTTTGATCAAGTGCATCACAGTAAAATAAATCTCCAAGGACCAACCAGCCACAAATCACAATTTCTGGTCTATCTTATCAGCAAAAAAAAAAGAACACTATACCAGTAAATCCAACAGAGACAAAAATCCAAGAGCCTTGAGGTCTCAAATACACCGAAGTCCCACTGTAGTCTCCATAATCTAACAAGGGGAAAACCCGACAAAGCACCACAGCCAGCCCACAAAGGCATTCATCGCAAAGAATCAGAACCACTGTTGTCGCCAAAACCCTAGTTCTAAAATGGAACCCAAAAAATGCATCAATTGCAAGAAAGAAGACCTGTTTCGAGTTACATAAAGGGTATCTGGACGTTGTGTGTATGTGTGTGTGTGGATAGAGAGAAACACAAAATAAAAAATAAAAACATAAAATTGACTACACCCAATAAATATGCACTGAGGTGCTACATACCAGTTCAAATGTTGATGAAATCCAAATAGATCGACCCTTGTGCTTGCCTCTCCATCTTGTTCCTCCCATCAATACTTCATTCTTCCAAATTCTTCCAAAACTTTATCTTTTAATAAATTAAAAAATTATATCATTCCTAGACTACAATTAAACATAAATTTAATGAAATTATCGAAAAAACAAACTGTAGCAGAGGTCCCAGAACAAAGATACAAATTTGAAGGACAGTAGTGTTCATAAGATTTGAAGGACAGTAGTGTCCCATAGACAACAATTCACCGGACCACAATTGACCACTAATACCTGAGTTCAAAATAACAGAAAAAAAACAGATGCTGAAAGGTGAAAGCAAAGAAAAACTAAATTTATTTGTACAAAATTACTTAGTAACTTGAAGAGCTTCTTAATATGTTGAATGAGCTGATTAGCTGTCAATGCTCCCTCCTCTTAATATATTATAAGAAACAAATACGAGCAAAATTAAGTAATTGTTGCATTTATCAATGTATTCAATTCCAATTTTGATTTTTTGTCTTTCCTTTGGGACAGATTAGCATTTCAATTTTTGTTTCATCAAAGGTAGCAGTAAGCCTGATATCAAATCGCAGCCATAAATATAATAAATATAAGAAAAAAAGAGATTAACTTACTTGATCTTTTGGAGGCAGCACAGTAAATAATTTGTTTTCGCTGCACGATTACATAGCATGACAGGGCAATGAAAGTTGGGAAACAACCACCAAGCATATCGCGTGTTATTGGATCATTTTCCCCATTCACCTCCGCTCCTTTCCATATCCGCTAATCGGACCAAATCACATATTGCGGTGTGTCGTAGATTGAGTTGAGCGGATCTGACCTAGGTAGAAGGGGCGAAAGAAGAGAGGCGGTGAGGCCTAAAGGAGCAGAGGCGGAGAGGAGAGACGTCGTCGAGACGTCGCCGCAGCAATTGGCTTGAAGAGGAAGACAGTGAGAGAGAGAGCTCTCTTGAAGAGATACTGTGAGAGAGAGAGTGTCTTAGAAAGTGGGAGAGAGCACGTCGGGAAGACGTGGGGAATGAGAAAATAAAAGGCAGAGAGAGGGTCGGTCTGGAAAAAATGCATTGGGAGAGAGCACGCGTGGTAATGGAGTTGGGAACGCACGCTATCAGATAAATGTTTTGAAAAAGATGTGGCAGAAATCAATGACTGAATGTACGTGTTGTATTGAAATGGGTAGGGTATTAATTAATTTTATGCTTCTACGCGTAATATTACATGAAAACAGATACATAAAATCAGACAGTGATTAATGGCTGGGATTAATTGAATGAGAGGCTGAGATTTTATCTGGGAAGATAGTGTCCTCATCCCTCTAAAATTTTAAGATGGTTTTCTTAGGAGTACTGATATATGTGAGCACTAGTTGCAATTTTTTTTCAAATTTAAGGGGTCTTCCAAGTAGTTATTGTTTTCCCAAGTTAGTTAGTGGTCCCTATTGTACTTTGTGGATAAGTTAGTTAGGGAACACTTAGGGGATAGAATGGAGGGGACTATTAGTCGCTCCCAAATAATTAATTGTAAACAATCGAGTTTAATTTGATTGTAAAACTACATCAGCTCTAAAATTATTAATGATTAATTAGTTTCGAAGATGATGGGCAGACCTGCTGTGTTAAATTTTATCAAATTCATTATGCATTATAAAATTTGAATTATGTAATGATCTGCGTAAAATATATATGCAGATACGAATCCTAATTAAAGAGGATAACTCTGGGGAAATATAGAATTTTTTTGAAGGCAAACAGCGACCTATTTTTCTGGTGTTGCTTACCTTGGTGTTGCTTACACACTACGACTGACATTATTTTTTTAAAATTTTAATGCCCTCCTGGTGACTAATATAAGAATATTCAGATAGTAAGAATGAAAATTAAAGAATAATTATTTTACTTCCCACTCATATCTTTATGTTCAAAGCTCAAAGGTTGATCCGAACTTCTCAACATGATCTTCATATTGAAATGTTCTTGGAGATTAACTTTTACATTTTTGAAATTTTTTTACTATTTTTTTCAGAATTTTTGAAAATCACAACTTCGCAGTAAATAAAAAAACAATAAAAAATTTAGCAAAATTGTGATTTTCAAAAATTCCGAGAAAATGGTAAAAAATTTCCAAAAAAAATGTAAAATGGGTCTCCAAGTACATATCAATATGAAGATCATGTTGAGAACTGTAGATCAACAATTTGAGCTTTGAAAATGAAGATATGAGTAGGAAGTAAAACACTATTTTTACTTTCCGAAGCAAGTTAACCCATCTGTCTCTCTCTCTATATATATATAGTATAAAGATGATAATGACACAATAAAGTTTTGTATTTTACAAAATTTTCAAAATACAAATTAGTTGTATTCATTATTATTATTTTCTTTTTTCTTGTTTCGAAAAATATTTTATCGAAAGCATAAATTAAGATATCAATGACAATTTTTTATAACTTTACCCTACCCGTATTGTATTTGAAACGACATGCAAGAGTAAAGATTTTTTCAGTTACCATTACGGGTAAGGGTATGAAAATACCTCCACCCGACCCGTACCGGTTCCGTTGACACCCCTATAGAAAGTACTTAATGTATAACTTTTTTATATTTGATATGTCATACATGACCAATAAATAAGAGAGGTGTGGCTTGATCAATAGATAATGGAGGTCAACAGCGTGGTTTCAGTTTACTGTAACATAAAATAAATGTAAACGGAAAAAACCCTAGCCGCCACTACTTTTTCTCCTCCTCTTCTCTTTTCTCTTCTAGATCTCACCTTCGATATAGATCCTTTCCTCTCCCACGGCTCTACTTTCTTGAGTGGAAAGAAAAATGAAAGAGGGGAGGAACTGAAGCCGATTGGAGCCGAGAGTGCGGTATCGTCGAAGCTTGGAGTATTGAGTCTCTACGTCGTCTCAATCGCAGCACAGGTGAGTAGATCCAGACGTCAGAGCATGGAGTCGGTCAAAAGAGCGGATCTGATCGTAGAGAGCTATAGAGTTTAAAGTAATAGAGTAATTATGAGTGTATATAAGTGATATTAGAATTTTAGTGTTATTTAGAGTAATTTGGAGAATTTTGTGAGAATAAAAATTTTAATTTTGTGTTGGGGAGTCATTTGACTAGTTCTAAGTTTGTTTTTCTTATCAATAAAATTGTTAGTTGGCATGTAAAGCCACTAACCTTAAAAAAAAAAAAAATGT
The DNA here is from genome assembly GCA_964058825.1 of Carex arenaria. Taxonomy (NCBI): domain Eukaryota; kingdom Viridiplantae; phylum Streptophyta; class Magnoliopsida; order Poales; family Cyperaceae; genus Carex; species Carex arenaria. The sequence goes on from CAXKVW010000198.1 coordinate 695,262, forward strand.
AAACGATCGAGATTGATTGTAAAACTGGATCAGTTCGCAGGAATACATACGTGTATACCTGCTTGTTGACCTTCTAGTAAAGGTGCTGGTGTTTCCTGAATCTCAGCCTTATTCAAATTTCATTGAATTTTTATTATTAATTATGTATATTGAAATTATAATTAAAATATTTAGTTAAGTATACTGAATGTTAGTTGACTTTATAATTTTTATATATTTCACTTCTTTCATAAAAGATCAAATGTGTGATTGTAGTTTTGTGATTAAAATTTTAATGTATGATAATATAGACTGGAATTTAAATCACAGACATGCATGATACATTTTAAATTTTCTTCTTAAACTATAGTTTCTTAATTCTGTCTCTAATACAGCAGACAAGCAATAACTCCATAAATAAAAAAATAAGGATGATAATGCTAATAAATATAATTAGGGCTTAAAAAACTAAGTAATCTTTTCGATGTAAGATGCCAAAGAACTACGCAAGTAATAAAATATGCACTACACACTTCAACTTTCAGAATAATTTATTTTAGAAATATATTAAAAAAATTGTGGGAAATGAAAAAGGATGAAATGTTTTTTAATGAACTTGAACATACTGAATCATTATTTCGAACTAATTATTCAGTGCTTTGGAAGCGTACGTTTTAAATAATTTGGTTCAATAGAGTTTTATCCATATCTCAATTTTTAGTCACACAAAATGAGAATGCCTACACAAACCTTACATATATAGAAACTCTAATAAATCAAATAATTGTTTCGATTTCTTCAATAATGCCTACACGAATAACCAAATAATTCTGAATTGATGACTATTCTGCTCCTCCTATGACATCGAAACTGATTTTTAACATTATTCTAATTCTTTGTAATATATTTAATACATTTCTCAAAATAAAAAAAATTATGTTCAAACTCAACAAAAAAGAATGACAAATTCTAAGACATTGCAATATTGCATCTCTCTCTCTCTCTCTCTCTCTCTCTCTCTCTGGCATTTTCATTGAAATGGATCTGGAAACAACTAAAGTTTATTTCATCCCACAATGAGGACTTCTATTCTACTTGGTGTTTAAACTGATGCTCATTTGATGCCAGAATATTATTCAGACACCTTCCAATTCAACTAATGTCTCTGCCTTACAAGCCTTTGTCACCTCTTTTCCTTATTCTTACATCGAAGGTTTGAGTTCCAATTCATCTTCTGGGAAAAACATGGCATGTTGTAATTGGACCGGCATCTCATGTGACAATTCTAGCGGTCGTGTAATAGGAGTGAATCTCCATTTCATGAACCTCCACAGAACCATTTCTCTGTCTATAGTTGAATTGGATCAACTCAGATGGCTTAATCGCAGCTAGCAATTCTCTTGTAGGCAATATCCCTAACCAACTTTTTTATCTCGCCAACTAACTTTTTTATCTCCCCAACTTAGAGAGGCTTGATGTTTCAAATAATTTTCTATGCGGAACCATCTCTATCTTTAACAGGCATCCAGTCTTGAAATATTTGATATTACTTACAATCATTTTTATGGTCCTCTAAATCCAACTATTTGTAATATTTCATCAAATATTAAAATTCTTTGGTACTCAAAAAATCTATTCACAGGTGATTTCCCAATTGGTTTCAGCAATTTTAGAACTATTGAAGAGATCAGGCTGGATTCAAATATGATATCGGGCAGCATACCAGTTTATCTGTTCCAACAATCCAATCTGAAGAAATTGTATTTGCAAGACAACCAACTTTCTGGTAGAATGAGGAAAATATTTAGTAATCTTTCTAACCTGATTAAGCTGGACATTTCTGATAAAAATTTTCAAGGAAAAATCCCAGATATCTTTGGTTGCCTTCAAAAGCTGAAAGCATTTTCGGCAATGAATAATAATCTTACAGGTATTTTACCTTCTTCCCTTGCTAACCTGGCATCACTTAGAAATTTGCCTCTTAATAATAATTCTCTGAGCGGTCAACTAAATTTAAAGTGCTCAGCAATGGCACAATTGCGCTCACTCCATCTTCGTTCAAACCAATTTTTGGGACCAATAGTTTTTTCTTTTTTGATGGTTAACGGCAATTACCGTTAATATTTGTATTAAGTAAGAAAAGGTTATGTTACAAATTTACAGATACTCAGTACATGAAATAAAATATACAGTCATCATTTAATGGTGACCCCTTTGGGACCAATAATTGCTCTGAACAAATGTCTGATGTTAAGATCAATTAATTTGGGTCTTAAAAATCGCACTGGACAAATTGTTGGGATAAATTCAGCAATACTGCACTGCTTTGTGCCTGTATGCTAAAGATTGAAGAGAGAATAATATTTTTCTGAATAGAAATAACGCTTTATTTCCTTTCTCTCTTGCTCAATTACATAGAGTTCTGCGGTATTTATAATAGTACAACATTCCTAAAATAACTACCCACAACTTTGCTAAATTAAGACCCCACTACACAACATGCTGAAAAATAACTAACCACTACACCAACTAGTCCTAAAATAACTATACTTAAAATAACCAATGCCTAAAATAACTCATGCAGCTTTTATGCTGGTAAAATCTGATTCGTACATGCTCTAATCAATTTGAATTAATTTTCAACACTCCCCCTTAATTCAAAATTGATTATGCCATGTTTGATTCTGAATTCTTCAAACTTTTCTCTTGCCAATGCCTTTATCAGAATGTCAGCCTTCTTCTTGCAATTCTTCTTGCTGCCAGCAATTCTTCTTGCAATGCTTGATGCTATTTTTCATTTTCTGTTGCTTCTTCAAAGGTTGTGGATCTTTTCCTTCCACTGTCTGTATACCCCACAAAAAACGTGGGTTTCTCTTTCTTTCTTTTTCTGCATAGCATGCTTGCTCTTCTTCCCTCTGTTTTCTGAAACAATCAGCTTGCACACACTCATATCTTTTGCAGCACTGGACATCTTTTATGTCGTGCTGAAATTGAAACTCGCCAAATCTACAATAGCCACGTCCACCTCTGCCTTGAGAGGACTCCCCCTTTCTGTAGAACGCACTTTCATCACTTTTCTCCTCTAATCTGGGCTTCGTTTCATGGGTCTGCAGTGATCCCATCAGTTCATCAAAGGAATAGGTTGAAAGATCCTTTGATTCTTCAATCACCACCACCACGTAATCAAATTTTGGTGCTACGCTTCTCAGCACCTTTGCCACCATGGTTTGCTCCAAAATGTTGTCTCCATATGCTTGAATTTGGTTGACAACAGATGTGATTCTTGACAGAAAAATCTGCATTGATTCTTCTATTTTCATATTCATCGTCTCAAAATCTCTGTGTAGGCTTTGCTGTTTTATAGCCACAACTTGAGAACTTCCCTGAAATGCCGTCTTCAAGGTTGTAGCCTCTTCTTTAGCAGTTGTTGCTGCTGCAGTTCTTCAAGGTTGCACACCAATCGACTCTACTGACAATTGCGAATTGACTCTGCCGTCAATTGCTGTCCCACCGAACCATCGGCTCTGATACCATTTTGTTGGGATAAATTTAGCAATACTAAGGTTGCACACCAAACGACTCTACCATCAATTGGAGCTTGAAAAGAAAGACCCGAAGCGAAGAGACTACTGAGTCGGAGAACCCTAAGTGTGAGGATGATGATGAGAAGAAGCAGGCTCGATTGGTGCGAAACCGTGAGAGTGCACAACTTTCAAGGCAAAGGAAGAAGAAATATGTGGAGGAATTAGAGGAGAAGGTCAAATCGATGCACTCAGTGATTAACGATTTGAATTCCAGGATGTCCTATGTAATGGCAGAGAATGCGACTTTGAGGCAGCAACTAGGAGGTAATTTGGCTCAGCCTGGAGTGTACCCTTCCCCTGGTATGCACTTCCCTTGGATCCCTGGTTATGCATTGAGACCGCACGGTGCACACGTACCAGTTGTACCTATACCTAGGTTGAAACCTCAAACTCCAGCACCAGCTAAGAAACCTAAGAAGAATGAGAGCAAGAAAGCGAAGAAGGTAGCTAGTATTAGTATTTTGGGTTTGATATTTGTCATGATGTTCTTTGGAGCAATTTTTCCAGCTTTTACCACCAGGTTAGGAGATGAAGGTACCAATTTTGGTAAAAAGGCTATTTTTAATTCTCATAGTGGTTTAAACAGTAGTGAGGAGATTTTGTCGTGTGGGAAGAAATGTCAGAAAGGGGAGTCAGGTTTTGCAAATAATTCAAGCGAAACTCTTCCGGCAATGTTATATGTGCCAAGAAATGGAAAGCATGTGCAGATAAATGGAAATTTGATAATACAATCGGTCCTTGCAAGTGAACAAGCCATGGCTAACAAACAGGAGCCTGCCAAGGAAGTAGAAGAGGCAACTAGTTTGGCTGTGGCTGGTTATGTTGGCCCCCAATTGAATAATTATGGAGAGAATTCTAAGTCTTCTTTGCCTGATGGGCCATTCCCACAATGGTTCCGTGAAGGAATGGCAGGTCCAGTTCTGAGCTCTGGAATGTGCACTGAAGTCTTCCAATTTGATGTGTCTTCTAACATAAGCGGTGGCATTGTTCCTGCCACAACCATTGACAACATAACCAACTCAATTATCAACTCAACCGAGAAAGGCCTCCCTCCATCTCGCCTCCCCAGCAAAAAGAAATGGAGCAGGAGAGTCATGTACAACAATGCCATCCCTCTTCCTGGTAAAACAGTAGACAATAACAACACCAACAATTTCGGCTCTGATACCATTTTGTTGGGATAAATTCAGCAATACTGCACTGCTTTGTGCCTGTATGCTAAAGATTGAAGAGAGAAGAATATTTTTCTGAATAGAAATAACGCTTTATTTCCTTTCTCTCTTGCTCAATTACATAGAGTTCTGCGGTATTTATAATAGTACAACATTCCTAAAATAACTACCCACAACTTTGCTAAATTAAGACCCCACTACACAACATGCTGAAAAATAACTAACCACTACACCAACTAGTCCTAAAATAACTATACTTAAAATAACCAATGCCTAAAATAACTCATGCAGCTTTTATGCTGGTAAAATCTGATTCGTACATGCTCTAATCAATTTGAATTAATTTTCAACACAAATCCCATTTAATTTCAAAAATTTGAAACTATTATCCTACATATCCCTTTCAGGAAATAACTTTTACAATTTAACCTTGGCATTATCCATCCTTAGAGATCTCCCAAGCCGACAAATCCCATTTAATTTCAAAAATTTGAAACTATTATCCCACATATCCCTTTCAGGAAATAACTTCTACAATTTAACCATGGCATTATCCATCCTTAGAGATCTCCCAAGCCTAACAACACTTGTCCTTACATGAAATTTCTTTGGCGGAGAACGTTTTCCTAGTAGCATACTAGGGTTTCAAAATGTTGAGTTTCTTGCAATTGCAAAATGTGCTATTTCCGGTGCGGTCCCACCTTGGATTGTCAACCTGACCAAATTGAAGGTTTTGGATCTGTCATGGAATCATTTGACAGGCTCAATCCCTCCTCAGATTGGAAGACTTGATAGTCTAGTATATATTTTTTTTGAAAACTTGGTAGTTGTTACCAAGGCTATATTATAAGATGTGTTTAGTACAGCATATCCTACCTACTGTTACAACAAGAATAAAATTAAAACGATCTCAGAATGCAAAAACAACACCTCTCATTATATCTTTATTTTTTTTACTACAAAATTTTAACCAGAGCCGTGCTTCTTCAGCAGCACTATTTGCCACGATCCAATGCGGTATCTTCTTTCCTTGAAAGATGACTTCATTTCAGTGCCGCCATATCGACCATAACACTGAGCAAAAATATGCAGCCCACACCCTTCCATTTTCCTTTCTGTTACCTGACAGCCCAATATTAAACTTAAATGAGGATCTCCAGATGGTACTCACTGTCTCACCTATTTGCAGCAGATTAATGAAGTAAGACCAAACATCCATTGCATTATGACATTGAAAGAACAAATGGAGTGAATTCTCTACTGTACCCTCATCACACAAAGAGCAGTGAGAGTCACAGTTCATCCCTCTCCTCTGCAGCATCTCACGTGTCGGCAGACGGTCACGTAGAAGCAAATTAGAGAACAATTTGATCTTTAATGGAATTGGCATGTCCCAGATATACAAGAATCCCCACTTTAGTTTCCCTGCCTCAATGAGAATCTTATATATCGACCCTGCTGAGTATTCACCATTCGATGCCCATCGCCATGAGAACAAGTCCTCCCCATCATTGAAAGCCGATACCATACCAGCACAATAAGAAGTGACTGGTGAGCCATCTGCCATTGCATCTTTGAGTGTTATCAATTGAGATATTGGTCTAGGTTGACCATCTTTCATTTGTCTGAGCGGAGAGGTGCCCCAACAATCGTACCAGAACGAAATCCGAGCCCCATCTCCAATACTCCAAAAATAATGTGCAGCAATGGGCAGAGACCGGTTATTTTCCGGTTTTTAAAAAGTCAAATACTAGTGGAAAGATTCTACAGTATAATCGGGTCAATCAGATTCCTCCATCTTTAATTCTTCACAACAACTTGCTGACAGGTCAAATTCTACCTGGTTTTGGGAACATGAGGAACCTACTTGATCTGAATCTTGGCAACAACCAATTGTCAGGTGCAATACCTTCTGAACTCTCATCTATGTGTAACTTAGAGGTTTTGGACTTGTCACATAATGACCTATCAGGTAGAATTCCTGCTTCAATGGTTAAACTCAATTTTCTTTCTACATTTAGAGTCGAGTACAATAACTTAAACGGTGAAATTCCAACAAGTGGTCAGTTCTTGACTTTCGAATGTTCAAGTTTCGAGGGGAACCCTAATCTCCATGGTTTCCTATGTTATCCTTATAACAGATCTATGCCTTTAGAATTTGTAACTCAGCTGCAAGGGAAGAAAGATGGATTGATCTCTGATATCACCACTGGTGCTATCATTGGAACGTCTGTAGGTGTTAGTATTGGTATTTCCATTGGTGCTCTTGTTCCACTAGGTGGCCGTTTTTCGACACGGCTCTCTTTAATAGGTTTCTTATACAATTTTCTTCCTAGAAACTCAGTATCAGATGTTGGATACTTGTAAGACATTATATATGATTTCATAATTTAATCACATTCTCAAAAAAAAAAAAAAAAAAAAAAATGTAAGAATGTACATGTTTGTCTTTGCATCGTATAAGAATGTTTGTAAAAAAATTGTAATCACATTCTCTATAATTACATGTTTGTCTTTGCTTGATACTTGTAAGAATGTACTTCTTGTTATTGTTCTCATCCTTTTGAATTTTGTTCAAACATTTAGATCACGTTCTGTTACTGTTTGAAGGATATTCTGTCAATTAAAAACATTCTTATTTCTCACAAAAATATCAGATATAGGTCACTATTTGCAGCATATAATTAATCCAAATTCGATAGCACCACATGCATCGTTCCAACTTAATTATTAAATTTGATATTAGTTCTTCCATAAAATCAATTATTTCTACGCCTTTCAGACTGATTCTGGTTTTTTTAGACGTTATTGCAATCAAAAAATTATTTCAGCATATTTCATAATGATAAATATGTTTGCCAATTTTAATTATTGTAAAATGATATTATACAAATTAAACATTATTTCAAGAGAAAAAAATGTATTCCTAATATGTTTTTCATAAAATGCAACAGTAGAGTTGAGACAAAAGTAGTTATTGTTAATCGAGACAACCAAAATATTTATATCAATGACGTAAAATTTAAGTATCTTTCCAATTTATGCACAATCAAATTATAAAATATAATTTTCTTCTGCTATGAAAATGGTCAAATAAATCAAACTAAATACCCTAAACATTTTCATACATAATATGTCTTTTATTTATATGGTTTAGAATCATTATGATTCAGTGTCCATGTTACAGAGTTTGTCCAATATTAATTAAATATTGATTAATATGGTCGAAATAGAATTTAACAAGGAGCATATATACCAAAATGTAGCAATATTAGCATATTAGCATATTATTTAGCACCAAAAGGCTTCAATTAAGCCTATTATACCCCCTCTTAACTTCTGCTCCATGAAAAACACTGAGTGTTTTGTGTAGAGGGAAAAAAAACAGAGAGTAAAACACAATTCTAAACATATACTAACAAGAATTTGATAGAAGGAGTTCAAAAAATAAAAAAAGGTGTAAACCCAATAATTTATTCCACCAAACGAGTCCTCGAGCATCGTATAATCAATCATCTGAATTGTTTAATAGTCCATTTTGATCACTAATAGCAAGAAAATAGGATTGATTTTTTGCGTAGAACTAAGGTGTTCAAAAAATGATGATTTATAAGTTCAATTTAACGAGTTCATTTTTTAATTTTGTTTTTATTGCTTGACTTTATATTAAACTAGTTCGAAAAATTATAAATTTAACATGTAAATGCATCACTCATAATGTAGATCGATTTTAACAATTAGGATGTGTTGTTTGCAACCAATCAGATAGATTTTTGAGTTAAACTCACAAAGAGATTTGGTGAGCTTAAGAACACCCTGGTTCTACTCATATAATTTTTCTTTTTTTTCATGTCCTCACAGCTCAAAAAATTTTCAAACAAATTTATAATTCTCCTTTTGTTAATTTTATATATTTTTTTTTTCAATATTGCTGTTGAAATATATTTGTAAGGTAAAATTAGTAGTGACCAAATGATTGGAGTGAGTGTACACCTTTTACATTTATTACCAAAATATGAACCTATTATTCACATCAAATTGATTTAACTTCAGGTTAAATGAAAGGTGACGAATTACAATATACTAAATAAAAAAAACAAATTTAAACAATTAAGATGATCGAGAATCAGTTTTGTAAATACTTAATTAAGTTACAATTGTTTTTAACAAGTAATTGATAATATTTTTAACAAGTAATTGATGATTTATGTGATGCAATGAATCTTGAATTTATCCTAAAGGGTTTATAGTCTAAAATAGTTAACAACAATTATTTAATATTTATCTCTAATTTTACAGAATATCCCAATTGAGTCTCAAGTTTCAAGTTTCAACGGTTATCCTACTTATCATTGTTCTTCTCCACTTATTTGTTACCCAGTGCCTCCAGTGCACAGGAAAGCATAATAACAGGTGGTCCCCAACCATTAATTAATTCGTTGGTGATTCTGTTAATGAGACCCCACTAACCAGTTTCGCAGTATGGTTCTTCCCATTTTGTTCTCTTGATTCTCTTAATTATCTTTGTTTTTTTTACTCTCTTGTTTTACTCGGCCCAGATCCGGCCCAAATATCTTTCTCCCCATTTCCTTATTTGTTATCTTCTTTTATTTTTCGCATCTTTTGCTCGGCCCAGATCCTATTGTTTGGGAACCATACCAATTTTATAGCATATATATTCTCCAAAGCAACTTTCTGAGAATATGATTTCCAGATGTAAAAAAAATCTTAAATGTCCTTATAAAATAACGTAAAATTCAGCAACGGTGTAGAACTGTAGATTTAGAATTTTATGCCTGAGGAAACAGATCTTCCAATTCAATTGCACAGGGTGGTAAACTGTTAATTCTGAAAGGTAACAAATTAATAAGAGCTTCACATATAACATATAAAAAAATTGTGTATTCTCTCTAAATAAAAATACGACAAATTAAAATTGACGTGTAATATGTGAAAGATGAAGAGCTTAAACAAGAAATAAAAAAGAAGGACAAACTAAACAAAATGAATGAAGAGTACTACTTGTTGTTTAAGTCTTCATAATTAGCAAGGCCAGAACCAAATCGGTGGGGGCAAATCAATTGGTAAATCTTGTGGACAACATGGCTTCATAATTAGTAAGTCCCTTTCCCCAAGTCAAATCTTCCAAAATTATGGTTTGGATGGAATGTTTCAGAATCATGAAAAACGTGACATTTGATTGGTTAAATAAATGCAATTCCCTTGTATGTCATCACGACTGGAACTCGACATAACGTAGGAGCAATTGGCACCGAAAAACAAAGCATCATCATCTAAGCTGCTAACATAGTTCAACGAGTAAAAATCATCTCCATGAGGTGCTCTATACAATCGTACTACCTTTGGGGCCTGGTTTCAAACTAATAATTTCATAATGGTTTGTCATCAGTATGATAAGTTCACTGTTCCAATCTAGGAAGTGCTTTGTCCCCCAGTTCAGGACACTGGAGATGATGGTTCCTTCTGTAGAAGAGCTTTGGAGGTTCCAGTAACAAAGACCATACGTTGAAACAGCATAAAGTTTCCCTTGATATACAATGATATCCATATAGTTTGCACTGTTATTATTCATCCAAGTCCAACTCTTATCTCCGAGCTTCGTAGAGGCCAAGTGTCCCAGCTGGGTCAGACAAAAAGCTCGTAATTCATTGGAGTTGTTAGGATTATCCCACAGAATTACTTTATTCGGGTGCTCCGTTTCCATGCCCTTCGGACGGAGACAGACATTGGCACCCGTAAGAGGCTTTATTAGGTAGAGCTGGAATTGTCGGTCGAGGGTTACGAGCCAGCCCTTGTAGGAGCCCACCCAGTGGTGTTCCCAGAGCAAAGGGAAAGGAATCCGGACATAAAAATAGATGGCGGTACTGAGATCATAAAAGGTGAGGACACTGTGGTTGGGATTGGTATCAGACTTTTGAGCAGAGCATAGAAGCCACGGGATGGTTTGGTCGTGACAGATTTGAGGGAAGGAAGGGAGGCAGACAGTGGTATTTAATAGTTATCTGTTGGGAGAAATTCTTTGTTGTAATAACAGGGGTATTTAATAGTTGGGTGGCTTGACCTCCAACTTTACTCAAAAAAAAAAATAATACTTTATGAGTATGGTAGGAATTTCCAGACAGTGAATAAGATTTAAATTTCTAGATGTCAATCGCATTTTATTTGCTGTTATCTGTTGTTATGTTTAAATTATGAACTACTTTGTTCTGTTTTGAATCAGTGCTGGTAATGCAGTAGCACTCGTGCACCTTTTATTTTATTTTTTTAGATGTATGAATTATCTCATTCTGAAGTGCTTAATTTCTTGACTTTTCTGATTTTGTGTTCATTTAGACTACTGTGCATAGGCATATTTTTCTGTCATGTAATCCTAATTTCAAGAGAACCATTTAGTACATCAAATTTTTTATCTACTGTAGTGGTAAAGTCTTGAGACCCATTAACATTTTATCTATCTGATGCTCATTCACATATTTATCTACTGTAGTGGTTTACTATTATTTTCCTATTTGATAGGAGAAATTTCACATCAGGAAGAACTATTCCGTTGCCATAGGCAGAGCCCTCAGAAGAGTAATGCGAAGATGCCATGGTGCCACCCTGGTGTATGTTGGAGCTCATTTTTTAGCATGCTTCTCCTTCCTTTAAACATTGTTTATATCAAAATTTCTCCGTAACGTGTATGATGTGTCATTTACATTTAGTGTTTCTGTAGTAGTGACGAAAGTATGGTCTTTATTCTGATTTTGTTTCATGCTATGGATAAAATTACGGCATATTGGTGATAACTGATGACTAACCAAAATATTCAATTTTCCAATGCCTAATTAATTACTTCCAGAAAAATGTTGTTTTCCTATTTAAATTAGCAAATGTTCTCTAAAACTCAGGACAAAATCATATTTGTCCCGTTCTAATAGTTTAAAATTTCACCAAGGACAAAAAAAAATCAGTTAGGACAAAGTCCAACCAACAACCAAACACGTAACAAAAATGATCCACAATGTCATAAATAAAAGAACATTAAGATTAAAAACTGGTTGATGTTGGGATAAACTCAGCAATACTGAATTGGTATGTGCGAGTATTCAAAAAATTGAAGACAGAAGAATATTTTCTGAATAAAAACAATGCTTTATTTCATTTATCTCTTACTCAAATACATAGAGTTCTACTGTATTTATAACAATGCAACATACCTAAAATAAGTACCCACAACTTTGCTAAATTAAGCACCCACCTATCCTCCAATTACAACCAGTCTCCAAAATAGAAATATTACCACATCTATCCTGCTATTACAAACATTACCTACATGTCTAATTATAGAACCCAGTAACACCTACACACTCCTAGATAGCACTCTAAATATAACGAGAGAATTTTGGAGCAACTTTCAACAGAACTCTAAATATTGAAAGCTAATTTTGGATCAACTTTCAACATATATATATTAAGAATAATTATTCTAGTACAATAAGACAGACATCGATAGAGAACGCCAAGGAACATGCATAGAGCTACAGTTTAGCCAGACCAAAAATGAGCAGAAATGTCCCGGCATATGCTGCCAGTACCTTTTTCCAATAATTGGATGTAGAATTCATGTTTGTGATGCTAGTAAGAAAAGTGATAACAAGGACACTGATGGCTATAGGCAAGCAATCCGAAGCAAGCGTCACATACAACCTCAATCCAAATGCCACAATCATATTATTCGCTGCCAACATAAAACAATCTATTGCACTTAGGAAAACGAGGCCAGGTTGACCTTCCACTGCTCTCTTAAAAAGTTTATAGAAACTAAGGAATCCAAATAAAAATGCCAAGGTGTTTGCCATAATAAAGGCTCGAAACATGTAGTCCTTTGCTAGAACTGGTGTACCTTCGTCTTCTTTATAACCTCCAGGGATTGTGAAAGCGGCAGCAAATGTTACAGTAATGATAAGTGCCGAGCACAGTCCAATGACTGCAGTTCTCTCCCATTGATTTGGTAATCCATTGACTTCAGTTCTCTCCCATTGATTTGGTAATGATAGTTGCATTACATTGTCAAAACACTTGGGAGATAACCTATCAATATCAATAATACACGCATGGGATTCATTAACCTGTAGGAAACAACAAAAGTGTCTGTTATAGTAATATATTTATATTAACCAAGAGAACTAACCAGTACCAAGAGTTCAAATGAAGAGTGATTAAAAGCATGTCAATTTTAAATTAATTTGTTACATATCATAGATGCTGTACTATTTTGGCAGCACAATTTGTATACAAATTTATCCAAAAATATATATATTTTTTTCTTATGCCTCACATCAAAAGTATATGTTGAATTTGCAAATAGTACGAGCATTCAATCGCATTGGTGTTGACATTGAAGCTATTATGTATTACCTAATTGCTAATTAACTAGTATGTATTTTGCATGCTTTGTAGTTCAGTAGTTGATAGCAGCATTCATTTCCGAAACAAGATGTAATGCGGTAAGATAAAAAAAGAAGAATAAAATGGCTTCCTTTCTGCAACTCGATAGTGGTCCCCTCTCAAGGTCAGTCGGGAGGATTGTGGTTATTATGGGGGGATGATTGAAAGGTAAGGTTTTTAAAATCATGTGCAAACTTCATTGCGGCTGAGATAGATCACAATGACAGGAAGGGAATTTGGACAATGGTAGGGGTATACTGGGATCCGGGTCATAGTTTGAATACGGAAATTTGGGCTAAGTTGGAGAAGTTTACTAGTGATAGTGATAGTTCGGTTATGGAGGTGGGCGACTTCGACGCAATTGCAAGTGCGAAGGAGAAGTGGGGGATAGTTAGATTCTTGGCATGGCCAACAGGGGGTTCTGTGACTGGATTAGCTCACAAGGGCTAATAGATTTAGAGTACAATGGACCCACATATACTTGGTGCAATAAAAGGAAAAGCATCTAAATATCTCCGAAAGGCTAGATAGGGCTCGGATCTCTAGCATGGACTCTATTGTACCCGGAAACTATGATCTTTCATTTGCCAAGGTTTCAAAGTAACCATCTTCTAATCCTTGTAAGACCGGTCCCAAGAAAAACAAGATCGAGGCCAATTTTCAAAGTTGAGAATTGGTGGTCAGTGAGGGATGATTTCAAACCGGTCCTTGAGAAGATAACAAATAGTGAAGAACAGGATTGGGAGGGGCCAACTCGGGACTTTAGAAAGGAGGTCAGACAATGGGAAGGCTCCAAGAACAAACCAGACACTATGTTAAAAAGGATCGAGAAGGAGACGTTAGAATTGAATAGTTTGAATCCAGGTCTATATGATATGAGCATAGAGGTAAGACTTCAAAGGGAGCACGATGCATACCTGTTGATGCAGGAATTTTATTGGCACCAAAGGTCGCGAGTGGAATGGGCTCTCTTCAGGGAAAAATTCGGAATTTTCCATGCAACGGTGGTTATACGGAAGAGAAGAAATATAATTAAGTCCCTACAACTAGAGAACGGGCAGTGGACAATGGAGGAAGGGGAGATACGGTCAGCTTTTGTAAGCCATTTCAAATATATTTATAAGGCAAGGGATGTGACGCAGGTCCAGCAGGCCTTCCTGAGCCTAGTGTTATGCTTGCCTAGAGCGTAGGAGATGGGAATTACACATCTGGATAGCGAACTGCAAAATTAGGAGATTAAGATTGCACTATCAACTTTGGGGCCCAATAAGGCACCGAGCCCCGATGGATTTTCAGCAAAAATTGTTGAGGACAACTGGGGAATCTTTGGGCTGGTTATAATTTGAGAGGTGCATAATTTCTAGGCTACTGGGCTATCACAAGGCTAACTGGTGAGATCCAACATGATTTTAATTACTAAAACTGAGGAAGCATGCCAAGTGGAGCAGTTCAAGCCCATTTCGGTTTGTAACCTTGTTTATAAAAGTATCTCAAAGATATTGGTCCTTAGAATTAAAACTTTGCTGGGGGAGTGCATATTACGGGCGCAGGGGTTTATTTTGAAAGGGTGAGATATTTACCAGAAAGTTATTCTCCTTAAAGAATTATTTTTTAAATAGAAGTCATATAGGAGGAAGGACTTTTGTATAAAGGTAGACCTATCGAAGGCCTTCGATCATATAAATTAGGACTATATTCAAAGGATGTTGGAATTGTATGGGTTCTCGCTAAAACTAACGGGATGGATAATGGCGTGTGTGGTCAGCCTAATTCTCAATTTTGCTCAATGAGCGCGAGGACAGTTTCCTTACACAAAAGTGTAGTTTGAGGCAAGGTTGCGCCTTAGCACCCTACCTGTTTATACTTGGCATGGACTAGCTCTCAAGAGCTTTGCAAAAAAGGGTGGATATGGGCCAAACTATGGCGATCCTAGTAGCACCAACCGCATGTCCGCTAATGAATTGTTTATACGCCGGTGATCTTCTTATTTTTGGAGAGGCATTGGCCACGGAGGCATGTAGAATTGTGGACACACTAAGGAGCTTTATGGAGGTCTCAAGCCAAAGGATTCGTCTGGCAAAGAGTGCAATTTTGGTTCAGTAAAGCTACGGATGATGTTACATGGTCTTATGTATTCTAGGTGTACTTGTTAGGGTTTTGAAGAAGGAAGAGGCCAGACAAAATCTTTATGAGGAAGCTTGATTGTATTCTTGACTTCATAATTACATAAAGTGCAAATGATATAGACAAAATCTTTAGGGAATGGGAGAAGACAGGAAGGGGGGCAAGACACGTTTTCTCAGGATATAGACTTTATATGTCGATCGAGTTGATGGATCATGGCAGGATGGGTGGAAGGGGGGCACTAGTTTCATTCTAACCAAAGGTGTGGAGTTAGTGGCATACGAATCGATAAAATCTGACGCATCCAGTGCCATGGGGACTCATGTATGTGCTCAAAATGGGGATATAATCCTACTCTTTCTGCACTGATAGCCAAACTCTAGCCAACACGACTATGTAGTACCAACCACCAATAGGGGAAGAATAGAGAGCCTTGAGGATATGTTCCACTTTTGGAAAATCATGAGGGCAAACCAAGGTTTCTCATGTGGATATGAGTCCAGGGAATTAAATGGGATTGCTGATAAGTTAGCGAAACTGGGAACAATTGAGGGTTGGGATCACATAGGCTTTACATCCCCTATGTTTGAGACCATTCTATAGTGATTTCCCTTTTATTTTATTGTGGAAATGTAACAAGTCCTAATAGAGGGTTCTTTTCTACTCGTAAGTAATCAGATGTAATGTTTGGATTGATGTTGGACATTTAATGGGAAGGTGGGCAGTACGTAAGGGGTGTCAACAGGTACGAAACGGATTAGATAGAAGCATTTTCACTTAACCTTATCTGATATGTTCATGAAAGAAAACTTTACACTTAACCTACTCGATAAGCTAAACAAAAAAAAAAAAACTTAACCTTACCTATATTATCGAATATGGTATGGGTTGGGTAGACGGGAAAACTGTGCCATTGAATAGACATATACATAGTTTGCAAAATAAGAATGGGAATCAATCATTTGATTGTGAAATCAAAATCCAAATTGGACGAATTGGTCCGATCCAATAGGAAATTCTGATCTTTTTGGCAAAAACTTGTTTTGTACTAATAATTAGTAAAAAAGTTTGTAAAAAAAATTATATTGAAACAAAATAATGCACACAAATAATTTATTTATATAATATATTACAATGATTACAATTAAAACAAACTCCAAAAATAATTAGTACAATTTAGAGTCCTACAAGTACTATTGATAGGGTTATTATAAAATTTTTGTAATTAAAAATAAAAATTGTGTCCAGATGATCCCAATATGGGGTTAGTCGTCATATATATATATATATAGATGGACTATGGTACTTTATAGAGTAAAACGCCTTTGTACTCTACGCTATATGATCTCCGTTTTAAAAATCCAAACACCCGATCCGTTGGAATTTTTTTGCTATTTATTAAGTCACTTTGAAAATCTCAGATCTGCTATGAACAGTACAAAACAATAAAAATTTGTGGACCATCGGATCTGCAATTTTCAAAGTGGCTTAATAAATAGCAAAAAAATTCCAAAAAAATGTAAAATTTGGTTTCCAAGCACATTTCAATGTGAAGAACATGTTCAACGGTTTGGATCGGGTGTTTGGATTTTTAAAATGAAAATATAGTGTCGTAGAGTACCAACCCATTTTACTCTATAGAGTACCATAGCCCAACTCTATATATATATATATGAGTACAACTAGGGTCTCCTAGGAGTACCAAGTCCCTTTGTACTCATAACTCCAAAATCTATTGGATTAACTTCGAACGACGAATCCAAACCATTGAAATTCTTCTACCTTACGAATGATGCGTCTACATGTGAAAATTTTAAAGTTTTGAATTAATTTAGTATAAAGTCAAGTGGGCAAAATTAGAAGGTTTCTAAATTAATTTTAATGCATTCATTTTTGGAAGCCTTTTGACCACTTGACTTTATACTAAATTAATTCAATACTTTAAAATTTTCACATGTAGATGCATCACTCGTAAGGAAGAAGGATTTCAACGGTTTGGATTCATCGTTTGAAGTTAATCCGATAGATTTTTGAGTTAAGAGTACAAAGGGGTTTGGTACTCCTAGGAGCACCCCAGTTCTACTATATATATATATATAGAGGAGGGATCCAATTACCACAATTTTGAGTTACCACAAAGTTACAACAACGATTTTTTTTTTATTTTCAAAATTCAAATCGTCGATCCAAACCGTTCAACATGATTATCTAAATAAAATGTGCTTCTAGATCAAATTTTACATTTTTTTGAATTTTTTTACTATTTATTAAGATGGGTACAAAAACTAGTCAAATTCATACCATTGAATTTTGTATCCATCTTAATAAATAGTAAAACATTTAAAAAAATGTAAACTTTAATCTGGAAGGACATTTTATTTAGATAATCATGTTGAACGGTTTGGATCGACGATTTGGACTTTGAAAATGAAAAAAACCATTGTTGTAACTTTGTGGTAACTCAAAATTGTTGTAACTTGATCCCTCCTTATATATATGTGTGTGTGTGTGTGTATAAAGCAAGCAATACTTTGCAAAATATCATTTTCTGTTTGTTCTTCCGGCGCTGTAAGACCATATTGCCTTTTATTGGTGCCTTGAAAAGACCAACATGCATTAATTAATGATTTTGTACTCTATTATAAAAGCTCTTATTCACCAAAAGTTGAAAGAATAACTCTTATAAAATCTCAAAATACTATGAAAAAGATGGGCAGTACGTAAGGGTGTCAACCCGTACAAAACGGATTGGTAGAATCATTTTCATACCCTTATCTGTTATGTTGACGGAAGAAAACTTTACACTTACCTTATCTGATAAGCTAAATGAAACAAACCTTACCAATATTATCGAATATGGGTTGGGTACATGGAAAAACAGTGCCATTGAATAGATATATACATAGCTCACAAAATCAGAATTGGAATCAGTCGTTTATCGTGAAATCAAAATAGAAATTGGATGAATTAGTTGGATCGAATCGGAAACGAAGATCATATTGGCAGAAGCTTGTTTTGTACTAATAAATAGTAAAAAGGTTTGTAAAAAAAATTATATGTTAAAAAATTATATTGAAACAAAATATTACACACAAATAATTTATTTATATTATAACGATTGTTACAATTAAAACAAACTCCAAACAATAGTTAGTACAATTTAGAGTCCTACAAGTATTATAGATAGGGGTATTATGAGAAATTTGTAATTAAAAAAAAAATTGTGTCCGGATGATCCCAATATCGGGTTAGTCCTATATATATATATATATGTAAAAGCAATCAATGCTTTGCGAAATATTACCTCAGTTTGTTGTTGTTGTTCCCGCACTGTGGGTAAGATCAATCCGCCATTTATTGCTGCATTGAAAAGACCAACAGGCATCAATGGGCGTACTGTGGGCACCTTTTCTCTTTCAGATCTTACGCTTTGCGAGGATGACATTGTCACTACGTACTACGAAGTTTAGCTTGATTTGCTCTTAGTACTCTCTCCGAGTAGGTAGATTGTTGAGGGAAGATTTAATTAGTTATCGGGAAACGCTTGGGCAGCACATGGCGAGTTCAACTCACTACTCATATATAACACTAAATTCTCTTACAGTAGAGGCTGCGGCATAGTCCCCATAAAAGGCGCACATGGCTGCCTCTCTTTTTTATTTTTTGCGCCTCTACCGATACTCTCATTCTAATTTTCTAATAACAATAATTTTAAAAATTCATATATCAAATTAAAATCGGCAGAAATTATATATATATATATATATATATATTTTTCTACATTATAATTTTTTTTCATATATTATGGATATTACTAAATTAATAAATTAATGATGAAAAGTAATCCAAATCAGTGTATTTTTAAAAGCTAGCTCTTAATATTAATTAAAAATTGAAAATGTGCATGAAGAAAATATTAAATCATATCTAGCTAGTAGCTACTGTTTTATTTTAATATTTTAAATATAAAGCCATGTGAATCATTCTTAATTCTTGGATATTACAATTAGATGATATTGTTAATATTATGAACGGACGGAATAAAATATTTGTTCAGAAAAAAAATTGTGCGAGTATTCCGGATTGACTTAAGAGTTAATAAAAAGGCTAACTACATACAGTTCCGTGACCATGACCGTAAGCATCGTCTGCAAAATTGTACATGGATGCGGAACCGCGTCTCTACATAATTAATATACATGGTTCCTACGTACAAAGGTATGGTGCCATATCTCTAAGGGTTAATCGTGTATATATCAAGGGTTATATACATGATTCTCAGAAAGTAACAGTGCCAGATTTTTGAAAATCAGGTTGTTTTTTAAATAAACGGTGTTTGTTAACCTTCCGTACATTCTTTTTATTTAATATCCTTGTGTGATTTATACATATGTTTTTCATATTCGATTTATAATGGCCTATCTAGCACCTCTATTCCTAGCCATGAAACATACATTCAATTCATAATTCAAGAAATATTGAGCATTTGACAACATAGAGAAAAACAATATTCATTCAACATAAATAAACAATTAATATATGTCAACAACTAATGAACATATATATAAATTTTTTTGGAGAACCAATATTCATTTTTAAAACTTGTTTTGAGACCAAATTTAATATTTTTAATTTTTTTTACTATTTATTAAGTCAATTTGAAAATCACTAATTCAACGGTGATTTTGCCAAATAGTAAAACTAGAATCCATGCACTGATGGATCAAATAGTAAAAAAATTCCAAAAATTATAAAATTTGGTCTCCAAACATATTTTAATATAGCGAGATCACATCTTATGGTTTGGATATACTTTTTGGACTTTGAAAATTGAAAAACGATTGAGTTGCACGGGACCTCAGGATCCAGCCTCTCTCTCTCGCTCTCTCTCTCTAAATATATATATATAGAGAGAGAGAGAGAGTGAGAGGTATATATATATATATAGGTTGGCTAAACTCAAAATGTTTGTTCCTAGCCTCAGGAACAAATGATTCGGTTATCTGATTTTCAAAGTCCAAATGGCCGATGCAAACCCTAGGTGTTCAATCTATATTAAAATGTACTTGGAGACCAAATTTTACATTTTTTGGAATTTTTTTACTATTTATTAAGATGGTTTCAAAATTATTGTTTTTATTAAAATTATGCACTATTGAAAAACAACGATTTTCAAACCATCTTAATAAATAGTAAAAAAATTCCAAAAAAAGTAAAAATGATAGTCATTGTAGCACAAAAAAGACAAGAAAAAAATACACATAAAAATGACATTAAAATTAACATAATTGCATCCGTTGACTTCCCTTCATGTGTCACTGTACTAGTTAATCAATTTTTTACGCAATAAATATATATACATCATTAAGATAATTTTATTTGGAATTTAAAGTTAACAATTATGTTGAATTTAGAATAACATACCTTAATAGATCACATTGACTGATTAATTAATTAACATATTCTACATCTTGATGATCAACATTGACGGTTCTATCAAAACCCGATAGAAACCTAGGTTTTGATGAATTCTTGCGGTTAGCAATAGTGACTGTTAAGTTGAAAAAACAGTCAGTGTTGTTCACTACTCAACACTGACCGTTAAATTAAAAAAGCAGTCAGTGAAAGTTTGAACAACACTGATCATTTTCCTAAAAAAAACAGTCGGTGAAAGTAATTTTTCAACAGTGATTGTTAAATTAAAAAAATAGTCGGTGAAAGTTCGAACAACACTCACTTTTTTCCTAAAAAAACAGTCTGTGAAAATCATTTCTCAATAGTGACTGTTAAATTAAAAAAACAGTCGGTGAAAGGTTGAACAACACTGACACTTCCCATAAAAAAAACAGTCAGTGTTGGTTTACCGACGGTTTTTAAAAGTGAACAGTCAGTGTTGAAATTATTCATATTTATGATTTTGCCACAAAGACTCAACACCTACTATTACATAATAAAACAGTCAGTGACTAAGGGTCAGTGAAAGGGTTTTTTTGTAGTAGTGAATTAAATTCAATCCGAAAATTTTTGCGGTCCCCAAATTGTTATGGTGGTTATAACTATTGTAGCGCGGGTAATGATATTAACTTCCTAAATTAAAATATGAAATTATGAATGCTCATTAGAAAATAATGAAATATATATGGTAAAAGATTACAGGGAATTGCAAACAAGTTGTTATAAAAGAAAGAATTAAGTAGATATCATACCGCTCATAGGTTACTATTCGTCGGTTTGTGTTGGAACCGTTGACTTAATTTATTCACGTTAAAGATGACTAGGGTATAATTATTTATGTAGTAGATGGGAAATGAGTTATATAATTATCCCCATTCTTATATTATACATGTAGTTGTCCTGATCTGTTAATAGCTAAAATTGAAAGATGAATTTTCAGAATACATTTGTTTAATGTGTAGAAATATAAATTTAGTTAAAAAGATACAAGCCACACATATTACTAATGAATCCTGATCGGTCTCGTGAGAGTGATGATTACTTTTAATATATATGAACTCAGTATTTTATCGGGTCGAACTGCAAATGCACAATCCTATCGAGTACTATAATCGAGTGCCAATCCGAAGAGAATAAGATATACAGTCTTGAGCAACTAAATCATAATTCTTCAAAAGGCTTGACAAAATTTGAAGATTTGAGTTTGAGATTTGGTCAATGATCAAAAGTATTTAGCGAAAATTAAAAGTAAGCAAAGTAGATAATGATGTTAATTCTTAGGCTTTAGCTAGACATCTTGTTGTTACATATATTCATTATGATTGTTATATTCCGTTTGATGTAGGTTTTCAGTTGTTGTAGGAAGATTTCTAATCCGTACTTACTGGCTACTGCTATTGTCGCATAGTCACACTACCAACCAAGACTTCTCCCGTGAGGCTTGACTCAATTGGTACAAGGAGATCTGTAATTAGGGTTAAATCACAGCCTTCACTTGATGAGCTCCCTCGACTGAATTTTTTTAAAGGATTCATAAAATTTCCCCTATATTAGGTTACCCAATTAGTAGCTTCCTTAATATATAACTTTTTAATTATGTGACATGTTATGGACGGCCAATAATTAAGAGAAATATATATAATATCAACATGAAGTATTAAATTCACGAAGCTACTAATTGTATCCAATCATCTGTATCTAATTTTACCAAAACCGAGCTATCATGATTTTGAAAGATGGATGTAAACCTCTTCTTAACATTCTGTAAACATCAATATACATTTTTGCAAAATGTTCACCGAATACTGTCACAAATTGTAATTTTTGAAAGTGGTTTCAAGTTAATTGCTAACTGTTTTGACCAGACCATTTGAACCACTTTTAGAACTTTTTTCTCTAACCATTCTTATCCTTTTTTCCTCTAATCCTTCCTCTAATCATTCGTCTGCAAAATTCAACGTGTTTTGTCCTCTAATCATTCTTATCATTTTTTCTGACGATCAATAATGAATTTTGTAAATCTAAAACTAGTAATATCTTCTATTTGATTATTATTTTCAAATTTGATCCATAATAAATTACTTTTCAGTTATTTGCATGGTTTCTTTTAACAGTAAAATCGTAAGCACCTTAAATTTTGTTTTCTAAATATTTAAACATATGTGTACAATCATTTAAAGTACATGTGTAAGGCTTTCAAACCATACATGTAACACGTCATTTTTTTTTACAGTAAAAACCCATAGACAGTATATATTTTTGATGTTTCACGAGCATTTAAACATTTGTTTGCAACTCTTTAAATATTTGTGTCTATCATTTAAACCTTACATGTACCTTATCATATCTTTTGACGTTAAAAGTTCATAGGCAGTTTAAATTTTATTTCTAAAATTTATAACCTTACATGTGACTTATCAAATTTTTATTTTTTTATAACATAGGCACTTAAAATTTTATTTATCAAACAATTAAACATCTATCTACAACCCTTCATAATACACATCTCAAATTTTTGAACCTTACATGTAATTTATTAAAGTGCAGTCTTTATACATATATGCTAGGATCAAGTCTTTTAACCTACACGTGCAAGTTGTTTAAGCCTAGCATATGAAGCTTTTAAACATAACATATCTCGTTCTTATACGTAGTATATCTCCAACAAAAAGTACAACAATACGAAATATATATAACTCAAAAGTACATCCTCATGGATCACATTTGAAAGAAAAAAAATAGAGTAGAAGTGGTTTGTTTTTTTAGATTCAACAAAGTTGTCACTGAATCATCGAGAAAATGAAAGAAATTATCAGCAAAAAAAGAAAAAAGACGAGTAATAATAAATTTTAGCTTGGAAACAAATTGAAAATTAAACTTCTTGGGAGCGCTTCTGCAATGAAGGTTACCTAGGCGACAACCTGTTTTTTTATGTAATATTAACTGAGGTAGGGTACATTAGCTATTATTTGCCTGCTCATTGCATAACGAAGGTCAACAGCTCGTATTGAATTTAATGTAATTAAAAAATTAATTGTAAACAATCGAGTTTAATTTGATTGTAAAACTACATCATCGCTAAAATTATTAATGATTAATTAGTTTCGAAGATGATGGGCGGACCTGCTCTGTTAAATTTTGTCAAATTCATTATGCATTATAAAATTTGAATGATGTAATGATCTGCATTAAATATATATGCAGATACGAATCCTAATTAAACAAAATAACTCTGGGGAAATATATAATATTTTTGAAAGCAAACATTAACCTATTTTTCTGGTGCTGCTTACACACTACGACTAACATTATTTTTTAATGATTTTAATGCCCTCCTGGTAACTAATATAAGAAAATTCAGATAGTAAGAATGAAAATTAAAGAATAATTATTTTACTTCCCACTCATATCTTTATGTTCAAAGCTGAAATGGTCGATCCGAACTTCTCCACATAATCTTCATATTGATATGTGCTTGGAGACCAAATTTTACATTTTTGGAAATTTTTTACTATTTTTTCAGAATTTTTGAAAATCACAACTTCGCAGTAAAAAATAGTAAAAAAAATTCTGAAAAAAATGTTCTGAAAAAATATTCTAAAAAAATAGTAAAAAATTTCCAAAAAAATGTAAAATTTGATCTCCAAGCACATATCAATATGAGAATCATGTTGAGAACTTTAGATCAACTATTTGAGCTTTGGAAATGAAAATATGAGTGGGAAGTAAAACACTATTTTTACTTCCTAAAATAAGTTAGCCCATCTCTCTCTCTATATATAGTATAAAGATGATAATCATACAATAAAGTTTTGTATTTTACAAAATTTTCAAAATACAAATTAGTTGTATTCATTATTATTATTTTATTTTTTCTTGTTTTGAAAAATATTTTATGAAAAGCACAAATTAAGATGTCAATGACAATTTTTTTTTTGTTTACCCTACCCGTACCGTTTTCAAAACGACAGGCAAGAGTCAAGATTTTTTCAGTTACCATTATGGGTAAGGGTATGAAAATACCTCCACCCGACCCGTACCGGTTCCATTGACACCCCTATAGAAGGTACTTAATGTATAACTTTTTTATATTTGACATGTCATACACGGCCAATAAATAAGAGAGGTGTGGCATGGTTAATAGATAATGGAGGTCAACAGCGCGCTTTCAGTTTACTGTAACATAAAATAAATGTAAACGATCGAGTTTGATTGTAAAACTAGATCAGTTCGCAGGAATACATACGCGTATACCTGCTCGTTGACCTTCTAGTAAAGGTGCTGGTGTTTCCTGAATCTCAGCCTTATTCAAATTTAATTGAATTTTTATTATTAATTATGTATATTGAAATTATAACTAAAATATTTAGTTAAGTATATTGAATGTTAGTTGACTTTATAATTTTTATATATTTCACTTCTTTTATAAAAGATCAAATGTGTGATTGTAGTTTTGTGATTAAAATTTTAATTTATGATAATATGGACTTGAATTTAAATCACAGACATGCATGGTACATTTTAAATTTTCTTCTTAAACTACATTTTCTTAATTCTGTCTCTGATACAGCAGACAAGCAATAACTCCATAAATAAAAAATAAGGATGATAATGCTAATAAATACAATTAGGAGTTAAAAAACTAAGTAATATTTTGGATGCAAGATGCCAAACAACTACGCAAGTAATAAAATATGCACTAGACACTTCAACTTTCAGAATAATTTATTTTAGAAATATATTAAAAAAAATGTGGGAAATGAAAAAGGATGAAATGTTTTTCAATGCACTTGAACATACTGAATCATTATTTCGAACTAATTATTCAGTGCTTCGGAAGCGTTTTAAATAATTTGTTCAATAGAGTTTTATCCATATGTCAATTTTTAGTCACACAAAATGAGAATGCCTACACAAACCTTACATATATAGAAACTCTACTAAATCAAATAATTGTTTCGATTTCTTCAAGAATGCCTACACGAATAACCAAATAATTCTGAATTTATGACTATTCTGTTCCTTCTATGACATCGAAACTGATTTTTAACATTATTCTAATTCTTTGTAATATATTTAATACATTTCTAAAAATAAAAAAAGTATGTTCCAACTCAACAAAAAAGAATGACAAATTCAAAGACATTGCAATATTGCATCTCTCTCTCTCTCTCTCTCTCTCTGGCATTTTAATTGAAATGGATCTGGAAACAACTAAAGTTTATTTCATCCAACAATGAGGACTTCTATTCTACTTGGTGTTTAAACTGATGCTCATTTCATGCCAGAATATTATTCAGACACCTTCCGATTCAACTAATGTCTCTGCCTTACAAGCCTTTGTCACCTCTCTTCCTTATTCTTACATCAAAGGTTCGAGATCCAATTCATCTTCTGGGAAAAACATGGCATGTTGTAATTGGACCGGCATCTCGTGTGACAATTCTACCGGTCGGGCAATAGGTGTGAATCTTCATTTCATGAACCTCCACAGAACCATTTCTCTGTCTAATAGGGTATGTTCGATTCAGTTCGATTTGTTCACAGCCCTACTCACATCTAACCGCCATTAATTAAGAGCAATACAATCTTAATTAAGATACCGCATATATTAGCTGTCACTTCCCTTATCAACGTATAATGGAGATGAACATCTTGTATTCAAATAACTGTATTGACCCAAATTGATTTTCAAGCCCATTAGGCCTATGTTTTGTTAATTGTTGCTTATAATAAGACTATTGTAAGAGACAGAAATTAGAACAAGAAAATTATGTTTACGTTCTCCCTGCCTATTCGTCTCAACCCTTAAAACCCTAACAGTAGGTGTATATTCAAACCTGGCGTATTTTTTGAAAATTAATTGTTCAACATGGTGTAGTAGATTTGTAACTATCTTTTCTCAATATACTACAAAGTATTCTACAAGTTTGAGCCATTTTTGTTTGAAGTATGGAATCGGGCGTTGTATTTGCCATATAAACTAAACTAATAATTTACAAACAAAAATCATAAGAAAAATATTCTTTTCACACACCCATCCGTCTCCCAGTATTTTATCAAATAAGTCATTGATTTTACTATGTGATGCTACATAAATGGACGAAAGCATAATTAAAGATAAGATAAAAAATAAAAGGAATATTTAATGCAAAGTCATTAATATATGATTTTTTTTTGTGTCACATGAAACGGCCATTAATGAAGATACCACATTAATTAGCTGCATATGCTGTATTGCCATAACGCATTGTTGTATGAATCTTGGCTCCCTACTTACTTCAAAGTCCTAAATAGATTCTTAACTAAGATACCACATTAGCTGTCACTTCCATAATTAGTGCGTTATAGAGATAAAGATATTGTAGTCAAATTTTCATAATACAATAAATGCAAACGAGTTTGATAGTACAAGTCATCGCTAACACACATGCTTCTATATCTATATATTCTAAGGATTTTATAATTTTAATTTCTTTTGTGATATTTACTGCACGGCATTGGTGTTGTATATCAAATAAACGGTAAGTTATTTCTTCAGGGCATTCAAATTTTCAGATACATCCGACTTTCTATAAAACCTATATCAAATATAGAATGATAAGAAAGAGATTTAGCAATTTTAATTTATCAATCCATGGCGTAAATCATGCAGTTGCTTTTGCTAGAGAAGATTTTCTCAAATTTTTCCTTCTGTTTTTGTATTTTTTTTTTTTCAATGCAAAAATATAGAATCTCGTGCACTGCACGAGATTAGTTCATAGACTCATAGTCCATTTTTCTTGGCCATAACATGGTGTCATTTTTGCATGACCTGGACGTACGTGTATATCTAAAGAGAGAGAATCTCAGTGCAGTTAGTTCTATAGCTCTCAAATTCTTTCAATCAGATAGTATCCATTATTGCATTGCATTGTATTTATATTTGACCTGCTCCATCCAATTAACTAAGAAGCTTTCGAAATCAGAAAAATTTCTGTGATGTGTGGAGTTGTGAATTTTAAGAACTGCGTGTCAATCTACGTTCCAAGTGATACACCGTAGATCGACTTGTAACTATCCTTTCCAGACACAATACAATCTATATATTATCAAAACTCTACAACACTGTGTAACCAATTGGGGTTACTATAAATAGGAACATCACTCCCATTCTTACTCAAAAATAATACTCGTTGTTTCAGGCATTCTGTTCTTCCTTATTTGCAGTAATAGCTAAAAGAATACCTTACAAATATAATATCAGAAAAATTATCTTATTGTGTAATGGTTACTTATACCCACTTTTTTTATTAATGCCCCAAAAAAAATATTAAATATATCCCCGCTGGTAAAATAATTTTAAAAATGCCTGAACCGCCAAGTTGGGGGCGGTCCATTATTCCCACCAAACCTCTTCATAACTGGGCGGCCCAATACCAGTACCAAACTGCCTCCCAATGGTCTCTAAAAACCATATAAAAGTGAGAGAGGAAGCTCTCAAGCACCCTAGAGTTGATTCTTGGATGATTTTAGTTAATTTTTTTTTTTTTTACTTATTAGTTATTCTTCTTATTTTATAAATTATTATAAATTGTTATAAATTGTTATAAATAATTGTTATAAATTGTTGGGATTAGTATAAATTGTTTCATCCATTGTTATATTTCTAAACCCTAGCTCTTAACATGGCACTAAAACCTGAACTTTGGAATGAAAGAAATCAGTTCAGATGCAATGCTCGCAAACCTGTAGCTTCCAAATTTTTGACGAGCAATGCCTGTATGGAGAGACATTTAGCTCGTTTAGGGCTTACACTCAAAGATGTTGAAGATATCATTAACACTGATGATCCAAATCCTAGAAGAATTTTTTAGGATCTAAAACCAGATATTTACCCTCTACCTGAATGGGAAATATGCGCCACATGTCAAGGATGCATATCTAGCAAATGACTTTCATTGTGAAGAGTGGGAGTGTGTTTTGTGTATATCATTTGTGTGATTTTTTATTTGTTATGTATATCATTTAATTAAATAATCAAATTTTCTCTATGCACAGTGGCTTAGCTATTTTGTCATTATCTTAAATGGATTAATTTTTCTTAAGCAATATAGTTGGTCCGCCAGTAGAAAAGAACCTAAAGTACATTATTCAACGATGGAAACAATATTTATTACATCTCTCATTACCTGATAAGCAAAATGTATAACATAATGCTAAAATCATCAAACACAAAAAAATCGATACAATATAGAGGGAATAAAAATAAAAACGAATCCAAGTCAGATGACCCAGATTTATCATGTGGTTACGGGTGATTATTATGGAAACACGAGGAATGGAATGCAAACAGCAGAAAACATGACAGGAAGCAAAGCAGACTTTGTTGTCCATGGAGAAACAGCTCAGTAAGCACAATCATCTCTAAAAACAGAACAAACCATATTAAAGTACCATGGAAGAAGATGCACATGATTATTGGAGAAAATTATGATTAGGAAGCAAGTACACATACCTGATTGTAAGGAATTTACTTGCACATAATGTATTTGGTCCATTGTTTCTCGCTGGAACCATAGAAAATTGACAACACAATATGAGCTCATTGTACCTGTTATATTGGATATTTAAAGAGAAGGACAGGAAAGTAATCAATTAAGAAATGTAAATGCTCACATGGAGGAGTGGTAAATCATGAGACCGAGCTTTATATCAGCAGGAAAACGGCCGAACTTCCTAAGAAATATAGTATCGCTTATCTGAGAAGTGTTGTCCACCTTCCCGCGTATGTCCCATGTGAGAAGAGTATTCTTGGAGAAAACTACCTTCGTGAGCTGTGGCAACTTATAGAGTTTAAGAGTAGCTATTTTCCCAATTACATCACAACCAATTTCAACCGTTGTTACCTGTTTCATATCACCTATCACCAACTTCATCAGCTTAGGAAACCCTCATATTTCAATTTTGCAAACTGCATCCTGACAGACTCCGTAAAGCCGAAGGCAGAGCACGTTTGGTAAGCCTGGATTTTTAAAAGGTTTGTTGGTTGAGTTTGAGGTCAGACTTAGGTCAGTGAGACTCTCAAATACACCAAGATTGCCAAGCCCTGATGGTGGCTGATTTGAAGTCGAACCAATGGAAAATTGATGAGCTTCCATCCGGAGCATTTTTAGGTTTTTCTTCAGTTTACATGCGTAGTCCTGCAGTGTAATGGAAGACTCTTTCATCATGGCCACACCCAAGTTGGCCTGGTTCACCAATCTCTCGAGAGTGTCCCAGAAAGTCTTCAGATCATCCTTTTTTAATCCCGTCCCAGAAAGTTCTTTCTTAGCGAATAGTTTTTTTATGATCCCTTCAACACTTTTTGCCAGTACATTAACAATTTCAGGATTTGTTGCCATATCTGAGCTACGCAATCCTTCGTAATTGTTTCCTGTATTTCAATGAAGGAAGTCATCACTAAATCCAGTACAGCTGAAGTATATAGTCTGTGAGCCAAAAAAGTTTTAGCTACCACCTCAAACTTACAAATTTGCATCTTGCTACCGTTTCCCCCAAAATTCAAAACTTAGCATGTGTAGATACTGGGTTTGCGCACCATTTTTTTTATATATATAACAGAACAGAAAAGAAAAGGAATAAAAAAAAAAATTGGTGCACAAACCCGGTCTTTGCACGTGGCAAGTTGTTAATATTTTAGGAAACAATAGTAAAGTACGAATTATGAAAGTTTGAGGTGGTAACTAAAACAATTTCAGGTCTATGAGGCAGTAATTGACATCATAAATTTTTAATGTACATGACATATGTGACATCCTGTATTTTTTTAAACCTATTATTTATAATAATAAAACTAAATTAAGCGATTATCATAATACGTTAACAAAAAAAATGCGTGGGAAGCATGCCCTTTTTACATGGCATGTATGATATAAGCCTTACTCCCGACAATACGGGCATGAAAACATTCAACTACGTACTAACATGCATGTAATGAAAAAGTACGTTCAGCAAAAAAGATAAAAGATAAATGCATGGTAGAAGAATGAAATACGATGAGGGTTCCTTACTATCTAATATATTGAAGTATACAGAACTTGAATTGCAATGGAAGCCCAAGAAAGTAATTGGACATCATTTCACCTCTGCAAAATTCTTGTGGCTGAACCTTAAATTAAAGAGAAGTTAAGCAACAGAAACAAATGTGTACCTGATGCCTTCCCGAGATTGCTTCCAAATTACAGACCTTTGTCTATTTGTTACACAGAACAGTGGTTTATTTTTTGTTCCTTTTTTTCAGGTATCTTGTTTTTTGAAAATTGAAGTACATAGATGAATGGACTGCTTAGAAATTAATTGTAAATACTAGAGAGATGAGCGTTCACTCCCTTTGGACTCCAGCAAATACAAAGGGGCTTTATTTATAGCATCGCTCTGGGTGTAAATAAATCCAAAGAGAGAGAATCTCAGTAGGAAGAGCCGTCCCCAGTTTATTTTTCCCCTTTCCAGTCTGTTTAAGCAAATGATATCCATTGCATGTATTTCTTTTTCTATTTCTTTTTTTATCTAATGTGCTGCATCCAAATTACTAAGAAGCTACGAAATCTCAAACAGTGCTATGATCGATGTATATGTTCTCAATTGTTGGTATATATGGAAATTTGAAGGACTGCATCAACCATAGAAATATGCTATGTTTCGACCCGAATTGATTTTCGAGCCCATTAGGTTAAGTTTTGTTAATTGTTGCATATATTAAGACTATTGTAAGAGAGAAATTAGCACAAGAAAATTATATATGTTTACTTTCCACTTGTCCCTTCTTCTAATCCTTTCGTTCAACCCTTAAAACCCCAACAGTAGGTGTATATTCAAACCTGGTGTCATTTTTAAAAAATATTTGTTCACCATGGTGTAGTAGATTTGTAACTATATTTTCTCAATATACTACAATGTATTCTACATGTTTGTTCCATACTTGTTTGCAGAGTGGACTCGGGAGTTGTATTTGCATTATTAACTAAACTTATAATTTACAAACATAATCATTAGAAAAATATTCTTTTGTATTTTACAAACATCCATCTCCCAGTATTTTATCAAATAATTCATTGATTGCACTATGTGATGCTACATAAATGGACGAAAGCATAATTAATGATAAGATCAAAGATAAAGGAAATATTTAATGCAAAGTCCTTAATATATGATTTTTTGTGTGTGTCACATTAAACTGCCATTATTGAAGATACCATATTAATTGGCTACACATGCTGTATTGCCATAACGCATTGTTGTATGAATCTTGGTTCTCTACTTAATTTTAAGTCCTAAATGTAATCTTATCTAGGATACCCCATCAGCTGTCACTTCCGTGATCAGAGCGTAATTGAGATAAAGATATTGTAGTCAAATTTTTGTAATGCAATAAAGGCAATTTTATAATAGAAGTCAGCGCTAACACACATGCTTCCATATATATTCTAAGGATTTTATAATATTAATTTATTTTGTGATATTTACTGCATGGCATTGTTGTTGTATATGAAATAAACGGTAAGCTATTTCTAAAGCGCTTTCAAAATTTCAGATGCATCCGACTTTCTGTATATCCAATATCAAATATATAATGATAAGAAAGAGATTTAACAATTTGAATAGATCGATCCGTGGAGTAAATAGTGCACTTGCTTTGCTAGAGAAGTTATCGCTACTTTATCCTTCTATTTTTGTGTTCTTTCTTTTTCAATGCAAAATTATAGAATCATCAGTCCACTTTTCTTTGCCATAACCTGGTGTCATTTTTGTATGACCATGGAATTGAATAAATCTAAAGAGAGAGAATCTCAGTGTAATTAGTTCCACTGGTCTCAAATCCTTTCAAAGAGATGATATCCATTATTGCATTGCATGTATTTATGTTTGACCTGCTGCATCCAATTAACTAACAAGCTTTGGAAATCGCAAAATTTCTGTGATGTATGGAGATGTGAATTTTAAGAACTGCGTTCGTATGTATATATTCCAAGATATAATACAATCTATATATTCTAAAAACTCTACAACACAATGTAACCGATTGTGACTGATTGTGGTTAATATTAATAGGAACATGACTCCTATTCTTACTCAAAAAGAATACTCGTTGTTTGAGGCAATTGTGAATATTTTAGGAAACAATAGTTAAGTTTGAGGTGCTAACTAAAAAAATTTCAGGTCTATGAGGCAGTTATTGACATAATAAATTTTGAGAAATTTGTATATATCCCCATCAAAACTTCTCTTTTTAGATATATCCCCATCACAACTCTAAATTTAGTTATATCCCCATCAAAACTCAATTGTTTTGTTTATATCCCCATTTCTTCATTTGACCTCATAAAATTTAAGATAAATATTAATAAATTATTTAAAAGACTGTTTTGCCCTTCATCAAAATTACAGTACTAATTCCCTTCTCTTTTGACTATCGTTCTTTCCCTTTCCCGCTAACTTTTTTTCTCTTTTCCCGCTTCTCTACGCTTTGGGGGCGACGCTCCTCCTTCTCTCAGTTCTTCTCTCAGCACCCTCCAACTATTCAAATCTACGGTATGGAATTTTTCTTTGTTCTATTCCGATGCTAGAAGTGAATTATTTTCTCTCTTTTTTGAAATACTTTGTTTCTTTCTTGTCACAGCTCTGAGCTG
Organism: Carex arenaria; assembly: GCA_964058825.1. Taxonomy (NCBI): domain Eukaryota; kingdom Viridiplantae; phylum Streptophyta; class Magnoliopsida; order Poales; family Cyperaceae; genus Carex; species Carex arenaria. The sequence goes on from CAXKVW010000198.1 coordinate 728,694, forward strand.
AATTGCTGGCCATTGTGCATCTGATCGTCGGTTCTCATCTGTCCTTTCCTTTTTTCTCTCCCTCTCACAAAAATTGGATATCATGGACGAAGATTCAAACAATATTGATCCATTTTCTTTGTTGATTATCAATTCTAACCATAATCAGGATGACAATTTCTTGCACAATAAAGACAAAATAACCCATAAGAAGTTAAATTCAGTGAGAAAGAAAAAGGATGCAACAGTCAATGGTTCAAGGTAATTTTTTGTCAGCAATTCAAAATTCTGATATTTTCTCCTTAGCTAATGTACTCTTATTTTTCTAAGAAAGGCATGATTCCAATTTCACTACTGAAACTAGTTCATCTAATATAACTCAACTCGGCAGTGACAGATAAAACTGAAATTGGCAGTTTCAATTAAAACACCAACCCTAGTATAATGTAAAATTGAAACTGGTAGTTTATCTTTCTGTGTATCGACAACAATTCATCAAAACACCAACTCTAGTCAAAATTTAAAATGGTACCCAACTTGAACCATATTGTATTATCTATTGTAATCTTATTAATCTTCTATAATTTTCAGCATAAAAAACTCATTGTGCTACAAGTTGAAGGTTAAATATGGTGGGCAATTTAGACCAATCAAAAATGGAAAAAATGAGAAGTATTGTTATGGCAAACAAAGGACCTTGTATTTTGAGGAGGTAACTTCTAGTTTTGTAGAGTTACTAGAGGATGTGAGTAGGCTATATCGTGAGGATGAGAGTCCAAAACTATGTTTTTTAGATAACCGTATTGCCACACAATCCTTTATTCAACTTGAGGATGAAGAAAGCTACCGGCTGATGCTTGAAATGTATGGGGAGAAGAAGGAAGTGGTGATCTATGTGACATTAGATAAGATGATCCAGGGGGATAAAGTTGGAGAAGATGGAGATTTTGACACAGTTATGTGTATTGGAGAACAAGAAAATTATGAAGAATGGTCAGATTATTGTCCTAGTGAAGAGAGTTATCATAGTCTTTGCAGTGAATCTGAAGATGAGATTGATGAAGCAAATGAGGCTGCTTATGAGGGAGAATTCTACTTATACAATAAGGATAACCCTAAGATGGAGGTAGGTGCAAAGTACCCGCATGTGGTAGCATTTAGAAGAGCATTGAATCACTATGCAGTTATGAATGATTTTGAGTACGAATTAAGCAAGACTGAACCAGCACGAGTGACAGCAATTTGTGCAAATCCTCATTGTAGTTGGAGGATTCATGCAACCGTGGCAGAAGATGGGGTAACTTTCGTAGTTAGAACATTGCAACAAAAACATACATGCTATGGGATTAATAAGAGTGGAAACAAACATGCAACTCAAGGATGGGTGGCAGAGAGAGTTATTGATGATCTCAGAAAGGAAGGAGATGTAGCTGTGAAGGTATTAAAACAAAGGTTAGAATTAAAATTTGGTGTATTGGTACCATACCATAGGGTTTGGCAAGGAAAAGAATTAGCAATCGGGGAAATATATGGAAATTGGAAGGATTCATTTGTCCAAACGGGAGCACTAAGAGAGGAGTTAAGAGAAAGAAATCCTGGAAGTGTTGTGGAATTAAAAGTTGAACCTCTCGACGGGGATAGTCGTCATTTTCAACGATTCTTCGTTGCTCTAGAAGCTTGTACAACTGGAATTTTCAAGCTTCTTGAAGAAGAAAATATATAGGAATTTTATCTAATTTCTTGCAAAATTATAGCAACCATTTTGTATATTTTATAGTCCTTTTGAATTACAGACAATATTCTAGATTTGAATCACTAGAAGATATATGAAGAAGGTTACAGGGGTAAAGCTGGAACAAGAATTTTTTTGTTTTATTTGAATTTCACAGCTAGGTGAATTTCAAAGGGTCAAGTTATTATCACTTGACTATACTTTTGTTTTAATTTAATGAAAAAACAATGTTTCTAGATGTGAGATATAGTTATATAGTGCTGATACAAACAAAGACTCCTCTTCTGCTTGAATTTGATGACAAACAAGGTTCTAGATGTGAGATGATGGTGCTGATATAGATGAAATTTGTTTTTTTGTCTGTTTCATGCAACATGTAAATTTCTGTTTTTTAAGGTGTTAAACTAGAAGATAGGCAATGCCTTGTCAGAATTGAGAATTTATGTTTTTTAGCACTTTATATATCTTTCTCATATGAAGTTGTCAAAATTAGCAATACTTCTCTGGCAAAAAAAGGCACATAGCTTTCTTTTAGCATCTTTATGTTTTACTTGAATTTCATAGCTTGATTGTAATCTACTTGAATTTCATAGCTTTCTTTTAGCATCAATTTGGTTTTGAGACCTTACAGCGGCTAGATGATAAAATTTGCCGAGAGAAGCCTATCAAAGAATGAAACATGAATTACAATTTCAAATATTTTTCCTTTAGGTAAATTTCCATGTAAGTCAGAATTTGACAGACATGGCTTACACTGGGCTATGTAAGTCGAATTTTTTTGGTTTCATTAAATTGTGCTTATAAGTTGCTATAGGTAGATCAAACAAACAAAATGGATAGAGCCTGTGAATAAGTGAAGAGTTCAAATTTGTCCAAATATAGCTAAGTGAGAAGTGAACCATGATTCTTAATCTTCAATCACACATTTATGTATTGTGTAAATTCTCACAAGTGATGAAGTTCTTAAATCACCATATTTATTTCCTTTATTTCATATAAGTAGTATTTCCAATCAGCTTCGAAATGACAAGGTTTTTTTTTTTTTTTCAATCTAGCATACAATACCATTGGCAACCGTCAATGCAACACTCATGATTGCAATTGATCAAATAATGCAAGAATTGAACAAATAACAAACGAAATCAATTTGATTAAATCTCAGAAAACTTATACAAATGGCGCAAATGCCAAGTCTAGGTGGAAATCATAAAATCCTTTCATAATTCATTAAATTGAGTCCACAATTACATTCCTTATCTATACACGATCCTAACGCAACAAGAATCACTAAATTTGGTTTGCTATATCTCTCCGACCACCAGCTTCGCGTCTTCACCTCCTTCAACGCGATCTCGGACTTGGTCTTTTTTTTAGCGAGCTTAGTAGTTGCTATGATCTGACTGAGTTGAAATTGTAGCACTAGAGATATACCAGTGCTATATCTCCAGTAGCACATGGAATTTAAGCATATCATGAAGGAAAGCTTTAGCGTGGAGAGGACGACAGATAAAACAAAGAGGAGTTAGTACTGTAATTTTGATGAAGGGCAAAACAGTCTTTTAAATAATTTATTAATATTTATCTTAAATTTTATGAGGTCAAATGAAGAAATGGGGATATAAACAAAACAATTGAGTTTTGATGGGGATATAACTAAATTTAGAGTTGTGATGGGGATATATCTAAAAAGAGAAGTTTTGATGGGGATATATACAAATTTCTCATAAATTTTTAATGTGCATGACATATGTGACATCCCGTATTTTGTTAAACCTATTATTTATAATAATAAAAATCATTTAAGCAATTATCATAATACTTTAACAAAAAAAATGCGTGGGAAGCATGCCTTAACCCTCCTTTTTGCATGGCATGTAGGCTACAAGCCTTACTCCTGACAACTGGGGCATGAAAACATACATACAACTACGTACTAAAATGCATGTAATAAAAAGTACGTTCAGAAAAAAAGATAAAAGATAACATGCATGGTAGAAGAATGAAATACGACGAGGGTTCCTTACTATCAGATATATTCAAGTATACAGTACTTGAATTGCAATGGAAGACCAAATAAGTAATTGGACATGATTTTATCTCTCCAATTGAATTAAAGATAAGTTAAGCAACAGAAACCAAATGAATGTGTACCTTATGTCTTCCCCGATATTGCTTTGAAATTACAGACCTTCGTCTATTTCTTACACAGTAGAGTGGTTTCTTTTTTGTTCCTTTTTTCCAGGTATTTTGTTTTTTGAAAATTGAAGTACATAGATGAATGGACTGCTTAGAAATTAATTGTGTATACTAGAGAGATGAGCGTTCACTCCCTTTGCACTCCAGCAAATACAAAGGGCTTTATTTATAGCATGAGTCTGGATGTAAATAATTCCAAAGAGAGAGAATCTCAGTAGGAAGAGTCGTCCCCATTTCATTTCTCCCCTCTCCAGTCTGTTTCATCAAATGATATCCATTGCATGTATTTATTTTTCTATTTTTTTTTTATCTAATGTGCTGCATCCAACTAACTAAGAAGCTACAAAATCTCAAACAGTAGTATGATCGATGTATGGATTTCTCAATTGTTGGTATAAATGGAAATTTGAAGGACTGCATCAACCGTAGAAATGCGCTATGTTTCGACCCAAATTGATTGTCGACCCCATTAGGTTAAGTTTTGTTAATTGTTGCTTATATTAAGACCATTGTAAGAGAGAGAAATTAGAACAATAAAATTATGTTTACTTTCTACTTGCCTCTTCCTCTCTTCCTTCCTCTCAACCCTTAAAACCCTAACGGTAGGTGTATATTCAATCCTGGAGTCATTTTTGAAAAGTATTTGTTCAACATGGTGTAGGAGAATTTTAACAATCTTTTCTCAATATACAACAATGTATTCTACTTGTTTGCTCCATATTTGTTTGAAGAACGGAATGGGGAGTTGTCTTTGCAATATTAACTAAATTTATAACTTACAAACATAATCATTAGAAAAAAAAAATATTCTTTTGTATTTTACAAACATCCATCTCCCAGTATTTTGTCAAATAATTTATTGATTGCACTATGTGATGCTACATAAATAGACGAAAGCATAATTAAAGATTAGATCAAAGATAAAGGAAATAGTCAATGCAAAGTCCTTAATATATGATTTTTTAATTTTTTTTGTGTCACATGAAACGGCCATTAATGAAGATACCACATTAATTGGCTGCACATGCTGTATTGCCATAACGTATTGTTGGATGAATCTTGGCTCTCTACTTAATTCATTGTCCTAAATATAATCTTAACTAAGATACCACATTAGCTGTCACTTTCATAATTAATAGAAGTCAGCGCTAATACACATGCTTCCATATATATATATATATTCTAAGGATTATAAAATATTAATTTCTTTTGTGATATTTACTGCATGGCATTGGTGTTGTTTATAAAATAAACGGTAAGTTATTTATAGGGCGCATTCAAAATTTCAGATACATCCCACTTTCTATACATCCTTTATATAATGTATAATGATAATAAATTGATTTAACAATTTGAATTTATCGATCCGATGAGCAAATAGTGCACTTAGCTTTGCTAGAGAATATTATCTCAAAATCTCCTTCTGTTTTTGTAGGGTTTTTTTTTTCCAATGCAAAAACATAAAATCTCATGCGCTGCCTGAGATTAGCTTTGCCATAACCTGGTATCATTTTTGCATGACCCTGGAAGTGAGTAAATCTAAAGAGAGAGAGAATCTCAGTGCAATTAGTTCCACTGGTCTCAAATCCGTTCAAATAGATGATATCCATTATTACATTGCATGTATTTATGTTCAACCTGCTGCACCCAATTAACTAAGAAGCTTTGGAAATCTCAACAAGCTCTGTGATGCATGGAGTTGAAAACTGTGCCTGGAGCCATAGATCAAATTTGAAGAACTGCGTCAGTTGTATGCATATGTTCCATGTGATACACAGTAGATCGACTTGTAACTATCCTTTCCAGATACAATACAATCTATATATTCTCAAAACCATATATCACTATGTAACCAATTGTGGTTAATATAAATAGGAACATGACTCCTATTCTTACTCAAAAAATTATAATCGTTGTTTGAGGCATTCCGTTCTTCCTTTATTTGCAGTAATAGCTAAAAAACAATACAAGTATAATCATCAAAAAAATTATTTTATTGTATAATAGTGAGTAATAACGCATCCATCTCCTATTATTGTATCCAATTCATCTATAAGTCTATTACATGCTACAGTAAATGGGAAAATATAATTAATGCTAAGTCAGCCAATGATAAATTAATACGTATTATTTTGCTGTGTCACATGTAACTGCCATTAATTAAGAGTAATATGATCTTAATTAAGATACCGCATATAGTAGCTGTCACTTCCATTATCAACTCATAATGGAGATCAACATCTTGTATTCAAATAACTGTATTGAATTAAAAACAAACGAGTTTGATTATAGAAGTCAGCGCTCACGCACATGCTTGGTTCAATAAATCTATCCTAAGGATATATATTACAGTTACATGATTTTATTAATAATATTTCCTCTATACCAGACAATGGATAATTTTGCCAATCTATTCCTTAGAAAATTGATTGATGTTATATATATGCATTAAATATGCACATATTAATCCATAAAAGATATATAATCGAAGGGGATTTTTTGAAGCGAGGCAATAACTGCACTCCGACTTTATCCCCAGTCAAATCTCCCAACTAGCAACTTTTGACCGGATCACCTTCTAGAAGGTTGTTAGTGAATTTAAAGTTGGCTCGTACAAATCTTTATATCTATGCGTGCTAGTTTTTATACATAACATATCAGAACTTTATACGTAACGTACAAAGTATTTATAAATACTATACATCTCACCTTTTTTGTATTATGCCACTACACTATTTTCTCTTTTATCTCCTCTTCATTTCTCACTGTGTGGTAGGGAAATTTTGATGTGGTTAGTGTCCCAGAGCAAACATTTGTTTGTAAATTTGTTCATACGATTGACTTTTGTCAATTGTTCCTTAAGTTCCATTTACTTGTTGGTTCATCTAAGGTGATCAGGACTTTAGATTGTGAAGTACTACATAAATAAAAGTAATGAATTTTAAGTATCCCTAATCGAGATAACTAGCAAGGAATACTAATTACATCCCATATATTTTTTTTAAGTTAGTGACAAAATGTCTTCAACAATATAATTACACCCGATATTAGTGTGAGGATTAAATATTTGATCTCGTTTTACAGATGAAGGCGGTCTGGTGTCGATTTAATCTCGCGGATGCATGTATATGTGTTATATGATATTGGATTGACGACACATGCACATTAACTGGATTATGTGTTATGTCATATATGTTTTATGTGCTGTTATCTCATGTCTGACAGGTTCAGTTTTCTTGCTTAAGTAATGTGTATCAATGGTTCATGTTTAATGCTTGCTGCAGTATAGAGTTATAAGGACCTCTTCTCTATATATGTATGACTAATGTTGAGAAGTTTGGTGAACAAAACAGATCTCTATTAGATGTGTTGGAACACAATTGTAAAGGCTGTGCACCTTTGTTGATACCAACCTGATTTATTGTGTACATATGATTTATATATTTGTTTCCTTATTTGTGTAGATTGATGTTGCTTGTATACACGATGTATGTTGAATTTATATATATGGCTAGAAAAAAGTAGGGAGCCAAATATATAAATGAAATTGTGTTCACAATATATACTTTTTCTATCAGTACTAAATACAAAACCAAAGAAGAATATTCATTTAAGGTTACTAGAAACAACCTTGTTCTATTGGTAGTGTTTAACCGACCGATAGAAGGAGGGTAGTTCTTCATTCAGTAGGATATAAGCACGCAACCGAAAGCATATGTGTAATTCCTCTATGGTAGCTAGATCAATACTGATAGAAGAAGGTAAATCTTCTATCGGCACAACGTCTATAGAAAACATATAAGTTGTTTTATCGTGTTGATCTCTAGCAGTAGGGAATTTCATAGTCGAGCAAGTTTTTACCCGATAGAAAACTGCATATATTAGTAGAGCTCATCTGTATGTTTGCATCACAAAAATACTGTCTCACTTGCCGTAGACATTCATGCGATGAGTCAGGTTTAAATTATTTGTCATCTTATCATGATATAATATTAGTTTCACATGTAAACTACATTTTTGACTGTTTTAAGAAACAGTTGTGTGAAGATTAAATCATAAACACTTGTTTTAATGAAAGTCAATGTATATCGCTCCTACCAAGATTATTTTCAGAATAAAACTATGATTGCTTATGCAACATTGATCTAAATAATCTTAATTGTGTACAACCATTTGAACTTTTGCTCCACATATTTTGCATGTTTAAAATCAAGAAGGATTTTCTCTTCGTCTAAATATTCAAATTTTGGAAGTTGTATCATAAAAGTAAAATGATCTTTTCTTTACAAATATAATCATCAGAAAAATTATCTGATTGTAAAATGGTGAGTTATAACGCAACCATCTCCTATTATTGTATAAAATTCATCTATACCTCGATTAGATGCTACAGTAAATGGAAGGATATAATTAATGCCAAGCCAGCCAACGATAAATTAATACATATTAGTTTTGCTGTGTCACATGTAACCAACATATTATTTTTTCTGTGACGTCGCATATTTCATGCATATATTAGCTGTCACATCCATCATCAACATATAACGGGGACCAACATATTTTATTCAAATAACTGTATTAAAATAAATGCAAACGAGTTTGATTATAGAAGTCAGCGCTAACGCACATGCATGGTTCAATATATCTATCTTAAAGATATATATTACATTTACAAGATTTTATAAATAATATTGCCTTTACACCATACAATAGATATTTATGTCAATTTATTCCTTAGAAAATTGATTGATGTTATACATATGCATTAAATATGCACATATGAATCCATAAAAGATGTATAATCGAAGGGGATTTTTTGAAGCGAGGCGATAACTGCACTCCAGATTCTATCTCTAGTCAAATATCCTTACTAGCAGCTTTTGACCAGGATCACTTTCTAGAACGTCGCTAGTGAATATACAGCTGACGTATGCAAATCTGTAAATCTATGGGTGCCAGTCTTTGTACATAACATATCAAAACTTTGTACCAAACATACAAAGTATTTATAAATACTAGACATCTCACCTCATGCTACTGCACCTTCATTTTATCTCTTATCTCGGATTAGCTGCATCAGTAGCATCTTTGATCCTGGTGGGAGGAACAATTACTAAACGGGTAGCATACCCAAATGCTAAGGTGATGATTCCCCAACCTAGCAATGCATGTGTTAAGAGAAATGTACATTACTTAAAAAATAGAGGCAGAAGATATGCTTAAACACCATAACACAATTGCGGATATTTATGCAGAAAACACAGGTAAACCTATACATTATATACAAAAGGATCTGGAAAGAGACTATTTTATGTCAGCAACAAAGTTCTCACTGTGTGGTAGGGAAATTTTGATGGAGTTAGTGTCCTAGAGCAAACATTTGCTTCTAATTTTGTTCATACGATTGACTTTTTCAATTGTTCCATAAGTTGCATTTACTTGTTGGTTCATCTAAGGTGAGGACTTTAGATGGGGAAGCACTAATGAATTTTAAATATGCATAATCGAGACAATTAGTAAGGAACACTAATTACGTGGATAAAGGTTGGTCCCGATTGTGCATTTTCTGTCCTAAACCCTAAACCCTAGATCCTAAACTCTAATCCCTAAATCCTAAACCATAAACCGTGAACCAAGTTGGTCCCGATTGTGCATTTTCTGTGGATAAGGGTTGAAATGTGCCCACAAACTCTAAGAAACTGAACTAATAATTTAGTTCCTTAAAGAATCAACGAATGTTAGTACCAATGTTATCAAAAACGATCGTTTGTCCCAGTAATTGGTTCAATAATAGCCAGTGTTGGGGACTTTCACCGACTGTTTTCGAAGAAAAACAGCCAGTGTTGAGGATTTTCACTGACTGTTCTTGGGCCGTCAGTGTAGGGTATTTTCACTGACTGTTCTTGAACCGTCGATATAGGTTACCTTCACTGACTGTTTGAATAAACCGTCAGTGTTGAGTATCTACACTGATTGTTTTGGAATAATGTCTGTGTTGATCAAAAATATTAATTTGTGCATGCAATGTGCTGTAGATGTATTTATTTCAGCTGCATACAATTATTTAAAAGTTGATGTGTTATTAACTAGTTAATTTATGTTTAAATAATTATTAATTTTGATGATTTTTGTTAGTAAAATTAATTTTAGTTATTTATGGCATGCAATGAATATTGAATTGATTTTACAGGCTATATAGTATATTTATAGCCTACAACAATGAAAACAATTATTTAATATTTATCTCTAATTTTACAGAATATCCCAATTGAGTTTCAACTTTCAAGACTCAACGGATATTTTTATATCCTGCTTATGCTTTTCTTACTACCACTTCTCCATTTCTTCGGTATCCAGTTCCTCCAGTGCACTCTACTCCTTACTGGAAATCTCGTTCGAAGGACAATTAATTAATTTGTTGGTGACCTTACCTCACTAGTTCTGATAACCAGACCCCACTCACCAGTGTCTCGCATTAACTTTCTTCACAATCTCGTTCCCTCTTGTTTAGCTCGGCCCAGATCCAGCCCAAATATTAGGTAGGGCTCCTTTATAGTGACCCCAAGTTTGTGATTTGATCTGCGCCGTCTGATCAGAATCCGGATCAATTTAAAAACCACTGGTCCCTTAATTTCGTGCTAACAGAGATTGGACGGTCAGTATCCAAACCAAAACTTGATTTACCATGGGGATCATAATTGCTCCTGTTTTGCTCGGCCAGATCCCGCCCATTATGTGATTTGGAAAACGGTTATCTTGTTCCTTAGATTGCTTTGATGCAATTAATTTAGTATTTTTCATTGCTCTAAGTACTCTTTGGAATTTGCAAGTTTGACAAGCTCATAATTTACTTGTATTGTATAGTTTCACACTCTCAATATGTTTGATAAAATGTGCAATTCTTAATCCTGTGATTATGCTTTTGTAACAATCTCAGTATGTCCAGGTCCATGTATTTTATAATTAATAAAAAATCAGTAGTTGAATCAGTCTATCCATTGGTCTAACTAGTGAACCTTTGACCCAAAGGTTGACTGGGTTAATGCCCGGTCCAGTTTTGATAACATTATTTATATGTTTAGTTTAGACAAATTATCACCGAAACTCTTATAATATTTTTAATATAATATTCCTAATATTTTTTTCTTGATAAATTGCAACAGTAGAGTTGAAACAAAAGTAGTTATTGTTAATCGAGACACCCAAAATATATATATCAATGACGTAAAATTATTTATTACATTGTAAATCTTAAATTATCTATCCAATTTATGCACAATCAAAGTATTAATTCTAATTTTTACTGAGTTTGTCTAATATTAGTCAAAAATTGACTAATATATATGTTCGAAATAGAATTAAACAAACTGGAGCATGCCAAAATATTGTAGTAATATTAGCATATTTTTATGAATAATTATATGAATCCCCCCTCCCCACATACACACACTCCAGTTCTTCCTTTGTCCACGCATATTAGAGGAAGGTTGTACTATGGTCCTCACTAATTATGTGGTTTCCCTTTCTCAGTCCCGCACTCGTCCCGAGTCAATTTTCATAAGTATTAATACTATGTTAATACATAATTTGATGCATAACTTGTTATGCTCATCCCTTTTTCCAGTCCCCCAATGGTCCCGTGTCAACGTTCTCTACCAAAAATAGTTATCTTCATAGGAATAAATATTTAAGTGCATAGATATAAATACTTGCAAAATAAGATATTAATACTTGATGTGTAACTTGGTATGATGGAACGCCTGAAGATGAAATTTTGTACAATATATATATATATATATATATATACACACACACTTCAGTGCATGGGTATAATACTTCCGTACATAGATATAAATACTTTCATGAAAAAGTATTAATACTTTTGAAAAAAATTCGGCGTTAGAGTTTCGGCGATCCCCCCAGGTAGTTATGGTGCAGGAATAGTGAGGGGACGCTTGTGGGATTATGATGGGATGGCCATTTTTTACGTAAAAATTGCTCACCCCATAGGTATAAATATTTGTATGCATTGGTATTAATATTTTAGAAAAACAAATTCAACGTTGAAGTTTTTGTGGTCCCGTAGGCAGTTATGAGAGTTATAGTGTGAGGACAATACAGGAACAGGTGTGCGGGAACTGTTATCAAGATCCTTTTTTTTTTTAGCTCCAAAGGCTTCAACTTAAGGCTATTATACCCCATATCTCTTTACTTGTGCTTCATGGCTAGTTCGTTCATTGAGAATACAAAGTTAAATGTGAAAAATAATTTAGTTGCAAAACAAGAATATCTAGAATAGTCAAATTAAGAATAGTTATTGTTTGTCTTATTAGAATTGTCAAATCTCAAAACTCTTAAGAATAGTCTATTCTAATAAGACAATTAAAAAGTTTGGATTCACTATTCTAGCTATTCTAATACAATCAAACACCGAATAGGCTATTCTAAATAGCCTAACCTCAAGAATAATCTATTCTCAATCTAACCAAACATACCTTGAGTATTTTGTGTATAGAAAAAAAAAAATAAGAGAGTAAAACACAATTCGGAAATATACCAAGAAGAATTTGATACAATCAGTTAAAATAAAAAAAACTGACGGACCAAATAATTTATTCCATCAAACGAGTCTTTGTGCATCGTATAATCAATCATCTGAGTTGTTTAATAGTCCATTTTGATCACTAATAGCGAGAAAATATGCATTATATATTATTTTTTCTTGTCATCAACACTCGAAATTTTTCAATCAAATTTCTAATCTCCTTTTGTTAATTTTATAATTTTTTATCAATATTGCTGTTGAAATATATTTGAAAGGTAAAATTAGTAGAGACCAAATGATTGGAGTGAGTGTGGTGTCTAACACATTTTACATTTATAACCAAAATATCAACCTATTATTCAGATCAAACAAAGTTAAACAATAACAGCAAACTTCTTTATAACAAGTTTTATACAATTAGATACATTTACATAAATCAAATTAAATACCAAAAATATATGTAATTTACTCCCGCATATTTAACGATATTATTGCACATTTTAGTTATAAAAAATATTAATTTTTGGACCTATATAATTAAATTTTTATTCACAAAAACTATTTTCCACATCACATTTTACAAACTGATTCCCATGATTTAAATCATTAATTTCACATATAACAAACAAACGTAATTGAAGTTATAATATTTAAAGAAGTCTGATTATCCTGAAAGAAAAAATTTGCAAACGGTTGTAATGAATTTCAAGATCACAAGCAATGTAGGCTGCAGAAAACTAATTAAATTAACCAATGGAATTGTCGAAAAGAATCAATTAATTAATTATTTCGACGTCCAATCAAAGAGAGATTAAAAGACCACAGATGGCAGCATTTGAGATAGCATACGACTGAATGAGAGAGAGAGATGGAGGTCAATGGGAGACAATAGGAATGGGAAGTCAAGAGAGGCAACTCATAATTAAAAGGAAACAGTTGATTATGGTTATTAAATGTAAATTTACAAACAGACCTAAAGTTTCAAGTAAATGAGCAAAATGTCCAAAATATTTAAATGGCAATATTCATACTACATTTTTTTTAATTAATATTATATCTTTTTATGTTTAGTTGGGATCGATGTAATGACTTTTCCCCAATTAAAAAATTTATCTTTTTTATGATTAACATTTTTATTAGTAGTATAATTTTATACGTACAATATAAGTTTATTATGAAATATAATTCATTTTCCAAACCAGAGTTTCACCTTTATCTAACCTCGATCCGGATCCTTCAGATGCCCTTTCCATACGCAATTGTGGAACAAATTTAATAGCTGTACACTTATATATATATATGCTATCAAAACGAAAGACACGGATAAATGATTGCACAACTAAAAAAATATTGATGATAGTGTTAATATTGATGATAATCTTAACTAAGCAAGCTACCAAATGATATGCCTTAATTATGGGTGCGTCCGCTGACCGAATAGAAAATTAATGTCAACTTAAATAATCAAGGGGAAATTTAACTTATACCCCTCAAAACTATAAAATTACAATTACTCCCTAAAAATTTATATTTACATATTTAAATACCTAAATTATAATAACTTGCATATTTAATCTTCTTTGTTAAAAAAATTAACTCACATATTTACTCTTATTCTGAAAATTTTTGCATAAGCTTGGAAGTCGTCAAAGAGGTTTGAAATCACGAGAAAGATAAAGATACAAGAATATTAACTCACATATTAACTCCCTATCCTACTGTGCTACAGCTCCATTATCTCCAACTCACATATTTATTCAATTAATCAAATAAGCATTACACACTCATGAAAGTCTATAATTTTTAATTTTTATCTATATATTAGATATTTTGTCCGAAAAATAAAGATGAATATTTTTTAAAATTTAATAGAAGAAATCAAATCATTAATTCGGTTTCTTAAATTTTGTATGTAGATTGTGCATTTTCTGTGGATAAGGGTTGAAATGTGCACACAAACTCTAAGAAACTGAACTATCGATTAAGTTCCTTAGAAAATCAACGAATGTTAGTACCAGTGTTGTAAAAAACGATCGTGTGTCCCAGTAATCGGCCAATTAGTCGTTGGTGGTGACCAAATCATTATGAATCGTCTGTTATATGGCAAATTAGTTGATTATTTTTATATATGATATATTCCTTTTTTTTTTAATTTATCTGTTATAGGTATTATACTTTGCTTTGTCTTATTTCAGTTTCGCTAAATGAAAAATTTGTTGAATTTTAATAATTAACAATGAAACTATGTTCAAATAAGTTTACGTGATAAGTTTAATTAGTTAAATTAATCATTTTAATAATTAGAAATATATGCACATAGCTTTAATGAAAACACAAAATTATCTATAAAATTCAAATTAATCGGTCGCATACTAATTAATGAGTCACATATCATTATTTTTAATAATTTGTCTGTCCGATGAGCACGTACTGTTATTTATTTACAACGCTGGTTGCCACAACGTTCCTTTACCAGCGCTTTTTTTTATATTTTGCCCGAAGGTGCTCTTCAAGGCTAGTCTTTCTGGTCAATAAGCTTGAGATGTCTAATCATCTTTCTTATTCTTTAAAAAATGTGTTATACATTTCTTAAAGTAAAAAAAAAACGATTATTTTCAAACTCTATCAAAAAGAGTGAATAAATGAAACACATTTCATCTCTTTTCCTCTATCTTTCTGGCTGTTTAACTGAAATGAATTTGAAAACAACTACACATCACTTCATCCAATTCTACTTGGTGTTCTACTTCCATCCCATGCTCATTGCATGCCAGAATATTAATGAGAATCCTTGCAACTCAACTGATCTGTTTGCCTTACAACCCTTTCTCAGCTCTCTTCATTCTAACAACAAAAGTTGGAGTTCTATTTTATCTTCTCATAAGAACATGGCATGTTGTAATTGGACTGGCATCTCATGCGACAATTCTGCCGGTCGGGTAATAGGAGTGGATCTTCAATTCATGAACCTCCATGGAACCATTTCTCCGTCTATAGTTGAATTGGATCAACTCAGATGGCTTAATCTCAGCTACAATTCTCTTGTAGGCAATATTCCAAACCAACTTTTTTATCTCCCCAACTTAGAGAAGCTTGATGTTTCAAACAATTTTCTGCGCGGAACCATCCCTATCTTTAACAGGTATCCAGTCTTGAAATTTTTTATATTACCCACAATCATTTTTATGGTCCTCTAAATCCAAATATTTGTAATTTTTCATCAAATTTTAAAATTCTTCGGTACTCGAAAAATCTATTCAGAGGTGATTTTCCAATTGGTTTCAGCAATTGCAGATCTATTGAAGAGATCAGGCTGGATTCAAACATGATATCGGGCAGCATACCAGTTGATCTGTTCAAACTATCCAATCTGAAGAAATTGTATTTGCAAAACAACCAACTTTCTGGCAGAATGAGCACAATGTTTAGTAATCTTTCTAATATGATTGAGCTGGACATTTCTGATAATTTTTTTCAAGGAAAAATCCCAGATATCTTTGGTAGCCTTCAAAAGCTGAAAACTTTTTCAGCAAAGAGTAATAATCTTACAGGAGCTTTACCTTCTTCGCTTGCTAACCTGCCATCACTTAGAATTTTGCTTCTTAACAATAATACTCTGAGCGGGCAAATAAATTTAAATTGCTCAGCCAAGGCACAGTTGAGCTCGCTCCATCTTGGTTCAAACCATTTTTCGGGGCCAATTAATGCTCTGAACAACTGTCTTATGTTAAGATCCATTAATTTGGGCAGAAACAATCTCACTGGAAAAATTCCATTGAATTTCAGAAACTTGAAACTATTATCCTACATATCCCTTGCAGGAAATAACTTTTACAATTTAACCTTCGCATTATCCATCCTTGGAGATCTCCCAAGCCTAAGAACACTTGTCCTTACACGAAATTTCTTCAGCGGAGAACATTTTCCTAGTAACATAGTGGGGTTTCAAAATGTTGAGCTTCATGTAATTGCAAACTGTGCTCTTTCTGGTGCGGTCCCACCTTGGATTGCCGACTTGACCAAATTGAAGGTCTTGGATCTGTCATGGAATCATTTGACTGGCTCAATCCCTCCTCAGATTGGAAGCCTTGATAGTCTAGTATATTTGGATTTATCTAACAATTCTCTAAGTGGAGGTCTCCCAAGCAGCTTAACAAAATTGAAAAGCCTGATATCCAAAAATAATATGCAGCAATGGGCAGAGGCCGATTATTTTCCGTTTTTTAAAAAGTCAAATATTACTGGAAATGGTCTGCAGTATAATCAAATCAATCAGTTCCCCCCATCTTTAATTCTTCAAAATAACTTGCTGACAGGTCAAATTCTACCCGGTTTTGGGAACATGAGGAACCTACTTGATCTGAATCTTGGCAACAACCAATTGTCAGGTGCAATACCTTCTGAACTCTCATCTATGTCTAACTTAGAGGTTTTGGACTTGTCACATAATGACCTATCAGGTAGAATTCCTGCTTCAATGGTTAAACTCAATTTTCTTTCTACATTTAGAGTCGAGGACAATAACTTAAACGGTGAAATTCCAACGGGTGGTCAGTTCTTGACTTTCGAATGTTCAAGCTTCGAGGGGAACCCTAATCTCCATGGTTTCCTATGTAATCCTTATAACAGATCTATGCCTTTAGAATTTGTAACTCATCTGCAAGGGAAGAAAGATGGATTGATATCTGATATCACTGCTGGTGCTATCATTGGAACGTCTGTAGGTGTTAGTATTGGTATTGCCATTGGTGTTCTTGTTCCACTAGGTAGCCGTTTCTCCACACGGCTCTCTTTAATTGGTTTCTTATACAATTTTCTTCCTAGGAACTCAGTATCAGATGTTGGATACTTGTAAAACATTATGTATGATTTCATAATGTAATCACATTGTCAAAAAAAAAAGAAAAAAATGTACATGTTTGGCTTTGCTGGATACTTGTAAGAATGTACTTTGTTATTGTTCTCCTCCTTTCGAATTTTATTCAAACATTTATATCACGTTCTGTTACAGTTTTAAGGATATTCTGTTAATTAAAAACATTCTTTAGTTATAACAAAAATATCACGTATCACCATCACAAAACTATCAGATATAGCCATATAGGTCACTACTTGCAGTATATTAATCAAAATTAAATAGCACCACTTGCATTCTTTCAACTTAATTATTAAATTTCATATTATTTCATCTCCATAAAATCAATTATTTCTACGCCTTTCAGACTGATTCTGGTATTTTCAGACGTTATTGCAATCAAAATATTTATTTGAGCATGTTTCATAATGATCAATATGTTTGCTAATTTTAATTAATATAAAATGATATTGCTCAAATTAAACATTATTTCAAGAGAAAAAATATATTCCTAATATTTTTTTTCATAAATTGCAACAGTAGAGTTGAGACAAAAGTAGTTATTGTTAATAAAATGGTGTAAAAAAAAAGATGATTTGTAAGTTCATTTTAATGCATGAGTGGTGTGTTTACATGTCAAATTTTTAATTTTTGAATTAATTTAGTATGATGTGACGCGATAAAAAAAAAGATGATTTATAAGTTCATTTTTTAATTTTTTTTTTACTGCTTAACATTATATTAAACTAGTTCGAAAAAATATAAATTTAACATGTAAATGCATCACTCGTAAAGTAGATCGATTTTAACAGTTAGGATGTGTTGTTTGAAACCAATCAGATAGATTTTTCAGTTAAACTCACAAGAGATTTGGTGAGCTTAAGAACACCCTGGTTCTACTCTTATATTTTTTTTTTTTCATGTCCTCACAGCTCGAAAATTCTCAATCAAATTTATAATTCTCCGTTTGTTAATTTTATATTTTTTTTTTGTCAATATTTCTGTTGAAATATATTTGAAAGATAAAATTAGTAGAGACAAAATGATTGGAGTGAGTGTACACCTTTTACATTTATAACCAAAATATATATGAACCAGTTTATAAAATGATTGGAGTGAGTATTCACATGAAATTGATTTAACTCCAGGATAAATGAAAGGTGACGAATTACAATATACTAAATAAATAAAAACATAGTTTAACAATTTAGATGATCGAGAATCAGTTTTGTAAATACTTAATTAAGCTACAATTGTTTTTTAACAAGTAATTGATGATTTATGTGATGCAATGAATCTTGAATTTATCCTAAAGAGTTTATAGTCTAAAATAGTTAACAACAATTATTTAATATTTATCTCTAATTTTACAGAATATCCCAATTGAGTCTCAAGTTTCAAGTTTCAACGGTTATCCTACTTATCATTGTTCTTCTCCATTTATTTGTTATCCAGTGCCTCCAGTGCACAGGAAAGCATAATAACAGGTGGTCCCCAACAATTAATTAATTCGCTGGTGATTCTGTAAATAAGACCCCACTAACCAGTTTCGCAGTATGGTTCTTCCCATTTTTTTCTCTTGATTCTCTTAATTATCTTTGTTTTCTTACTCTCTTGTTTTATTCGGCCCAGATCCGGCCCAAATATCTTTATCCCCATTTCCTTATTAGTAATCTTCTTTTATTTTTCGCATCTTTTGCTCGGCCCAGATCCTATTGTTTGGGAACCATACCAATTTTATAGCATATATATTCTCCAAAACAACTTTCTGAGAATATGATTTCCAGATGTAAAAAAAATCTTAAATGTCCTTATAAAATAACGTAAAATTCAGCAATGGTGTAGAACTGTAGATTTAGAATTTTATGCCTGAGGAAACAGATCTTCCAATTCAATTGCACGGTGGTAAACTGTTAATTATGAAAGGTAACAAATTAATAAGAGCTTCACATATGAACATATAAAAAAAATGTGTATTCTCTCTAAATAAAAATACGACAAGTTAAAATTGACGTGAAATATGTGAAAGATGAAGAGCTTAAACAAGAAATAAAAAAGAAGAACAAACTGAACAAAATGAATGAAGAGTACTACTTGTTGTTTAAGTCTTCATAATTAGCAAGGCCGGAACCAAATCGGTGGGGGCAAATCAATTGGTAAATATTGTGGACAACATGGCTTATAATAAGTCCTTTTCCCCAAGTCAAATCTTCCAAAATTATGGTTTGGATGGAATGTTTCAGAATCATGAAAGCAACGTGACATTTGATTGGTTAAATAAATGCAATTCCCTTGTATGTCATCACGACTGGAACTCGACACAACGTAGGAACAATTGGCACCGAAAAACAAAGCAGCATCATCTAAGCTGCTAACATAGTTCAACGAGTAAAAATTATCTCCATGAGGTGCTCTATACAATCGTACTACCTTTGGGGCCCGGTTTCCCAAACTAATAATTTCATAATGGTTTGTCGTCAGTATGATAAGTTCACTGTTCCACTCTAGGAAGTGCTTTGTCCCCCAGTTCAGGACACCGGAAATGACGGTTCCTTCTGTAGAAGAGCTTTAGAGGTTCCTGTAACAAAGACCATACGTTGAAACAGCATAAAGTTTCCCTTGATATACAATGATATCCTTATAGTTTGCACTGTTATTATTCATCCAAGTCTAACTCTTATCTCCGAGCTTCGTAGAGGCCAAGTGTCCCAGCTGGGTCAGACAAAAAGCTCGTAATTCATTGGAGTTGTTAGGATTATCCCACAGAATTACTTTATTCGGGTGCTCCGTTTCCATGCCCTTCGAAGGGAGACGGACATTGGCACCCGTAAGAGGCTTTATTAGGTGGAGCTGGAATTATTGGT
Source organism: Carex arenaria (assembly GCA_964058825.1). Lineage (NCBI taxonomy): Eukaryota > Viridiplantae > Streptophyta > Magnoliopsida > Poales > Cyperaceae > Carex > Carex arenaria. Next base: position 748,865 of record CAXKVW010000198.1, read on the forward strand.
CGAGGGTTACGAGCCAGCCCTTGTAGGAGCCCACCCAGTGGTGTTCCCAGAGCAACGGGATGGGAATCCGGACATAAAAATAGATGGCGGTACTGAGATCATAAAAGGTGAGGACACTGTGATTGGGATTGGTATCAGACTTTTGAGCAGAGCATAGCAGCCACGGGACGGTTTGGTCGTGACAGATTTGAGGGAAGGAAGGGAGGCAGACAGTGGTATTTAATAGTTATCTGTTGGGAGAAATTCTTTGTTGTAATAACAGGGGTATTTAATAGTTGGGTGGCTTGATCTACAACTTTACTCAAAAAAAAATACTTTCATGAGTATGGTAGGAATTTCCAGACAGTGAATAAGATTTAAATTTCTAGATGTCAATCGCATTTTATTTGCTGTTATCTGTTGTTATGTTTAAATTACGAACTACTTTGTTCTGTTTTGAATCAGTGCTGGTAATGCAGTAGCACTTTTGCACCTTTTATTTTATTTTTTTAGATGTATGAATTATCTCATTCTGAAGTGCTTAATTTCTTGACTTTTCTGATTTTGTGTTCATTTAGCCTACTGTGCATAAGCATATTTTTTTGTCATGTAATCCTAATTTCAAGAGAACCATTTAGTACATTAAATTTTTTATCTACTGTAGTGGTAAAGTCTTGAGACCCATTAACATTTTATCTATCTGATGCTCATTCACATATTTATCTACTGTAGTGGTTTACTATTATTTCCCTATTTGATAGGAGAAATTTCACATCAGGAAGAACTATTCCGTTGCCATAGGCAGAGCCCTAAGAAGAGTAATGCGAAGATGCCATGGTGCCACCCTGGTGTATGTTGGAGCTCATTTTTTAGCATGCTTCTCCTTCCTTTAAACATTGTTTATATCAAAATTTCTCCGTAACGTGTATGATGTGTCATTTACATTTAGTGTTTCTGTAGTAGTGACGAAAGTATGGTCTTTATTCTGATTTTGTTTCATGCTATGGATAAAATTACGGCATATTGGTGATAACTGATGACTAACCAAACTATTAAATTTTCCAATGCCTAATTAATTACTTCCAGAAAAATGTTGTTTTCCTATTTAAATTAGCAAATGTTCTCTAAAACTCAGGACAAAATCATATTTGTCCCGTTCTAATAGTTTAAAATTTCACCAAGGAAAAAAAAAACATCAGTTAGGACAAAGTCCAACCAACAACCAAACACGTAACAAAAATGATCCACAATGTCATAAATAAAAGAACATTAAGATTAAAAACTGGTTGATGTTGGGATAAACTCAGCAATACTGAATTGCTTTGTGCGAGTATGCAAAAGATTGAAGAGAGAAGAATATTTTCTGAATAGAAACAATGCTTTATTTCCTTTATCTCTTACTCAAATACATAGAGTTCTACTGTATTTATAACAATGCAACATACCTAAAATAAGTACCCACAACTTTGCTAAATTAAGCACCCACCTATCCTCCAATTACAACCAGTCTCCAAAATAGAAATATTACCGCATCTATACTGCTATTACAAACATTACCTACATGTCTAATTATAGAACCCAGTAACACCTACACACTCCTAGATAGCACTCTAAATATAACGAGAGATAATTTTGGAGCAACTCTCAACAGAACTCTAAATATTGAAAGCTAATTTTGGATCAACTTTCAACAGATATATATTAAGAATAATTATTCTAGTACAATAAGACAGACATCGATAGAGAACGCCAAGGAACATGCATAGAGCTACAGTTTAGCCAGACCAAAATGAGCAGAAATGTCCCGGCATATGCTGCCAGTACCTTTTTCCAATTATTGGATGTAGAATTCATGTTTGTGATGCTAGTAAGAAAAGTGATAACAAGGACACTGATGGCTATAGGCAAGCAATCCAAAGCAAGCGTCACATACAACCTCAATCCAAATGCCACAATCATATTATTCGCTGCCAACATAAAACAATTTATTGCATAAACGACACTACTACAGAATATGGTGATTGTACACGGATAATCACAAAGAGCTACACGGATTTCCTGCAGTGTAGGATATTAGGGTGTAGGAATGTCCCATCTTTTGCAAACGGATATTTATCCGTGTGCAATTACCAACAACCTAAACGGATTATTAATTAAAAGCCGTGTACAAATCCAACTCGAGCTACACGGTTTTTTAATAACATATCCGTGTAGGAATATCAACATACCTACACGGATTTCTAATTAAAAATCCGTGTAACTCTCGTCAAGAAAATGATGATAAAATAAACAAATTATCAACAACCTAAACGGATTATTAATTAAAAGCCGTGTACAAATCCAACTAGAGCTACACGGTTTTTTAATAACATATCCGTGTAGGAATATCAACATTCCTACACGGATTTCTAATTAAAAATCCGTGTAACTCTCGTCAAGAAAATGATGATAAAATAAACAAATTATCAACAACCTACACGGATTATTTATTAAAAGCCGTGTACAAATCCAACTAGAGCTACACGGTTTTTATTAAAAAACCGTGTAGGAATATCAACATTCCTACACGGTTTTTCAATTAGAAATCTGTGTAGGAATGTTGATATTTTATTAAAAAACCGTGTATCTCTAGTTGGATTTGTACACGGATTTTGTAATTAGAAAACCGTGTAGGAAACTTTCATACACGGTTTATTAATTAGAAAACCGTGTAGGAATGTAGGTTCATTTATTTAAAAATTTCTTGAAGAGATATACACGGATTTCGAATTAAAAATCCGTGTAGGATTTTATTTTTTTTATTTTTTAATTTTTTTTGTTTTTGGCTAGCCTCCACTTTTGCTAGCCATTAAAATATGCAGCTTTTTTTTCTAAAAACCAGATTACCAGAATGTAATTTCTTAATTGCACTAATTAATTAAACTATATATACACTAATCAATGAATTTATACAAATCCATATTGTTCATTACAAAATTCTTTATAAAAAAACCTTGCCCACATAGCTCTAATATCATCGATTTCCTCGGGGGAGTAAGCGTCCTCTGTCGATGAATACTACAATTACAAATAGGTGATTAGTAACGAGAAAATGCAGATGCAAGATTTATTATTGATATTATAAAACGAAAAATTAATATGAATTACATACCTCTTTTGGAAAATTGAATTGTATTGTTTTGATCCATTGAAGCATGTAAGACATCGTGTAATAACCGCACTCCCAACCCTCGTTCTGTCGCGGGCACTGAAAATTTACATTGATCGGCCTATATACGTTAGAATGACAATAATTGTTTGGACATGACATGAAATTAAAATAATTACAGAGGGCTCACATCTAACCACCCACAAATCAACTTATTCTTCACATCTTTTGCCTCGGTTTGTTGTCCTCCGCCTTTAACATATTTGTTAAAAGCCCTTACAAAATTAAGTGATTGTAATTAGCAATTTTGATACACAATTTAATTAGAATTGAAAAAAAATCAACCAAGTGGAAAATTATTCCTTACCGTTTAATAAGTTTGACGAGGTTTTTGGCCGTTGTTAGTGTGATATCTGTGGGCTTTGAAGAATCCATGCCATAGCACCGATTTGCAGTCGGGATGATGATGAGCAAACACCAGTGTTTGCTGTGGCATGAGAAATATAAACACAATTATAATCACATTTAATTCATTTTTGTAATTATTTAAATTAAAATATGAGTAATACATAATTTAAAAATTGAAGGTTAGAATTAATTAACCTCTGGTGGTATGGCACGAGAATGAATTTCTTGTCATTCGCGGCGCAATGGAACATCGCTTTGCACAGGTACTCGACAGTCTCCTTGGGAAATAATTCCACCATCGTGGCATTGATTTTGTCGGGATCCAGAAAAAAAGAGAAGTTCTTTTTTTTTTCAATCGGCCAAGATTCCATGGATCGGATCAGATACCTGAAAAATCATCATATTAAATTAGAACATATATTTCAGTGCTGCACATCTGATATAAATAGATTTGGGTACTTACATGGCGAAAATGGTGATGTGAGACACATCGAGCCATTTATCACTACCCGAGGCATGAAAAATATCCATGAAGTCCTTGGAAGATATCATCACAGAAGATGCTTCGTGCAGAAACGTCTCCTGAGGGATCTGGATCTCTATTTCCATTTTTGGGTCGGGTGCCGTGATCAATTTGTCATGGAGAAGACGACAATCACGGGGCAAAAGGCTGTATTCTTTTGCGGTGACCAGAGAGTGGTGTGATGATCCTGGCGCTACAGTCGACACGATCGCATCAGTCGCGACGATCGCATCAGACGCGACGTCCAGCACTCTCTCCGTGTGTACCGGTGACAAATGGCTCTCCTGATCAGCCTGTATCAAATTTTGGATCAATTTCAGCATTTCAAAAGAGCGGATTTGAATGTAACAAAAGATATTGATTGTTTAGATATTACCTCATCAAAAATGATCTGATTCTTGGGCCATGGGATAGTGGACATCCGGGCATCATCAATAGTGAGCATGGCATCGTTCGGGACAGGAAGAGGTGTGTGCGACCATTCCTTCATGACTAAGTCGACCTCCACGAAAGCATTATCGGGACTGAGCCGATCATGGTCCACATCTGTCGGTGTTGGACGTACTAGGCCCTTAGCAATAGTAATGGGCACAGCACCGACCCAAATAACCAGCTTGCATTTGGTAGCGCTCTGCAATTATCATGTAGTCATTTTAAGAGGAAATGTTACCTAACAACAAATAAAAAAGTAGCAATTAATTAATTGTGATTATGAACTAGTATTACCTTTATACTATCTAACGCGTCTCCCCAGGTCCCGGAAGCTTGACTGCTGCGCCGAAATCCCGGCGAAATAGGAGGTGGGTGCTCGTATTGCTGCCTAAACTGAGAGGATAAGCGTTCGTAGATTCTTGATTCCATCTCCGCCATCTGTTTGTCATGCTCCTGTTGCATTTGCTGGCGGAGCCGCTCCATCTTGACATCCTGCTTTTCACGCTTTCCTCGAGATTTTGATCCACCGAAGGCATCCTTGAAGCCCACGCGGACCCCCATACCCCTAACCCGACCCGGGTGCTCCGGATTCTCCAGCGTTTGAGACAATGTGTCATGCTGCCTGGAGACTGTACGGGCACCCGAATTGACCTCCTCCTCCACCTCCAACTGTTAAAAAAATTGAATAAAACAGAAGACTAATTAAATGGAGGCAGTTATAATTTTGTTTGAATGACGCAAGTTATAACAAGAATTAAGTACCATTTTCTGAGCCAAGGGCCGCAATTGTTCAGGCAGTTGAATCCTCCCGTCGGCTGTTATCTCAGATCTTGCCATGAACCAACCCGCCCCCCTAGGGTTGGTGATCTTTACAACCGGTGAGTCGGAATCTTTGTTTAACTCCAGTATCTTCTGAAATTCGGCCGACTTACCCTCGTACCCGCCTGACCCTAAATGGTGCGGGTACAAGTTCTTGGCAACAGTGCTCCTGCCCCTTTCACTTGCAGCCTTCATTAATCAAAGCCAATCAATTAGTGTAAGGCAGAAAAAGGATCAATCGACAAAAAACAGAGTTACAATTTTATAAATTTAGTTACCTGGAACTCGGGCGTTTGCTTAATCGCTACGAAGCCATCCCAGATCTCCTGGGTCAACCCGTCAAAGTGTCCGACCGGATTCTTCCCTTTGTTCATCCATTCGGTCACGAGTGTGCTCTTGTATTGCTTCCACCCATCGTTCATTATATTTAGAGTTTTTTTTTTATCGACATCATCTGTGATGTTCCATTGAGCCTGATTGACACAAAGCAAATGTCATTTTTCAGTAAGAAATATTTCAGTACAGCAAGTGAAAGGGTGACATTACCTTCAGTACAGCAACTGAAAATTAATTAACATATTTCAGTACAGCAACCCTAAATTTTTTCAGTACAGCAACTGAAAATTAATTAACATATTTCAGTTTGACGAGCCTAAATTTTTCAGTACAGCAATCAAAAGAAATATTGAAATGGTGACATTACCTTCACCATCTCCCACCATTCTTGTTTTGTCTCCTTGCTGAAGGCCTTCCAAGATTTTGCACGGATATCGGCCTTCCTCTTCGCGAAATGGCTGCACCAATTTGAGTAAGTCCCCTTGTTTGGCCCCGTCGGACACCCGTTCTTCTTGAAGGAGATTTGAAATATCCTTTTTTCTGACATGGTTTTGCACGTCGTCGGACCTCTCGTCCTTCTTTGTGATCCCGACTGGGCTACACCTTGCCCTTCTTCGACTTCGGGGTTCCCGAAATGCTCACCCGAATGTGACATGATTCCCGAAATGCCCAAATAAGGAGGAAATAGAGAGAGAATAGAGATTGTTTTTATTACCAAGAGAGGCCGACGAGAGAGGCGGCGTAGAGGGAGAGGCGGTGCAGAGGGAGGAGAAGCGGCGGATCAGTCCAGGTTTTTCAAAATCAGACAACTTGAGGGAAGCTAGAGTCGGGTACTTAGAAATATTTACAAAAAAGTATAGTATAGCAAGTGGGGAACTTTCCACACGGATATCTAATTAAATGTCCGTGTGCAAAGGGTATTCTACACGGATATTTAATTAAAAATCCGTGTAGGAATAGTAAGAGCAACACGGATTTTTAACTAAATATCCGTGTAGAATACCCTTAGCACACGGACATTATTTTATATATCCGTATAGCTCTAGACACTTTTATCACGGCTTTTTATTTAAATATCCGTCGGTGAAGAACAAATTTTTAGCGGGAGATGCCCGCCAGATAATTCATCTCTGTGAATTACAAAATAAATATCTAAAGAAATTCATCACTGTGAATTAAAAATATTACAAAATATTACATAAAAATCATAATTAAAAATACAAAATCATAATGGAAAATGCAAAATAACATTGTTACATAATTGAAAAATATTACATAAACAAAATATTACACAGTGCTCTTTTTCTTTCTTTTTCTCTTTTTTTTCACTTTTTGTACATCGGCCCATAGTCCTTCGTTGTGATCAGATCTTATATAGTTCGCTTCTTCTTCACTTATTGGTACCTCGATTGGCACGTCGGTGCATAATGGAGGTATCTCGTCGAACTGGTCGTACTCTTCTTCGTCCACGACATTTTCAACCCCTAGAATCCTTCTTTTTCCCGATAGGACGATGCTCCACCTAGCATCACTCGGGTCAGTGACATAAAATACCTGTGTGGCTTGCTTGGCTAGTATGAACGGATCATCGACATACCCGACTTTGTTGAAATCAACGAGTGTGAACCCGTTGTTATCAACCTTGACACCCCGGTCTTCGACCCATTGACACCGAAACAAGGGAATGTTGAGGCGAGGACTGTAAATGAGCTCCCAAATTTCTTCAATAACACCGTAATATGACTTTGATGCTATTACAGCCCGGGCATCCCCGGATCTACTGAATTCTTCGGAGGCCGCCACCAACATCACCCCACTATTTTGCGTCGCACTCTTATCACTTTGTAATTTAGTGTAAAATGTATATCCATTAATCTCATATCCTTGGAGTGTTCTAACAACAACTTGGGGTCCTTCGCCCAGTAGCCTAACAATTTCATCTACGGGCGACCTTTCAGGGTGTTCCTTCACTCTTTCTTTAAGCCATCCTGTAAAAGAACGATTATGCTCGTTATTCAACCACTTCTGACTTCTCGTGTAGTTCAGTTGTCGAAGGATTGTCATGTGCTCATCCACGTAGGGAGCAACGTCTGCCATGTGCTGTAGTACAATAAAATGTGCCTTTTGTAGTTCATCTGTGTCAGCAAATACGGCTTTCGACCCAATTGTCCCTACTCCTTGGAGTCTTCCCTCGTACCGGGATTTTGGAACACCGATAGGAGACACACCGGTCAGGTAGTTAGTGCAGAACTCAACCGCCTCTTCTGTTGAATACCCTTCTACAATGCTACCTTCGGGCCGATGCCGGTTCCTTACGTATTTTTTCAAAATACCCATGTATCTCTCGAATGGATACATATACCGCAGGAATACAGGACCGCAGATCTTAATTTCCCTCACGAGGTGGACAACAAGGTGAACCATAACATCGAAAAAAGAGGGAGGAAAATACATCTCAAGATGGCAGAGAGCAACGACGACCTCCGCTTGCAAAGCGTCCAATTTGAGCGGGTCTATCACCTTGGAATTAATTGCATTGAAGAAAAAACAAAGCTTCGTAATGGTCTGCCGAACGGCCTTTGGTAAAATTCCCCGAATTGCGACAGGAATCATCTGTGTCATTAGAACATGACAGTCGTGGGATTTCATACCTTTCAATTTCATGTCCTTCATGGACACCAGCTTCTTAATATTCGAAGAATACCCTGACGGGACTTTAATACTGTGGAGGCATTGGCAAAAGCTTTTTTTCTCCTCCTTCGACATGGTGCACATTGCGGGGGGTAGGTATGCGCGCTTCCCTTTATCCTGCGGTGCAAGATTTTGTCGTATTCCCATTTCCACCATGTCTTTTCGAGCGTTAATACCGTCTTTAGTCAGGCGAGGAATGTTCAATAAGGTGCCGATTAAACTGTCGCATACATTTTTTTCAACATGCATGACATCTAGGCAGTGTCGCACCTCTAAATATTCCCAGTACGGTAGATCCCAAAATATGGACTTCTTTTTCCAAATATTTTTGGGTGGTGCTTTGGCGCATTTTCCGAAAACAACATCAAGGTTCATAACCCGCTTGAAGACACCCTTCCCATCCAATGGACGACGTGCCACTCCGAGCTCATTTTTCCCATTGAATGTCTTCTTTCTCCGACGGTATGGATGATTAACGGGGAGAAACCTGCGATGCCCCATAAAAACATTCTTCTTACAATATTTCAACCTCAGCACCTGCGTGTCATCTTCACAGATAGGGCACGCTTTTGCTCCTTTCGTACTGTAACCCGACAAATTCCCGTATGCGGGAAAATCATTCACTGTGCAAAATACCATGGCCCGCAATTTGAAGACCTCTTTGCTATACGCATCCCATGCCCAGACACCAGGCCTCAATAATTTTTGGAGGTCCTCGATTAATGGTGCGAGATATACATCTATGTCATTTCCGGGTTGTCTCGGTCCTTGGATCAGTAATGACATCATAATGTACTTGCGTTTCATGCACAACCAAGGAGGAAGATTGTAGATGGATAAAAGAACTGGCCAAGTACTGTGCTGACTGCTCATACTTCCAAAGGGACTCATTCCATCTGTGCTCACCACAATCCTAAGGTTTCTCGGGTCGGAACCAAATTCTTTGAATTGTCTATCAATATTTCTCCATTGAGGAGAATCAGCCGGGTGTCTTAGTTTTCCGTCCTTTTTCCGCTCTTCTTCATGCCAGCGCAATAATTTCGCATCTTTGGAATTTGCAAATAACCGTTTAAACCTCGGTATTATCGGTAGATACCACAGCACCTTGGCCGGAGGCCGGTCCTTTTTTTCTTCATCGTTACAATCGTCAGTTTCCATGCCCTTACGCTTATAGCGTGAAACGCCGCATTTAGGACATACATGCATGGACTCGTACTCTTTACGGTACAATACACAGTCATTCGGACATGCATGTATTCGTTCAATCTTCAATCCCACTGGACAGATCAACTTCTTTGCCTGATATATTGTACACGGTAACTCGTTGTTATTCGGGAGCATTTCTCGTAAAAGTTGTAGCAAGGACGTGAAACTCTTATCGCTCCAACCACTGTCTGCTTTTAAGTTCAATAATTTCAACACAGCTGACAGTTTGGTAAATGCGGTACACCCGGGATACAACGGCTTTTTGGATTCATCAGACAAATACTGAAATTTATCATAATTTTCACCACCAATTTCACCTTCCACATCACGTAACATGTCCTCTAGGTTTTCAGTAAACTCGTGTTCTACGTTTTCATCAATATTCATTGTCATCTCATCATCGTCGCAGCATTCGACTTCAACATTATTCAAATTTTCGAAATTCGCATAATCATTGTTGCAATCAAATTCAAAATTATCATAAATTTGTGCATTCTCATTTATTTCATCACAAAATTTACCGGTACCACTACTTTCTCTAATTTTCTCACCATGCATGAACCAACATGTATATCTCTCCTTAAATCCCCGACAAATTAAATGAGTTCTAATTTCGTCCAAGTCCTCAAATCCTGTACAATTTTTACAATCCCTACAAGGACACAAAATATCGGCCTCCTTTTGCAAAACTCTGTAACTCTCAGCAAATTGTAGAAACTCTTCAATTCGGACCAAATATTCTTCACTGTCACGCCGCATTTTATACATCCAACTTCGATCCATCTGTAAATTAAATTAAAAAAAATGATTTCAATTAATCAGGCGTGATGGATGGTCGACATATGTATAACCTACCGAATTCTTGGCTTACAAAGGGCCGGTTTACAATCCTAACCCACTCCTTGAATATTGTGCCTCATATGTGAACACATGTTAGCGTGATTTAATTAGTATTTGAGAAAAATTCGGCAGCATTTCCCCTTAACTCCCCAAGTATGTGTACATACCACATACTCGTAGGAGCAATAAGGAGAAATACTGTCGAATTTTTCTCAAATACTAATTAAACCTGCTAACATGTGTTCACATCCTAAATGAGACACAATATTCAAAAGAGCAGTCCCAAACCGGGGACTATCCAAAATTAATCCCTATTGGATTAATTTTGAACGGGCATGGACCTACAAGCTTGTTAATAGGTCGGTTATTGGACAACAATACACTAATTATTTTACAACCATGCATGCATTAATCAAACCCTAAACCCTAAATAAGCAATAAAAAGTAATTAACAGAAAATTAAAGCAAGAAAAGAGAAGTATTACTAACCTTAACAAGAAAAAGAGGAGCAAATCACAACTAAAATCAGCAATCACAGATGCCTGCTGCGCAAAAATCAGATTCCAGCCAATCCAGAGGAGAGAGAGTGATCAAAACGGCGCTGGAAGATAAGTTTTTAAGTCAGGTGAACCCTAGATGACCTTTTCTACACGGATAATTAGCGATAAATCCGTTTTGCTCTCCCAACATATATCCACGGCTATTTAAATAAAAAACCGTGTCAGAATTACCCTTCCTACACGGATAATAAGTTAAATATCCGTGAGCTCTATAACATTCATACACGGTTATTTAATTATATATCCGTGTAGGATTATAAATAGCTACACAGATATTTAACTTATTATCCGTGTAGGATTAACTTTTCGTCACGGATTTCTGCTCAAAATCCGTTATGAATCTGAAGGGTTTAGGGTTTAGGGTAGTCCAAACGTCGCGCGGGAGTTGAAACGCTCTCTTCTCCCTTAATTCTATTTAATCACCGCTGATTTTAGTGAAAAATCGCACTACACAGTACAAATCAGAAAAAAAAAAACGAAATGGAGAGTCCTCCTAGTGTTAACCAGAATTTGCCCACAGTGCAAAATCCTCCATCTGAAAATCCTACTCCATCTGAAAATCCTCCATCATCTGAAAACCCCGGGGTAAATCCTACGTACGAAGACCCCCAAGATGATCCCAACTGGGCTCCCATAATTCCTCCACCGTTTCCTATTCCCTGTGGTTACCCTCCTCTCGTTGGTCCATCTGAAACCTTCAAGTTCTCTGATCCACATCCAGACATAGTTGAGTGGAGTGATTTAGCCCCGCCCCCCGTAATTGAATTAACATCATCCCCCGATGAATCTGATCACTACCAGTTCTCTGATGATGAGCCTTACGGTCCAGAAGGTCCTATGGATGACGAGGATGTTTGGTTATCTTTGAGAAGAAGCAAGAGAATTTGGGACAATGTAAACAAGGATGGAGGCAAGAGAATCAACTACTTCCCTAAGAAAAAAAGGCGCGGCAATTAGTGGGAATTATGTTTAATTTGTATTTTGTTGGTTTTATATTTTGTGTTTTCATTTCAGTTATATCGAGCTAGTTTATTTTTTTTATTTCTGTGATGTATGGTGTAACACCGAACCAGTTTCTTACTAATGTTATTTTAATGTTTTCTTTTTCTGTGATGTATGGTTTTATATTTAAATTTATGTTTATATTTATATTAATTTTTGAATAATCTAACTAATGTTATCTTTAAATATAAAAATAATAACAAAATATGAAATTGAAAAAAATAATTTGAAATTTTTTAACTACACAGATATTAACTTTCAAATCATATTTAATATAATAAAATATCAACATATATATTCAGAGAAGTTAGGTAAACTTCAAAAATTTTCGGACATGGAAGAATTTCAAAATCAGAGGAGGAAGAAGTGAATTGGGGACTTAAAAATTTTGGAAGACATAATCTGGTTTTCAACTGCTACAAGGATTCCTAAACGGATTTTTATTACAAATTCGTGTGCAGTAGGTATCCTACACGGATATTTAAGTCCATATCCGTGTAGCTCTCCACTTTTCCTACACGGATATTTACGTAACTATCCGTGTAGAAAAGATGATATTTATTTCAAAGCATGTGCGCCCGCCCTATTTATTTCATGTATTCATCACTGTGAATTAGAAATATTAAATATTAACAAATTTAAAATTGAATATACATAAAATAAACACAGAAAAACGAAGAGTCGCCTTAAACCCTATATATCCTCGGAATCGGTTCCTCTTAAACCTATCTTTCTCTAAGTGAATTGGGGACTTAAAAATTTTGGAAGACAATCTGGTTTTCAACTGCTACAAGGATTCCTAAACGGATTTTTATTACAAATTCGTGTGCAATAGGTATCCTACACGGATATTTAAGTACATATCCGTGTAGGTCTCGTCTTTTCCTACACGGATATTTACGTAACTATCCGTGTAGAAAAGATGATATTTATTTCAAAGCATGCGCGCCCGCCCTATTTATTTCATGTATTCATCACTGTGAATTAGAAATATTAAATATTAACAAATTTAAAATTGAATATACATAAAATAAACACAGAAAAACGAAGAGTCGCCTTAAACCCTATATATCCTCGGAATCGGTTCCTCTTAAACCTATCTTTCTCTAAGTGAAAAAATGTCGTGTGTCACAGAAGAACAACCTATTGAGGCACCACCACCACCTGTTGAGGCACTACCACCACTTCCAGAGGATTTCATGCCAATGCCTTGGATCCCACCCGGTTACGAACGACCACCACCAGGTTATCCCAGAAGTCGGCCATGGCCACCATGGCCGACTCGCCCACGTCGCAGCCCCAGGGGCCATCCGCCACCGAAGCCCTACATTCGTCGGACAAAGAAAAAATCGGTTGTTTAGAGTTTCTTTGTTTTTATTATTGTAGGAGTTTCTTTTTTTTTGAGTTTTATTATATCAATATTTTGGTAACTTTTGTAATATTTACCAGTAGTAATATATGAAAGTTTACTTGTTTACATTTTTGTTCTTTTGTATTTATTTTTTGTATTAGTTGTACAATTTTAAATTTGTTAATATTTAATATTTCTAACACAGTGATGAATATTTTTATTTGTAAAATAGTGTACAAGAATGAATTGGTTCCTCTTAAACCTATCTTTCTATAAGTGAATTGGGGACTTAAAAAATTTTGGAAGACATAATCTGGTTTTGAACTGCTACAAGGATTCCTAAACGGATTTTTATTACAAATTCGTGTGCAATAGGTATCCTACACGGATATTTAAGTACATATCCGTGTTGATCTCCTCTTTTACTAAATTATAAAGAAATTAATATTTACAAAGTTTATATCTAAATGAATACATTTCTTAATTTATAAGAATGAATATTTAAAGAGTTTCACAGCAATGAAAACATCTACATAAGTTCATTTTTATATTTAAATAATCAAAATATGAAATTGAAAGTATATTATATTTAAAAAAATAAAAATAGGGAATCCTACACGGATATTTAACTACATATCCGTGTAGGAATATGAATAATATAATAAAATATTTATATTATATCATATTTAATAAAATTTCACATCCGTCGGCTATCCTACACGGATATTTAACTTAATATCCGTGTAGGATGATGAATAATATAATAAAATATTTATATTACTTCATATTTAATAAAATATAGATTTTAATAATCTATATTTTGTATAATTTAATGCTTTCCATAAAAAAAGAACTTATCAAAATATTTATAATTCCTAAAAAGAACTTGTCAAAATATGACATAAAATGCAAAATGTAAAATTAATGCTCTCCACAAGAATTTTTTTTTGGTAATTTTTTTTGGTTTTGGCTAGTTTCCATCAAGTTATATATAAATCAGAATTTTTTCTTTGCCCAAAAACAGATTCCCCAAAACATAATATATCAATTAAAATTGATAATTACACTAATTAATTTATACAAATCCATATTGTTCTTTACAAGATTCCGAAATAAACCATCTTCCCCAAATCTCTCTCACTTGGTTGATTTGGTTGATTTGCAGGTCCTCGTGTAGCAGTGTGCGGTTGCACCTGTGGGTTTAGGAAAATTCCGAAATAAACCATCTTTCTCCTACGTACCCACAAATGCAATCGCACGCTGATACAGAAGGACCTCAACTCATATGTGCCTCGTAGAGAGAGTGATCAAAACGGCGCTGGAAGAGAAACTTTGAATTTCAGATGAATTTTTCCTCCGTGATTTTACTCCGAGATGGAGGATTCAGTGTCATTTCCTCCACCTCCAATAGGGAGGAAAGACTTTGAATCCTCCATCTCCGAGTAAAATCAACGGAGGAAAAACTTTCCTAAACTCAGCAAATCCGTGTAGAGAGAGTGATCTTTCCTAAACTCATATGTGCCTCGTAGAGAGAGTGATCAAAACGGCGCTGGAAGAGAAGCTTTTTATTTCAGCTGAAACCCTAGATGACCTTCCTACACGGATATTTATCTATTAATCCATGTAACTCTATCGACATATATACACAGCTATTTAAATAAAAATACGTGTACAAATAACTCTCCTAACACGGATATTTAAATAAATATCCGTGTAGCTCGCTCACAATCCTACACGGATATTTAACTAAATATCCGTGGAGGAAATGTAAACTTCAAACGGCTTTTTTGAAACACTGTTTTTCAATGAAATATCCGTATGAGATTCTTAGAGATATCATTGATCATTGGAAAAATCCTATTTGGTACACGGTTTTACATAAAATAGAGAAAATCCGTGTATAACCACAGTGTAGGAAGCGCCATTCTGTAGTAGTGTGCCACTTAGGAAGGCGAGGCCAGGTTGACCTTCCACTGCTCTCTTAAAAAGTTTATATAAACTAAGGAATCCAAATAAAAATGCCAAGGTGTTTGCCATAATAATGGCTCGAAACATGTAGTCCTTTGCTAGAACTGGTGTACCTTCGTCTTCTTTATAACCTCCAGGGATTGTGAAAGCGGCAGCAAATTTTACAGTAATGATAAGTGCTGAGCATAGTCCAATGACTGCAGTTCTCTCCCATTGATTTGGTAATCCATTGACTTCAGTTCTCTCCCATTGATTTGGTAATGATAGTTGCATTACATTGTCAAAACACTTGGGAGATAACCTATCAATATCAATAATACACGCATGGGATTCATTAACCGGTAGGACACAACAAAAGTGTCTGTTATAGTAATATATTTATATTAACCAAGAGAACTAACCAGTACCAAGAGTTCAAATGAAGAATGATTAAAAGCATGTCAATTTTAAATTAATTTGTTACATATCATAGATGCTGTACTATTTTGGCAGCACAATTTGTATACAAATTTATCCAAAAATATATTTTTTTTTTCTTATGCCTCACATCAAAAGTATATGTTGAATTTGCAAATAGTACGAGCATTCAATCGCATTGGTGTTGACATTGAAGCTATTATGTATTACCTAATTACTAATTAGCTAGTATGTATTTTGCATGCTATGTAGTTCAGTAGTTGATAGCAGCATTCGTTTCCGAAATAAGATGTAATGTGGTAAGATAAAAAAAAAGAATAAAATGGCTTCCTTTGTGCAACTCGATAGTGGTCCCCTCTCAGGGTCAGTCGGGAGGATTGTGATTATTATGGGGGGATGATTGAAAGGTTAGGTTTTTAAAATCATGTGCAAACTTCATTGCCGCTGAGATAGATCACAATGATGGGAAGGGAATTTGGACAGTGGTATGGGTATACTGGGATCCGGGTCATAGTTTGAATACGGAAATTTGGGCTAAGTTGGAGAAGTTTACTAGTGATAGTGATAGTTCGGTTATGGTGGTGGGCGACTTCAACGCAATTGCAAGTGTGAAGGAGAAGTGGGGGATAGTCAGATTCTTAGCATGGCCAACAGGGGGTTCTGTGACTGGATTAGCTCACAAGGGCTAATAGATTTAGAGTACAATGGACCCACATATACTTGGTGCAATAAAAGGAAAAGCATCTAAATATCTCCGAAAGACTAGATAGGGCTCGGATCTCTAGCATGGACTCTATTGTACCCGGAAACTATGATCTTTCATTTGCCAAGGTTTCAAAGTGACCATCTTCTGATACATGTAATACTGGTCCCAAGAAAAACAAGATCGAGGCCAAATTTCAAAGTTGAGAATTGGTGGTCAGTGAGGGATGATTTCAAACCGGTCCTTGAGAAGGTTACAGATAGTGAAGAACAGGATTGGGAGAGGCCAACTCGGGACTTTAGAAAGGAGGTCAGACAGTGGGAAGGCTCCAAGAACAAACCAGACACTATGTTAAAAAGGATCGAGAAGGAGACGTTAGAATTGAATAGTTTGAATCCAGGTCTATATGATCTGAGCATAGAGGTAAGACTTCAAAGGGAGCATGAGGCATACCTGTTGATGCAGGAATTTTATTGGCACCAAAGGTCGCGAGTGGAATGGGCTCTCTTCAGGGAAAAATTTGGAATTTTCCATGCAACGGTGGTTATACAGAAGAGAAGAAATACAATTAAGTCCCTACAACTAGAGAACGGGCTGTGGACAATGGAGGAAGGGGAGATACGGTTAGCTTTTGTAAGCCATTTCAAATATATTTATAAGGCAGGGGATGTGACGCAGGTCCAGCAGGCCTTCCTGAGCCTAGTGTTATGCTTGCCTAGAGCGTAGGAGATGTGAATTACACATCTGGATAGCGAACTGCAAAATTAAGAGATTAAGATTGCATTATCAACTTTGGGGCCCAATAAGGCACCGGGCCCCGATGGATTTTCAGCAAAAATTGTTGAGGACAACTGGGGAATCTTTGGGCTGGTTATAATTTGAGAGGTGCATAATTTCTAGGCTACTGGGCTGTCACAAGGCTAACTGGTGAGATCCAACATGATATTAATTACTAAAACTGAGGAAGCATGCCAAGTGGAGCAGTTCAAGCCCATTTCGGTTTGTAACCTTGTTTATAAAAGTATCTCAAAGATATTGGTCCTTAGAATTAAACCTTTGTTGGGGGAGTGCATATTACGGGCGTAGGAATTTATTTTGAAAGGGCGAGATATTTCCCAGAAAGTTATTCTCCTTAAAGAATTATTTTTTAAATAGAAGTCATATAGGAGGAAGGACTTTTGTATAAAGGTAGACCTATCGAAGGCCTTCGATCGTATAAATTAGGACTATATTCAAAGGATGATGGAATTGTATGGGTTCCCGCCAAAACTAACGGGATGGATAATGGCGTGTGTGTGGTCAGCCTAATTCTCAATTTTGCTCAATGAGCGCGAGGATGGTTTCCTTACACAAAAGTGTAGTTTGAGGCAAGGTTGCGCCTTATCACCCTACCTATTTATACTTGGCATGGACTAGCTCTCGAGGGCTTTGCAAAAAAGGGTGGATACGGGCCAAACAATGGGGATCTTGGTAGCACCAACCGCACACCCACTAATGAATTGTTTATACGCCGGTGATCTTCTTATTTTTGGAGAGGCATCTGCCACGGAGGCATGTAGAATTGTGGACACACTAAGGAGCTTTACGGAGGTCTCAAGCCAAAGGATTCGTCTAGCAAAGAGTGCAATTTTGGTTCAGTAAAGCTACGGATGATGTTACCAAGAACATGGTCTTAGGTATTCTAGGTGTACCTGTTAGGGTTTTGAAGAAGGAAGAGGCCAAAAACAAGAGAAACAAAATCTTTATGATGAAGCTTGATTGTATTCTTGACTTCATAATTACATAAAGTACAAATAATATAATTTATAGCAACATAAATCTCTAAAAAGAGAACTCTATAAATGACATGTCCTAAAATACTCCTATACTAAATACTAAATTATTCCTCCTTAATATAGCCTGCCAAATATAGCCTACTATCCTGACATCCTGCTAAATCAAGCCTGATTAAAATATATGATGAGATCAGAGGCATACACAACAATCCTCCCCTTGACTTAAAATCTAATCTTGAAACAAAACCCCAAAATAAACTCCTAAAGCACATCATCAACTTTAATTTCAACTAAATTAGCATAGCCTAAAGAACTGTCAAACTGTCACCCTGGTTTGCCTTATGTTTATTCTTGAGCTTGAAACAGTCAGCCTTGATGTGTCATTTCTTCCTACAATAGTTGCAAATTAGGTTCTTGTGCTTAGAGCTCGAATAGGTCGATGATGAAGTCAAATTCTCCCTCATTTCTCTTCTCTTCTCGACAATCAAACCAACATCTTGATGACCATTCTCATCCCTTAACAAATCACTATCGATGTTGGACTTGACCAACAAATTATTTTTCACATCCTCAAAGGTGATTGATTACTTGCTATAAAGCATGGTTTCCTTAAACCCTTGATAAAACTTAGTCAGCGAATACAGCAGAACCATAGCTTTATCCTCATCATCCACCTTGATACCAATTCTCTCCATATCATTGAGAAGTGCGGTATATTCTGAAATATGGACCTTAATGGATTTATCCTCTGCCATCTTGAAAGAATGGAACCTTTGCTTTAAACGCAATCGGATAGTGACCGATTTCCGCATATAGATCCCCTCTAGCTTGTTCCATGCATCAGCTGCAGTAGTCTCTGAAAGGATTTCTTGAAGAGTTGAATCACTCCAACACAACTGGATAGTCGAGAGAGATTTGTCATTGATAATCTCCCAATCTTTATCTTTAGCCTCCCCTTCCAACTCCTTAGGCCTACCCGAAATTGTGGCCTTTACACCTAAATTGGACAATATCACCTTCATTCGAACTTGCCAAAGGGCAAAATTACTTGTGCCATCTAATTTCTCAATATCAAATTTGGTCGACATGGTTGAATTTGAAGTCATCATCACATCCAAATTTGAAATTACAAATTTCACCAACCACCAAACCACCGAATTATCGGAATTGCCAATCCACAACAAAAACCGAATATTTCTAATTGATCCAAATTACAATTATCAAAACTATGCTCTCCGATCTAATTGTATCAAAGACCAACCAAATTTGAATAAAATAACAAAATCAAACCTTGGTCACAAATATTGGTTTCGGAAAAGCAGGCAAGGTTTAGTCGCGGCTCACGGGAGAGTTTGGCATGGTCCACCAAAAAGACGCGCACCAACAAAGGAATTATCGTAGCCTACCAAATTTGTCTGCACTATGTTCTCGTCTTTGCGTGATGCAAGAAGGGAGCGCCAAAGGAGATGCACAGTCTACAGAGCGGCGGAGGCTAGAGATGCAAACAAACCCTAAACGACAGCGGACAGATTGAACCCTGAAATCACCGAACAACCGCCGGCGATGAAGATGGCTCTGATACCAATTTGTTAGGGTTTTGAAGAAGGAAAAGGCCGGAAACAAGAGAAACAAAATATTTATGAGGAAGCTTGATTGTATTCTTGACTTCATAATTACATAAAGTACAAATGACATAATTTATAGCAACATAAATCTCTAAAAGGAGAACTCTATAAATGACATGTCCTAAATACTCTTATACTAAATACTAAATTCTTCCTCCTTAATATAGCCTAATATCCTGATATCCTGCTAAATCAAGCCTGATGAAAATATATGATGAGATGAGAGGCATACACAACAGTACCACATGACACGGATCCTGGCAGGTACTTGCGAACCCCAGTTACTGGCACTAGAGAATCTTTTGATTTTCTCATCTCCAAGGTCTCTAACAAGCTACAGGCCTGAAATGCAGGACACTCTCCCATCCGAGTAGGGTGGTCCTGATCAAGTCCGTGTTGCTCGCTATACCAATTTACTACATGGCCACAACAAAGTTGCCGCCGGGGGTAATTAAGGACATCAATGCTCTAAACATAAGGTGCTTTTGGAGGAGAATGGACAAAGAACTGTACCAGTCATATGTGTCTTGGGCAAAGGTATCGACACCCATTGAATTTGGGGGTCTTGGATTCAAAAACCTGACAGTCATGAACGATGTTATGCCATTGAAAAATCTGTGGAGATTAGATTCGGGCTCAGCTGAGCAGTGGGTGGAAATATTTTAGGTGAAATACATGCCCAGGAGCTTGTTGTGGCAATCAAAGCGAACATATAAATGCTCGAGCCTATGGAGGGGGCTGACGAGAATCAGGGATAACATGCTGTCGCACCTAGCCTGGAGTATTGGTGATGGCTTATCTTGCTTGGTGTACGGCCAGCCCTGGGGTCTGGGCATTTCCTTGGTCCGACCTCCATTGCCCCAACTAGCTAAACTAACACTTATTTCTCTTGTAGTTGACCAAACAGGAACATGAAGCATGACGGAGCTAGTAAATCGCTTTAGGTACTACTGCAGTATCGGCATAGTGGTATCCATAACACGCCTCAGACGAATGGTACCCCAGATAAACTAATTTTCGTGCTAGCAAAGGATGGAGTGTACTCTATTAAGAAGGGCTATTGGATTTTGAAGGGGAATCAGTTACAAGGGGCGATACCGAACCCAATTTGGGAAATGATCTGGAAGAAATGATACCTACTACCCAGAATCAGGCTCTTCACTTGGAAACTCCTAAACAACGCCATCCCACATGGAAAAATCCTATCAGATTGGCTCTCTACTAGATATTCAGGGTACCATACATATGGAGGGGAGGAGGAAGATGTGAGTCACTTACTATTCCGATGTCAGTTTGCAACAGCGTGTTGGTTGGCGGGAGAGGTCCCAATTCGATCTGATGAAATGTTGAGCAATGTGCAGCAGGCCTTCATGAAATTCCTAATGGAGATGGATGACGGGCAGTGGACCATGGTAGAAAATATGACGTGGGCGGTGTGGAGGAGCAAGAATAACTGCATCTACAATGGAGTTAGGCCCACCTTCCAAGGGTTCACAAAATTTTATCGGACAAATTTTATCGTTGACCATGACAAGGCTCGAAATCAGTCCAGTGTTAAGAATTAGGTCTATTGAGTTGTTCGAGTTGTTCGAGAGTAGCCACATGATTGCAAGCAATTAACCCAAGAAAAACAGCACGTATTCGTTTCTCCGTCTTCCTTGTTTCCCAGCCATTTTGAGCGATCAATGCCTCTTTTTTCTCCTCTTTTTCTTCTCTCTAATTTCTTTCCTTTCATTTTTAAATTTTTTTTAATCGGCGGAACCATCAATGATTTCATTAGAGGGAAAAATGTTCGGTTGGTCAAGTTAAGCAAAAAAATAATTGATTGTACATGTGTCCGGCCTCCACATTCAAAATTTTAAAAAGAGATTCATTTAATATTTCATCTTATTTAATCAATAGTAAATTTACACTAAACCCCTCATATTATAAGAAATAAATTCATTTTTAATAATATGCTGTTACAATAAATTTTAAAATTCCTCCAAGCTAGGATAACAATTTTACTTCTAAATTGGGATGTTAATTAACATTTATAATTATACTTCAAAATTCCAAATTGCTATTTTAAACACGCTTTACTTCAAGTCAAATTTTTTTTTTCATATAATTCAGAATTTTATTTGATATAAAGTGAAAAACGTAATTCAAGAAAAAAAAATGACATTGTAACTTATTTGGACTCATTTTTAACTTTTGTAAATAAAAATGACGACCTATCTAGTTATTTGATTATGAGGTCACGTAAGTGAATATATATATTTGTTGTTAATCTTGAAATATTTTATAAAACTATTTAACACCTTGTACTAAAAATCTTAAAATTCTAAAAGCTAAGTTTTATCAGTTTGAAACTAAATATTTTATTATCTAAAGATCCAAAATTTATATCTAAAATTCTTAAGGGCTCTAGTGTAAGTTAATTAATCAAAAGAAAAATATACATCCTTATCCGTACAAAAAAAATAAAAATTTGGGCTGAATGATTTTTGGGCCTTATTTTATTTGGATTATTAATTGGTTCAATATTTCTTTCTTTAGAATAATTAGATAGCTCCGCTTCAACCCTTAATTGCTCTTTTTATGTATTCTCGGTTACTCAGAGGATTTTACCATAGAAAATAACGAAACAGAAAAATGAGAGATACGAAAGGAAAGAATAGAGAAAAGATAAAAGAAAGGAGAGAAAGGAAGAAGTTGGGGTTGGCAGCTCTATGCGGCAGTCAGATGAGGAAGACGAAGGACGACCAAACCACTGATTGTCTGAGATTGTTACGTTCGTCTGACTACTTTCGAAGGACTGATAAGCCGAAATGGTATCTATTGAAACCTAGGGTTTGATATGTAATTTAAGCCAAGTTATGTTGAAATTAGGTTTAATTAGGTTAGAAATATCCAAAAATTCAAGTTACTGCCCTAGTTATGTTTATTTTGCAGGTAATCAAGCATTTGGAGATTAACAGAGCAAAGCGGATGATTCGTAGCAAGTCAGCACAAAATTTGGAGCATTCTCACCTTCATTGTGGCCCGGAACCAATCCAGAAGTCTGCAAAGCTTCCAGACTCCTCTCATTGCGGCCTGCAACCAAATTCATTGCGGTCCGCAATTACCATATTTTTCTGACTCCTTCACTTCTTGCGGCCCGCAATCAATCCATTGCGGCCCGCAACCAATCCATGATTTCTCCAACCTTCTCTGACTATCGGACTCATTCATTGCGGCCCGCTACCAAACTTCTTGTGGCCAGCAATGACATTATTTTTCTTCAACCTTCATTCATTGCGGCCCGCAACCAAACTTCTTGCGGCCCGCAATGACATTATTTTTTCTACTGAAAATTTGTAAAATTTGTAACTGCACTTATTGCAGCCCGCAACCAAACTTCTTGCGGCCCGCAATGAGGCGGTTACAGAGCGGGAATTGGTTATTTTCAAGGATTTAGACTGGGCTTTGCTGGGCCATATATATCGAGACCTGTAGAATAGAACAAGGATGTTTTTTAGACATAATTTCCTAGACTTTTAGCCATGAACGGCTAAAGGTATTTCTAGGGTTAATTAGGGTTTGTACTTGAAACTTTTGCTATGATTTATTTGATTTTATCTCATATTTTCGTGTTCTTTGTTATGACCAATCCTTTATTCTATTTGATTGTGAA
The DNA here is from genome assembly GCA_964058825.1 of Carex arenaria. Lineage (NCBI taxonomy): Eukaryota > Viridiplantae > Streptophyta > Magnoliopsida > Poales > Cyperaceae > Carex > Carex arenaria. The sequence continues at coordinate 772,306 of CAXKVW010000198.1, forward strand.
GACTTAATCGAAATTGCATGAAATCTGAGGATTTGGTATTTTTAATTGAGAAATTGAATATTAAGTCCAGACCATAAAGAATTGGGTATTTGATAGGCTAAGTACCGAGAGGTGACGCTTGTCTTATACAGGTTTTACTTAATTGCTTAGAAAATTGTGCCAAGTACCGAGAGGTGAAAGATAATTTCTAAATCAATTAGGACAGCCAAGAACTTAATGACTTTAGATTAGCATAGCCAAGTACCGAGAGGTGACGTTCACTCTAATTTGAAGATGGTATTAATATAGAGATATCACTTTGTACCTACAACATCCAACTGTGCCTTCATAAATATAAAAACTAATTTAACAAATCAAGTAATCATAACATTAGTGGATAGGAACCCTGAGAAATCCTACTTTCTTATTCTTATTAAAAACCTAGAATTCGCTTTAAGACTTTAGTATAATGCAGTTTAATCATAATCAAACCAACCATTAAACAACCAAGAAACCTTTTACTTCCTTTTACTAAATTAAATTGTTAGGTTACAATTGATATTCCAACTTGTCCCTGTGGAGACGATCCATAAGTACTACTCGATAAGGTTGTATATATACTTGCAACCGTATTGAGCGCAATTTAGGAATTATTACTTGTAGTGCTCAAAACACATCATGGACTTGATTGAATTGATTATGAGTTAACTGACTTCAAGCCTTGTTGTGCCCAACATATTTTACTGTTTTTATTTGCTTGTGAGTTTCTTTACTTGGTTATGTTGCAAGTTGATTGACTGTGATTTAATTGTTGTTGTTAGCTTACCGTTGTTGATATGCTTACTTGATTGCTAGTAAGTAGAGTTAAATTCTTTAGTAACGATAATTAATCTGTGAATGGCATACATAGCTGACATAATATAAGAAAAAATTAATGACCATATGCTCTTGTTACAATTTTTGAAATCAGTATATGTATGGTGCAAGACATAATCTTAACCATGAATTCAGTACAAACGAAGTGCTTGCATGAGTTGAACTATAGATTTTAGAAAAATGGGCTGCATTAGAAATTAGTAGACTGTGTATTAATTGTTCCAGTGATGAATTGTTAACCAAATCGGTGCGTATGGTGACACACTTTAGACAAGGTATTGTAATTTAGAGAAATGCATAAACCTCAAGTCTAGTATTTGGTTTTCATATCAATTGCTGAGACTAGACAATGACATGATTGAATCATTTGGTTTGATAGTATTTGAAATATGACTTGGTTTGCTTGATTGCTACTTTCTTTGTTAATACTTGTCGAACCCTTGTCTCTTTGTCGAACTATAGTTACATGTTATTATTTTGAAAAGTATGATATGAATGCATGATTCTTGTTTCTCAAAACATGAATGCATAATGCTGCATATGAGGCCGGGTCATATTTTCTAAATATGAAATTGGATATGATTTGAAGTAAATGGTTAGGATATTATGAGTTATAGTATAAACCATGCTAAAGTATATATGTATGAAACTTGGCGATCATGTAGGCGCCAATTTCAGGTAGTGCATGATCGAAGTCTTGTATATCATTGATTGAATCTTGTGCTTGAAAAATGATGGTCATGTATGCGCTCATATATTCAGGGTAAGCGCAGAACTTCATTTGCGTGGGATGAAGTTCTGTGGGCGCCATATATTCGGGGTATGCGCAGAATTTCAGTCATGTGGGCTGAAATTCTGTAGGCGCCATATATTCGGGGTAAGCACATAATTTCAATCGTGTGGGTTGAAATTCTATAGGCGCCATATATTTCGGGTACGCGCAGAACTTCATTTGTGTGGGATGAAGTCCTGTAGCCGCCATATATTCGGGGTAAGCGTAGAATTTCAATCGTGTGGGTTGAAATTCTGTAGGCGCCATATATTCGGGGTAAGCAGAGAATTTCAATCGTGTGGGTTGAAATTCTATAGACGCCATATATTCGGGGTAAGTACAGAACTTCAGTGAACACAACTGAAGTTCTGTAGGCGCCATATATTCGGTGTAAGCGCAGAACTTTAGTGGTGTGCACTGAAGTTCTGTAAGCACCATATTCGGAGTAGTGCATGACCAGATTTGTATTTGGTGCATAATATTATAAAGCATGACATAGAAATAATGAAGATTTGAGAAATGCCATATGTGAATATTTGTGCATATACTAATTTATATAAACCATGCATTTGAAGAACTTTTATCTTTTCGTAAGAATGATTTTGTTCATGAAATTTTATGTTTAAATATAGAAATGAGTTTCTTATCAATTTCGGCACATGAGAACATTTAAATAATTTATATGATATGTGAACTTATATTAGAGCTGTACGGGTTGGACATATTTGTGAACTGTTTGTGTGCTATGTTAATTAATTTTACTTGACCGTTTGTGCATTTGACAATAAAAAAAGGGGGCCTTGCATAATAGTAACGAATGTTTACGATGAGGCATTAAGACAAATGCATTTTTCTTCGCAAGTGGTTTAATTACATGCTACTTTGATTGGTTTCAGTTCTTTAAGATGTTTCTTGAATTTTTATTACCGATATTATTTTCTTATACTTGAACTCAGTGTGTTGTTTGGTATATGTTGGTTGCATCTAATAATAACTCGACTGGAACTGAATACCACACTGAGAGATTATCCATCTCTTACATTTCCACCTTGTGAGTTCCAGGTACAAAGCGTGAAATTAGGAAATGAGATGTATAACTTGAAGAATTGTGGAATTTGCCACAGAGTGAATTATTTGCATCAAATAAATCTTCTATGGTATTTCGATTGTATTTAATTATACCGTAGTAGGTTTATTTTCAATTGTCTTACATATGTATTATGATACTTAAAAGAAAAGTTTTATCATGTATTGTGGCTTTTATCTTGTCATTGGTAATGCGCTGATGAGCTCTTATCTTTCAATTGGCTTACATATATATATGATTGTGTATAATTAGTGAATCGTCTTGCGCTGATGAGCGCAGCAAGTTGTCTGTCCTGTTGTCGGGGTGTGACAGGATGTCAAACTGATTATCAGCCGTACAATTTGGTGATGGATAGCTGGGGCAAAGGCCCGTCGGATGGCAAAGTTCTCTGCAGCATCAAATAGAGACCTGCGACAGGTTTACTTCATAGTTTGGCGTGCAGAAAAGCTGGTAGCCTTAAAAAAGAGTTTCCAGCTCTTAGTATATTCTTTACGACAATCCTGCTGTTGCCTTCAATTCAATGTTGCATTTGTTTAGGTTTTAATGTTATTTTTCTGACCCTCTCAAAAACGGATTTCCCTGATTATTTATGATAACGGCTATTTTGAAAATATGTTGCTTGGTATTTTCATATTTTCTTGCTTGTCATTAGGGAAAATATATAAATGTTTTAATATTGATCAATAGTACAGGGGAAAAAGACTGTACGGTTGTCAGATTGCTGTCTAACTTTTATTGTTGGTTATATAATCATTTCAGAGCTTGTTTATTATTTGTTTGAAAAATGTGTCTCATAAATGTTGGGATTTTTTAGGCCCAAAACGGCCTTGGCCCATCTCCCTTTTCTTGTATCTCTCTGACCTGCGCCAAAGAATAGAAGCAGGTGGTGGCTCCCTTATTAATTGTGCGAAACATAAAGAGAGAGAGAGAGAGTGAGTGATTGTTTGTATCGTCCTAATAGTTTAAAATTTCACGAAGGAAAAGAAAACAACAATTATGACAAAGTCTAACCAACAACCAAACACGTAACAAAAATGATCCACAATGTCAGAAATAAAAGAACATTAAGAAAAAAAGTGGTTGATGGTTGATGTTGGGATAAACTCGGCAATACTGCACTACTTTGTGCTAATATGCAAAAGATTGAAGAGAAAAAAATATATTTTTGAACAGAAACAACACTTTATTTCCTTTTTCTCTTACTCAGTTACATAGAATTTTGCAGTATTTATAACAATACAATATACCTAAAATAAGTACCCACAACTTTGCTAAATTAAACACCCACTACACAATTCTAAACTTAATACCCATCACTTATCCTCCTATTACAAGCAGTCTCCAAAATAGGAATATTACCACACCTATCATGCTATTACAAACATTACCTACATGTCTAATTTTAGAACCCACTAACACCTACACGCTCCTATATAGCCCTCTAAATATAAAGAGCTAATTTGGGAGCAACTCTCAACAGAACTCTAAATATTGGAAGCTAATTTTGGATCAATATTCAACAGATATTTTTTAACATTAATTATTCTAGTACAATAAGATAGACATCGATAGAGAATACCAAGGAACATGCATAGAGCTACGGTATAGCCAGAACAAAAATGAGCACGAATGTCCCGGGATATGCTGCCAGTAGCTTTTTCCAATTATTGGATGTAGCATGCATGTTTGCGATGCTAGTAAGAATAGTAATAACAAGGATACTGATGGCTATAGGCAAGCAATCTGAAGCAAGCGTCAGATACAACCCCAATCCAAATGCCACAATCAAATTATTCGCTGCCAGCATAAAAAAATCTGTTGCACTTAGGATGGTGAGCTCCCTTGGTATCTCAAAAAGTTGATATAAACTAAGGAATCCGAATATAAATGCTAAGGTGTTTGCCATAATAAAGGCTCGGAACATGTAGTTCCTCGCTAGGACTGGTGTACCTTCGTCTTTATAACCTCCAGGGATTGTGAAAGAGGCAGCAAATGTTACAGTTATGACAAGTGCCGAGCTCAGTCCAATGACTTCAGTTCTCTTCGATTGATTTGGTGATCCAATGTCTTCAGTTCTCTCCGATAGATTTGGTGATCCAATGACTTCAGTTCTCTCCGATTGATTTGGTAATGATAGTTGCTTTACATTGTCAAACCACTCTGGAGATAACCTATCATGATCAATAGTACTCACCTGGGAATCATCAATCTGTAGGAGACAACAAAAGTGTCTGTTATAGTAATATATTTATATTAACCAAGAGAACTAACCAGTACCAACAGTTCAAATTAAGAATGATTAAAAGCATGTCAATTTTAAATTAATTTGTTACATATCATAGATTGACATGTTGTACTATTTTGGCAGCACAATTTGCAGACAAATTTATCCAAAAATATATATAATTTTTCTTATGCCTCATATCAAAATTAAGTATATGTCTAATTTGCAAATAGTACGACCATTCAATCGCATTGGTGTTGACATTGAAGCTATTATGTATTGCCTAATTTCTAATTAGCTAGTATGTATTTTGCATGCTTCGTAGTTCAGTAGTTGGTACTTGGTACAGCACAAGAAAGTAAAATTAACAAAACATAAATTTCTGATGTGTTTGTTAGTTTAAGCAATATACCTCAGTAGTTGCTTTCAGTTGCCTCACGAAAAGGTTGATTGGGGTTAATCCTTTATTGTTTGTTTGCCTATCTTGATCTTCGTTTTTTTCCCAAATATCTCGCATTATTGATGTGTCTCCCTTCATAGCTGCAATGTGCAATAAATTATTTTCTTTATAATATTTTGCTAACATTACACTCTCACTGGTTCCTTCCAATAGATCCGGAAATATATCTTTTTGGCCCTCTTCTGCAGTAATGTGTAAAACATTTCTCCCACGAGGATCCAGCAACTCAGCATAATCAGGGTATTCTCGTTTAAAATGCATTACCAATTCCTTTTGGCCCATGCGTACAGCTACATGAATTGGAAACATTCCATCTGAAAATGGAATGTATGCCAGATTAGGTTCTACATCTAACATTTCCTTTACCATGTCAAAATTTTCTTCAACAATAGCAATGTTCAAGGGAGATAACATTTTTTTATTGACACTGTATGCCAATTCTCGATCTCGATCAAGCATCATTAGCTCGTGGCCTACATTTTTATAGCCATGTTTGGCAGCAACGTGCAAAGCTGTGTCTCCGTTTTGATTTGTCTTTCTGAGTACATCCATCACTGTAGAAGGGCATATACTAATGAGACTGGTTATGATATCATTGTTTCCGACCTTCGCAGCACAATGCAGGGGTGTTTCTAACATCATGTTCTGTGCTCGCAAGACAGACCTATCATTTTTAAAAACATTCAAAGCTAGATCGTTGTGCCTGTAAGTAACTAGCAGGTGAAGAACAGTGTCTCCCGAACATGTTACACTGTACAGCTCAGATTGGTCTATCGGGTACTGTAGCTCGGATTGGTTTATCACTATCGAAACCTGATTAGACAATGTAAAATTTCAAGAAAGTATTAAAGTTGGCAATATTTGAATATATCTTCTTAAATTGAATAACCAAGTCAAAGGAAGTAATTAAAGACCTCTAAGACGTTTTGATCTGATAATATTCAGCAGAGAAGCATCAAAACCATTTAAGCCCATCTAAAACCAACACCAATCAATTAATGACTTTATACTCTATTATAAAAGCTCTCATTCCCCAAAAGTTGAATGAATAACTCTTCTAAAATCCCAAAATACAACGAAAAGGGGGATGTTATGTGGGGTGTGTCAACCGATACGAAATGGATCGGTAGAACAATTTTCATACCCTTATCTGATATGTTTATTTTTTAAGATTATTGACTTTAATGCCTACTAACAATTCGATTAATAAAAAATGCATTTACAACGAGTCAAGTGACTCTAATTCCGAAATCTATTTCTTTACTCTCATAAAATCCTCTAAATTACTCAAAATTAATCTAATCACTCTTAATCACCATCTAAATTCACTCCTAGTCATCATCTAAATTCTTAGATCTACTCTTCTAATCATACTCATATACACTCATAATGTTTCTAATATCTTAATTCCAATCTCGTTCCACAACTAGATCTGCTCTTCTAACTGCTGTCGCGTTCCAATGATCGGATCTACTCAATGTCATACTTCGATCGAGATGGAAACTCGACACTCCAAACTTCGACAATACCAATCTCTCTGCTTGGTTTCTCCCTCCTCTCTCTCATTCTCTTCTCCGCTCAAATAATTAGAGCCGAGCGAGAGAGAGGGGAGGATGATGCTTCGGAGGTGAGATCTAGAAGTAGTGGAGAGAATAGACGGATGGATGTAGAGTGGTAATGGTTCGGAGGGTGAGGGGCTGGTGGTTCTAGGGTTTGTTACTTAGGGAATCTCCTTTGGGACCAAAGAGCAACGCCACTAATCTCAATTTCTCTTTTCTTGCACTCCCCTTATATGATATGTTGACGGAAGAAAGCTTTACACTTACCCTACCGATAATCTAAATGAAAAAAAAACTTAACCTTACCTATATTATCGAATACAGTATGGGTTGGGTAAATGGGAAAACAATGCCATTGAATAGATATATACATAGTTCGCAAAATCAGAATTGGAATCAATCTTTTAATCTGCAATTGTTTTGTACAAATAAATAGTAAAAAGTTTTTTAAAAAAATATATATGTTAAAAATTATATTGAAACAAAATATTACACACAAATAATTTATTTATATAATATATTACAATTATTACAATTAAAACAAACTCCAAAAAATAATTAGTACAATTTAGAGTCCTACAAGTACTATTGATAAGGTTATTAAGCAAATTTTGTAATTAAAAAAAAAATTGTGCCCGGTTGATCCCAATATGGGGTTAGTCATATATATATAAGCAATCAATACTTTGCGAAATATTACCTCATTTTCTGTTTGTTCTTCCGGCAGTAAGACTATGTTGCCTTTTATTGCTGCCTTGAAAAGACCAACAGGCATCAATGGGCGTGTTTCAGGCACCGTTTCAATTCTAGATATGACGCTTTGCGGCGATGACATTGTCACTACTACGACGTTTAGCTTGATTTGCTCTTAGTACTCTCTCTCCTAGTAGGATAGATTGTGGGGGGAGATATAATTAGTTGTCGGGAAACGCTTGGGCAGCACATGGCGGGTTCAACTCATATATATACTAAATTCTCTTACAATAGAGGCTGCGGCATAGTCCCCATAAAAGGCGCACATGGCTGCCTCTCACTTTATTTTTTTGCGCCTCTACCGATACTCTCAATCTAATTTTTTAATAATAATAATTTTAAAAATTCATATATCAAATTAAAATCGGCAGAAATTATATATATATTCTCTACTTTCAAAATTTTTTTTTTCTGATATTTTGTATATTACTAAATTAATAAATCAATGATGAACGTATTTTTACAAACTCTTAATATTAATTAAAAAATTGAAAATGTGCATGAGGAAAATATTAAATCATATCTAACTGTTTTATTTTAATATTTTAAACATGAAGCCATGTGAATCATTCTTAATTCTTGGATATTATAATTAGATGATATTGTTAATATTATGAATGGACGAAATAAAATCTTTCTTCAGAAAAACAAATTGTGCATATAATTCAGATTGACTAAGAATTACAGAAAAGGCGACTATACATGGTTGAAAAAGCTAATCATATATAGTTCTGCAACCATGTCCAGATGCATCGTCTATGAAATTCTACATGGATGTAGAGTCTTTACAGAATTAACATACACGATTCCGGATCTCTAAGTGTTAATCGTGCATATAGCAAGGGTTATATAAATGATTCTTACAAAGTAACTGTGTATGATTTTTGAAAATCAGGTGATTGTTTTTTTTATGAACGGTGTTTGTTATCCTACATTCTTTATTTAATATCTGCGTACGTATGATTTATAAATATGTTTTTCATATTCGATTTGTAATGGGCTAGCATATATATTGCTAGCCATTAAACATACATCCATAATTCAACAAATATTAAGCATTCCTGATAGCCCCTACCAAGTTAAAAAAAAAAAAAAAAAAAACAAATATTGGGCATTTGGCAACATACAGAAAAACAATATTCATTGAACATAAATAAACAATTAATATATGTCAACAACTAATCAACATACATGTACATTTTTTGGAGAACCAATATTCATTTTAGAACTTGTTAATTTATGAGTTGTGTTTGTCTAAATTTATATAACTAATATGTTTTATCTGTAGATGGTCAGCTTGTCATTTCAAAAAAAACATGAATCAAGAATGTACATTGAATTCAACAATGTTGTGGGTCTCAAAGAACGTCCATGTGATGTTTCACCTGACTGGTTTATTTAGGTTGAGTTGATGTATATTCTCTTTTATGTAAATCTTTAAAACTGCAACTCAGTTCTGCTAGCCAAACGGATTGAACATCACATGTACATACATTCATGTGGTGTTGTTTCCTTATGTTTGAGACATTCGATTTTCTTGCATTGGAAGTGTTTATATGTGGTGTTGTCTAACAGTTGTTGTAACTTGGAGTTATGAGGGTAGCTACTTATATACATGACTTATGTCCAAGAAGAACACAAATGTCAAAAAGACTAATTTTCCTCGCATACATATTTGCCGAATACATTCACTACTACAAAAACACAGTTTGTACACGGACAAAAAATGACATTGCTACACGGATTTGGAAACGTATGTAATATTAGGGTGTAGGAAAGTGTAACATTTACACACGGATAATTATCCGTGTGTAATATTAGTCTTCCTACACGGATATTAACTAAATATCCGTGTAGCTCTCGTACCCTAGCTACACGGATATTAATTAAACAATCCGTGTAGGAAGGGATTCCTACACGGATATTTAATTAATATCCGTGTATGAAGAGTATTCGTACACGGATATTAAGTTAAAAAACTATGTACGAAGGTTATGAATTACTAATATTTTATTCTTACCTCTTCCCACACGTATTTTATTTAAATATCCGTGCAGGATTGTCCTATTTTTTTTTTTTTTTTTTTTTGGGCTAGCCTCCACTTTTGCTAGCCAATAATATATATATCAGATTGAATATACATAGCTTTTTGCAAAAATAAATACATAACCTTTTGCAAAAATAAATAGAGAGCATTTTGTATATACATATAACCTTTTACAACACATATATATACATAGCCTTTTATACATGCAATCATTTTGATCCAACATATGACATATACCTCTCAAGATCCTATACAATGTTTGTATAAAAATTATGTCATCACCACTTAGTAACCATGTGATCAAGTTTTGGGCTCATGTTGCCAAAACTCATGGCTATGATCTAGTTTGGACCGAAATTTCATACATACTAAAACGTATTAGATCCAACATATCAAAAAAGTGGTTTGTGCATGTGATCCATGACATGATGGCTCTTAGTTAAATATCTCCAACAATAGTGCATCTCTTATGAAAAAAAAAAACAAGGATCAACATGTCAAAGCATACATACATAATAGAGAATAAAAATTCTCGGTTTTGAATTAATTTTGTAAAAAAAAAATAATTGAATCTGTAAAAAAAAAAAATTCGTGAAAATTAATTTCGTAAAAAAAAAATTAAACATGTATGTATATCTTTGCATTTTTCTTAAATAGAAGTGGTGCTTAAAATGACAGCACCGGCACTAGAACCCTAAGGGAGGGTGGCGAAGATGATAGCAACCAACAGTGGCGACGAGGACAACAACCAACTAAAATCCTAAGAAAAACGAATTTCTTCAATAATCCAACAATGGTAAAGAAAAATATATATATACGCACATGACTAACCTTAGCAAGATAGAGAGGAGAAATACAAAATTCGAATTTGCCATTCCCTCCTCGTGCGCAGAAATCAAACTCAATGCAGAGAAAGAGAGAGAGAGAGAGAGTAATATTGATTAAAACGGCGCTGGAAGATAACAATTTTATTTCATTAAAACCCTACTAGGCCTTTCCTACACGGATATTTAACTATAAATCCGTGTAGCTCTGTCAACATATCTACACGGTTATTTAAATAAAAAACCGTGTACAAAAGACCTTCCTACACGGATATTTAATGAAAAACTGTGTAGCTCTCTCATCATTCCTACACGGATATTTAATGAAATATCCGTGTATAAAAGCTTAATTTCCACACGGACACTGACTTTTAAGTTAATATTCGTGTAGGATTCCTAGAACACTGGAAAAATCTTATTTCATACACGTTTTTTTTTATAAAATTGAGAAAATCCGTGTATAAGATACAGTGTAGGAAGACGTTTTTTGTAGTAGTGATTGTGAGTGAAGATATCTTAAGGTCCCTTAATAGAGTGAGATTATATATACGCATTATGATCCAGGTTTGAATCGTAATTATAATCTATCTTGTAGATTACATAATGGATAACGATGCATGAATAACATAGTCGTCACTTGCACTTATCATTAGAGATATCATGAAATATGGAAACAACATATGCAGTATTTACGTATTGTCTGTATTGGATCGTGATATTTTATGGATACATATCGTCTGTATCGATAGTGTAGTCTAGATATATTATGCTAGATGTCAAACATGACTTGTGGAATTGGTATTTCATTCGCCAACAAGATACAAATCCAAATTGGTCACACTTACAGAGTCTCTAGTTGAGATATCACTAAGTATACGTGATACTGATGATTATGTTGGACATAATATAACATTCATTAGGCACATTGAAGGTGACGAATGTGGATTGAATGCATGTGGGCGTACAGTGATTGTACAATAGATGACTTAATTAAATGAGCAGGTGTCAATTGGATTAAACACAATATGAATTCCTGAATTCTTAGTACTATGGTAATTTTTTTTTTGGAATATTAGTACTATGGTAATTTGAGATGCACCATAAGGTATAGAATTCCATTACGATCAATATGTACTATAGATATGTGGACCGCGTAACTTGGACTTGATGATCCAACATTATGACCAAACCAAGGAAGTTTGACTTGGATCAAACGTGGTCAATTGGGGATTTGACCTAATAGATGATAATTGTTTTTACGTGGTCAACATAATGAAGAGGAGAGAGTTTGATTGGCAGAGAAGGCTTAGACTTGATCAAATGGGAACAACATGACCATATTGAGTAGACCATTAGTCTAATGGACACATGAGCCATATTACTATTGTGTTCTTTTAATATTGAATCTCGCACATTAATTGAAAGGACGAAATTGTAAGTTTCATTGGGGACTCATGCCTATTTAAATCCATGTGCGCTTTCATTTTGATCTAATTAATTCATTATATGAATATCTATTTTCTCAGTTCTAATTTTAAATCTAGATCTTGATCTAGATCTATTCTCTCTCACTCACCTCTCCACTACTTATTTGGCTGAATTGAAGGAAGAGGGTCACCGCCTCCATCGTGAGACACTACATCCCTCCTCCACATCGGTCTACCCAGCCCGCCGCTTCATCACTGCTGATCAGGTTGAAGCCGAGCAGTTGCCACCTCTTGCGATCTAGATCAGGTCAAACCTGATTGATTTGGCCGATCCGGTCAAAGGCCTGGCCGAGCCACGCTCAGCTGCCTCCTCAGAAAAAAGTGTAACTGAAATAAATTAGGGATTACCCGCCTTGTTTTGTCAAATATTGTTCATACTCAACCGTTGGATAAGTAGCTAATGGTTTTATCCGTGGAATTATCTCCTATATAAAATAACGTGACCTGTCAGGCTGTTACGCGGATTGTATTTTTTTTTATGGACATTGATGCATGTAGGCATTACTATGCCGTTTGCATAATTTAAGAATTTTGAAATTATGATTATTTTTATGTAAATTGTATACGTACAACCCGGGAATGAACAAGTTATAAAACTAACTAGGTAGAAATGGTAAGTTCAATGCAGTTTCTCTTTTCTCATGTTAATTAAAATTATTATATCTTCCTATGCTCATAGTTTGCCTCTATTGTCTATAATTAGTTGGTCCATTTTTATCTTTTGATTCTTTTTTTTTATGTACAGAGCTAGTTGTCCATATTATGTACAAGTGAGTTTGCACTTTAATGGATTTTGATCCCCGTTTTTATGGATCGAGCTCCTCTCAGGTACAATAGGAGATCTAGCTAGCTCACTTTATAGTTTGAGATTAAATCTCAAGTAGTTTGTGATTTGAGTAAGCACAGGGGGGCAGTATTATTGGGCTTTGAGATTTGTGCCAAGTTAAAAAGAACAGTACGAACAGTACGGATCCATTAATTGTAAAAGATTCCCTTTTCAAGTAATGGAGAGGATGTGATGAATTTGATTTTTTACTAGGAACACCACTTTTACGTGGAGTGCTTGCATGTGAACTTGGACCAACTTTTCACCTTTAATGCTCTCCGCATCATCTTTCTCTCTCGAGTTTGTATACTCTGAGAGTGCGCTTGGATGGGTGAAGAATAGTTACTAACTCAAGTTGGCACTATTTGGAACTACTACTCTCCATTTTGATGTGTTTGAGTTAGTAAATTTGGACATTATTCGACTAATTCAATAAAATATTGAGTTAGTTCTTTTCTCATTTTTGAGTTAACTCACTATTCACACTATATAATCCACCTTTCCATCCAAATGCATCCTGAGATAAATGAAAATTTGAATTTATTTAAAGCTAGGCCATATTTAGCTCGGTCCGGATTTTTCCTAAATCAATTCAAAATTTGAGATATGATCAGGATATGAGAATTCTCCCTTCTCACCCTTTCTTAAATTGATATTATAAATTGTAATGAAATAATGATTCAAGAATAACATCGAACATAGATTTGAGAACCACAGGAATATAACAACAAAGGAACAGTTTCTGTTCAAGCTATATTATAAAACATATGGGTGAACAGTTTCCCATAAATTGGAAATGCTGAAATCAATGTGATGTGAAATCTACATAGTACATTCAAGGGGCAGCAAAATAATATATATGAATATATATATTCCATGCCTTCATTCATCAACCTAAAAGTAAAAAGTAGCTAGGGATTTAATTATGACCGTTCACTAAGCAATTTTTCTAAATATACGTTATCATCTCGAAATGCTCCTTGTTTTACCAGTCGTAGAAGTTGTACTAGCGAATGTAGCTATTATCAAGCCTGTAACGATGCACCAAAATATATATTACATGTCATGTTTTATCAATAGAGAAAAATATTTATACATGCTGCGTCATGAACGTTCTTGTCCAGCAATGTTTGAAATAGACATCAAAATAAGTAGGAGAACGGCATGGCTGGATTAGACGTGTTTAGATATGTCAATTTTTATTGTGCTATGTTTATTTAATTTTATATGTTTTTTCTATAAAATGTGTTTTAATTGTTTAAATATAATTATATATATATTTTTTTTAAATGGATACATGTCCATTGATTTGTTCCTTCCGGCAATTTAGGATTATTAATTTACGTAACATAATTCTGTATTTATTTTGAGTGAAAAACTGTATAGCAAAATCGTATCCATCCAGCTTGAAATCCTCTAAATAAGAATGTTTTAATTTGAACCCTTAATTACTTAGGATACGTTCGGCAAATAAATAGAATAGTGAAAAAGTGGAAAAGAGAAGAGGTTTCTATTCAATACAATTACATTTACATTCGACACATTTGGAATTGTTGAAGAGTGAAATTAAGTCAATTACCACATATCAAAAGGTCAATCTTCTCCAATTTCACTCTTATTATGGGATAGTGGGATGAAATAGAGAGAAACTAAATTGAAAAAAAAAAAAAATTGACTGCATATTTTCATTTCAATTAAACTTTTTTCGCGTTTTCTTTATTCCATTCAATTACACTCATGTTTTATATTATTCAATCACAATTTCACTTTTTTCTCATGACATGTGGCATAGCATGCATGTACTTTATTATGTGCATACAGCACATCGGATGAATCAAAAGGCTAGACAGCTATTAGTTCACGGTATAGCATACCTGTACTTTATTAATAGCTTATCAATTTACATTGTTTGACATTGTCCGAATGTCCTATCTAATAATTTTTTGTAATACAAATAAATTATTATTATAATTATATATACTCGGCTCAATTGGAGAGAATAAAGTGTCACAAGGTTTGTTCACTTGTGTTTTTATGTGTCAGCTGTCACATATTTAGCACATGTTGTGTATAATAGTGACAATTTTTATGTGTCAGCTGTCACAAGGTTTGTTCACTTGTGTTTTTATAATAGTGACAATTTTTCGGGATAAGGAAAAAGTGGTTTCGTGCATGTTTTCTCCGAAAGCAGTGCCCTCCATATACAATTCTACCGAAAGCCATGCCTACTGTGGAGCTAATCGTATGCATTACTCAATATAAAGATTATATGCCGTTTGCATAATTTATGATTACTTTTATGTAATACGTACAACTTTGGAACGAACAATTTATAACAACTAGGTAGAAATGGCTAGTTTCAATGAAGTTTCTCCTTTCTCTCATTAATTATCAATATTATATCTTTCTATGCTCATAATTTTCCTCTATTATCTATATTTAATTAGTCCATTTTTATCTTTTCTTTCTTTTTTTATGTACGGTGCTGGTTGTCCACATTATGTACAAGTGAGTTTGGACTGTTTTGAATTTTCATTCTCGTTTTTATCTATGGATCTAGCTCCTTCCAAGTACCGTAGAGGATCTTGCTTATTTTACGGTCTGAGATTAAATCTCAACCCGTTTAGAATTCGGGCAAGTGCAGGGGTAGTATTATTGAGCTTTGAGATTTGTGTCAAGTTAAAAAGGACGGTCCTGATCCGTTAATTGTAAAAGATTCCCTTCTCGGGTAATGGAGATGATGTGATTCGCATTTTTTACTAGGAACACAACTTTTAAAAAAATATGGATATCCATAAAATTGGAAATAAAATTGATTTGTTTTTCTAGTTTGGACTTTTTTTTTTAATTCCTTCCAGCAATTTACGATTCTTAATTTACGTGACATAATTCTGTATTTTTTTTGAGTGAAAAAAACTGTATAAGGAAATCTGATCCATCCAGCTTAAAATCCTCTGAATAAGAATGTTTTAATCTGGACCCTTAATACCTTATACAAAATAGTAGCATGACACGTGGTATATCCTGATTGATTAGTTTTCTTCGTAATATGTGCATACAGCACATCCAAAGAATATAATCAAAAGGCGAGAGAGCTAGTAGTTCGCTGAATAACGTTATCAATTTGCATTGTGTCCTATCTAATAATTGTTTGTAATACAAATTAATAATTATTATAATTATACTCGGCTCATTTGGAGAGAATAAAGTGTCACAAGTTTTGTCCACTTGTCACATGTTGTGCATAATAGTGACAACTTTATCGGAATCACACGCAGTATTATATTTGAACATATTTATATTAGTCATATGTGTCATACTGTAGTACATGCTATGATATTTTAGAGTCCGACTCTGCTGTTCTCCAAGTAGAAGAGTAGAATTCCGCTATTTTAATCTCAACCGTTAAATTTTTTCATGCACAAGTCATTTATTCTAATTTCAATTGTTAATTTTTTTCATGCACAAATCTCAACACAGACGAACAGTTGAAATTAGAATAGTAGACTCCTAATCTCCTATTTGGAGAGCAGTTGAGTCAGTTTCGATATTTAATATGTCATACCGTGTTAAAAACTATTCCTTTGTTGTAAATGTCATGGGTCTCTGTCTTTCAACCAAACATTCTCTCGTTTCCAATAAAAAAAAAAATTCTCCCTTTTTCCCATAACTAATTAAAAAATTTAAACTAATGTAATGCCTTGAAATACGGGATATCATCTATATGGAGGAACGCTTTGATTTTTTTTTTTTATTGCTCCTGTATATCAGAAAAGACATTCCTTCTACATTTGAACTTAAAATAGTTATGGATTGAACTATAATGGTTTTATGATGAATGAATAATTAAATTCCAAAGAGTACGTCAAATTGAATACACGCTATCGAAATGATTGAGACACACATCTAAAATTTTAATTTTTTATTTTAATAATATATATACACACACACATATATATATATATACATATATACACACACACACACATATACATATAGGAGGAGGGATCAAGTTACAACAAAGTTACAACAAAGTTAAACAACATTTTTTTTCATTTGCAAAGTCCAAATCGTTGATCCAAACCGTTTAACATGATTATCTAATAAAATATATTTCCAAATCAAATTTTACATTTTTTTTTATTTTTTTACTATTTATTAAGAAGGGTACAAAATTCAATGGTCTGAATTTGACTAGTTTTTGTAAAGTACTTAATAAATAGTAAAAAAAATCAAAAAATATAAAATTTGATCTAGAAGCACATTTTATTTAGATAATCATGTTGAACGGTTTGGATCGACGATTTGGACTTTGAAAATGAAAAAAACCGTTGTTGTAACTTTGTTGTAACTTGATCCCTCCTCTCTATGTATATATATGAGTAGAACTAGGGTGCTCTTAAGTTCACCTAGAAAGTTTTGAATTAATTTAGTATAAAGTCAAGTCGTCAAAATTATAAAATTTATATATTTATTTTAATGCATTTATTTTTTTGGACGTTTTTTTACCACTTGACTTTATACTAAATTAATTTGAAACTTTAAAATTTTCACGTGTAGACGCATCACTCATTAGGTATAAGGATTTCAACGATTTGGATTCACTATTTAAAGTCAATTTGATATATTTTAGAGTTGAGTTCACATAGAGGCTTGGTGAACTTAGGAGACCCGTAGCTCTACTATATATATATATATATGGTAGATGAGAGTTGAAGCAATTAACAAGGTTATATCGACAGAAATGTGCTATTTCCGAATGTATCGGTATTACCGATAGGAGCATCCACGAATATAACGTCGGCAAAAAGAACTTTTACTCCTCGCAGATAATGACATATTTTTGTAGACGTTTTAGTAGATTAATTTATTGTAAAACCTGCCTTTAAAGTCCAGCATTGGACCTTGATCTGAGAAATAATCCCACGTAAAAAAAAGCAACTCCAAGTTACAATTAGATCTGGGCAGAAATTAAATTACTATTGTATTTAATATTTATCTAGAACACTTTGATTATCAGGATCTGCTTTTTATAAAGAGATTTTCAAAGGACTTTACTATATTACAGCACCAGCAAATATATTTTCCCAAATTAATGACAAATCAATATATATTATTCCCAAATTAGTGTATAATAGCAATATAAAGTAAAAAATTTCCCTACACTACATAAATATTAAGAAAACCTATATATTCTCCCAAATGAATGACAAATATAAAAAAAGGAAATATTTTGAGACATAAAAAGAGAAATTCATTTCGTTTCACTGCTTAAAAACATTGAGTGTTCTTTAATTAAAAAGTGTTGGAAAAATATTAACTAACCAACCAGTTTTAAATCTCAATTTGATCAATAAAATAAATTACAATTATATTAAAAAAAATATAATCATGAATATAATTAAAACTTTATTACCCGGAGCTGCAAAATGCGGACCTAAGGCAACTTTCCGTCCTAAGTGCAGGAATAATCGGTTAAGCTTGCCGGAAGTTACGTTGGTAATCCTCTGCCTGCGGGTGCAACCGTGGTAGAAGTTGACGTAGCTTCTTTCAACAATAGTAGAAAAATAATATTTTTACTATTATGAAAATATTTGTTTGTGGGAGAGTAGAAATAGAATTTTATGAATTATATAGCTAAGAGAAAGAACAAGATTAAGTGAATTATTGGATGATTATTGAATTGATGGATAATTTGCTCTCCAAATGTCATGTGTTATATTATGTTGTGTTTGAAGTTTTTGTATTAAGTTTTTTTTTTTTTTGTTCTATTGTGTTTTGTTATGTGATGTTTAGAATTATACGTTTGCATCAAATTAGATGGAGAAATTGTAGAAAATAAAACAAAATAGAAATTTGTACTAAGCTTGAACTAAAAACTACTAAAACAAATTATACGCACAATTTAAATAGCATTTTGTACCAAGTTGGTGAACAAATTACTACAAATTATATGCACAATATAATCAATGTTTTGTACTACAAATTATACACATAACAAAAGAGAACTTTAAAAACTCAATGTTGGTGCATTCAATGGTAATGTATTAATTTTGAATTATTAGGGTGGTAACTAAAAAAATTTCACAGAAGGATGTGCGCTATAAAAATGAAGTTTGTTTGAAATAGTCTGGGCCATGTGTTTTCTCAGCACTAATTCTCTTCCTGCTGTGGCCGGAGAGGCATAACTGTGTTATTACAGCTGGATAGAACACCAATTGTTTCTTGCCCTGTCTTTTCCCAGGTCTTGATTATGTGAAGAAAGGCATGCATTTTGTGGGAACTTGACCATTTTAATTATGAAATATTCTTTATTGCCCTCCATATAATTTATTTTCATTAGTAAGCCCATAATATTTAAAGATATTGCCGCTACTGTGTTAATTACAGTTATAAGGCTTCTAATTTGGAGAAGGAGTTAATCAACCAATAGTTAGTTTTAAATTTTCTAAGGCACTGAATTTGTAAGTCTTCATATAGCCTCATAAAATCACAATCCAACTAAGCAAAATGCATTCACCATTGACTAAAAAAGTAGTAAAAATAAGCCAATAAAAGCTTCCATTGTAAAGGTAGGTTATAGCCTTCCTAGTTTTTATTAGAAGTATATAAAAAGGAATTATGTAGAGAAAAGAAAAATGTAAACGGAAAAATAATTAAAAGAACACCATGCACAAAATAGTAAAGCTGCTATGGAAATTAAAAGTAGGAAAAAAATTACCCCATAATTTCCTTATATATTTGAATAGTCATGGCGACCTGGCGGGCGGTAGGTCGAAACTCGAAATGTCACAGGAAAAATCTCGGCTAGCAAATTTTACCACTTGGCACATAAAATGTTTCATTTGACGTTTTAAATTGAAAAGGGAGTTTGTCCTCTTTTCTTATCAAAATCTTTTATTATAAATAATGAGAGACCAAAGGAGACCAAATTCAGCCCAACTCGTTGAGACAATACTGAAGCCCATTTATTTATCCCTCAAATTTAATTAAACTTGCAGGCCGAATTAGTTAAACTTGTAGTCTAATTTACTTATATTTTGCAGTCCAATTTAGCCCACTAGACTCCTCTCTCCAATTTACTTTTTGATCTATTAATATATTATGAGCAGGGCTCAAATGTTTTATTTCTTTAATGCTCCAATTACATTTTAGTTCTGATCTTCAACATGTATGCTTGGAAGTTCTAAATTTGTCACATATTTATCATTTCAATAATATTTATTTTCCTATTATTTTATCGTCTAGGGTTTTTCCACATGATCATTTTCTGTTCCTATTCACCATATTCATATCTATCTTTCCAAAAATTATAGCAAAATTTATTATCAATTAACATCTATGATATGTATTTCTATTACGTGTACATATATGGTTCAAATTATCAAGTTATCAGTTATAACTGACGACAAAATATTTTGACATTATCATTATTTATCAATCTATTGATTGTACCGTCACATTATATATGTCATTACAACATTACTTATATTACACTTAATTTGATTTCTTTATTAATAATATGTACTTTCTTCAATTATATTAAAATCTAAAATTTTAGTCTATTAGTATGTATTTGTTTAAGTATACGAAAATCTGAAAAATTTCTTTATTATTTTGTTTTGTCTTTAATTATATTAAAAATGGAATCCTAACGAGAGTTTAATAAAAAACAATTAAATAAACTAGAGCGGCTATAACTTTTGTACTGAACCGCTTGAAAAGGGTAGTTTCTTCTAACATTTTTATACTTGGAACTACTAGAAGACGGTGGTAATGTGCATAAAATATACTTCACAATGAGAGTAATGTTTTAAAAAAATATTCTGAAGCAAGAATCCAACTTTGAGTGGTAATAACTTCTATATATAGAAAACTCTGATTTTAGCGTTCTTTACCAATTCGGAAAGCTCATGAGAAGAAGATATTAGTTTTGCAAAAGCATTGGAAGGCGACACAATCATAATTGTAACAAAAAACATCGTTTAGACCCTCAAAACTACAGATGAAATTATTAATTAATAACAATAAGTTATAAAAGAAGGGCTTTGTTGCTTATATTATATATATACAGATTTCAACTGACAAATGCATCTTTATTTTGCTAATGAGCAACAACGCCACACTATTTAAAAAGGAAATAAACTAATTAGACAAATAATCCTTGTAAGTTCTAAAACTAGCTAGTGCTCAAATCGACCTACCTTTACCAAGTTGTTGAAGGACTAAAATTTGAGAGAAGTGGCTCGGGTTTGAAATAATCAGATTTGGAAGAAGCATCTTTAATTTGAGAGAATTAGATCTGGGAGAAGTGGCTAGGGTTTGGGAAAATTAGATATGGGAGAAGAGAGGTCTCGAGATGGGGTTGGTTGTCATGGTTGGGAAGGACGCCGTTATAAGAGTCAAGGGAAAATACGATTTAGAGAAATGTGTTTGTGAGGAGCGGGAGAACTTAGCTAAATTGCAGAAATTTTAGTTTTAAGTTAGAGTTCGAAATGGTCTTCTTCTATTGGTTAAGTTGACATTCTTATTCTATCGGTCATCTTCTTCTAACAGTTCTAAATTTAGAACCGATAAAATAAATGTGGCAGTTCTTCTATCAGTTCTAAATAACAAACCGATAGAAGAACTTGACATTTTTATAATGGTTCACAATATTGAACCGAAAGAAGAAATTGGACACTATTTTTCAGTTGTCTTTTATTCTAGGACCAATAGAGTAAAGATTGAATTATTTATCAAGCTTATCACAACACCTTTGTACTTTTGGTTTTGACCAAAAACACTTCAAACTGATAGAAAATAGATCCCATATTTATAGTAGTGAGTGGTTGATAATATTTGACAATTACTTCTTACCTTTATAGTTTTAATTTTTCAAATGATGTCCGTATTGATTAAAAATATTAATATGTGCATGCAATGTGTTGTACATATATTTATTTCAGCTGCGTGCAATTATTCAATAGTTGATGTGTTATTAACTAGATTATTTTAAGGATCTGTCCAATTGTATCCAAGATTCTGTACCTAGTTTTTACCGAAACCAACTATCATTTGACTAGCGCGAATACTGTAAAATTCAATATTCTATATTGTGTAAAACAATAGTGAATCATATATGATATGTCATAAAAAATTCTAACAACATCAACTCTTGCAATTTTCTAACTTTGTGTACTTGCTGTACTTTGTACTTTCACTATTGATGTACTTTAACCATTAACTGTACTTTATGTACTTTAAAATGTGCCAACTTATGTACTTTTACCTTTCTAGAAATTTTCAAAATGGAAACCCAAAAAAAATGCAAATTTTTTTTTTTTCAAAATCAAAATTTTTTCCGAAAGAAAATTTACAAATTTTCATTTTTATAAATTTTATTTATCTTTTTGTTTTTCGAATTTTTTTTTTCAAATATTAATATGTGCATCTAAAATCACACTATGTATAATATAAAACAAATATATGTGTATTGTAAGGCTTACAGATGAATACTGTAAAACTTGAATTATGTCAAAATTACTGATGCAAACTACAAAAATAACAGATCCAAACTATTAAATATGAATACTGTAAAAGATGTAAACTATAAAAATAACGGATTGAAACTACAAACATATTATTACAAACATAACTACTCCAAAAGATATCTTAATTCAAAGTCCTAAACATAATCTTAAGTAATATATCACATTATCTGTCACTTCCATGATCCGTGCGTTATGGCGATAAAGATATTGTAGTCAAATTTTTGTAATGCAATAAATGCAAACGAGTTTGATAATTAAAGTCAGCCCTAACACACATGCTGCCATACATATTCTAAGGATTTTATAATCTTAATTTATTTCGTGATATTTACTGCACGGCATTGGTGTTGTATATCAAATAAACGGTAAGTTATTTCAAGAGCGAATTCAAAATTTCAGATACATCCGACTTTCTATACATTCTGTATCTAATATATAATGATAATCAAGAGATTTAAGAATTTGAATTGATCGATTCGTGGAGCAAATAGTGCAAAAATATAGAATTTCAACTTCTCTGTATCAAATTTCTCCTCCTTTTTTTGTAGGTTTTTTTTTTTGTCAATGCAAAAATATAGAATCTCGTGCGCTGCCCGAGATTAGCTTTGCCATATCCTGGTGTCCACTTTGCTTGGCCATAACCTGGTTGTCAGTTTTGCATGACCCTGGACGTGAATAAATCTAAAGAGAGAATTTGATTGCAATTAGTTCCACTGCTCTCAAATCCTTTCAAACAAATGATATCCATTATTGCATTGGATGTATTTATTTTGGACCGGCTGCATCCGATTAACTAACAAGCTTTGGAAATCAGAATCAATTGTGTGATGTATGAAGTAGTGAATTGCGACCGGTACCTTCAAGCAAATATGAAGAATTTCGTCAATCGTATGCATATGTTCCAAGTGATACACAGTTGACTTGATATAATACAATCTATATATTCTCAGAACCCTACAAGGCTACAACCCTATGTAACCAATTGTGGTTAATATAAATATAAATATGACTCCTATCCTAACTCAAAAATAATACTCGTTGTTTGAGGCATTTCCGTTCTTCCGTTATTTGCAGTAATAGCTAAAACAATACTTTACAAATATAATCATCCGAAAAATTATTTTATTGTAAAATGGTGAGTTATAACGCAGCCATCTCTTATTATTTATCAAATTTATCCATATCTCTATTAGATGCTACAGTAAATGGCAGAATATAATTAATGCCAAGCCAGCCAATCAATTGTTCCCGAGCTCCCGTGCAACTAAGTTATTTTTCGATTTTCAAAGTTTAAATGGTCGATCTAAACCGTTAGATATCATCTCTATATTAAAATGTGCTTGGAGACCAAATTTTATATTTTTGAAATTTTTTTACTATTTATTAAGCCACATTAAAAATCACTTATCCAAAGGTGGCTTTTGTTTTTACTATTTGGTTAAGCCACCGTTGGATCAACTATTTTCAAAGTGACTTAATAAATAGTAATAAAATTTCAAAAAAAATGTAAAATTTGGTCTTCAAGAATATTTTAATATAGATATCATATCTAACTGTTTAGATCGATATTTTGGACTTTGAAAAAAAAAAAAATGCTTGGTTGTACAGGAACTCAGGAACAATCGATTGTATAGTAGCTAACCCCTCTCTCTCTCTCTATATATATACACACACACACACACACACACACACACACACACATATATAGATAGGCTATTATGCTTTGCAAAGCAAACACCCCATTGTGCTTTGCATTTTGATTCCTTAGATCTGTTTCAAGATTCGTGCAAATAGATCAGATGACAATTTCAAAATTTCTCTGATTTGAATGAAAAAATTAACGCTATCTTTAACACTGGAGCTATCCAGTTATTCAGCGGCCCCTTCGTTCTGTTCTCGCATCTCTCTCCCTCTCTCACACCGTTTTGGCCCAACGGCAATTAGGACAGCGCACGACGGCGTCGCTGGAGACCAGATCCCCTCGGCGCTCCTCTCCTCTCGGTGCTCTTCTCCTCTCAGTGCACCTCTCTTTCTCCAGCTATGACGTCCAGATCTAGGGTTTTGGTAAGGTCTCTCTCTCCTTCTCTGTACTAAGCTCTCTCTCCCCTTTCAGCTGTATTTCTACAGAATATTGCGATTAGACAAAGTATATGATGCTTTAATTAGACACAGCGTTGCTAACTAAAAGCATGGGGTGATCTATATGTTTAATTTGATTGTCTCCTGATTGAACAGCAAATGGGACTTTTAGTTAATGCATATTCCAACTAGAACAATAGTAATTGCTATTATTAATAGAATTTTGCAACTATGAATTTGACCAAAGAACTAAGTCTGTTATGACTAGGAGTACTGATTGCTAATTTGAAACAAGAGCATTTGTCATAACTCAAAAAACAAGAGCATCTGTCATATGTACAGAAAACTGGCTTTCCCTATTAGGCGCCTTGCTCTCTCACAAACACACACAAATTTGAAGATAATGTATCCGAAATGGTGAAGATCTGATGCCATGCGTATCATTTTTGACAGGAAGATTCAGTCAGTTTTCGAGCTGTCCAATGGATCAGGGTTAGCAGTTAGTGTGGCTCGCTATGAGACCCCTGCCCACACTGATATCGATAAGGTTAGCAATGTAATTTGTTCAAGTTGTCACTTAATGCAACTGAAAATGTTGATTGGTCAACAAACCATTCACTTGTGCAATTCACAGCTATTTCTGTTTATCAGTATAGACTGGGCAAAATGCTAGATAATCAGCTGGTAAACATAAGAAATATATGAAATAAGCAAAAGAAAATAAAACTGAAGTAGTACAAGATTGATGTTGGTTGTTTTTTGTAAAGGAAATTTTAAGTATTGTGTTGCTTGTTTGTAGCTGTTTTCTTTCTGGTTATCTCAGGTTACTTTGTAGCTCAAAGATTGATGTTGGTTTGATTGTTCGAATTAAATTTGTTGATGCTAATGTAATGTTCTATCATATATTACGGTCTATTCATGTAGAATACAGAAGCTTGTGCAGTTACTTGAACTATCAGACTATGAATCGCTCTGGATTTCCATTTTCTGAGTAGTTTCTCTCAACTGTCAAAGATTGTTCTCATAATAGAGACCATATTTGTATATTTTGTTTGTGTACTATGATTGAAGTTGCAATTAACTTCTTCTTTTTTCAGATTTTTTTTGTGGCTTTAGATAACTTCCGTTTTTTTTTTTTTTTTTCAGAAAATACAAGGGTTCAAGATGCTGACAACTTACAAGCTATTTTGGTGAACATCGCAAATTGCTGGTGTTCATGTAATTAGAACTTTTGTAACATGCTGTTTTGTAAGATTGTTCGCATAATATGTTTGTAATACCAGAAATTGTTACAAATTAGAATATTAAACTTTGTATGAAATTTGCAATTTTTTTTTTTTTTTGTGTACCATTCTACATATGATTGTAGACTTGTGCTTTATGATTTTGGTTAACTTTGTAGTTTTCAAAATGAGATAAAAAAAATTGGGATGTTCGTGCAAAATGGTTGCTGTGGCAGCCACCAAAGCATACTTCATGTAGATGGTTTTTGATAACTTCTCCAACTGATATATTATGATGACAGGCCATATTAAGCATGCTGATTCACTAGTGACGAAATATATTAAACTTAAATTTTTTCTTGCAATTTTTTTTTTGAAATGTCTGACAGAGACTGCTAGATAAAATTTTCTTGCAATTTTTAAACTAGTTAATTTGAGGTCAGGATACTTGATCATTGAGATTAAACAATGCGCATGAACATTACAAGATAACAAGAGATGGATTATTTTTTCTTTTCTTTTCTTTTCTTTTTTTGACAAAAAGAGAACAAACAATACTTTAAAACATTAAAAGATTAAACAGAACATAACATAGTTTTATTTTATTGCAGCATCAGCTATCCAACCACAATTAAACTTACAAAAATAGCACAGAGGGAGAGAATGAAAAGTTAATTCTTTTTACACCAAATTAAAATAGCTGTACAATTGACTTTTACTGTAGCTTGTGCACCAGTACCACTGGTACTCATCGAAGGTTCCTCAGAAACAATTCACATTTATGGCGTCCTTTTACATCTCACATAACCCTCATAAATAAAGATCTCACTTACCACCTGCACCATCAATAAAACTCAATGAGCCCATTACCAATAATTAACTGTGCAGTAATAACACAATGAGTTAGTTGCAATGTTTAGCACTTGATTCAAACTAAAATTATTTTGCATATGGCACCAGAGAAAGTAACTCTCAAATATTTGCACAGTGAACATACAAACAACTTATACATTGCAAGGGTGAACATACAACAACTTATACAGCAAACTAACCAGTTCCAGTCATGTTTCTACTATTACATTGCAATGGTTTATTTACTCAATAACCACCGACCCATACCAGTTTGGTACCAGACAGATCATTTTTTTCCCATTTCACTTAATCTTCTTTTTAACTTTTTGGTGATTAGTTCTTTTCTTGAAGCTCAATTATAGATTACATTGTTTATGAAATCAAAGCATTTCAGATGCTTCCTAAATTTATGCAACTGCAATTGATTTCTGATTCATATTAGTTCAAATTTGAGATGATCTAACTAATTGACAACTAATAATTACAAAATTCAAGCATTTTTTCACTGAATTTCTGTTAGTACTTACACAATTATGCAATTTCATCTATATTCATGTTCCTTTGTGATTTTTAATTCCAAATGAAATGAATTGCTCAGAATCCATGTTCTCTCAATGCGAACAATAAAAAGAATAAAAGAAACCAAAATCACATAAAAACCACATTACCAGAGGAGAAGAGTGTTGTTATCTTAGTGCTTTCAATCACCGTCGCTGGAGACCTCAACAATCGCCGAAACCCTAGATCATCGGGTCGTCGCTGGAGAAGGCGAGCTGCACCTAGAGGAGAAGAGCGCCGAGAGGAGAGGAGGGGATCTGGTCTTGAAGAGCGACGGCTAGGGGATTGCAGCGCCGTTTCCAGAGACGCCTTGTGCTGCTTCCCCCATTTCCGAGTGCACGAGAGAGAGACGCGAGAGAGAGAGGGTTGGAAATATCGCTGGAAACAAACTGGAGATGTCCAGTAGTGGACTTTAATTCAAAACCAGCAAAAATCTGGATGCCCATTTTTACAGTGTGTTTTTCTGTGCGTACAGCGCTACAGAGGCCATTTTGTGTTCCTCTCCCCTCCTCTCAAACGCTGTACGCACTAAAAACGATGCTGTAAAAATGGTTTCTCAAAAATCTGAAGAGGGGATCTGATCTTGGCTGCACGAATCTTGAAGCAGATCCAAGGGTTCAAAATGCAAAGCACAATGGGGTGTTTGCTTTGCAAAGCATAATAGCCTATCTCTCTCTCTCTCTATATATATACTAGTATTGTACCCGTGCGTTGCAACGGAAACATATTATAAAATTGAATATAATATGAAAATATCTTTTTGTTTGACATTCACACAAAATTAAGAAAAAAAATTAAATGAAAATAAAAGGCACACACGAAAAAAAACATAAATTCAAATAATAAATAACAATAAAAGAAACAACAGATGAAAAAAATAGATCAAATATAACATGAAAAAAGTTATTGAAGTATCATAACAGTATCATCATCTTCAATATAGCGTAACACTTATGAAAATGAACAAACAAATATGAAAATTATATTAATAAAAAATAAAAAAAGAATAATATTTATGAAAATACACACATTAAAACAGCGAGCATAGAGTATTTTTTTACTTTTAACCAACCAAAGAATGACAGCCTCTGCCTTTAAAAAAATGTGCCAAAGAATTATGTTGTTCGAATATTACTCAAATCATATAATAACTAAAGAAGGCAATAATTCGACAAAAAGTTGATAATCTTCATTTAAAATAATAAACAAATTTAGTTAACCTGCTAAAAAATAATTAATTAAGCTATATTTTTCCTAGGCTAGAAGGTCGATATTTCCTATACCCTCTTAACTAATAATAAAAAGATACAATATTTTCTATATCCTCTCATATTTATGAACAATACTATATGCATGTTTCATAAAATCATATATATTTTTTCTTGAAAATTTTCATTCTCTTTACAATATTTTTAGAACTTGCAGGTTCAATGAATCTATTTATTTCATAAGATATGCTATAAATGCATGAATAAGAGAAAATAAAAAAATAAGGAAATAATTTAATTACATGAATCAAAAATAGATTTGAGGAATAAGGAAACATATCGCTAGAGATTCATTCTTAATTGTGACAAACTATATAGCAGTATGTGTGGCGAGTATATTTTTAACTAAATTTAGACTTTTACACATAAAATAAATGTATTTAATCAAAAGAAGACAGATTATGTGATTGGAGGGCTGATATTAAATATGAAAATTCATCTTTCAATCTTAGCCGTTGGCGGATCAGGACAACTACGTGCATTATATAAGAATGGAGATACATATATATGTATACATTTATACATATATATATATATATACATATATATACATATACATATATATATATATAGGTTGGCTAATATCAAATTAGTTGTTCCTGAGATCCCATGCAACCATGTTGTTTTTGAATTTTCGAAGTTCGAAAATTCAATCCAAATCATTAGATGTCATCTCTATATTAAAATGTGCTTGGAGACCAAATTTTATATTTTTTGGAATTTTTGTACTATTTATTAAGCCACTTTGAAAATTGCTAATCCAACAGTTGCTTAACCAAACAGTAAAACTAGAAGCCACCGTTGGATCAGTAATTTTCAAAGTGGCTTAATAAATAGTAAAAAAATTCCAAAAATGTAAAATTTGGTCTCCAAGCACATTTTAATATAGAGATGACATCTAACGGTTTGGATTGACTTTTCAGACATCGAAAATTAGAAAATGATTTGATTGTATGAGACCTCAGAAACAACTGATTTGATATTAACCAACCTCTGTATATATATTAATTCAGGTTTAGAATTTTGGTGTTTTGTGATTACGGCCATTTAGTGCCGCTGTAAATACTTTAATTTTCAATTAAGATGACAAATTGCTAACTTACCCTCAAAAGGAAAAAGAAATGTTTGATCTTTTCATTACAACCACCCATTTAAATAAGTTTTTACTTGTTATAATAATTTTTATTATATATTACAATCTGTAAAACATCAAAACGCTTATTTTTTCAGAGTTTTATGCCTGTTTAACTTAAACTTTTGAAGCCTAAATAATTATGAAGAATTTTTGTATGAATGAAAGTAGTCTACTTTGAAGAAAAAAAAATATTACCAAATTCAAAACATATTTTGGCATATGGAAGGATACATAAAGCAACACTTGCATCTTTTCAATTTAATTATTAAATCTGATAATATTTCATCCCTAAAATCAATAGTTTCTACGGCTTTCATCCTGATGTTCATCCATAAAATGAAAATCTTTATTTGAGCATGCTTCATAAAGATAAATACATTTGCTATTTTTTTATTAATATAAAATGATAGTACTCGAATTTAACATTATTTCAAGAGAAAAAAATATATTCGTGATAATTTTTCTTTATATATTGCAACAGTAGAGTTGAAACAAAACTAGTTATTGTTAATCGAGAACACCCAATATATATATATATATATATATATATATATAGAGGTTGGCTAATATACAATCGATTGTTTCTGAGCTCCCGTGCAACCAAGTCGTTTTCTGATTTTCAAAGTCCAAACGGTGGATTTAAACCGTTAGATGTGATCTCTATATTAAAATGTGCTTGGAGACCAAATTTTATAATTTTTGGAATTCTTTTCCTATTTATTAAGCCACTTTAAAAATCGCTGATCCAATGGTGGCTTCTGTTTTTACTGTTTGGTTAAAGCACCATTGGATCAGCGATTTTCAAAGTGGTTTAATAAATAGAAAAAAATTCCAAAAATTATAAAATTTGGTCTCCAAGCATATTTTAATATAGAGATCACATCTAACGGTTTAGATCGACCATTTGGATTTTGAAAATCAGAAAATGACTTGGTTGCACCGGAGCTCAGGAACAATCGATTGTATATTAGCCAACCTCTATATATATATTTATATATATAGGACTTGGCTACGGTGCTATGCATAGCATAGAGAACCTGTGTGCAATGACTTAAAATTTGTATTTTCAAAATCCTAACTGTCGCTCCGAACCGTTCAAAATATAATCTGTACTAAAATGTACTTGCAAACTAAATTTTACATTTTTTAGATTTTTTTACTATTTATTAAGTATTTTACAAAACTGTTGTTCAGTGATCCAGAATCATTCAAAAACAACAGTTTTTATAAGATACTTAATAAATAGTAAAAAAATTCTAAAAAATGTAAAATTTGGTTTGCAAGTACATTTTAGTACAGTTACATGTTGAATGGTTCGGATTGACCATTAGGATTTTGAAAACTCAAATTTTGAGCTGCAACATAATTGCAAAATATATATATGATATTAATAACAAAATGAAAATACAAAACGTTTGTATGTATTGTTGTATTTGTTTGGTAAAATATCAATTGTCTAAAGAACCAATATTGTCGCTTGTACATATCAATGGGATAGCTAAATTATTTTTAAGCTAATTAAAGTTAAATTAATCATCTAAAAGTTCATTAAGCAGAAACAAAACAAGTATAATATTAATTAAGGTTGGAGTTTTGTAGTATTTATTAATTAGAATTGTCAAAAATTAATAATGTAGATATTGATTAAAGGATATTTATAATAATTATTTAGTTAATCAATTAAGGATGTAAGTTCTTAAAATAACATGTGGGATCCAAAATTTTAATTTCATTCTCATATGAAACTACAAGAAGAGACATTTTTATTTTTATAAATAAGTGTTTAATAAACTTCTTTCGAATAATTTGGGATTGAATTATCAATTAAGAAAATATGTTACATTATGTAAAAATATGAAAGTAAACAATTTAATAGATTGAAATGCCAACAATTTATTTAGTTGAAATATTTCACAAAACATGCAAACATATAAGAATGAATTTTATTCAGAGGGACCCCATGTTAATATATAGCTTCAAATTAATTAGAATTAATAATTAATAGGGATTCACCTGAAATATTTAAAACGGGTAATGACTTGCATGTATGTAATAACCTAAATATATATTTCAAGGGTGTTATGTAAAAAAAAATTTACCAATCTCATGCGTGGCACTCTCTAGCTAGTTCTCTAGCCTTTGAAAGAGATGCTGACTAAGCATCATAACCATGCCCTCTATTTTATGTTACTTCTCTTTGTTCTAAATAAAATTACACTAAGTCACTCAATTTCATCCTTATCCTTTTGACTGGAGATTTTTCTTTCTTTCTTTCACCCACGTCAATTACACTCATCTATATGAAAATTGAAATATAATTTTAGTAAAGGGAAAGGGTGAAGCTCGGTGAAGGGCTGCAGATGGTTTCCTTCTTGCGTGTGTGTATGCTTGGAACCTTTTAAGTTGTGGTACTTCCTCTTTCACTCATTTGTGTTTTCTCAAATTTATGCCTATTTTATTGTTGACTTCATATATACTATTCATGCTTAGAGCTATTTTTAAACATATTAGTTATTAGGTCTAATATAATATGTTCACTGTTGGAACCTTAAACCAAGAATCCAAACAAAATGAGTTACTGCCTTGTTTAATCAGATCGTTGCTTTATATTATATATGATGTAGAATATCATTATCTAGCTTCATATTACTTTATATTGATTTGCATATCTATAAAATAGTTATCATATTTTACTTATTTCTACACAGTATTATTGATTGAACTTTTGACATTTATATGTGATTGAAGTATATAAATTTATACATCTGCATTCATTTAGCTGTGAAATTCTATTAAAAAATATGAAGCCATGATTCTGATTTCTAATTGTATGATGGTCTTTAAACATACACAAAAAAAAGCTAAACAAATCACTCTTATCTTTTCTAACCTCAATTGGGGTTAACTGGCAAAATACGTAATTTGGTCTAATTACAATGTATGACCTGATCGAGTCTTGTTTTATTTGTCATAACAAATAGCAATTAGCACCACTGATTCATTACTTGTAAAAAAATGACGGTTTTAAATTATTAATTTCAAATTGGAAAATCTTCTAGATGTTGATATGAATTCGACCATTCGAATTAAACTGGCTTGTCTAATGCGGTTACAGAATGATAACTTCGCTTCAAATAACATTGTACCCTACGTTATCAAGTGCGGGGTTACTGGATTTGTTTGATATTACATTTTTAGAATTAAATTATTATTTGATTTTCATGTTGAACAACTGATTGTTGCATTATTTGAGATGTGTGAATCATGTGCATAGTCCAGTCAAATTATAATTGAATTTTGTGTGATATTGTTGACCTATCATTTTGTACGGTTTACCATTTGTATGAATCTCCTATTCTGAATTATGGTTGAGTCACCACAAGTTTATGTTTAAGAAAATCTGTTCAACTCTGCAAAGTCTAGGGGCTATAGACTAGACTTTGGTTACGGAATCCTTATGCGCATATGGTGAACGGCCCTCGCTAATCCTAGTACTTTAAAGAAACATCTAACTAATATCATATCCAGTATGGGACCAGAATGATAGTTTTGTTTAATGTGTTGAGAATGATAAACTCTGAGTTTATTGCATACGAAATATTATCTGACTATGAACCAGACCTTAATGAACGGTATAAGCCTAAACACATCAGAAGAGGGTCAGTGGAGGGTACTGAGTACCGGCAGGTGTGGGTTTAGCTTGGCCACCTGCATGACAAGTTGGTGGGTCATCTGTATGTGTTACCAGACCTAATAATCTGAGGTTATGCCAAATATATCTCTGTTGAGCTTCATTTGAGATTCTGTGAGTTGAGATTCTATTGAATATTGTGATTGAGCATTTGCATTCATTTATATATATAAATTGACCTGATAATGTCAAGTTGCGAGGATTTAATTCTGGATATGGATTGATTGCAAGTCTAGTAGCCTAATTGTGGCAAATTCGCACTGAGAGATAATATTATTATTATTTCTCACCACCAACCCTTTGGGTTAATTTCAGGTTTATCACACAGATACAGAGAGACGATTATGGATTGTATTTGACATCATGACCACATGAAATTGGGGACGTGGGTTGTTGAAACTGACAGTATGCGGGAGATATTTCTAAAACGTAATTTTCCGTATTCTGTCAGAAAGTTTTGTAAATATTTGGGATGTGGTTGATATATATGTAATGGTATTATTGGTAATGCATATAAAAGATCCACTGCCTTACGTATATATCTTAATATATATACGCGGTAGGCTGTTATACCCGTGTTTGGGGTGTGACATGAGCCGTTGCACGAAGGTCGTCTATATATATATATATATATATATATATATAGGACTTGGCTACGGTGCTACGCATAGCATAGAGGACCTGCGTTCCACGGCTCAAAATTTGTGTTTTCAACATCCTAACGGTCGCTTCGAACTGTTCAAAATGTAATATGTACTAAAATGTACTTGCAAACCAAATTTTACATTTTTTAGAATTTTTTTTACTATTTATTAAGTATTTTAGAAAAGAGTTGTTTTTCAGTGATTCAGAATTATTCAAAAACAATAGTTTTGGAAGATACTTAATAAATAGTAAAACAAATTCTAAAAAATATAAAATTTGGTTTGCAAGTACATTTTAGTACAGATTACATGTTGAACGGTTCAGATGGACCGTTAGGATTTTGAAAACTCAAATTTTAAGCCATTGCACGGAGGTCGTATATGCTATCCGTAGTATATTAGCCAAAACATATATATATATATATAGAGTAGAACTAGGGAGCTCCTAAGTTCACCAAACCTCTTGTGAACTTGACTCTAAAATATATCGAATCGACTTTAAAATAAGTTCACCAAACCTCTTGTGAACTTGACTCTAAAATATATCGAATCGACTTTAAACAATGAATCCAAACCGTTGAAACCCTTCTACCTAATGAGTAATGCGTCTACATGTGAAAAATTTAAAGTTTCGAATTAATTTAATATATAGTCAAGTGGTCAAAAGTTTAAAGTTTATAAATTAATTTTAATGCATTCATTTTTTGGACTCCTTTGACCACTTGACTCTATATTAAATTAGTTCGAAACTTTAAAATTTTCACATGTAGACACATCAATCATTATGTAGAAGGATTTCAACGGTTTGGATTCATCATTTAAAGCGATTCGATATATTTTAGAGTCAAGTTCACAAGAGGTTGGGTGAACTTAGGAGCACCCTAGTTCTTCTCATATATATATATATATATGAGGAGGGATCCAATTACACCCTTTTTTTTGACACATCTTGACCCCGTTTTTTTTATAGGTTAATTTTGCAATTTCAAAATCCAAACAGTCGATCCGAACCGTTCAACATGATAACCATATTAAAATGTACTTAGAGATCAAATTTTATATTTTGTTGAATTTTTTTTTTACTATTTATTAAGATTGTTACAAAATCGCTGTTTTTCAATGGTCCGAAAACAACAATTTTGTAACCATCTTAATAAATAGTAAAAAAATTCAAAAAAATGTAAAATTTCATTTCCAAGCATATTTTAATATATCAATCATGTTGAATGGTTTGGATCGATTATTTGGACTTTGAAAATGGTAGGTGTCAAAATGTGTCAACAAAAAGGGTGTAATCCGATCCCTCCTCTATATATATATATATATATATATCAATGACATAAAATTAATTGTTACATTCTAAAACTTAAATTTTCTATCCGGCCAACTTATGCACTATCAAAGTAATAATTGTAATTTTTCCTCTACTATAAAAATGGTCAAATAAATCGAAATAAATACGCAAAACATTTGCATACATAATGTTTCTTTTATTTATATGTTTTAGAATCGTTATGATTCAGTGTCTTTTTACAGAGTTTATAGTCAACTATTGATTAATATGTTCGAAATAGAATTAAACAAGGATAGAGCATACATAAATGTAGCAATATTAGTTTCTTATTATTATTATTTTTTTAATAATTATATGAATTCTTCCACTCGAGTCCCCCCTCTGTTTCCGCAGCAACATTAGAGGAGGTTGTATTATGGTCCTCACTAATTATATGGTCTATTTTCCCAGTCTTGCACTTGTTACACGTTAACCTTCGTAGGTATAAATACTTGGAAGATAATATATTAAATCATAAAAAAAAAGATGTTAATACTTTGTGTGTAATACTTTGATGGAAGATAATATATTCATTCATTTTTTCCACGCTAATAAAACGATTTCTTGTAGTGAGGAGAGTATAATAACAGGTGGTCCCCGACCATTAATCAATTCGTTGGTGATTCTGTTAATAGGAGCCCACTAACCAGTGTTTCGCATTATGGTTCCCAACCATTAATCAATTCGTTTCAACTTTGTTAGTAAAATTAATTTTTATGATTTATGGTATGCAATGAATATTGAACTGTTCTACAAGGAATATAGTCTACTTATAGCCTAAAACAATTAAAAACAATTTTTACTATTTATCTATAATTTTACAGAATATCCCCATTGAGTTTCAACTTTCCAGATCCTACGGATATTTTTATATGCTTATGCTTTTCTTACTACCACTTCTCCATTTCTTCGGTATCAAGTGCCTCCAGTGCACTCTACTCCTTACTGGAAATCTCGTTCAAAGGAGAGCATAATAACAGGTGGTCCTCAACCATTAATTAATTCGTTGGTGACCTTACCTCACTGCTTTAGAAAGAAGGAGATCTGACGATGACGACCGTTCTCTGGATTCTCTTGATTATATTTCTTTTATTTCTCTCTTGTTTTGCTCGGCCCAGAATCAGCCCAAATATTAGATAGGGTTCCCCTAAAGTAACCTGATTTTTTCATTGCTCTCAGTAGTATTTGGAATTTAGATGTTTGATAAAATGGTCATTTCTTAATCCTTCGATTCTTCTTTTGTAACAATCTCAGTATGTCCAGGTCCATGTATTTTGTAACTAATAAAAAATCAGCGGTTGAATTGGCGTACCCACCGGTCCGACTAGTGAATCTTTGACCTGAACGTTTCCTGGGTTAATGCTCAGTTCGGTTTTGATAACCTTGATTTTATGTTTAATTTAGACATATTATCACCGAAGCTCTTATAATATTTTTATTACAACATGCAATTTTCCATTGGAAACCAGTAATTTTTTTTATTGCCAAAAGCCTTGAAAAAATAATAAAAATAATGAATCAATTTTTCGGGGTGTTGCTGTTATAAAAAGTGATTAATGAGTAATAAGATGAAATTATTTTTGTGCATCTTCAATGATATTTTGATGTGCACGGCGTTTTAAATATGAATTTGCTCAAAATTCATGTCATTGGTAGGTTTGCATCACAAAAAACGGTCTCATTTACCATAATCATTCATGTGATGAGTCAAATTCTAATTGTTGTGTTATCCTATCAAAATTATGATTTACTTTGAGAAACTAATATTAATTTGACATGGAAACTATATTTTTTACAGTTTTGAGAAATTGCACATGAATCTCAATTGAAAGAGAAAATCAAGTAAAAGACGTTCGTAGTTTTATATTTGCAAAATTCTTCACAAATCGTTGAAAAAATAGATAAGACTAAATAGAGGAAAAACAGAGAGGGGTTAGTGAAAATAATCTTTCATTTCTTGACTTGATGGTTGACTGCAGGATTGAAGACACCGGGGGAGAACGTTTCACTTTCTGAAAAAACGATGCCAGCGGAGGACAAAAAGACAGAGAGAGTGAGGTGATCAAGCTTGGTCGTCTTTTCCTTCTTTCTCGCTCCATTTTGCCTCGCTCACCTCTTCTATGTCTCACTGTCGATAAGTGATATTCTTCCCTCTCTCTCATCTCTACCTCCTTGAATGGAGAGGAGATTGACTGAAAGGGAAGGAAGCCGAGCCGAGCGGATTCGAAATCGCGGTATCATTGTAGCTTAGAGCATAGAGTCCTCATCTTGTATGAAGTGCGACAATGAGTAGATCCGGTCATTGGAGAGCAGTGGCAGTAGAAATAACGGATCCGGTAATCCAACGAGATGGGATTAAGGTATAGGGTGATTATGAGTATATATAAGTACGTGAAACTGCCCAAGGGCTTTCAATCAAAAAAAAAAAGTACGTGAAACGAGTAGATCTAAAAATTTATAGGGTGATTATGGGTGATTAGAATAATTTTGATTAATTTGGAGATTTTGTTTACAATAAAACAGTAGATTTAGGAAATAGAATTACTTGAGTTGTAAATATATTTTTATCAATAAAATCGTGAAAATACAAATTTTTATTAATTATTATCGTTAATTGGCATTAACCTTAAAAAAATATATATATATTTTGGTGTTGCTTGTGGGTTCAAATATTGTAACATACTTAAATTTAAAATTGAGATAATTAAAATTCAAGTGTCATATATATAAAGAAAAGGAGCATATGTGCCCGTTGGCTGTAAAATATTGCAGCCTCCCATCTTAAAAGTTTCTATGGTCTGGAGCATTTTCTTTTTTTTTTGGGCCTGAACGTCTTCATTTAATTATATTTTGTTGGTCAAGCCCCCTCTATTTGGAGTTACCTTGGAATTAACTACATAGACTAAACTTTGACATAAACATGTGGGGATTGATAAATTTTTGCTGGTTGATTTTCCATGGGTGGGCGGTGGGTGGTCGGAAAAAATATTTATTCCCTGAAATTAATGAAAATAGGAGAAAAGGAAAGGATGTGGTACTTGTAGCCTTGTAACGGAGGAAAAAAGGGTAAACATAATTAATCTACTAAATCGGGTATTGATGACCCTAAGAGTTTGGACCCAGTTTTAGATGCACTTTGGCCCAAAAGTTTGTTTGAGTACTCTTAAACATAATTAGCCATTTGTAGTCAAAACTCAGTCTTCGTCCATATCGAGTCCAACATGTTTCTGCCTTAAGAACCAGACTTAGTTCCTTAATTAATTAACATAGAGGGTCCTATTAATTAGTCTTGAGTCTTTCATTCGGGCTTGTGTTCTACGCCAAAGTATTTATATCTAAATTGGAAGTTGACTTAATTATCATCCACTTAACAAGTTACAAACTTACAGCACACCAAATGAGTTGCACCAAAATTAAAGATTAACTATCTGGAATTTTTCCTAAGGGGCTGTTAGCTGATTACATCATACATGCTGAAAATTAATAAAAAATCTAAATTGGAGAAACTTATCAAATCCAATACAACTTTTACCGAATACATCCCTCTTCCTTATTTTCCAGGACTTGCCAAAAAATGAGAAAAAGAAGGTTGTCAGATGTATAGAAAATCTCCAATGGCTCTTTTACTAAATTTCACTAACGGCTCTTTGAGCCTTGTATCTTATAGATAGACCATTGAAGCATTGTAAAATTAATGATCAATCAATGAAAATATTTCTCTTTTATTTTAATGTCAAATTCAACAATACTTGATTAAAATAATACAGTTTTCGGGAGTGCTTATCTTTATAGCAACGATAGCTAGGCGGCACTCTAACCGGAGTAAATAAGGTCTATCGTTCTCAACACTTACACTGCTTTGACTTTTGGAATATGTGCTACTTAAGTGGAGATTTACATCTGTCGTCCAGACTTGTTAGGGCTCCCACTCAGTTTGTTCATTGCTTTGCAAACAACAGTAGTATGTCAAACTCTACTCATTTCTAAGAACATATCAGTGGTTAGTTTCTTAATTATTTACCTATAATATATGGTGTGCCACTGTGGCTTGATAACTCGGAACATTTCTGTGATTTTGGATTTGTTATGTATATCATTTAATTAAATAATCAAATTTTTCTCTATGTACTGTGGCTGAGCTATTTTTCATATTTTAAATGGATTAATTTTTCTTAAGCAATATAGTTGGCCAGCCAGTAGAAAAGAATCTAAAGTACATTATTCAACGATGGAAACAACATTTATTACATCTCTCATACTTGATAAGCAAAAATAAGATAAAGCTAAAATCATCAAGTGCAACCAAATCGATACAATATAGAGGGAATAAAAATAAAAACAAATCCACGTCAGATGACCTGGATTTATCATGTGGTTACAGGTGATTATTATGGAAACACGAGAAATGGAATGCAGTATGTGAACAGCAGAAAACATGACAGGAACCAAAGCAGACTTTGTTGTACATGAAGAAACAGCCCGGTAAACAGAATCACCCCTAAAAATAGCGCAAACCATTTTAAAGTAACCATTAAAGAAAATGCACGGTATTATCGGAGAAAATTATGATTAGGAAGCAAGTACACGTACCTGATTGTCATGGGTTAACTTGTTCTCAACGTATTTGCAGTCTTATTTGTTCCTAGAACAACAGAAAATGGACAATACAATATGAGCTCATAGCACCTGTTATATCAATCGGATGTATTTAAAGAGGAGGACAGGAAAGTAATAGATTAAGAAATGTAAATGCAGACATGTTAATAGTGGTGAATCCTGAGACCACGGATATGGTCATGAGGAAAAGACTTGATCTCCTTAAGAATTATAGTTTTCTCTAAATTAATAGTTTGGTCGCACTGCTTTTCATTACTCCTTTCCCATCTGAGGAGAGACTTCGGTTGGTCGGAGTAAACTACCGCTTCGAGCTCTGGCAAATTATGGAGTTTAAGAGTACGTACTGTTTTAATTACAGCACGACAAATTTCAACCTTTGCTACCATTTCCATCTCACCTATCACCAACTTCCTCAGATTTTTAGACCCTTGTATTTCAATTCGGCAAAATCTTCCCTTACGGACACCATTAAGCCGAAGGCGTTCCAGCTTTGGTAAGCCAGATTCGATTTTAATATCTATGGTTTTGTGTGAGGTCAGAGTTAGGTCAATGAGCCTCTGAAAACCAAGATTCTCAAGCAGTGATTTTGGCTGGGCTGAAGTTGAACCAATGGAAAATTGATGAGCTTCCATCCGGAGCCTTTTTAGTTTCTTCAGTTTATCAACTCTGCATTCTTGCAGTGCAATGGAAGACTTTTGGGTCATGGTCACACCCAAGCTGGTCAGGTTCTCATATGTCTTCAGAGTGTTCCAGATGTTCTTCAGATCATTTGTTTTCAATCCTGTCACAGAGAGATCAACAACATTACTGACACCGATGAGGTCTTTATTCTTCTCAGGCAGACCCATACCCAATGTTTGCTCAACCGGATTTTCTTTCTTAGTTACTAGGTTTTTGATCGCCTCTGCACCTTTCTTTGCACCGTGCAACGGTGCATTAACAATTTCTATTTTCTCCTTGTTTTTCTCATCTTTGCGATTCATTCTTTCGTAATTGTTTCCTGTATTTTAATGAAGGAAGTCATCATTAAATCCAGTCACAGCTGAAGTATATAGTCTGTGAGCCAAAAAAAACTTTAGTTACCACCTCAAACTTTCAAAATTCTCATCTTGCTACCGTTTTCTCAAAAATTCAAAATTTTGCAGGTGCGGAAACTGGGTCTGCGCACCATTTTTTATTTTATTTTTATATAACAGAACAGATAGGAAAGAAAAAAAAAAAAAAAATTTGGTGCGCAGACCAGACCCAGTCTTTGGGCGTGGCCAGTTTGTGAATATTTTAGGATGCAGTAGTACAGTGCAAATTTTGAAAGTTGGAGGTGGTAACTAAAAAAATTTCGGGTCTATGAGGCAGTTATTGACAACATAAAGTTTAATTTACATGACATATGTGACATCCCGTATTTTTTTAAATCTATTATTTATAATAATAAAACTAAATTATGGAATCATCATCCAAGTACGTTAACGGAAAAAATGCATGGGAAGCATGCCTTAACCCTGCTTTTTGCGTGGCATCTATGCTATTAAGCCTTACTCCCAACAACAGGGACATGAAAACATACAACTAGGTACTAAGTACTAACAGGCATGTAATGAAAAAGTATGTTCAGAAACAAATATAAAAGATAACATGCATGGTCGAAGAATGAAATACGATGAGGGTTCCTTACTATCTGATATATTGAAGTATACAGAACTTGAATTGCAATGGAAGACCAAATAAGTAATTGGACATGATTTTATCTCTCCAAATTTCTTGTGGCTGAACATTGAATTAAAAATAAGTTAAGCAACAGAAACCAAATTAATGCGTACCTTATGTCTGCCTGAGATTGCTTCCAAATTACAGACCTTTGTCTATTTCTTACACAGTAGAGTGGTTTATTTTTTGTTCCTGCTTTTTCAGGTATTTTGTTGTTTGAAAATTGAAGTTCATAGATGAATGGACTGGTTGGAAATTAATTGTGAATAGTAGAGAGATAAGCGTTCACTCCCTTTGCACTCCAGTAAATACAAAGGGGCTTTATTTATAGAATGACTGGATGTAAATAAATCCAAAGAGAGAGAATCTCAGTAGGAAGAGCCGTCCCCAGTTCAGTTCTCCCCTCTCCAGTCTGTTTTATCAAATG
Source organism: Carex arenaria (assembly GCA_964058825.1). Taxonomy (NCBI): domain Eukaryota; kingdom Viridiplantae; phylum Streptophyta; class Magnoliopsida; order Poales; family Cyperaceae; genus Carex; species Carex arenaria. The sequence goes on from CAXKVW010000198.1 coordinate 814,264, forward strand.
ATATCCATTGCATGTATTTATTTTTCTATTTATTTTTTTATCTAATGTGCTGCATACAACTAACTAAGAAGCTACGAAATCTCAAACAGTGCTATGATCGATGTATGGAGTTATCAATTGTTGGTATATATGGAAATTTGAAGGACTGCATCAACCGAAGAAATGTGCTATGTTTCAACCAAAATTGATTTTCGAGCCCATTATGCTAAGTTTTATTAATAGTTGCTTATATTAAGACAATTGTAAGAGAAAGAAATTAGAACAAGAAAATTATGTTTACTTTCTATTTGCCTCTTCCTCTCATCCTTTCTCTCAACCCTGAAAACCCTAACAGTAAGTGTATATTCAAACCTTGTGTCATTTTTGAAAAATATTTGTTCAACATGGTGTAGTAGATTTGTAACTACATTTTCTCAATATACTACAACGTATTCTACTTGTTTGTGCCATATTTGTTTGAAGAACGGAATCGGGAGTTGTATTTGCATTATTAACTAAACTTATAATTTTCAAACATAATCATTAGAAAATTATTCTTTTGTATTATACAAAGTTACAAATATCCATCTCCCAGTATATTAGCAAATAATTCATTGATTGGACTATGTGATGCTACATAAATGGACGAAAGCACAATTAAAGATAAGATCAAAGATAAAGGGAATATTTAATGCGAAGTCCATAATACATAGATTTTTTTTTTGTGTCACATCCAACGGCCATTAATGAAGATACCACATTAATTAGTTGCACATGCTGTATTTCCATAACGCATTGTTGTATGAATCTTGGTTCTCAATTTAATTTAAAGTCCTAAACACAATCTTAACTAGGATATCCAATTAGCTGTCACTTCCTTGATCAGTGCGTAATGGAGATAAAGATATTGTAGTCAAATTTTTGTAAAGCAAGAAATGCAATTTGATAATAGAAGTCAGCGCTAACACACATGCTTCCATATATATTTTATGGACTTTATAATATTAATTTCTTTTGTGATATTTACTGCACGGCATTGGTGTTGTATATGAAATAAACGGTAAGTTATTTCTAAAGCGCATTCAAAATTTCATATGCATCCGACTTTCTGTACATCCAATATCACAAATATAATGAAAAGAAAGAGATTTAACAATTTGAATTTATCGATCCGTGGAGTAAATAGTGCACTTTCTTTGCTAGAGAAGTTATCGCAAAATCATAGAATCATCGTAGTTCACTTTTCTTTGCCATAACCTGGTGTCATTTTTGCATGACCCTGGACGTGAATAAATCTAAAGACAGAGAATCTCATTGTAATTAGTTCCACTGGTCTCAAATCCTTTCAAACAGATGATATCCATTATTGCATTGCATGTATTTATGTTTGACCTGCTGCATGCAATTAACTAAGAAGCTGTGGAAATCTAAAAAATTTCTGTGATGTATGGAGTTGTGAATTTTAAGAACTGTGTCAATCGTATGCATATATTCCAAGATATAATACAATCTATATATTGTAAAAACTCCACAACACTATGTAACTGATTGTGGTTAATATAAATAGGAACATGACTCCTATTCTTGCCCAAAAATAATACTCGTTTTTTGAGGCATTCCGTTCTTCCTTTATTTACAGAAAAATTATCTTATTATAGAATGGTGGATTATAACGCATCCATCTCTTAATATTGTATCAAATTCATCAATATGCATGTCCATTTGATGATACAGTAAATAGACGAATATAATTAATGCAAGCAAGCCAACGATAAATTAATACCTATTATTTTTGCTGTTTCACATCATAATATTTAACGGCCATTAATTAAGAGTAATATAATCTCAATTAAGATACCGCATATATTAGCTGTCACTTCCCTAATTATCAACACATAATGGAGATGAACATCTTGTATTCAAATGACAGTATTGACCCAAATTGATTTTCAAGCCCATTAGGCTAAGTTTTGTTAATTGTTGCTTATAATAAGACTATTGTAAGAGACAGAAATTAGAAGAAGAAAATTATGTTTACTTTCTACTTGCCTCTTCGTCTCAACCCTTAAAACCCTAACAGTAGGTGTGTATTCAAACCTGGTGTCTTTTCTGAAAAATATTTGTTCAACATGGTGTAGTAGATTTGTAACTATCTTGTCTCAATATACTACAAAGTATTCTACAAGTTTGCGCTATTTTTGTTTGAAGTATGGAATCGGGAGTTGTATTTGAAATATTGCAGCAGAGAAGGAAATATTGCAGCAGGAAGGAAATATTGCAGCAGCCCATATTGCAAGTTATCAAAGCAAGGAAAGAAATAATGCACCATCTAATATTATTCGGTATGGAATCAAAACAAGGATGGCAAGATATTGGAGCAGCATAATTTATTCTTTATTTAAAATAAGCTTTGTAATATTTAGTTTCCATATATGAATGTCTATAGAAAATATATAAATAGGCATGCATATGGAGTCAGAAATTAGACAAGAAAAATAGAGTGCTCTGTAAAACAATGGTTTGAATATATAAAATCTGGGAGGGAAGGGTGTTCTTGGGAGTGTTGTGTTCCTTTATTTTTCGTAACATGGTATCAGAGCGAGAAGATTAACCTGGTAGTATAGTTAAGAGAATTATAGTTCTTCTTTGTCTTTAACTACTATTCTCTGTACTATATTGCTCTAAGGAGTTTTTCATTCTTGTTTGTGTCCACCATGACGGATGCTTCTAATAATCCCTCTGAAACTGCTAGTCTACTTGAGAAATTAACTCAATTAATTACCTTACAACAAAACCAATTAATGGTCATGCAACAGACTCCTTTAGCAACACCACAACTCGTTTCTCCTCCACCCACAGTAGAAACTCCTCTTCACCCTAATACGATTCCTATTAAATTAGATGGGAAGAATTACTCCTTGTGGTCACAATCTGTGCGAATGTACATCAAGGGACGAGAAAAACTGAAGCATATCACAGAATCCGCTCCAGAGACTAATGACCCGATGTTCAAGAGATGGGATATCGATGATACAGTGGTAAAAGGTTGGATCTGCAACTCTCTCGACACCAACCTTTTATGGCAAGTTTCTGAGATATCCGACAGCCAAGCAAGTATGGGAAGCAATTGCAACCACATTTTATGATGGAAGTGACGCTGCTCAGGTATTTGATTTAAATAAAAGGGTGAATAGAGTAAGACAAGCGGGTAGATCTGTGGAAGAATATTACAATGAATTGCAAGACCTGTGGTTAGAAATTGATTTTCGTCGACCAAACCCCATGAACTGTGCAATAGACATAGAAAAATATGGTAAATTTATTCAAGAATCTCGGGTTTATGCATTTCTTGATGGTCTTGATGATAAGCTTGATAATGAGCGAGCAAATGTTTTACAAATGTTACCATTTCCAACTCTCGAGCAAGCGTTTGCTCGGGTAAGAAAAGAGGCTACTCGACAAGAGATTATGAATAAAGGAGATGAAGGAGCAACTCAGATCTCAGCTGCAATGATATCCAGAGGGCAAAGAAATTTTGAGGTAAATCACAATTCACACAAAAACTCATCTTTTGACAAATCTGGATTAAAGTGTACCCATTGTGGCCAAACAAGACACACTAAAGAACAATGTTTTCAATTAGTGGGGTATCCTGATTGGTTTAAAGACAAACGAAAGGGAAAACAAAATTGGTCTGGGAAAGGTCGGGTTGCTATTGCATATACAGATGGAGGGTCGAATAGTTCAAATCAACCCGGAAACAATACCAAGGGGGCAGCAGCTAGTCAAAATTCATAAGTAGCAAGTGGACGGCAGCTTCTTTGGTCCGATTCCAACAGCTTCACTGGAGGAAATGGGCAAAGTAGTAATGCATCTGGACAAGCAAGTCTTCAAGCCACAGGACTCCACACTGCCGGTTTTGGTGCTGCAGCGGTTTCAAACCAAGGTATATTGGGTACAGTAACACAACAAGGTAACTTTCATGCTATTTGTAATTTTTCAAAAGTAGATGAATGGGTATTAGACTCAGGAGCTACGGATCATATGACGTACTCCGAAAAAGACCTTATGACCTTTAAAGAACCTCGAAAAATTGGCATATTTAATGCTAATGGTGTGTGTTATCCAGTGAGTGGTGCCGGAGACGTATCAGTATCTCCAGACTTAACCCTTACAAATACTCTAGTTGTTCCATCTCTGTCCTCTAAACTTATTTCAATTGGACAACTAACAAAGGAGTTAAATTGTGTGATTCTCATGTTTCCAAATTATTGTATTTTACAGGATATTCAAACCAAGAGGATTTTGGGCCGTGGTACTAGAAGAGGAGGATTGTATTACCTAGACACTATGAAGACTGGAGATTCTTTAATCAGTGTCAACTCTACAGAATTGCGAAATAAAATCTGGTTGTGGCATAAACGATTAGGGCATCCCTCATTTGGGTATATGCAAAAGCTTTTTCCTCAATATTTTATTGGCTTAAATAATGAACAATTTGTGTGTGAAACTTGTATTAAGGCAAAAAGTCATCGGTCTACTTATTTAGCAAATGACAATAAGAAACTTGCTCCATTTGATTTGGTACATACCGATGTGTGGGGGCCATCTCCGGTAATATCTAAATCTGGTTGTAGGTGGTATTTAACTATTACTGATGATTGTTCCCGTATGACATGGTTGTATTTGCTAAAAACCAAAGATGAGGTTAAAAAGGTGTTCAAAGATTTTATTACTATGGTGAAAACACAATTTGACAAAAACATTAAGGTGATAAGAAGTGACAATGGAACTGAGTTTGTGAATCAAGAATTACAAATGTTTTTTAAAGAAAAGGGAATAGTACATGAAAAATCTTGTGTAGGGACACCTCAGCAAAATGGAGTTGCGGAACGAAAAAACAGGCATATTTGAGAAACTACTCGAGCTCTTCTTCTCGAAAGTAATGAACCAAATATTTTTTGGGATAATGCCGTATCATTTGCCATTTATCTAATGAATCGTACTCCAACTAGGGTTAATGATTTTCAAACACCACTTCAAGTTTTTTCTACACACATGAAAATCAACTCCATGCTTAATCTAATTCCAAAAATTTTCGGCTGTACAGTATATGTTCATATTCAGAAAAATTTTCGTTCAAAACTCGAATCAAGGGCCGAAAAGTGTGTTTTTTTAGGAATTGGTCAAAACCAGAAAGGATACAAATGTTATAGCCCTACCACACAAAAATGGTATACATCAATGGATGTTATTTTCTTGGAAAATGATTATTTCTATAAAAATTTTAAAATTCCAATTCAGGGGGAGAATCTGAAAGAATTGGATTTCAATTTCTTGACATATTTAGAAAATACGAATTTATCATTCCAAAACAATACCGATTACACTCAATTTCATGACCCTAACTCGGGTCCAGTGAGAACTGATCCTAACTCGGGTCTAGGCCCAAACACGGGTCCAGGGGGAGCAGGCCCAAACTCGGGTCCAGATCCAAATTCGGATCTAAGGGGAATTAATTCGAGTACTGATCAAAACCCAGCAAATGATGCGGCAAATTCAGAAATTGGAGCTGCTAATCAAGAGAGTCCGAATACAGATATTGAAGAGGTAATACAATCTGAAGATGTACCACACGAGCCTGGATCTCTTGGGAATAATCCTGAGGTAAGTTTTCTTGAAACAAGATTTAAATTACCACCAAGAATTAATAGGGGACAACCACCAAAACGGTACATTCCAGAGGATGGAACAAGTAAAGAAAGATATCCAATTGCAAAATATACCACAACAATGTATTTGACCGAACCCCTAAAAGGCTTTGTGAATCAGATATCATCTATAGTCATACCAGAAAGATTAGAGGAAGCTAGAAATGACCCAAAATGGATTCATGCAATGAATGTAGAAATGGATGCATTGGAGAAAAATGACACATGGGAACTAACTGATCTACCTGTTGGAAAGAAAACAGTAGGGTGCAAATGGGTATATACTGTGAAGTATGATGCAAAAGGGAAAGTTGAAAGATACAAAGCCCGATTAGTAGCAAAAGGTTATACTCAAACCTACGGGATCGATTTTCAAGAAATTTTTTCCCCAGTTGCTAAATTAAATTCTGTTAGAGTTCTTTTATCTCTTGCAGCAAACCTGGATTGGCCATTACACCAATTTGACGTAAAAAATGCATTTCTGCATGGGGAGTTAAAAGAAGAGATCTATATGGAGGTACCTCCTGGCTACCGATTATCAACTAACATGAACAAGGTGTGCAGATTAAAGAAGTCATTATACGGACTAAAGCAGTCACCGAGAGCATGGTTCGGGCACTTCTGTCAGGCAATGGAAGGATATGGGTACACACAAAGTGAATCTGATCACACTATGTTCTATAAGAAGAGCCAAGGTAAAATTGCGATCTTGATAATCTATGTCGATGACATGATCATAATAATGACAAAAGTGAGATACAAAATTTGGAGGGAAAATTATCTAGGGAATTTGAGATGAAAAATCTTGGTGGACTAAAATATTTTTTGGGTATCGAGGTGTCTCGAAATAAAGAAGGTATTTATTTATCTCAAAGAAAATATATACTTGACCTTCTTACTGAAGTTGGTTTGTTAGAGTGTAAACCGGTTGATACTCCAATGGTTCCAAACTTAAAATTAGATGCCTATTCAGATCACACACCAACCAACATAGAAAGATATCAAAGGCTAGTTGGAAAGCTGATTTATTTATCTCACACTAGACCTGACATTGCATATGCTGTGAGCGTTGTTAGTCAGTTTATGCACTCTCCCAAGGAAGAACATTTAGAGGCAGTGATGAGAATTCTCAAGTACTTGAAAGGCGCACCAGGAAAAGGTATTACATTTAAGAAAAATTCACACTTAAATATAATGGCTTATAGTGATGCAGATTGGGCAGGGTGTGTGATGGATCGAAAATCAACAGCAGGATACTTCACATTTGTAGGTGGAAACCTGGTAACATGGAAGAGCAAAAAACAGAATGTTGTTGCGCTCTCCAGTGCAGAATCAGAATTTAGAGGAATGGTGAAAGCAATCTGTGAGCTGTTATGGTTAAAGAAATTTTTAACAGAACTAGGTTTTGAACCAAAGTCCGAAATGAGATTATTGTGTGATAATAAAGCTGCCATCGATATCTCTCATAACCCGGTGCAGCACGACCGAACCAAACATGTTGAGGTGGATAGACACTTCATCAAAGAGAAATTAGAAGCGAAGATTATTACAATGCCATTTGTACGATCAAGTGAACAACTTGCAGATGTACTAACGAAACCGGTGTTGAGTAAAATATTCAATGACTCAATTGAAAGATTAGGCATGACAGATATCTATGCACCAACTTGAGGGGGAGTATGGAAAGAACAAGCTGGCACATTTTGTATCAAAGCAAAGAAGGAAATATTGCAGCAGGAAGGAAATATTGCAGCAGCCCATATTGCAAGTTATCAAAGCAAGGAAAGAAATAATGCACCATCTAATATTATTCGGTATGGAATCAAAACAAGGATGGCAAGATATTGGAGCAGCATAATTTATTCTTTATTTAAAATAAGCTTTGTAATATTTAGTTTCCATATATGAATGTCTATAGAAAATATATAAATAGGCATGCATATGGAGTCAGAAATTAGACAAGAAAAATAGAGTGCTCTGTAAAACAATGGTTTGAATATATAAAATCTGGGAGGGAAGGGTGTTCTTGGGAGTGTTGTGTTCCTTTATTTTTCGTAACAAATTGTTGCTTATAATAAGACTATTGTAAGAGACAGAAATTAGAAGAAGAAAATTATGTTTACTTTCTACTTGCCTCTTCGTCTCAACCCTTAAAACCCTAACAGTAGGTGTGTATTCAAACCTGGTGTCTTTTCTGAAAAATATTTGTTCAACATGGTGTAGTAGATTTGTAACTATCTTGTCTCAATATACTACAAAGTATTCTACAAGTTTGCGCTATTTTTGTTTGAAGTATGGAATCGGGAGTTGTATTTGAAATATAAACTAAACTAATAAATTACAAAAATAATCATTAGAAAAAATATTCTTCTGTATATTGGTGAGTTTGAACCCATCCATCTCCCAGTATTTTATCAAATAAATCATTGATTGCACTATGTGATGCTACATAAATGGACGAAAGCACAATTAAAGATAAGATCAAAGATAAAGGGAATATTAAATGCGAAGTCTTTCATATAAATTTTTTTTTGTTGTGTCACATAAAACGGCCATTAATGAAGATACCGCATTAATTAGCTGCATATGCTGTATTGCCATAACGCATTGTTGTATGAATCTTGGCTCCCTACTTACTTCAAAGTCCTAAATAGAATCTTAACTAAGAGATCACATTAGCTGTCACTTCCATGATCAGTGCGTTATGGAGATAAAGATATTGTACTCAAATTTTCGTAATGCAATAAATGCAAACGGGTTTGATAATACAAGTCAACGCTAACACACATGTTTCTATGTCTATTCTAAGGATTTTATAATATTAATTTCTTTTGTGAGATTTACTGCACGGAATTGATGTTGTATATCAAATAAACGGTAATTATTTCTAGAGCGTATTCAAATTTTCAGATGCATCCGACTTTCTATACAACGTTCCTATATCAAATATATAATGATAAGAAAGAGATTCAACAATTTTAATTTATGGATCCATGGAGTAAACCGTGCACTTTTGCTAGAGAAGATTTTCTCAAATTTTTCCTTATGTTTTTGTATTTGTTTTTGTACTTGAAAAAAGAAATCTTTGATCTTTTCGTTGCAACCCAACATTTAAATAAGTTTTGACTTGTTATACTAATTTTTATTTTGTTACAATTTGTAAAACATCAAAAAACTTATATTTTCCTAGTTTTACGCATGTTTACATCAACCTTTGAGGCCTAAATAATTATGAAGAATTTTTGTATGAATGAAAGTAGTCTAATACGAAGAGAAAATTAAATATTACCAAATTTAAGACATATTTAGCATATGGAAGGATACAAAATGTACGGCTTGCATCTTTTCAACTTTATTATTAAATTTGATAATATATCATCCATAAAATAAATAGTTTCTACGCCTTTCAGCCTGATTCTGGTTTTTTCAAACGTTATTGCAATCAAAAAAATTATTTGAGCATGTTTAATAAAGATAAATGTGTTTGCTAATTTTTATTAATATAAAACGATATTACTTGAATTTAACATTATTTCAAGAGAAAAAAAATATGTTCCTAATATTTTGTTTGATAAATTACAACAGTCGAGTTGAAACAAAGTAGTTATTTTTAATCGACACACCCAAAATATATATTTTAATGACATAAAATTATTTATTATTACATTCTAAAACTTAAATTATCTATCCAATTTATGCACAATCAAAATATTAATTATAATTTGGCTTCTGCTATAAATGGTCAAATAAATCAAACTAAATACCCTAAACATTTGCATAGACATAATGTGTCTTTTCTTTATATGTCTTAGTATGACTGTCTTTCTATAGAGTTTGTCTAATATTAGACAAATATTTATTATATGTTCGAAATAGAATTAAACAAGCTGGAGCATATCAAAATGCACTACTACAAAAAAACAGTTTGTACACGGATTATAACTGGAGAGCTACACGGATTTGGAAACGTGTGCGATTCTGGGGTGTAGGAAAGTCCACATTTACACACGGACAATTTATACGTGTACGATTACACTAATCCTACACGGATTATTAATAAAGAGCCGTTTGGAAAATCAAGAGAGCTACACGGATTTTAACTAAATATCCGTGTAGGAAGGGTATTCCTACACGGATATTTAGTTAAAATCCGTGTAGCTCTCCTCAACAGAATATTAAATAAATAAACCGGGTTCAGTAACCTTCCTACACGGATTTTTAATTAAAAATCCGTGTATAATTGTTTCCTACACGGATTTTTAGTTAAAAATCCGTGTAGGAAGGTTGCTGAACCGTTTTTTTTTTTTTTAGCTAGCCTCCACTTTTGCTAGTCAGTAATTATATATTTCATATTGAATATACATAGTCTTTTGCAAAAATAAATATATAGCATTTTGTATATACATAGCCTTTTGCAAAAATAAATTCATAGCCATTTGCAACATATATATATACATAGCCTTTTGTACATGCATTTCCATGTGATCTAACACATAACATACACTCCTCAAGATCCAATACAAGGCGAAGAGGATAGTAACCAACTAAGGCGAAGATGACAGTAACCAACCAAAACCATACAAAACTGAAAAGAAAAATAAAAGAGAAATAAGCAATAATAATTACACATGACCTAAATAAGCAATAATAAGTAACAGAAAATTAGATAAAGAAAAATATATATATATATATATTCATGGCTAACCTTAGCAAGATAGAGAGGAGAAAATAACAACTTCAAATATCTCAGATCCCAGTTGTGCTATGAGCTGAAATCAAAACGGCGTTGGAGGGAAAAGGCCTTCTTATATAACCAAAACCCTAAAACTACCTTTCTACACGGATTTTTCACTATAAATCCGTGTAGCTCTCTAGCTTTTCTACACTGTTATTTAAAGAATAATCCGTGTACAATAATCCCTTTCTACACGGATTTTTATTTAAAAATCCGTGTAGGAAGGTTGCTCAACCATTTTTTTTTATTTTTATTTTTAGCTAGCCTACACGGATTTTTTAGTAAAAATCCGTGTAGCTCTCTAGCCTTTCTACACGGTTATTTATACAATAATCCGTGTACAATAACCCCTTCCTACATGGATTTTTTAATAAAAATCCGTGTAGCTCTCTCACCATTCATACACAGATATTTAATGAAATATCCGTGTATAAAGGCTTAATTTCCACACGGACACTGATTTTTAAGTTAATATTCGTGTAGGATTCCTAGAACACTGGAAAAATCTTATTTCATACACGTTTTTTTATAAAATTGATAAAATCCGTATATAAGGTACAGTGTAGGAAGACGTTTTTTGTAGTAGTGATGGTAGTAATATTAGCATATTTTTAAGAATAATTATATGAATCCCCCCACCCCCTAACCCACCCACACACTCCAGTCCCCCTCTGTGCGCACATGTTAGAGGATGGTTGTACTATGGTCGTCACTAATTATGTGATCTCCCTTTCCCAGTCTTGCACTCGTCCTAAGTCAATCTTTGTACGTATAAATACTTCGAAAATAATATATTAATATTTGAAAAATAAGATATTAATACTTGAAAAATAAGATGTTAATATTTTGATGCATAACTTGTTATGCTCATCACTTTTTCAGTCCCTATCACACCCCGAGACAACCCGCCATGTATTTCTATGTAAGGCGTACGCACATCACATACATTATCAATAACATCCATAAATGCCACATTAACTTCATAAGCAAAAAGGATTCTACAAATTATCATGACAGACACGGCTAGTAAAACAAACACTACCGTGCCTGTTCAATGTATAAATCATTTAAAATAGAAACTAAATCAACAAGTGGCATGTCTTTCCTTTCAGAATCTTCCCGCTTTGGCTCACCCGCGACCTTGCTCAGTACCTTCATCTTCGTTACCTCGACTCGTTGACCTCCTGATCCATGTCCTTTTCATTTGTATTCATTACCGGCTGGTCCTTTTTTGGAACACACATAAAAGTGGAACGGGTGAGAGATCGAACTTTCTCTCAGTGCAGAATTTAGTTCCCGCCCAGAGATTTGTAAAATATTTCCTTTTATTATATTAAATAACTTGATTCATTCAACAATCATAGTGCATTCTACATTATCTTACCATGCAATGACTATTATTCATAAAAACACTTGTTACTTTTAAATCTTGTTAATCAATGACCATCACTTTGCTTGGGGAGTATTATATCTCAAACCCGACTGCGACTAGCATTCCCCGCATGTCGGTCCCGACCGCGACTAGCAGTCCCCGCGTATCGGCCTTTCCAATATCGAACCCGACTGCGACTAGCATTCCCCGCATATCGGTCCCGACCAAGACTAGCAGTCCCCGTGTATCGGCCTTTACAACATCGAACCCGACTGCGACTAGCAGCCCCCGCATGCCGGTCCCGACCACGACTAGCAGTCCCCGTGTATCGGCCTTTCCAATATCGAACCCGACTGTGACTAGCAGCTCCCGCATGCCGGTCCCGACCACGACTAGCAGTCCCCGTGTATCGGCCTTTCCAATATCGAACACGACTGCGACTAGCAGCCCTCACGTATCGGCCTTTCAATTCATTCAACTTACAATGTTCATTCATTTTCTTAATCTAGGGTTATATTGATTGATTTATTTCTTTCAAGTCATATGTGCCAAATGGAGCAATCCTATTATTTATTCTCTAACAAGGTCAAAGGGTTGTTCGGATCAACATGCACAATTCTACAAGCAAATAAACTGTACACAAGGAATTAAGTAATTAATTTTACAAAAAGTCCAGGAAGCCCGCACCTGATATCTGATGAGTAAATCCTTGATCGTCTCTTACGTCGTAAATGTCAATTCAAAAACATAAATATACATTTAAATTAATGATGTTTCAATTCAATTTTCGTTTCCTAAAAACCTTTAATGCTATATGTCATTCCTCCAGATTTACTAGCTAAGCAAATTGTCATGCACATATTGACCTGACTGTTTTCGAAGAAATCTCATATAATAAATAAATGTTATAAAAACTTTGACCATTTTAATCTCGCCTTAAAATTGGACATCTAACTCTGTTTCAGTATTACCATGGTGAAAGTAATATAAATGATGCACTTACGTTACCTTAATCCCTTATCAAAGCCGTAATTTCTGATCAAATATAATAACAGGAATATCCAATTCAATATATGGTAATCTTTAAATTCTAATATAGATATATAATTTAGTATATACTATTTGCTAGAAAATAGTTCTCAATCTACAAGAATATATTATAGGGAGTAATTATAGAAATTAACTATTTACTTCAAAATTTTAATAAGAAGATATCAATATCTAAATAACAGCATGTACTTCTATAGATCAAAATGATTTTTCTATTTGATTCCAATACACAAAAATAGATACAAAACAGTAAAAATACTAATAATAACTATTAGCGGGTTTAGACAATTTCTATTTAGAATGATCAAATCTTAACAAAACATACATCAGTTTCTGATTTTAGAAACCAGATCTGACGTATTTGATGAAATGGAAATGTTTAAATAATTTACATGACAAACTATATGATTGCAATTTGTATAAAAATCAAAAGAATAGTTTCAGAATTTTGTAACTGAAGGAACTATTAAAAATTTTCAGATTATAATATCATAGACGAGATTAATTTTCATATTATAATTCAAAAGGAATAACATCATAAATCCCTACAATTTAAGAACAATACGTGATTCTAATCAACATATTTAATATCGTATCCTACTTGATAAAATTTTATGCAATAACTATAAGTAATATAATATGGTTTGTACGTACCTTTAAACTAGAAATTTGTAGACTATGAAGACAAACTTTAACTTTGAAATAGGGCTTTTGTATTTTTTTTCTTGGTTGATTGTGAAGGAAGAGAGGGAAAGAGAGACGGCAAGGGGATTAATTTCCAATTAAATGATGTGAGCGGTTTTGAGACAAAATAGAAACGGCAGACAATTAAAATGAAGGTTTATGGTTTTATTATCTATGAAGGGTTGTCAATTAAGGCGGCTATGATAATTACATATGGTTATATTTGGCAGTAATCAATTTAATTTGAGTAATTATCATTAATAGTATTTTTGACTGCCGAACCACATGCTAACTGGATCGGTCCATTTATAAATATATACTAACTTATATATATATAAACTTATACGGATATCAATTGAACCTCGAACTGTTATTACTATTATTCCTTTTAGTTACTTGTAATTATTAAATTAATTTATTTATATGAAGAAAATAACTAGAAAATTAAATAAAATATTTACCTTATATTTAATTTAGTATTTCAATTACGTGGCATTTACCTAATCGATTATATTTTTAAAATAAACTCTCAATTAGATCGTACCTCAAATTACATGATGTTACAGTCCCCCAATGATCCCTGTGTCAACCTCCTCTAACAAATATAGTTACCTTCATAGGAATAAATAATTTAGTGCAGCTGTATAAATACTTGCAAAATAAGATATTAATACTTGATATGTAACTTGATATATGATCGAATGCCTGAAGATCAAATTTTGTACAATATATATACATATAAATACTTCTATGCACATATAAATACTTCTATGCATAGGTATAATACTTTCGTACATCAGTATTAATATTATTGAAAAAAATTCAGCGCTGGAGTTTTTGTGGTCCCCCCAGGTAGTTATGGTGCGGGGATAGTGAGAGGACGTTTGGGAGATTTGTTTGGGATGGCATTTATTTAGGTAAGAATTATTCACCCCATTGTATAAATATTTCTGAGAATATGTATAAATATTTCTGTGCATTGGTATTAATAATTTAGAAAAAAATTCATGCATTAATATTAATGCTTCAGTGCATAGGTATAATACTTTCGTACATAGGTATAACTACTTTCTTGCATAAGTATTAATACTTTTGAAAAAATATTCAACGCTAGAGTTTTTGCGGTGCCCCCAGATAGTTATGGTGCAGGGATAGTGAGGGGATGTTTGGGGGATTTGGTTGGGGTGGTCATTATCTATGTAAAACTTGTTCACCCCATAGGTATAAATATTTCAGAGAATATGTATAAATATTTTCTTGCATTGGTATTAATACTTTAGAAAAAAAATTTAGCATTGAAGATTTTGTTGTCTCCCAAGCAATTTAGCTTGGGGGGATTTGATATCTCGTTATTTTAGCTACATTTCCGACCTAATCTTGTACCAAAACCTGTGTCCAAAACAGTAAAATCATATTTATTACATTGATTATCTATAGAATATGGTACTGCTGCGCTTTTGTTTGTTTATTGTAGGAAACGGGCGAAGAAAGGGTGAAATCCAGCAATCTGGACTTCCCACACGGGCCGAGTCACAATCCACACGGACCGTGTCATACCCTACTCGACCTCTCATGCTAGCGCTGCACGACCCGGACAAGAGACACAGGCACACGGTCCGTACAACATCTCACACGGACCGTGTCAGACAAATCCGGCAGTTAATCTAAGTTTTCAGATTAATGCCTAATTAAAGATGGACGGTTATGGAGGATAAAAAGGACGACCCCTTGGGCCAGAAAGGTATCCAATCATACAGAGACCAATCTAAGGAGAGTTTTACACCAACTGACTTGGAGACGAAGAGGAGAGGAGGAAATCGAGAGATTCCGACGAATTTTCTTCGTATTTTCGGTCTTTGCAATGAATTGTTTATCTCGCTTTAATTTTTCTGTTTTAGAAACCATGTTTGAGTAATTTCTTTAGTTTCTTGGGAATACGATGTAGTCGAATACTCTTTTTATTTGATAGTCGTTTGATTATGTGCGATGTTCTGAATTTGCATGTTTGCGTATGAATTTCAATTGCTTATCTGTATTGTTTGATTGTTATTTGGTTTCTACCATTAGGCTTGGCCATGTCTAACAAGGTACTGCGTCCAATTTGATCTTTCAACAAGACCAAGTACATGAGGTAAGTTGATGAACCGAGAGGGAAGACTAATTAGTAACCGAGAGGTGAACTATTCAGCAATCGAGAGATTCTGAATACCTTTAGTAAACCAAACAAGTAACCTAGGTCCTTCGAACCAACGAACGAGAGTTTAGGTTAGAACCCTAGGAGGATTGAATTGTATTTCCATTATCGAGTTTATTAAGCCAACAAACGAGAGTTGAGGTTTAGGAACATCAGGTATGGTCAGTTCACCCTATACGGAATCAATCAGCACAGAAACCAGACAACTACAGTTTCACTCGAGTCTGACACGGACCGTGTAGGAGACTACACGGGCCGTGTGACAGGGGTCGTGTACGAGAGTACACGGGTCGTGTCAGGCAAGAGGCAGAGTTGCAGACGAAGTCAGAAACCCCAGGAAACGCTTGTTTTAATTTGTTTTAAAGACCAGTTTAATTTACTCTCAGTTTTATTCACTGTTATTGAACCTTGAACAACCAACTCAACCCCTTTGAACACTTCTAGTTTAAGGATAAATTAGGTAGAAATCTAGTCAAGTTATTGAACCGTCCTGTGGATCGACACCCGATATTACCAACGATAGGATTGTGCACTTGCAGTCCGAATCAGAAGTAGAATCGAGGTTTAAAAGGTACAGCTTGCTGTACTGAAACTTTTGTAGTAAACTTTTGTATTACCAACCCCATAGTTATGATGTGAGGACAATTCGGGAACAAGAGTGCGGGGACTGTTATGAAGGTCCTATTTTTTTAGCTCGAAAAGGCTTCAACTTAAGGCTATTATACTCCATATCTCTTCAATTCTGCTTCATAACTATATATTAAGCTAGTTCGTTCAATTAGAATACAAAGTTAAATGTCAAATACACTGAGCGTTTTGTGTAGAGAAAAAAAAATAAGAGAGTAAAACACAATTCGGAAATATACCAACAAGAATTTGATACAATCAGTTTAAAAAAAAAACAAAAAACGGACAGACCCAATAATTTATTCCATCAAACGAGTCCTCGTGCAATCGTATAATCAATCATCTGAGTTGTTCAATAGTCCATTTTGAAATTTTGATCACTAATAGCGAGAAAATAGGTATTATATTATTTTTTTCATGTCCATACTGCTCGAAAATTTTCAATCAAATTTATAATTCTACTTTTGTAAATTTTATATTCTTTTATCAATATTGATGTTGAAATTTATTTGAAAGGTAAAATTAGTAGAAACCAAATTATTGGATTGAGTTTAGTATCTAACACCTTTCACATTTAAAACCAAAATATGAACCTATTATTCATATCAAAACAAAGTTAAACAATAACGAAAGGTGACGATTTACAATATACTAAAAAAATACAAAGTCAAACAATAACGGCAAACTTCTCTATAACAAGTTTTATACAATTAGATACATTTACATAAATCAAATTAAATACCACAGATATATGTAATTAACTCCCGCATATTTAACGAGATTATTGCACACCAGTTTTTCAGATATAACAAATATTAATTTTTGGACCTAATTAAATTTTCATTCACAAAACTATTTCCGACATCACATTTTATAAACTGATTCTCATGATATAAATCATTAATTTCACATATAACAAACAAACGTAATTGAAGTTATAATTAAAGAAGTCTGATTATCCTGAGAAACAATTTGCAAACGGTTGTAATGAATTTCAAGATTCACAAGCAATTAATGTAGACTGCAGAAAACTAATTAAATTAACCAATCAAATTGTCGAAAGGACTCAATTAATTATTTCGAAGTCCAATCAAATTGAGAGAGAGATGGAGGTCACTGGGAGGCAATAGGAATGGGAAGTCAAGAGAGGCAACTTATAATTAAAAGGAAACGGTTGATTTTGGCTATTAAATGGAAATTTACAAACAGACCTAAAGTTTCAAGTAAATGAGCAAAATGTCCAAAATAGTTAAATGGCAATTCATACTACTCCCTTTTTAATTTTAAATTAAAATTATATCTTTTTATGTTTAGTTGGGGACGTGATGACTTTTCTCCAATTAAAATCCCTTACAAATCTTCAACTATAACGGTTAAAGACTTGAACAATAGGACCACTTTCTAAAAGGTGAGCGCCAATCGTATTCAAGAAACATGAACGCTATTCGGATGTGTTTTTCTCAAGTCTGAATAGTGATATTTCCAAATTTTATTAGTGTTTTTCAAAAGGGTTAATAGTGTTTTTCAAATGATGTCTTTGCCTACCGTATTCAAGAACATTAGCGCTATCTGGGCATGCAGACTTGACCGAAGTATTAATTTATGGTGTTTTTCCAAAGTCTTAATACTATTATTTTGAAATTTTGGTAGTGCTTTCACTTGACGTTTGTGCCAATCATATTCGTACACCTCTTTTCATTACACACTGTTTTATTGAAAATTTGTCGTATTTGTATATAATATGCCATGTATGATTAACACATTTATTAGTGGTATAATTTTATGCGTAGAATTTAATTAGTTATTGTACAAATACGCCTGTATGATTAACATATTTATTAGTGGTATAATTTTATCCATAGAATATAAGTTATTATGAAATATCATTCATTTTCCAAACCATAATTTAAACGACCTCAATCCGGATCCTTCACATGCTTGCCCTGTTCATACGCAAAATAAAATAAAATTTGTGAAACAAATTTCACTACTACAAAAACACACTTCCTACACTGTATCTTATACACGGATTTCCTCTATTTTATAAAAAAAACATGTATGAAATAGGATTTTTCCAATGTTCAAAATATATGTAAAAATCCTACATGGATATTAACTTAAAAATCGGTGTACAATTGTTTGGGAAAAAAACCGTGTGGAAATGATGGAATTGTACACAGATTTTTCATTAAATATCCGTGTAGAAATGTTTAGAGAGCTACACGGATTTTTATTAAAAAAACCGTGTAGAAAGGTAGGAATTGTACACGGACATTTTATTAAAAAGAAGTGTAGGAATGTTAGAGAGCTACACGGATTTTTTATAAAAAATCTGTGGAGGAAGGGTTATTGTACACGGATTATTTTCTTAAATAATAGTGTACAAAGCCTTGAGAGAGCTTCACGGATTTATAGTGAAAATCCGTGTAGAAAGGTCTTTTTAGGGTTTTGGTTACATAAAATGTCTTCTCCTTCCAGAGTCGTTTTGATTTCATAATACTCTCTTTCTCTCTCTGTATTGAATATTGGTTTGATTTATGCGCATAGCACAGTTGGGATTTGAGATCTTTGAATTTGTTATTCTCTCCTCTTTATCTTGCTAAGGTTAGTCATGTATATATATTATATATATTTTTTCTCTCACTAATTTTCTATTACTTATTATTGCGTATCTAGGCCATGTGTAATTATTATTGCTTATTTCTCTTTTATTTTTCTTTTCAGTTTTGTAGGGTTTTGGTTGGTTACTGTCCTCTTCGCCTTGGTTGGTTACTACTTCGCCGCCCTCCCTTCATAATTTTGTTTATTACGAAATTGATTTCCAATGGTTCGTATAAAAGCTATACAGATTCAATTAATTTTGTGTATAAATTTTAATTGAGAATTTTTATTCTCTATTATGTATTTATGCACATATATGTTGATCCTTGTTTTATGTCATTGGAGATGCAATATTGTTGGAGATCTTTAACCAAGAGATATCATGTCATGGATCACATGCAAACTTCTTTTTTGATATGTTGGATCTAATACAACTTAGTATGTATGAAATTTCGTGCTAGAGTACATCATAACCATGAGTTTTGACAACATGAGCCCAACTTAGTATGTATGAAATTTGGGCCAAACCTTGATCACATGGCTACTAAGTGGTGAGGACATAATTTTTATACAAACATTGTATTGGATCTTGAGAAGTGTATGTTATATGTTGAATCACATGGGATTGCATATACAAAATGCTATGTATATATATATGTTGCAAAAGGCTATGTGTATATATACGTTGCAAAAGGCTATATGTATATACAAAATGCTATCTATTTATTTTTTCCAAAAGGCTATGTATTTATATTTGCAAAAGGCTATGTATATTCAATCTGAAATATATATTATTGGCTAGCAAAAGTGGAGGCTAGCAAAAAAAATAAAATAAAAAATAGCCTACACGGATATTTAAATAAAATCCGTGTAGGAAGAGGTAACAATAAAAAATTATCCTAACAATAAAAATTAATTTAGCTACACGGATTTTTAAAGTAATACCGTGTAGGATTACTCTTCCTACACGGTTTTTTTTAATAAATATCCCTGTAGAAATAGTCTTCCCACACGGATATTTATTAAAAATTCGTGTAGCTCGGTTAGGAGAGCTACACGGATATTAACTAAATATCCATGTAGGAAGCCTATTCCTACACTGATATTTAGTACAAAACCATGTAACTCTCTTGCGGTGTGTGCACTTTTGGAGGATTTTGCACACCGCTTTTTATTAAATAATCCGTGTAGGATTAGCATAATCGTACACGGATAATTATCCGTGTGTAAATAGTGGACTTTCCTACACCCCATTATTGCACACGTTTTCAAATCTGTGTAGCTCTCCAGTTAAAGTCCGTCTACAAACTGTATTTTTGTAGTAGTGAATTTAATACGTGTACACTTATATGCTTCCTAAACGAACTACACATACAAAATGATTGCACAACAAAAAAAGTTATTGAAAATAGTGTCAATATAAATAATTAGTATAAAAAGAACCAAGTAATCTTGACTAAGCAAGCTTCCAAATTAAGGGTCAAGCTTTAATTATGGGTGCGTCCGCACACCGAAGAGAAAATGTCAACGCAAATAATCAAGGGGAAATTATATTTATACCCCTCAAAACTATAACATTGCTATTACTCCATAAATTATATATTTAAATGCCTAAATTACAATAACTTACATAATTAATCTTCTTTTAAAAAAATTATCTCACACATTTACTCTTTTTTTTTTTAAAAGCTTCGCACAAACTACTGCAAAGTCGTCAGAAGGTTCGATTTCACCACTTTTGAGTAGCTACAGTTCTTAGAACATTTTTTCTAACCGACTGTGCTACAGTCTCATTATCTCTAATGGTGAATTATAACGCATGCATCTCCTAATATTGTATAAAATTCATCAATATCTCCATTTGATGATACAGTAAATAGACGAATAAAATTCATGCCAAGCAAGCCAACGATAAATTAATACCTGTTATTTTTGCTGTTTCACATCATCACATTTAACCGCCACTAATTAAGAGTAATATAATCTCAATTAATATACCGCATATATATTAGCTGTCACTTCCCTAATTATCAACGCATAATAGAGATGAGCATCTTGTATTCAAATAACAGTATTGACCCAAATTGATTTTCAAGCCCATAAGGCAAAGTTTTGTTAATTGTTGCTTATAATAAGACTATTGTAAGAGACAGAAATTAGAACAAGAAAATTATGTTTACTTTCTACTTGCCTCTTCGTCTCAACCCCTAAAACCCTAACAGTAGGTGTGTATTCAAACCTGGTGTCTTTTCTGAAAAATATTTGTTCAACATGGTGTAGTAGATTTGTAATTATCTTGTCTCAATATACTACAAAGTAATCTACAAGTTTGCGCCATTTTTGTTTGAAGTATGGAATGGGGAGTTGTATTTGCAATATAAACTAAACTAATAAATTACAAACATAATCATTAGAAGAAATATTCTTTTGTATATTGGTGAGTTTGAACCCATCCATCTCCCAGTATTTTATCAAATAAATCATTGATTGCAGTATGTGATGCTACATAAATGGACGAAAGCACAATTAATGATAAGATCAAAGATAAAGGGAATATTTAATGCGAAGTCTTTAATATATGAATTTTTTTTTTGTGTCACATGAAACGGCCATTAATGAAGATACCGTATTAATTAGATGCATATATATGCTGTATTGCCATAAAGCATTGTTGTATGAATCTTGGCTCCCTACTTGCTTCAAAGTCCTAAATAGAATCTTTAACTATGATACCACATTAGCTCTCACTTCCATGATCAGTGCGTTATGGAGATAAAGATATTGTAGTCAAATTTTAGTAACGCAATAAATGCGAACGAGTTTGATAATAAGAGTCAGCGCTAACACACATGCTTCTATGTCTATTCTAAGGATTTTATAATATTAATTTCTTTTGCGAGATTTACTACACGGAATTGGTGTTATATATCAAATAAACGGTAATTATTTCTACAGCGCATTCAAATATTCAGATGCATCCGACTTTCTATACGACCTATATCAAATATATAATGATAAGAAAGAGATCTAACAATTTTAATTTATTGATCCATCGAGTAAATCGTGCACTTTTGCCAGAGAAGATTTTCTCAAATTTTTCCTTCTGTTTTTGTATTTTTTTTTTTACAATGCTAAGTTATAGAATCTCTTGGCTCATTGTCCATTTTTCTTGGCCATAACCTGCACGAGATTTCCATAAATCTTTCAGCTTATGCTCAATTTTCGTGCAAATGGGTGTTTTCAAAAAGCCGGATTTTTTCTTCAAGATCTAAAAATTGAAATTTTAAGTTGTAACTTGAAAAAAGAAATCTTTGATCTTTTCATTGCAACCTACAATTTAAATAAGTTTTGACTTGTTATACTAATTTTCATTATATTACAATTTGTAAGACATCCAAAAACATGTATTTTCCTAGTTTTACCCATGTTTACATCAACTTTTGAGGCCCAATAATTATGAAGAATTTTTGTATGAATGAAAGTAGTCTAATACGAAGAGAAAATTAAATATTACCAAATTTAAGACATATTTAGCATATGGAAGGATACAAAATATACCACTTGCATCTTTTCAACTTAATAATTAAATTTGATAATATTTCATCAATAAAATCAATATTTTCTACGCCTTTCAGCCTGATTCTGGTTTTTTCAGGCATTATTGCAATCAAAAAAATTTATTGAAAACAAACTCAAACTGGGGTAAGTTCGATTCGGCTCGATTCATTTGTGGCCCTAGTCACATTTTACCGCCATTAATTAAGAGTAATATAATCTCAATTAAGATACCGCATATATTAACTGTCACTACCCTAATTATCAACGCATAATGGAGATGAACATCTTGCATTCAGATAACAGTATTGACCCAAATTGATTTTCAAGCCGATTAGGCTAATTTTTGTTAATTGTTGCTTATAATAAGACTTAAGAGAGAAATCAGAACAAGAAAATTATGTTTACGTTCTACTTGCCTGTTCGTCTCAAGCCTTAAAACCCTAACAGTAGGTGTGTATTCAAACCTGGTGTCTTTTCTGAAAAATATTTGTTCAACATGGTGTAGTAGATTTGTAACTATCTTCTCTCAATATACTACAAAGTATTCTACAAGTTTGCGCCATTTTTGTTTGAAGTATGGAATCGGGAGTTGTATTTGCAATATAAAGTAAACTAATAAATTACAAACATAACCAATAGAAAAAATATTCTGTTGTATATTGGTCAGTTTGAACCCATCCATCTCCCAGTATTTTATCAAATAATTCATTGATTGCATATGTGATGCTACATAAATGGACGAAAGCACAATTAAAGATAAGATCAAAGATAAAGGGAATATTTAATGCAAAGTCTTTAATATATGATTTTTATTTTTTGTCACATGTAACGGCCATTAATGAAATTGCAGTTTTACAACCTTCAAAAAAAAAGAAATTGCAGTTTTACTTATCCCATAGATAGCACATTTACTCTTGTGCTACAGGTCAATTATACGTATCAAGCGAATATCTTGGTTATCTAATTAATTTAACGTCCTAAATATAATATTAACTAGGATAGACCATTAGCTGTCACTTCCATGATCAGTGCGTAATGGAGATAAAGATATTGTAGTCAAATTTTTGTAATGCAATAAATGCAATTTCATAATAGAAGTCAGCGCTAACGCCCATGCTTCCATATATATTCTAAGGATTTTATAATATTAATTTCTTTTGTGATATTTACTGCACGGCATTGGTGTTGTAATAAATCCAAAGAGAGAGAATCTCAGTGCAATTAGTTCCACTGCCCTCAAATCCATTCAAACTGATGGTATCCATTATTACATTGCATGTATTTATGTTCAACCTGCTGCATCCAATTAGCATGGAGGACCTCCGTGCAACGCCTCAAAATTTGAGTTTTCAAAATTCTCACGGTCGATCCGAACCGTTCAACAGATAATTTGCACTAAAATGTACTTATAAACCCAATTTTACATTTTTTTTGAATTTTTTTACTATTTATTAAGTATTTTACAAAACTATTGTTTTTGAATAATTCTGGATCATTGAAAAACAACAGTTTTGTAAAATACTTAATAAATAGTAAATAAATTCTAAAAAATGCAAAATTTGGTTTGCAACTACATTTTAGTACAGATTATATGTTGAACATTTTGGATCGATTGTTAAGATTTCGAAAACTCAAATTTTGAGCCGTTGCACAGAGGTCTTCTATGCAACGCGTAGCACCGTAGCCAAGTCCAATTATATAAATAGGAACATAACTCCTATTCTTACTCAAAAATAATACTCGCTGTTTGAGGCATTCCGTTCTTCCATTATTTGCAGTAATAGCTAAGGCAATAATTTACAAATATAATCATCAGAAAAATTATTGTATTGTATAATGGTGAGATATAACGCATCCATCTCCTATTATTGTACGAAATTCATCTATATCTCTATTAGATGGCACAGTAAATTGAAGAATATAATTAATGCCAAGCCAGCCAACGATAAATTAATACATATTATTGCTGTTGTGCCATGTGAAACCGCCACTAATTAATTAAGTTTAATATAATCTTAATTAAGATACCGCTAGCTGTCACTTCCATGATCAACGCATAATGGATATCAGCATCTTGTATTCAAATAACTGTATTGAAATAAATGCAAAGGAGTTTGAATATTATAGAAGTCAGCTCTAACGCACATGCTCGGTTCAATATATCTATCTTGAGGATATATATTACAGTACAAGATTTATTAATAATATTTCCTTTAAACCATACAAACATACAATGGATAATTTTGTCAATTTATTCCTTAGAAAATTGATTGATGTTATATATATGCATTAAATATGCACATATGAATCCATAAAAGATATATAATTGAAGGGGATTTTTTGAATCGAGGCGATAACTGCACTCCAGAATCTATCCCCGGTCAAATATCCCAACTAGCAACTTTAGACCGGGATCACCTTCTAGAAGGTCATTAGTGAATTTATAATTGGCGAGAGCAAATGTATATATCTATGCGTGTCAGTCTTTGTACATAACATATCAACACTTTATACCTAATATACAAAGTATTTTTAAATACTTGACATCTCTCCTCTTTTGTATTATGCCACTGCACCATCATTTTCTGTCTTATACCCACTTCATTAATTTCTCACTGTGCGGTAGGGAAATTTTAATGGAGTTTGTGTCCAAGAGCAAACATTAGTTTGTAATTTTGGTCATATAATTGCCTTTTTCAGTTGTTCCTTAAGTTGCATTTACATGTTGGTTCATCTAAGATGAGGACTTTAGATTGTGAAGCACTACATAAATAAAAGCAATGAATTTTAAATATCCCTAATCGTGGTAATTAGCAAGGAATACTAATTATCCACAAGATTAGTGTAAGAATTAAATGTTTGATCACATTTCAAAGATCAAAGCAGTAAGGTGTCGATTTAATCTCACGGATGATTATTGGTGTTATATGGCATTGGATTGGCCATGCATGCACACTAATTGGATTACGTGTTTTCCCTCATTAATGTTTCATGTGGTGTTGTTATCTCATATCTGAGATGTTCGAGTTTCTTAAGAAATGTGTATCAATGGTTGGTGTTTAACGCTTTTTGTAACAGGGAGTTATAAGGACATGGATGACTTATGTTGAGAAGTTTGCAGACAAAACAAATCTCTACGTGTTCGGGCAAAATTGTGATGGTTGTACACCTTTGTTGGTGCCAACCTGATTTATTTTATATATATATATTGTATATATTTGTTTCTTTATTTATGTAGATTGATGTTGCTTGTATATACGATGTATGTTGTACTTATATTATGGCAAGAAAATTGTAGGGGCTAGCCAATTATATGAATGAAATTTTGTTCATAATATATATTTTTTCAATCAGTACTAAATACAAAAGGAAAGAAGAAGATCCATTTAAGACAACTAGAAACAACCTTGTTCTATTGGTATTTTAAATTAAACTACCGATCGAAGAAGGGTAGTTCTTCTATCAGTAGGATATAAGTGCGCAACCGAAAGCATATGTGTAATTCCTCTACGGTAGCTAGATCAATACCGGTAGAAGAAGGTAAATCTTCTATAGGCACAAAGCCGATAGAAAACATGTAAATTGTTTTATCGTGTTGGTCTCTAGCAGTAGGGAATCTCAAAGTCGAACCAGTTTTTATCTGAACGAAAACTGCATTTATTAGTAGTGGTCATCGTATGTTTGCATCACAAAAAAAAACTGTCTCATTTGCCTTAGACATTCATGCGATCAGTCAGGTTTTAATTATTTGTCATCTTATGATTAATATGATTTATTATAAAAAAAAACTAATATTAGTTTCACATTTAAACTATATTTTTGACTGTTTTAAGAAATAGTGCCCAAGATTAAATGATAAACACCTCTTTAATGCAAATAAATGTAAGGATTTTATAATATTAATTTCTTTTGTGATATTTACTGCACGGCATTGGTGTTGTATATGAAATAGACGGTAAGTTATTTGTAGAGCGCATTCCAAATTTCAGATGCATCCGACTTTCTGTACATCCAATATCAAATATATAATGATAAGAAAGAGATTTAACAATTTGAATTGAGTGAGTCTATGGTACTATGCATATCACGATTTAGTCGGTAATACGGATCAATATTTTCATTTTCAAAGTTTTATTGGTCGATCCGTACCGTTCAAAATAATTTTCATATGAATATGTACTTGCAGACCAAATTTTATATTTTTTAGAATTTTTTTACTATTTTTTAAGATAGATAGAAAATCACTGTTTTTAGATGGTCTATAATTTTCAGATCAAGTGATTTTCTATCTATCTTAAAAAATATAAAAAATTCCAAAAAATATAAAATTCAGTCTGAAAGTAGATATTCATAAGGGGAACAAGTTGAATGGTTTGGATCGACCATTAAGATTATGAATGCGGAAATATTGAACCGTATTATGAATCAACCCGTGATATGCATAGTACCATTGACTCGCTCATTTGAATTTATCAATCCGTGGAGTAAATAGTGCACTTGCTTTGCTAGAGAAGTTATCGCAACTTTCTCCTTCTGTTTTTGTATTCTTTCTTTTTCAATGCAAAATTATAGAATCATCGTAGTCCACTTTTCTTTGCCATAACCTAGTGTCATTTTTGCTTGACCCTGGAGGTGAATTTAAAGAGCGAGAATCTCAGTGTAATTAGTTCCACTGGTCTCAAATCCTTTCAAACAGATCATATCCATCATTGCATTGCATGGATTTTTGTTTGACCTGCAGCATTCAATTAACTAAGAACTTTTGGAAATCTCAAAAATTTCTGTGATGTATGGAGTTGTGAATTTTAAGAACTGCGTCAATCGTATGCATATGTTCCAAGATATAATACAATCTATATATTCTAAAAACTCTACAACACTATGTAACCGATTGTGACCGTTTGTGGTTAATATAAATAGGAACATGACTCCTATTCTTACTCAAAAATAATACTCGTTGTTTGAGGCTTTCCGTTCTTCCTTTATTTGCAGTAATAGCAAAAACAATACTTTTCAAATATAATGATCAGAAAAATTATCTTATTGTATAATGGTGAATTATAACGCATCCATCTCCTAAAATTGTATCAAACTCATCAATATCTCCATTTGATCATACAGTAAATAGACGAATATAATTAATGCCAAGCAAGCCAACGATAAATTAAAACCTATTATTTTTGCTGTTTCACATGTAGGGCTTCACAAAAAATTCGTAGTTCGTGATTCGATTCGAGTTTGATTCGAAAAAGTTCGTAAAAAATTCAATTTGAAATAGCTCGAAATTAATTCATACCAAACTCATACTGGACCTAGTTTGTTAGAAATAGGTTCGCAAACTATTCTAGTTCGAATCTCAAAATAACGTGAACCGTTGATTTCCGCTGATGACTTATATTCGCTAATGGCTTAAAAGTTAAAACATAAGGCCACCTTGCCAGAAGTTATAACTCATAAGTCGTAACCCTCGCTCTCAGTTTTGAAACCCTAAACGACTTTCACCTCCTGCTCCCGGCGACTACACTCTTCCTTGTCGGAAAAAAGTTTGTAAAACATATGAAATTTATAAGTTCGTAAAAATTTCAATTTGAAATTAATTCAAACCAACTCAAACTGGGGTAAGTTCGATACGGTTCGATATTTTTGCATCCCTAGTCGCATGTAACCGCAATTAATTAAGAGTAATATAATCTTAATTAAGATGCCGCATATATTAGCTGTCACTTCCTGTATTAACGTATAATGGAGATGGACATCTTGTTTTCAAATAACTGTATTGACCCAAATTGATTTTCAGGCCCATTAGGCTTATGTTTTGTTAATTGTTGCTTATAATAAGACTACTGTAAGAGACAGAAATTAGAACAAGAAAATTATGTTTACGTTCTATTTGCCTGTTCGTCTCAACCCTTAAAACCCTAACAGTAGGTGTATATTCAAACCTGGTTTATTTTTGAAAAATATTTGTTCAACATGGTGTAGTAGATTTGTAACTATTTTTTGAAAAATATTCTACAAGTTCGCGCCATTTTTCTTTGAAGTATGGAATCGGGAGTTGTATTTGCAATATAAACTAAACTAATAATTTACAAACAAAAATCGCAAGAAAAAAATATTCCTTTGACACACCCATCCGTCTCCCAGTATTTTATCAAATAATTCATTGATTGCACTATGTGATGCTGCATAAATGGACGAAAGCATAATTAAAGATAAGGTCAAAGATAAAGTGAATATTTAATGCAAAGTCATTAATATATGAATTTATTTTTTGTGTCACTTGAAACAGCCATTAATGAAGGTACCACATTAATTAGCTACATATGCTGTATTGCCATAACGCATTGTTGTATGAATCTTGGCTCCCTACTTACTTCAAAATCCTAAATAGAATCTTAACTAAGATGCCACATTGGCTGTCACTTCCATGATCAGTGCGTTATGGAGATAAAGATATTGTAGTCAAATTTTCGTAATGCAATAAATGCGAACGAGTTTGATAATACAAGTCATCGCTGTCACTGCATGCCAATCGTATGCATATTTTCCAAGTGATACACCGTAGATCGACTTGTAACTATCCTTTCCAGGTACAATACAATCTATATATTCTCAAAACTCTACAACACTGTGTAAACAATTGGGGTTACTATAAATAGGAACATCACTCCCATTCTTACTCAAAAATAATACTCGTTGTTTGAGGCATTCGGTTCTTCCTTATTTGCAGTAATTGCTAAAGGAATACCTTATAAATATAATATCAGAAAAATTATCTTATTGTATAATGGTGACTTATAACCGCTTTTTTATTAATACCCCAAAAAAATAAAAAAATATGAAACATACCCCCGCTGGTAAAATAATTGTAAAAAAGCCCTAACCGCCCAGTTGGTGGCGGTCCACTATGCCCACCAGACCTCCCCATAACTGGGCGGTCCAATACCAGTACCAAACTGCCCCACAATGGCGCTGTTCACTAAAAACCCTATAAAAGAGTGTTTTCTCTCTCCTGTCCCCTCACAATTCATTCTAGCAACTCATTACCAAGAGAGGAAGCTCCCGAGCACCCCTGAGTTGATTCTTGGGCAATTTTAGTTAATTTTCTTTTTACTTATTAGTTATTATTTTTATTTTATAAATTATTTTAAATTGTTAGAAATAGTTAGAAATTGATTTATCTAATGTGCTGCATGCAACTAACTAAGAAGCTACGAAATCTAAAATAGTGCTATGATGGGTGTATGGAGTTCTCAATTGTTGGTATATATGGAAATTTGAAGGCTGCATCAACCGAAGAAATGTGCTATGTTTCGACCCAAATTGATTTTCGAGCCCATTAGGCTTAGTTTTGTTAATTTTTTCTTATATTAAGACTATAGGAAGAGAGAGAAATTAGAACAAGAAAATTATGTTTACTTTCTACTTGCCTCTTCCCCTCATCCTTTCTCTTAACCCTTAAAACCCTAACAGTAGGTGTATATTCAAACCAGTTGTCATTTTTGAAAAATATTTGTTCAACATGGTGTAGTAGATTTGTAACTATATTTTCTCAATGTACTACAACGTATTCTACTTCTTTCTGCCATATTTGTTTGAAGAATGGAAAAGGGAGTTGTATTTGCATTATTAACTAAACTTATAATTTACATACATAATCATTAGAAAATTATTCTTTTGTATTATACAAATATCCATCTCCCAGTATTTTATCAAATAATTCATTGATGGCACTATTGATGCTACATAACTGGACAAGCACAATTAAAGATAAAATCAAAGATAAAGGGAATATTTAATGCAAAGTCCTGAATATATGATTTTTTTTTTGTGTCACACGAAACGGCCATTAATGAAGAGACCACATTAATTGGTTGCACGTGCCGTATTACCATAATGAATTGTTGTATGAATCTTGGTTCCCTACTTAATTTAAAGTCCTAAATATAATCTTAACTAGGACACCCCATTAGCTGCCACTTCCATGATCAGTGCGTAATGGAGACAAAGATATTGTAGTCAAATTTTTGTAATGCAATAAATGCAATTTGATAATTGAAGTCAGCGCTAACACACATGCTTCCATATATATTCTAAAGATTTTATAATATTAATTTCTTTTGTGATATTTACTGCACGGCATTGGTGTTGTATATCAAATAAACGGTAAGTTATTTCTATAGCGCATTCAAAATTTCAGATACATTCGACTTTATATAAATCTTATATCTAATATATAATGATAATAG
Organism: Carex arenaria; assembly: GCA_964058825.1. Taxonomy (NCBI): domain Eukaryota; kingdom Viridiplantae; phylum Streptophyta; class Magnoliopsida; order Poales; family Cyperaceae; genus Carex; species Carex arenaria. Next base: position 845,024 of record CAXKVW010000198.1, read on the forward strand.
AGAGATTTAACAATTTGAATATATCGATCCGTGGAGCACATAGTGCACTTGATTTGCTAGAGAGATTATCTCAAATTTCTCCTTCTGTTTTTGTAGGTTTTTTTTCTTTTGAATGCAAAAATATAGAATATCATGCGCTGCCCAAGATTTGCTCATAGTCTACTTTGCTTTGCCATAACCAGGTGTCATTTTCGCACGTGAATAAATCCAAAGAGAGAGAATCTCAGTGCAATTAGTTCCACTGCTCTGAAATCCTTTCAAACAGATGATATCCATTATTACATTGCATGTATTTATGTTCAACCTGCTGCATCCAATTAACTAAGAAGCTTTGGAAATCTCAAAAGGCTCTGTGATGTATGGAGTTCTGAAATGTGCTCGGAGCCTTCGATCAAATTTGAAGAACCGCGTCAATCGTATGCACATGTTCCATGTGATACACTGCGTTAATTAATTAAGAGTAATATAATCTTAATTAAGATACCGCGAGCTGTCACTTCCATGATCAACGCAAAATGGATATCAACATCTTGTATTGAAATAAATGCAAATGAGATTGAATATTATACAAGTCAGCTCTAACACACATGCTCGGTTCAATATATCTATCTTAAGCATATATATTACAGTTACAAGATTAATTTATTAATAACATTTCCTTTCTACCATACAAACATACAATGGATAATTTTGTCAATTTATTCCTTAGAAAATTGATTGATGTTATATATATGCATTAAATATGCAAATATGAATCCATAAAAGATATATAATTGAAGGGGATTTTTTGAATCGAGGCAATAACTGCACTCCAGAATCTATCCCCGGTCTAATCTGCCAACTAGCAACTTTAGACCGGGATCACCTTCTAGAAGGTCATTAGTGAATTTACAATTGGCGAGAGCAAATGTTCATATCTATGAGTGTCAGTCTTTGTACATAACATATCAACACTTTATACCTAACATACAAAGTATTTTTAAATACTTGACATCTCTCCTCTTTTGTATTATGCCACTGCACCTTCATTTTCTGTCTTATACCCACTTCATTTCTCACTGTGCAGTAGGGAAATTTTAATGGAGTTAGTGTCTTATAGCAAACATTTGTTGGTAATTTTGTTCATATAATTGACTTTTTCAATTGTTAATTTCTTAAGTTGCATTTACTTGTTGGTTCATCTAAGGTGAGGACTTTAGATTGTGAAGCACTACGTAAATAAAAGCAATGAATTTTAAATATTCCTAATCATGGTAATTAGCAAGGAATACTAATTATGCCCAAGATTAGTGTGAGAATTAAATGTTTGATCACATTTCAAAGATCAAAGCAGTAAGGTGTCGATTTAATCTCACGGATGCTTATAGGTGTTATATGGCATTGGATTGACCATACATGCACACTAATTGGATTACGTGTTTTCCATCATTAATGTTTCATGTGGTGTTGTTATCTCATATACGAGATGTTCGAGTTTCTTAGGAAATGTGTATCAATCGTTGGTGTTTAACGCTTGTTGAAACTGGGAGTTATAAGGACATGTATGACTTATGTTGAGAAGTTTGCGAACAAAACAGATCTCTATTGGATGTGTTCGGTCAAAATTGTGATGGTTGTGCACCTTTGTTGGTACGGATTTTTTTTGTACCACCCTGAAAAAGGGTTTAAAAATAAAAACCACCCGGAGCAACTTTTTATCAAAAATACCACTCCTGCGGACTGAATCCGCATATCCAGATTGACGGGATCGGCGGACTGAGCAGTACAGTTGAACATTATTTCAAGACCATATTACTTGAATTGAACATTAATACAAAACCATATTACTCGAATTGAACATTATTTCAAGAGAAAAATTATATTCCTAATAATTTTTCTTGATATATTGCAACAGTAGAGTTGAAACAAAAGTAGTTGTGGTTAATTACTTACTCGAGACACCCAAAAGATTTCTATCAATGACATAAAATTATTTATTACATACTAAAACTTAAATTATCTATCCAATTTATGCACAATCAAAGTAATTTTGCTTCTGCTATAAAAATGGTCAAATAAATCAAACTAAATACCCTGAACATTTGCATACACATAATGTGTCTTTTCTTTATATGTCTTAGTACTATGACTGTCTTTCTACAGAGTTTGTCTAATATTAGTCAAATATTGATTAATATGTTCGAAATAGAATTAAACAAGCTGGAGCATACCAAAATATTGTAGTAATATTAGCATATTTTTATGAATAATTATATGATCGAATCCCACCACCCCCCCCCCCCCCCCCCCCCCCCCCCCCCGCACACATACTCTCTCTCTCTCTCTAGTCCCTCTCTGTCGGTGCATATTAGAAGAAGGTTGTACTATGGTCGCACTAATTATGTGATCTCCCTTTCCAGTCCTGCACTCGTCCCGAGTCAACCTTCTTAGATATAAATACTTTGAAAATAAGACATTAATACTTTAAAAATAAGATGTTAATACTTTGATGCATAACTTGTTATGCTCGTCATTTTTTCAGTCCCCCAATGGTCCCCGTGTCAATCTCCTCTAACAAATATAGTTACCTTCATAGGAATTAATAATTTAGTGCAGTTGTATAAATACTTGCAAAATAAGATATTAATACTTGATGTGTAACTTGACATGATCGAACGCCTGAAGATCAAATTTTGTACAATATATATACATATAAATACTTCAATGCACATATAAATATTTCTATACATAGGTATAATACTTTCCTGCAAGTATTAATACTATTGAAAAAAATATCAGCGCTAGAGTTGTTATGGTATCCCTAGGCAGTTATGGTGCGGGGATAGTGACATGACGTTTGGGAGATTTTGTTGGGGTGGCCATTATTTACGTAAAAATTGTTCACCCCATAGGTATAAATATTTCTGAAAATATGTATAAATATTTTCGTGCATTGGTATTAATATTTTAGAAAAAAAAATTCAGCATTGAAGTTTTGTGGTCCCCAGGCAATTATGATAGTTATAATGTGAGTAAAAATGCGGGAACAAGAGTGTAGGAACTGTTATCAAGGTCCTATTTTTTTAGCTCCAAAAGGCATCAACTTAAGGCTATTATACCCCATTCTCTTCAATTAGAATACAAAGTTAAATGTCAAAAACGTAACACTGAGTATTTTGTGTAGAGAAAAAAAAAAGAGAGTAAAACACAATTCGAAAATGTACCAACAAGAATTTGATACAATCAGTTAAAAAAAAAAACGGACAGACCCAATAATTTATTCCACGAAACGAATCGTCGTGCATCGTATAATCAATCATCTGAGTGGTTTAATAGTCCATTTTAATTTTTTTATCACAAATAGCGAGAAAGTAGGTATTATATTTTTTTTTCATGTCCAATAATTCTACTTTTGTTAATTTTATATTTTTTTAATCAATATTGCTGTTGAAATATATTTGAAAGGTAAAATTAGTAGAAACCAAATAATTGGAGTAAGTGTGGTGCCTAACACCTTTTACATTTATAACCAAAATATGAACCTATTATTCAGATCAAAACAAAGTTAAACAATAACGCGAAAGGTGACGACTTACAATATACTAAAAAGAAAAAAGTTAAACAATAACGGCAAACTTCTCTATAACAAGTTTTATACAATTAGATACATTAATATTAATATAAATCAAATTAAATACCACAAATATATGTAATTTACTCCCGCATATTCAATGAGATTATTGCACACCAGTTTTTCAGATATGAAAAATATTAATTTTTGGACCTAATTAAATTTTCATTCACAAAACTATTTTCCACATCACATTTTACAAACTGATTCCCATGATATAAATCATTAATTTCACATATAACAAACAAACGCAATTGAAGTTATAATTAAAGAAGTCTGATTATCTTGAAAGAAACAATTTGCAATTGGTTGTAATGAATTTCAAGATCAAAAGCAATGTAGACTGCAGAAAACTAATTAACCAATCAAATTGTCGATAGGACTCAATTCATTATTTCGACGTCCAATCAAAGAGATATTAAAAGAGCACAGATGGCAGCATTTGAGATAGCATACGACTTAATGAGAGAGAGAGAGATGGAGGTCAATGGGAGACAATAGGAATGGGAAGTCAACAGAGGCAACTTGTAATTAAATGGAAACGGTTGATTATGGTTACTAAATGGAAATTTACAAACAGACCTAAAGTTTCAAGTAAATGAGCAAAATGTCCAAAATAGTTAAATGGCAATTAATACTGTTCCCTTTTTTAAATTAATATTATATCTTTTTATGTTTAATTAGTTGGGGACGTATGACTTTTCCCCAATTAAAATCCCCCACAAATCTTCAACCATAACGGTTAAAGACTTGAACAGTAGGACCACTTTCTAAAAGGTGAGCACCAATCGTATTCAAGACATCAGCGCTATCCGGATGTGTTTTCCTCAAGTCTGAATAGTGATATTTCCAAATTATAATAGTGTTTTTCAAAAGTGTTAATAGTGTTTTTCACATGACATCTTTGCTACCGTATTCAAGAACATTAGCGCTATCTGAGCATGCAGATCTTACCGAAGTATTTATGGTGTTTTTCCGAAGTCTTAATACTATTATTTTGAAATTTTGATAGTGCTTTCACTTGACGTTTGTGCCTACACCTCTTTCCATTACACACTGTTTTATTGAAAATTTGTCGTATTTGTAAATAATATGCCATATATGATTAACATATTTATTAGTGGTATAATTTTATCCGTAGAATATAAGTTATTGTACAAATACGCCGTGTATGATTAACATATTTATTAGTGGTATAATTTTATCTGTAGAATATAAGTTATTATGAAATATCATTCATTTTCCAAACCAGAATTTAAACGACTTCAATACGGATCCTTCACATGCATGTCCTTTTCATACGCAAAATAAAATAAAATTTGTGAAACAAATTTAATAAGTGTACACTTATATGCTTCCTAAACGAACTACACATACAAAATGATTGCACAACAAAAACAGGTATTGAAGATAGTGTCAATATAAATAATTAGTAATAAAAAGAATCAAGTAATCTTGACTAAGCAAGCTACCAAATTAAGGGTCAAGCTTTAATTATGGGTGCGTCCGCAGACCGAAGAGAAAATGTCAACGCAAATAATCAAGGGGAAATTTTACTTATACCCCTCAAAAACTATAACATTACCATTACTCCCTACCAATTTATATTTATATATTTAAATGGATAAATTACAATAACTTGCATAATTAATCTTCGTTTAAAAAAATTATCTCACACATTTACTCTTTTTTTTTAAAAGCTTAGCATAAACTACTGCAAAGTCGTCAGAGGGTTCGATTTCACACTTTTGAGTAGCCACAGTTCTCAGAACATCAGAACTCCTATAATTGCACCTTGAATTTTAGGGGACTGAATGGTGTATCTGTTCAGAGGCGATCTCAACCATCCATTTAACAGATCCAACCATTATAAATCATTGTATTGAATGTGAGATATTATGTATACATTTTATGTATGTTTCTGTGTAGAAATCTGAAATTAGTTATAAAAACGTTCGCCACGCGATTAGCCACAGCAAAACTGCCTTTTTTTTTTCTCCTCTCTTACCGACGCGTTATTCTCTTCTCACGCGCCTTTCCCCTCTTCGATCCCCCGTCTCCTCCTTTCCTCTCCGCCTTTCCTCCTTTGTTTTACTCTTCGATCCCCGTCTCCTCCTTTCCACTCCTCCTTTCCTCCTCGAACCCCCGCCTCCTCCTTTCTTCTCTACTGCAAGGGGATCGTGTCTCCTCGACATGAGGCCTCCTCCTTTCTTCTCTACTGCAAGGGGATCGCGTCTCCTCGAACCCCCGCCTCCTCCGGTCTCACCCTGGGCCTCATGTCCCTCAGCATCGTCTATCTTGAAGTTCTCGTCAAAGCTGCAAAACATCAAGACCAGAAAAACGCAGGTAATTCAATACCCAATTTCTCATTCATTCATTTCCAATTCCAACTTAATCAATCAGTTCCACCTCTAATTCCTTCCTTCTCTATTAATTAATTCTATTTCAATCAATTGCAGCTAAGATTACTGGACTTGATTAATTCTCTTTCGATCAATTGTACTCTTCTTAAATTCATTTTCATTATTGCCCAGTTACTGGATTTGATTTTGGGTAAAGACCATGTTATGCTTATGAGAAGATCTGAGCTAAAGACTCTTGTTGATATGCATGGAAATGAGGTTTGTTTCTATCTCTTCTCATCAAGACCAGACAAATTGTACAATCCAATTCTTCTTATGTTTAAACTTCTCCATCACAATATTTGAGGCATAAAATTTCCTAATTGACAACTTGCCAGTGAGATTTTATTTTCATAACATGAGGAAAATGGTATCTTTTTCTAATTTCCTGTTACATGTATATCAAATTTTTGGCCATTGATTTCAAGTTTCATAATAAATGTCTCCACATATGTTCTTCTTAAAGATATATGTTGGTAAAATTGGGTTATAATTGTACACTGTGAAGGAGAAAAGAGAAAAATATCAAACATTAAGCTGCTGTCTTTTTGTTTTTTCTGGAACTTTTTAGGCTGGGAAGGTGGAGAATTGATCCATGATGAAACTACTATAATTTCAGGAGCTTTGGATTTGACCCAAAAGATAGCCAAAGATTCAATGACACCTATTGTGGAGACATTTTCTCTTGATATAAGTGCTAAGCTAGACATGTATGTGCTCTTTCAAGATCAATTTGTTTCTAATGAAACAGTATGATGATTGTGAAGTTTTTATTTTTTTTGTTTTTTCTTTTGCTAGGGAAACCATGGGTTTGATAATGAGAAAGGGACACAGTCGTGTGCCTATCTATTCTGGCAGCCCAACGAATATAATTGGGCTTATCTTGTATGATTTTCGCTTATTTTTAAGTTATGATAAAATATCCTAATATTGTATAGATCTTAATATGTTAAATTCAAGGAGACTAAGGACATATTGTATATATCTGCTTGATGTTTAAAATTTAGCTGTATAGTGAATCAGTGACTATGTACTAAGATTGCAATAATATTGAAGGTAAAAAATTTGATCACTTGCCGAACGGAGGACAAGATCCCTATCAGAAATGTCACCATTAGGACAATTCCACGGTACTTTAAGTTTTTTTCGATTGGTATTCTGTACTGGTAGATGTAAGTTGGTAGTTGGTACCATATTTTTCTGTACTAGACTAATAACGAAATTTATTCAGGGTATATGATGATCTCCCCCTCTATGACATTCTAAATGAGTTTCAGAAAGGCCACAGCCATATGGATATGGCCGTAGTCGTTAAACGCACTAAAGTGGCTGTGAGTCCCACTGAAAATAGTGCTCTTGGCAGCAGGAGTAATGGTATGATAAACCCTGGAAATAGTTCTCTTGGCAGCAGCAGGAGTAATATTAATGGAGGGGATTCAACATCAACACGTCAGCAGCAAATGAGAAGGGGGGATCGTCAGATCAAAAATATTCTAGACATAAGCAATACTGATGCACTTCCAAGCTACAATTTGGACGAGGAGGTCGTTGGTATCATAACCATGGAAGATGTCATGGAAGAGCTATTACAGGTTTTTATATTTATTTGTTTCAAACTTTGTTGTTTTTTTAGCAAAGAGCCCCCTGATTTTCTTCATTTTGCAAATAGCACCTAAAATGTCTCATGATTGCCAAAACTTATCAAACTTTGTGTTATGTAAAGTAGGTCGATCATGTCATCAAGTAATGGATTGAGTCAATAAAGTGCGGCTGCTTGAAACCACATAGAAATCTAACATTACATGTGTATTCCTTTCATTAGGGTTCATTTCTACTTGTTTATTAGAATTTCTCTGCCCAAATAGAGGAAAATTTTGAACAATGAAAACCTTGTCACTTAATAAATTTGGCAAGGACAGGATTGATTGTTTTCATGTGTAGTTGAGCAAACTTGATGTTTTTTGGACAAATGAAGTAATTCTAATAATTGTTCTACAAATGAAGTAATTCTGGGTGCTTTTGCAAAATATGATTTAAATTCTATTGGATGTGAGGATTGGAAAACAATAACAATGCTTTTTACTTGGATGCACGTGTTTAAACCTACCACAGGGCAAGAAGAGCTGTCTCCAAATGCTCAAATAGAAGGACTTTAGCTTAAACCTGATACTGTTAAAAAAATAGAGTTGAAATACATAAATAAAAAGAAATCACATAATAGTATTTCCCTTCACATAACTACAACCCTCCACTGCAGTACATCATAGCTTGGTTTTACTTGCAAATATATCGATGTGAGGGATTGACCAATATATCTTTGCAAAAATTTGGATGCACGTGTTTATTACAACGTCCTTTTTTTAATTACTTTGCAGAATAAAATCTAGCTGCTTTTATGTATTTGGAGAGAATTTTAAGAAGTGCTGCCTCTGTGCCCTTCATAAAACTTTTTAAGCTTTACATGGTCATTAATACTCCATGAACTCGGTTCCTCTCATTTTAAATTTTGATTTTTTTCGCAGGGACTTGGCACAAAACAAACTGAGTGGCGATATATCATATAATCAGCATCAATTGAATGAGTTTGCTTTTGGTAGGGATATATCATATAATCAGCTCACCGGAGAAATTCCTTTCAATATCGGGTTCCTACAAGTAGCTACATTGTATGTACTTTTTCAGATCCAGTGTTTTTTTTTGTCTTTGCTTGGTACATGCATGCTTATTTATTCGCCGCAAATTTTTATTAGGTCTTTGCACGGGAACAAGTTTATCGGTCTCATGCAAGCGCTTGCTGTACTGTTAAGTTTTTCTAAATACATTTTCTTTGTAGCGGTGCCACAAAATCAATTTCTAATATACATTCTATATTGTATAGGGATTTGAGTTGTAACCAACTGACGGGCTCCATCCCTCCGATATTAGGCAACTTAACATACACCAAGAAACTGTAAGCGTACACTTTAATTGATGCTGTTAGTTATTTTTCAAATTAAGTAGTTTGGGTACTTAAGTTCATATATTGATAGTATCATTTTGGTTCTCCAGATATTTGAAAGAGAACAAGTTGACTGGACCAATACCACCTGAGCTTGGCAACATGTTGAGGCTTCACTATCTGTAAGTATTCAGATACTAAAAATAATACAAATTTTATTTAAAATTTTAAACCGTGACACAATAATTATTGATTTTAATTGGTTTTGTTTAATTGATGAATCTGTAGGGAATTAAATGAAAATCAATACATCCCACCTGAGCTTGGAAAATTAACTAACTTGTTTGACTTGTATGTCTCTTTTATTACATGTTTCTGTTTACATAAAAAGCTTGTTTGCTTTTGCTTTCAATGAATCTGTAGGGAATTAAATGAAAATCAGCTGACAGGATACATCCCACCTGAGCTTGGAAAATTAACTAACTTGTTTGACTTGTATGTCTTTTTTATTACATGTTTCTTTTTACATAAAAAACTTGTTTGCTTTTGCTTTTGATGATTTTTTCAAGTAATAATTTATTTTTTACTTGCACAGGGACCTTGCAAACAACTTCTTTGAAGGTCCTATACCTGATAATCTGAGTTCTTGTGAAAATCTGAATAGCTTGTAAGATAATTTTTCACTTTTTTTTTTATCTCGTTCCTATATACTATTATTTTCTTATATTTACATCCTTTTTCTCAGTAATGTTCATGGAAATAAGTTGTATGGCACAATACCTCGCTCCTTTTAAAAAACTCGAGAGCATGACTTATCTGTAAGTATTTCCTTCTAAGCCATGAAAAAATTTATTTTGTTTTTCAATCTGAAATTTGGATGCAAGTTTTTTTTTTTTTTTTCTGTAGGAATCTTTCATCGAACTACCTTAACAGACCTATTCCTATTGAGCTATCTAAAATAAACAATTTGGATACTTTGTAAGTAAACATGCTCTATTGGTAACATATATTTGTTTATTTTTTTTAGGAAAATGCAAATCTTTAACCCTATTTTTTTTTTCATAAAAAAACAGATATATATATATATATATAGTCTGAAAAAGATAAAAAAAAAATACAATTAGAGTAAAAGTGAGGGACTTTAATGTAAACAGGTACATATGTGATGTGTGTAAAATAGGTACAAAGATTCTGGTGTTGTTGGCTGTAGGATAGGTTTTAGTTATTACTTATCTTGTGGACTTACCTCTACTTGTCTTTTGGACAGGTATCCATTACTTTTCCAATCCTTCTGCCCTGGTCAAAATCAGCTAAGCAAAAAAAATATATAATGTAAATATTAGGGATCTACTTGCATTTTTGCATTTTCCTGTCAGATTCACTTTACACCAACAACTCAAGGATACAATGGAAAATCTGGTCAAGTACAATAAATTAGTTCAATGGAAATATGAAATGATCTTTACAGTATTATCTCTTTCCATTTTTGTCCTTGTATATGCAATATTTTCATTATTTCTTAAAAATTTCCCACTTACAAATTTGGTTTTACAATTATAACCTATTACAAATAATGTGCATGTGGTCATACAACATATTTCAATTGGTGTGAAAAATGCATGTACAAGTATCACCCTTATAGGTTTAAATTTTGCATAATCCCTAATTTAATTTTTTTTAGGGAAAAAAAATCTGGTCCCTAATTAGATAAATTAAACTTGTATGACTGCATGTGCAGGTTCTAACAATAATGAAAGACGAGAAAAATCTGGTCCCTAATTTAATCAATGTTGTATAGAACCTTATATGCACCTGATATGTACATTATAAAGTATGATTCACTGATGCAACAGTTGAGTATGGAATTTGAGTTTCAAGTGTTATGCAAACAGCTGGAGGAGAAGTCTATAGATTCTATTTGTAATAATGCAACTATTTTTCAATTGTTCCTATTTCAACTGTTGAAATCACATCCTTCACTTGATTTCACTGTCTGACAATAAATAATATTTTTTCAGGTGAAAAAGGTACCAAGTATTGTGGGAAGTTCATCTGCCTCACTTTGGGTGAGTCTCATGTTCTAGGTTAGTGTTATTTCCAATTAACTAAATAATATGACATGACACTTTGCTATCAGGTTCGGTACAAATACAGATGGTTTAGCATTTTTGTCTTGTTACTTGTTAGGTTCTAAAATTGTGATTATTGAGGTTGAATTGAGTGTTCTGGGGTAATAGGCTCGACTTTCTGTTTCTAATTTTGATTGTGCTTTACCAAAAAAACTTTTTTTTTAGAACAGGAGAAAAAAAAATTGAAATGATAATATCATGTGAGATTATGTTATTGATTGAGTGTTAATTTTGTTTTATTAAAGTAAATTGTGGTATGGTAGAAACCAAATAGGAGAAATTTTGGATGATTTTCTGCAGCAGAGATTCGGTGCCGAAGGGTATGAACATGTTGAGCGGGGCCTACTGATGTCAAAGAAGCAAATCGCTATGAATAAATTCAATGACAAGAGCAAGGGGAGGTTTGTGTTCCTCATCGAGAATCGTGCGTGCCAACCCAGTCTCAATCTGTCAGCTGTAGATGCTGTGCTAATCTACAGCAGTGACTGGAATCCCATGAATTACATCCGGTATCTTCAGAGAATCGAGTTCCTGTTTTTCACTTCTACTCTCCATGTGCTGTTGAAGAGAAGGTGCTTAGTCTTGCAAAGCAGGATGTCTTCTTAGACAGCACTTTGCAAGGCGTGGTCCCCACCATCATTCATTCCCTGCTCAGCTGGGGCGCTAAGCGCCTCTTTTTGCAACTGCATGAGCTCCACCTCCAGCCCGATGACACAGTTGATAATAACCACTCTTCCTATGTCTGCCCAGAGGACATGGCCATTGTAAATGCTGTCATGACTGAGATAATGTATAAGGTTTTCGGGAAGAGCAATGGTTGCAATTCAGGGGCGTCTCTATTGGTTGAGGCGCAGCCAAGTAGGTGAGAAAGGAGGTTATTTCATTGCATGGGTACCACCTGTGTTCTGGTTGGGTCTTTTAGGGAAGAATCCACAGTGGAGGTTTATACAATCTGATGGCCCTTTGCAGAGGAATAGAATGAAGGTTCGGCCGATTGTCAGTCAGGCATAAGAAAGAAATAGAAATAGGGAACCAAAAGAAAGAAGGTGAGGTTGTGGCCATGTAGTCTTTTGTGTAGCCGAGTCATTTATTTTCTAATTTATTGTTGTAAATTTTATTCCCGTTCGAATCGATTCGAAATATTTCATTTATTTTGAAAGTTTAATTCTTGTTTCATTTATCTAACATTTTGATTTATCTCTTTACGTTAAATTTTGATTATGATTTACAATTATCAAATTATGTTTTGGACGTTCTCAACTCCTTATATTCAAATTTTGCTTTGTAAATTTTTATTTCTTTTTAAATTTTGAAGTTTTAGAATCACTGTAAGAAGAGAAGTGAGAAATAATTAACAAAACACCTACAACAATACAAATTTCATAGTAGGATAACTAAATTTAGCAAAGTATGTGCTGTATCGGTTCAAACATCGCGTTTAAAGAAAGTGATCAAAATAAATTTACAATTTCCACGGCAACGCGTGGCCGGCACTTACTAGTTTTTTCTAACCAACTGTTCTACAGTCTCATTATCTCTAATGGTGAATTATAACGCATCCATCTCTTAATATTGTATCAAATTCATCAATATCTCCATTTGATGATACAGTAAATAGACGAATATAATTAATGCCAAGCAAGCCAATGATAAATTAATACCAATTATTTTTTATCTTTCACATCATCACATTTAACCGCCATTAATTAAGAGTAATATAATCCCAATTAAGATACCGCATATATTAGATGTCACTTCCCTAATTATCAACGCATAATGGAGATGAACATCTTGTATTCAAATAACCGTATCGAACCAAATTGATTTTCAAGCCCATTAGGCTAAGTTTTGTTAATTGTAATTTATAATAAGACTATTGTAAGAGACAGAAATTAGAACAAGAAATTTTTGTTTACTTTCTACTTGCCTCTTCGCCTCAGCCCTTAAAACCCTAACAGTAGGTGTATATTCAAACCTGGTGTCTTTTCTGAAAAAAAACATGGTATAGTAGATTTGTAACTATCTTGTCTCAATATACTGTGAAGTATTCTAATAAACTAAACTAATAAATTACAAACATAATCATTAGAAAAAATATTCTTTTGTATATTGGTGAGTTTGAACCCATCCATCTCCCAGTATTTTATCAAATAATTAATTGATTGCACTATGTGATGCTACATAAATGGACGAAGGCACAAATAAAGATAAGATCAAAGATATAGGGAATATTTAATGCAAAGTCCTTAATATATGTTTTTTTTTTTTTTTTTTTTTTTTTTTGTCACATGAAGCGGCCATTAATGAAGATACCACATTAATTTGTTGCACATGCTGTATTGCCATAACGTATTGCTGTACGAATCTTGGTTAGCTAATTGATTTAAGGTCCTAAATATAATCTTAACAAGGATACCCCATTAGCTGTCACTTCCCTGATCAGTGCGTAATGGAGATAAAGATATTGTGGTCAAATTTTTGTAATGCAATAAATGCAATTTGATAATAGAAGTCAGCGCTAGCACACACTTCTCTGATCATGAACGCGCATGCAAGTACAGAGTCATTTTAGGAGCGAACAATCAAGTAACGAGCGAGTGCCAAGGCCCCCAATTAGTTCGCATTCCGTGTTCTCATGTTATGGCGGTTTGTCGAAAACGGAATTTCCTTGAAGACGTCTTTGTTGACAACTATTACCGTACCAATTGCCTTCTGAACACCTGGGGAGCATCATTTCACAGCTACCCCAACCAGTACCAGTGGCCATACTACCTTGGGCCTACAGTGGTTCCCGATAAGAAATGGATTAGGAAGGGGAGGAGGAAACACAAGCGGCGCGTAATGGATATGGACAGGATGCAAGGTCGGCGAGTGGGACATGAGGCTCATCGTTCGACTACTGACAGGCAGATTAGAGGTATGTAGATGATCGTACACAACTTAAAATTGATTTGAAATTAAATTTAAATATTGATACTGAATGTTCAATGAAATGCATTGCAGAGACAATAATCGAAGCCAACGAAAGAGAGAATGCTAGAGTGGTTGCCGATGCGGGACCTTCTGGAAGCAGGCGACCCAGGCAGGGAAGCCACTCAGAGAGTAGTCAGGGCTCTACAACTGCTGGTGTCGCGCCGTCATCCACTTCTAGAAGCCTAAGAAGTAGACTTGGTCTGCTCGGACGCAGGAAGAGAGTTAATTCAGCAAATATTGTATTTATATTTGTATCTTATGTTCTATGCTTGGTTTGCTCAGTTACGCTATGAACTTATTCAATTAACTTATGTTGTGAACCATTTTCCTTAGATGAATTTTAAAATTCTATTCGATCCGATTACAAAACCTGATAATTATTACACACTGATACATTAGAATTACTAAATAATTATTACAGACCTTCCAATAATACTACTTCCTCGAACCAGTACCGAAGGTACAAGGAACAAAATCATCGTCTGAGTCTGGTTCAGTCGCAGCAGACGATGTTTCTTTTGATATCGCCGATACGAGTCATAGTAGACGAAGAGACCGTCTTACCAATATTTTTCTTTGTAGGTAACGGGTTTGATTTTTTGGAAAGGCTTTCCTCAAAATCATCATCGTCATTGACTGGGATTGACCTACGGTATGCTAAATCTTTTTTACAGATACAGTCCTTTCTAGTACAATTACTAAACCAGGTCTTAGATTTCAGTTTTCCACCACTGGACGATTGATTTGGTGTGTTTTTGCTCATCGTTTTCACCTAAAAAAACAAACATCATAAACAACATATAAAATAATAAGGTTTCAAATTTGGAGGATGGATCAAACAATTTCTAATATTTTTTGTTTATTTCTGAAATTTCCGACATTTTTCTAAAAATTAATTTTAAAAAAATATACCTCGGTCACTGTTGAGCGCAGTTGCCTAAAAAATCGTCTCGTAGCACTGTTTGAGAGCAGAAGTCAGTTTGGAAGAAGAGTGAGTGGATTATTGTGACTTAGGAGAGACAAAATGATCATTTTATACGCAACATACAAAAAAAAAATGTATAGTAAACCGCCCCCCGGGGGGACGGTTTGTTCTGAAGTATAGACCGCCCCATGGGGGGGGCGGGGGGGGCAGTTTGGTCTCATAGTAGACCGCCCCACAGGGGGGCGGTTTGGTTAGGAATGAAAAAAAAATCTGAAAATTGGTTATTAATAATACTTTATTTAATTTTTTGGTTATGTAAAAAAATGCCGGAGAAATTTATGTTTACTTTCTTCTTGCCTCTTCGCCTCAGCCCTTAAAACCCTAACAGTAGGTGTGTATTCAAACCTGGTGTCTTTTCTGAAAAAAACATGGTATAGTAGATTTGTAACTATCTTGTCTCAATATACTGGAAAGTATTCTAATAAACTAAACTAATAAATTACAAACATAATCATTAGAAAAAATATTCTTTTGTATATTGGTGAGTTTGAACCCATCCATCTCCCAGTATTTTATCAAATAATTCATTGATTGCACTATGTGATGCTACATAAATGGACGAAAGCACAAATAAAGATAAGATCAAAGATATAGGGAATATTTAATGCAAAGTCCTTAATATATGATTTTTTTTTTTTTTTTGGTCACATGAAGCAGCCATTAATGAAGATACCACATTAATTAGTTGCACATGCTGTATTTCCATAACGCATTGCTGTACGAATCTTGGTTAGCTAATTAATTTAAGGTCCTAAATATAATCTTAACAAGGATACCCCATTAGCTGTCACTTCCCTGATCAGTGCGTAATGGAGATAAAGATATTGTGGTCAAATTTTTGTAATGCAATAAATGCAATTTGATAATAGAAGTCAGCGCTAGCACACATGCTTCCATATATATTGTAAGGATTTTATAATATTAATTTTTTTTGTGATATTTACGACACGGCATTGGTGCTGTATATCAAATAAACGGTAAGTTATTTCTAGAGCGCATTCAAAATTTAAGATACATCCGAGTTTCTATAAATCTTATATCTAATATATAATCATAATATAGAGATTTAACAATTTGAATTTATCGATCCGTGGAGCACATATTGCACTTGCTTTGCTAGAGAGATTATCTCAAATTTACACAGTGCACTTGCTTCAATGCAAAAATATAGAATATCGTGCGCGGCCCGAGATTAGCTCATAGTCCACTTTGCTTTGCAATAACCTGGTGTCATTTTCGCACGTCAATAAATCCGAAGAGAGAGAATCTCAGTGCAATTAGTTCACTCCTCTGAGATCCTTTCAAACAGATGATATCCATTATTATATTGCATGTATTTATGTTCAACCTGCTGCATCCAATTAACAAAGAAGCTTTGGAAATATCAAAAAGCTCTGTGATGTATGAAGTTCTGAATTGTGCCTGGGGCCTTCGATCAAATTTGAAGAACTGTGTCAATCGTATGCATATGTTCCATTATTTGCAGTAATAGCTAAAACAATAATTTACAAATATAATCATCAGGAAAATTATTGTATTGTATAATGGTGAGATATAACGCATCCATCTCCTATTACCTATTATTGGATGAAATTCATTTGTATCTCTATTAGATGCTACAGAAAAATCTATCCCTGGTCGAATCTCCCAACTAGCAACTTTAGACGGGGATCACCTTCTAGAAGTCACTAGTGAATTTACAATGGGAGAAGCAGCTGGTTGTCGAGGTTGAGAAGGACGCCGCTATAATAGTCGGGGGAAAATACAATCCAGAGAAAGAAGAAGAGTGTTTGTTAGGGGCAGGAGAAATTAGTGAAAATGCAGAAATTTCATTTTTAGGTTGGCGTTAAAAATGGTCTTCTTTTTCTATAGGTTAAGTTGATAGATTTATTCTATCGGTCATCTTCTTCTAACAGTTCTAAATTTAGAACCGATAGAATAAATGTGACACTTCTTCTATCTGTTCTAAATGAAAAACCGATAGAAGAAGATGGCATTCTTATAACTATTCACAGTATTGAACTGAAAGAAGATATTGGACGCTCTTTTCTAGCTAGTTTTTTTTTTTTTCTAATAGATTGAATTATTTATCAAACATACCACACAACACCTTTGTGCTTTCGATTTTGACCAAAAATATTTCAAATCGATAGAGGATTTGGTGTTAAAAGAACCCATATTTATAATAGTGAGTGTTTAATGATATTTGACATTTAATACTTAGTTCTAAGTTTTGAAATGATGTCGGTATTGAACAAAAATATTAATTTGTGCATGCAATGTGCTGGAGATGTATTTATTTCAGCTGCATACAATTATTCAAAAGTTGATGTGTTATTAACTAGTTTATTTTTAAATAATTAATAATTTTGATGATTTTTTTAGGAAAATTAATTATTAATTATTTATGGTATGAAATGAATATTGAATTGATTTGACAGGGTACATAGTCTATTTATAGCCTAAAACAATTAAAACAGTTATTCAATATTCAGAGTAGAGCAAGGCTAGCATGTGACGTGCTCACTGAACCTCCTCGGTGAGCAGAATTTTTCAGCCGTCTAATTAATTTAAGATTCGTGCTATCATGATTTGATAATGTGCGCTGAGAATGGACATGCACACAAACGGGACAGACGGAAGGATCAAAATTTTCTCCGTCTTCTTCTTTTTCGTCTCCTCTCCTCTCCATCGTTAGCCCTCTCCCTCCTCTCGTTGGAATAGTTGTCAATTCCGACTCCTCTAGGGTTTTGCGATTTTCTTTTACCCCACATCTCCTTCTGTGCGTTTTTCTTTTTCCTCCGCCCCTCGTGCTCTCCTCTTCCCGCCTCAGCCACAGCTTTGTTCGCCTCATATTCGCCTCAGCCGCCCTCGCTTTTACTATCAGCCTTGCCCTCGACCTGACACTAGTGCTTCTCCAGTCGCTCTTTCTGTCTCTCCCGACTGCAGGAAGAGGAAAGGCTATCGGCGTGGCCAAGGTGACCTAGGCCACCTCCAGGAGTAGCAAGGCGGGGCTACAATTCTCCGTAGGTCGGATTGCTCGATTTCTGAAGACTGGAAAGTACGCTGAGCGCGTTGGTGCTGGTGCGCCTGTTTATCTTGCCGCTGTTCTTGAGTATCTTGCTGCTGAGGTACTTCTTTTTTACCAATTTGTGCTTAATTTTAAGATATCTATATTTATTTGTCCTTTTTACTACTCAAAACTTAACACAATGAAGATATTTATAGCATTCTTGTAATATCTTGGCGAGTTGTAGTAATTAGTGATGGTTCTGTTACTGATTTGATAGTTGATTAAAGTAATTCAACCAAATCTATAGATACTCATTCAAATTGCTTTTACTGGTACCGAGCAAGAGCAACAGCGACTTTCATACACTGAGTATTTCTGTTCAATTTCTGATATTTTGTGAGCAAAAATTGTGTAGGTATTGGAGTTGGCTGGAAATGCAGCAAGGGACAACAAGAAGACCTCTTGCAAATGAGAAATGATGAGGAGCTGGCATTTCTGTGCGTGGTCTGACGGCTCCTTTCATGTATCAAGTAATGGGGGGGCGACATATGTCATATTATCAAATGAACAATTGGTGGTGTATGAGGTGCGCGGCTTCCAGTCAGCGAGCTCACCGTTTCGAATGGAAGTTATGGCATTGCTAATGGCATTAAAACAGGTAGCTGCTCTCCAAATTGAGGAATGTCAGTTCCTAACGGATTCTAAATTATTGGCGGATACTCTGGATTCAGTTAGAAGGCTCCAAGCAATACAAATTGTTGATTGGAGATGTTACATGGAATTGAATCGGATATCACTAATCCTGAAAATGCATCCTAAATTCTCGTGCAAGTTTATACCAAGAGGGGAGAATACAAGGGCCCACAGTCTGGCAAATTGGGCACGAATGGAACAGCTCGACTACAAGGGTTTCACCTTTCCTCTCTTTTCTGAAAGTATTAGTTTCTTGATTTAGGAGTAGGCTCTAATTTACAGGGATGTATTTCATTTTGTTTACACTGAAACTCTGTATCTTATTGTAAACTCCTACTGGTATGAATGGATGTGCCAAAGGGCTTTAACCAAAAAAAAAATGAGGAGCTGGCAGTGAGAAATGATGAGGAGCTTTCCAAACTGATGGGTACAGTCACCATTGCAAATGGAGGTGTTATGCCTAACATCCACAATCTCCTCCTCCCCAAGAAGACCTCTTCTTCCAAGGCTCCAGCTGGGGATGATGACAATTAAATTCCCCCTTTTATCATTTTCTTTTCTTTTTAGGATTTAGTTCTTTTGATTTTTGTTTCTCGTGTATGATTGGGTGTAATATTGGTTAGAATAGGAAAGATGTATCTTTGCCTAAATTGTTAAGGTTGAAATATTAATTTTATCCATTTGAATCACATAGACTAATTACAATAAGCACAATGCTTGTGTAAATTTAAACTGCAAGTAAAATTGATCAAGGAAATATACTTAATTAAATTTTAAACTGCAAGTATATTATAGAAAGTAAACCATGACAGATCGATGTATACATGAAAACTTAATTAAGCTAATTATATTGTAACTAACATTCCTCAGCTTCTCTGATGACTAACCACAGAAGCAAATAAACAAAAATACATAAAGTTTTCACATGCATGAAGATTCTTGGAACAAAAGTAATTAAAATCAGACAGTGTAACAGTTCTTGGGCTTATGAAACCACATGAGACTTATGAAACCACGAAAAGTGTTGAAGGATTCACAGGAATATGAAATTCAAATTGAATCTGAAAATAAAATGAAAACGTCAAACTTGGTCAATGTTCGGTAAGTAGAAACTAATGTTCGGTAAGTAGAAACTAGGATTAAAGAAACTCATTGAATTAAAAGAGTAAAAGACCAATATACCCTTGCTAATGAGCTCATATATTTTTTTGAGGTTGAAGCCCGTAGGCATAATGCTTTACTAGAAAAAAAGGATCATTGCATGGCTCATAAGAAGAACTCCTGCCTGTTACATGAATTGAACTAAAAAACAAAGTTGAAAAAGAATTAGCTGGTACCGTACCAGTTCTACTTGATTCAACTGCCTGCTCACAACTATTACCTACTACATAACAGAAATCAAAGAAAAGAGACTTCTACTACAAATTCAATTGCCTGCCCACAACTATGCACCTTGCCACTGTATCTGCAGCCCTCCAAGATGGTAGATTTTGCAGACATTGTCGTTGACTGCTTTAACGAAAACTCGAGAGTCTGATGCTATCGTATTTGCATTCTGGTTCAACCCGGCCGGTACCGGTACATAGAGCTGGAGCGCTTCAAGTAATGCAATATAGAACAAATGACTTGTGTACAGTAAGAAATAGTGTATCGTTCAGATTTGAATACTTATCTATATAACAACATACAATAACATATTTCAATTGAATTATATTATTTTCAGTAATGCATCTAAAATACAAAATGAAGCAAATCCTTCTTGAAATCAATAACCTGACAGCAGCTGCCTCTTTACTATTTAGTCCTTGTCCCACATTAATACAAAATTTAGTCCTTCCATTTTGATCTAAACTACCTTACTAAATTATACTTATGATCAGTCTACAAGAGGCTAAAAAGGGAATGGAAATAAAGAAGCTGTACCTGATTTGAGTTTGTATTGTTGTACATCTCAACCAAGGGGAATCAAGGCTGAAAATGCCAAGATTCTATTTTGTCACCTTCCAACGAAATTTCCGCAAACATTCAAAATATTAGAAAAGTTACATATTGCTTTCAATACAACACTGTGAGTTATCGCATTTCAACAAATCTGACTTAACTGCATCTAGGATCTAAGGTTTTTTTTTTTTTGAAGGTTTAGGATCTAAGGTTTTCGCATTTCATCAAATTATTGAGAGATATAGAGAGGGATGAGGAGAGAGAAAGAGAGTGAGTGACTGGCGCTAACCAGGAGAGGCGTGATTGAAGCGGCTGTGATGAAGAAGAAACAGTCCGCAGTGAGAAGAGTGGTCGGGACTCGGGAGCGAGAAGACAAAGGCACCAGCAAATAGAGCGGAGGCGTTACTTTTTTTTTCCAATCGTTCAGCATCTAAGCGTCTAACGGAGAAATTATTAAAATTTCCGTCATGCTCAGCACACATATCAAATCATGATAGCACGAATCTGAAATTGATCGGATGGCTGAAGAAATCTGCTCACTGAGGAGGCTCGGTGAGCACGTCACATGCTAGCCTTGCTCTTCAGAGTATCCTAATTGAGTTTCAACTTTCAAGATTCAACGGATATTATTATATCCTGCTTATGCTCTTCTTACTACCACTTCTCCATTTCTTCGGTATCCAGTGCCGCCAGTGCGCTCCACTCCTTACTGGAAATTAATCTCGTTCAAAGGAGAGCATAATAACAGGTGGTCCCAAACAATTAATTAATTCGTTGGTGACCATACGTCATACCTCACTAGTTCTGATGACCAGACCCCACTCACCAGTGTCTCGCATTAGCTTTCTTCCCAAAATCTCGTTCCCTCTTGTTTTGCTCGGCCCAGATCCATCCCAAATATTAGGTAGGGTTCCCCTAAGGTTACCCCAATTTTGTGATTTGATCTGCACCGTCTGATCAGAATCCGGATCAATTTAAAAAACACTGGTCCATTAATATTCGTGCTAACAGAGATTGGACGGTCAGTATCCGAACCAAAACTTGATTTACTATAGGGGATCATAATTGCTCCTCTTTTGCTCGACCAGATTCAGCCCAAATGTTACCATAACTTATATGGCTACACCGCTACATGCTATTATGTGATTTGGAAAACAGTTATCTTGTTCCATAGATTGCTTGGATGCAATTAGTTTAGTTTTATTTGTTCTATGTAGTATTTGGAATTTGGAAGTTTGACAAGCTCAAAATTTACTTATTCGTATTGTATAGTTTAACACTCTCAAGATGTTTGATAAATTGTTCCTTAATTCTGTGATTCTGCTTTTCGGTGTTCATGTAACATAAGTACATAAACATATTAATGTCAAACCAAACTGTATTACGTCCTTTCATATCAAAATTACTTATTACATTAATTATAATATTTTACATAATAGAAACTCCAGTATTAATTGTTGCATTCTGTTGGGCTAATCTTTACCATATTCTTACTTGATTCAATTGTATCGGTTAAGATTTTTACAAACTAGATCAATCTCAGTATGTCCAAGTCGATGTATTTTGTAATTAATAAAAAATTAGCAGTTGAATTGGTCTACCCATCGGTCCGACTAGCGAACATTTGATCCGAAGGTTTACTGAGTTAATGTCCGGTCCGGTTTTGGCAACAATGATTTTATGTTTACTTTACACAAATTATCACCGAAGCTCTTAATTATAATCTTTTTATTACAACATTGAATTTTCCATCGAAAAACCAGTAATTTTTTTAGCCTTGAAATAATTACAATAATAATGAATCAATTTTTGATGGTGTTATAACTTATAAAAAGTTATTATTGAGAAATAAGATAAAATCATTTTTGTGCATCTTCAGTTATATTTTGATGTGCATTGCGTTTTAAATATTAATTTGCTCAAAATTCATGTCATTGGTATGTTTGCATCACAAAAAACACTCATTTTCCATAAACATTCATGTGACGAGTCAAATTCTAATTATTGTGTCATCTTATCAATATTATGATTTACTTTGAAAATTAATTTCACATGCAAACTAATTTTTTACTGTTTTGAGAAAATATTGTTGTAAAGATTAAATCGTAACACTTTTTTTATGCTCATATCAAAATTATTTTCAGAATAAAACTATGATTGCTTCAGCAAAATTTGATCTGAATAACGCCATTAATGGTGCATAAATCTTTGAGCTTGTGCTCAATTTTCGTGCAAATGGGTGTTTTCAACAAGCAGGATTTTCTCTTCATTATCTAAAAATTGAAATTTTAAAAGTTGTAACATGAAAAAAGAAATCTTTGATCTTTTCATTGCAACCAACATTTAAATTAGTTTTTACTTGTTATACAAATTTTTATTATATTACAATTTGTAAAACATCAAAAACTTATACTTTCCGAGTTTTACGCATGTTCACATCAACTTTTGAAGCCTAAATAATTATGAAGAAATTTTGTATGAAGGAAAGTAGTCTAATACGAAGAGAAAATTAAATATTTTCAAATTTAAAACATATTCAGAATATGGAAGGATACAAAATGTACCACTTGCATCTTTTCTACGCTTTTCAGCATAATTCTGGTTTTTTCAGACGTTATTGCAATCAAGAAATTTATTTGAGCATGTTTCATAAAGATAAATATGTTTTCTAATTTTTATTAATATGAAACGATATTACTTGAATTTAACATTATTTCAAGAGAAAAAATAGGTTCCTAATATTTTTTTTTTATAAATTGCAACAGTAGAGTTGAAACAAAGTACTTATTGTTAATCGAGACACCAAACATATATATATCAATGACATAAAATTATTTATTATTACATTCTAAAACTTAAATTATCTATCCAATTTATGCACAATCAAAATATTAATTCTAATTTTGCTTCTGCGATAAAAATGGTCAAATAAATCAAACTAAATACCCTAAACATTTGCATACACATAATGTGTATTTCCTTTATATGTCTTAGTATGATTCAGTGTCTTTTTACAGAGTTTGTCTAATATTAGTCAGATATTGATTAATATGTTCGAAATAGAATTAAACAAGCTGGAGCATACCAAAATATTGCAGTAATATTAGCTTATTTTTATGAATAATTATATGAATTCCCCCACCACCACCACACTCTCCAGTTCCCCCTCTATCCACGCATATTAGAGGAAGGTTGTACTATGGTCCTCACTAATTATGTGGTTCACTTTTCTTAGTCCTGCACTCGTCCCAAGTCAATCACTAGTGGAAAAAATACTTTTTGTATCGGTTATTTACATACATCATAGGTATAAATACTTGAAAAATAAGATATTAATACTTGAAAAATAAGATGTTAATACTTTGATGCATAACTTGTTATGCTCATCCCTTTTTTAGTCCCCCCAATGATACCCGTATCAACGTCCTAAAACAAAAATAATTACCTTCATAGGAATAAATAATTCAGTGCATAGATATAAATAGTTGCAAAATAAGATATTAATACTTGATGTGTAACTTGATATGATCGAAGACCTGAATATCAAATTTTGTACAATATATATACATATAAAAACTTCAGTGCATAGGTATAATACTTTCATGCATAGGTATAAATATTTTTGTGCAAAAGTATTAATACTTTTGAATTCAGCGTTGGAGTTTTTGCAACCCCCCAGGTAGTTATGGTGCGGGAATAGTGAGGGAACATTTGGGGAATTTGGTTGGGGTTGTCATTATTTACATAAAAATTGTTTACCTCATAGGTATAAATATTTCTAAGATGTATAAATATTTTCGTGCATTGGTATTAATACTTTAGAAAAAATGATAAGCGTTGAAGTGTTTGTGGTCCCGTAAGCAGTTATGATAGTTATGGTGCGAGGACAATGCAGGCTTCAACTTTAGGCTATATATTATACCCCATATCTCTTCACTTCTTCTTCATGACTAGTCCGTTCATTGAGAGTACGAAGATAAATGTGAAAACCACTGAGTGTTTTATGTAGAGAAAAAAAAAAATAGAGTAAAACACAATTGGAAAATATACGAACAAGAATTTGATACAATGAGTTAAAAAAAAAAAAGCTGACAGATCCAATAATTTATTCCATCAAACGAGTCGTCGTGCATCGTATAATCAATCATCTGAGTTGTTTAATAGTCCTTTTGAATTTTTCATCACAAATAGTGAGAAAATAGGTATTATATTATTTTTTTCATGTCCATACCTCTTGAAAATTTTCAATCAAATTTATAATTCTACTTTTTTTTATTTTGTTTTAATCATTATTGCTGTCGAAATATATTTGAATGGTAAAATTAGTAGAAACCAAATGATTGGAGTGAGTGTAGTTTACTCCCGCATATTGTTTTAAGAGAAAATGTTTCTATACCCATTATTTTGTACCCAGATTTTACCCACACCCTATCCAACCCTATCCAACTTGATTAACCGTCGTTAACGGTCAGTGCCCCTCCATTATATAAACAGCACTTTCCGCCATTACACGTTTCCTATTTTGGCGATTATTTCCGCTAATTCAAAAATTTCCCAATTTCATCTCCTCTCGCTTCCTTTTTTTGGCGATTTCTTTCTTTTCTCTCCAGATTGCATCAGGCGATTGCATTTCCTTGCGCCATTACATCTCGCGATTGCATTTTTCGTTCCGCCATTACGATTGCATCTCGTGCGATTGGAGGTTTGCTGATCGGAGTTTTGGCGATTCCTTTCTTTTCTCTCCCGATTGCATCTGGCGATTGCATTTCCTTGAGCCATTACATCTCGCGATTGCATTTCGTTCCGCCATTACATCTAGCGATTGCATCTCGAGCGATCGGAGGTTTGCTGATCGGAAGGCGATATCAGTAAGTAGTTCATTGCTCACTGAGTAAAATTAAGATCAGAGTCCAGATTTATATTCAGTGGTTGGTTTTAACGATTTTGATCATCGGTATGAATTTTTTTGAATTGAATTTCCATTTTGATTTGTCAGACGATAGTCTTCATTTGTTACAGTTTTATTTTATTATTCTTACAGTATTTTTTCAGAATTGTTACATTAATTGGATTCCACATGTTACATTATTGTTACGATAGTTGTTGCTGTATTTGTTTGCATTCGTTACAGTATATTTTGTTTACGTTCCCATTTGATATTACCAATGTACATTATCCATTTACATTTGTTACAGTTGTTGTTCGAAATTGTTACATTTTTATTTCCTATTTTTTACAGTATTGGTGGCATTGCTATCATTCTGACGATTGGAAGGCGATATCATATAATCAGAGGTTTAATTATCGGATTAAGTAAGTTCTTCATTGCTCACTTAATTGCCTTTCATAATCTGGATTTTCTCAATTTTTGCAGTATGTCATCGTTCATTTTACGAAATTAGGTTGTAATTTTCATTTTTTTCATATTTTTTTTTGTATCAATTGCTTTTCAAAATTAAGACGACAGTCCAGATTTAGATTGAGCATGGATTTCTAATTATTTTTTATATTTCGGTATGAACATTTTCTGAATTCAGTTTCCATTTTGTTTTGTCAGACGATAGTCATCATTTGCTACAGTGTTGATATAATAGTGTTACAGTATGTTATTATTTTTGCTGCTGTTTTTTGTTGGCATTTGTTATAGTATTTATTGATGATCTTCCCATCTGATAATAGAATTTACATGATTTGTTTACATTTGTCACATTATTCATTCATTAATGTTACAGTACTTTTTTGAAGTTCTTATATTATTAGTTTTTCTTTATTTAAGTGTTGATTTATGTTTGTTACATTATTTAGTTTCATTTGTTACAGTGTTTGCTTCTTATATTTACAGGTTCTCATACAATGGACATTGATTTGAATGATAATTTAGGAATTGATATGTTGTTAGCTGATATAGTTCAAGTTGGTGAAGTTGATCAAGTTGGGGAAAATAGATCAACATTTGAGTGGGATTTGAATGTTAGATGTGATGAACCAAATATAGAACCAGAACCACAACCAGAAATATTGTTAGAGAGGGCAAGTGACAATTCTGGAAATTCAGAGATCCACAATTTCGATTTAAATGTTTTATGTGATGATGGGGTGGTACAGGGAGAACCTGATGTTCGGTTAGGTGATAGATCTGGAGGAGCTGAGGTGGCAGAAAATGGTTTAGTAAGTCCACCAGCAATTGGTGATGATTTTTACTCCATTGAAGAAGCATATGATTTCTGGAGGCTTTATGGATTTCAGTCTGGGTTTGGTGTATGCAAGAGGACCAGCCACAAGAAAGGTGATATTGTTGTTGCTGTTAGGTTTCAATGCACTAAATTCAGAGCAAAGCGCGAGACTGTTAAAGCTGGAGAACCTTTTCCGGAGAGGCGCAGGCCTTCGGGAAATGCAAACTGCAAGGTGTTTTTAAAAATCAGATACTCTGAGCTTACTAGATCGTGGAGAGTTAGCAAATTAGATTTAGATCACAATCATGAACTCACTCCAGGATCATCTTTTCTTATCCCTGCTTATAGGTATATTACAGTTTTTTTTTACATCTGTTACACTTTTAGCTTATATATGTTATAGTATTGACTTGCAATTGTTACATTATTTTTGTGCATATATTACATTATTGTTTTAGTTGTATTACATTAGTAGTTTAGATCTGTTACATTGTTAGTTGATTGTTGTTACAGTGTTATTTAACATTTGTTACATTGTTGTGTTGTTGTTTTCCATTTGTTTATTTCTATATAAAAATCCTTAACTCACTTCAGGTTCATTTTTATAATCACTGCTGCTTATAGGTATATTCCGAAGAGATTTCAAGATATGCTTGAATATAATTCCGACCAAGGATTGTCGACTACCGATAACATTGAATTGGTATTAAAAATGGCTGGTGGTTATTTCAAGGGGACTTTTACACGGAAGGATGCCCGAAACCACATCGATAAGTACAAGAGGACTAAATTGAGGGTGCTTGGTGGTGATGATGCTTCGTTACTTGCAGACTATTTTGATAAAAAGAAGAAGTGTGATGATAATTTTTGGTATGCCTACAAGCATACCAATGATTGTCGTCTATGGAACATTTTTTGGGCTGATGGACGAGGTCGAGCTGCCTACAAATACTTTAATGATGTGGTTGTTATGGATGCGACATATCTTACCAATAGGTATTATTTTAGTTTTAGACTTTTTTTTGTGCAATTATTCAATAATATACAGTACCTGTGATTGGAGTAATGTTATGATTTAGTTTGGTTTATTACAGTAATTGTTTTCATGTGTACCAGTGTTGGTTTGCATATATTACAGTACTTATTTAGTGTTGTTACATTATTGATTTACATCTGTTACAATATTGTTTTGCATTGTTGGTTTGGATATATTACAATTTTTGATTTACTTTTGTTACATTATTCTGTTGGCATCTGTTACAGTATTTTTTTAAATTTGTTACAGTTTTTTGCATTGTTGGGTTGCATATATTACAGTATTGATTTGCTATTGTTATATTATTGGTTTACATATGTTACTGTATTATCTTTTTTCTGTTACAGAGTAATGTTATGATACTCAGGTATTTGTGATAAGTGTAATTTTATTATTTTTCAGGTATGACATCGCACTGGTTCTTTTTGTTGGTGTGAACCATCACTGGCAGACTATTATTTTTGCCTGTGCACTGCTTGGAAGAGAGACCAAGGAGGATTATACATGGTGCCTGAATAAGTTTCTATCTTGCATGAACGGTGTGAAACCTGGTGGTCTTTTGACTGATCAGTGCCCAAGTATTGAGAAAGGCATCACGTGTGTTTATCTTTTATGTAATAAATTGTTTTTTTGTATCACACAGTATTGAATGAATTGAGGTACATCATTGGAACTGTTGACTGACAAGATTATTCAACATTTATTGTGTTAATTGGGTCTGTTAGTTGACTTACATCATTTGGGGTAGGTGATGTACACTATTTATTACCATTTGTTATAGTATTTAATCCCTATGTTGTAGTATAGAATTTATTGTTTCATTTAATTAACATGTGTGTTATAGTATTTCATGCATTCAGTTACATTATTTCATTGCATTCATTACAGTATTATGTTCCATGGTCAGGTATGTTTTAGGAGATGACACTGTGCATAGATACTGTGCTTGGCACATTCTGCACAAACTATCAAGTAAGTTTGGTGCTCAGGAATACAAGGATGCATTAACCTATTTGGTGAAGGCAACTGTGTATGAAGCGAAAACACCGTTGCAGTTTGAGGAAAGTTGGACAAACTTAATGATGGAGATTGGATACGAAGATGAGGCATGGTTTAAGAGTATATTCAGACAGAGGCGTAAATGGGTCCCGGTATTCATGAATGATAGGTTTTGGGCTGGCATGAATACCACCCAAAGGGTAGAGAGTATGAATGCCTTTTTTGATAGTTTTCTTAGGGCCAAATCCACCCTTGCTGAGTTTGTTGTAAATTTTGAAGCTGGGTTAAGTAAAATATGGCAGAGGGAACATTACATGGACCACAAGGACAAGAGTACAACACCAGTTTTGATTTCTCAATTAGATATTGAGAAACAGTTTTGTACCTTATACACGAATACCATTTTTTACAAGTTTCAACATGAGGTCAGAGAGTCGTTGAATCTCACTTGTGTTTTGAAACTACATTTAGATGAGTATACAAAGGTCTATGAGGTTCAGGACATGTTTGGAA
Organism: Carex arenaria; assembly: GCA_964058825.1. Lineage (NCBI taxonomy): Eukaryota > Viridiplantae > Streptophyta > Magnoliopsida > Poales > Cyperaceae > Carex > Carex arenaria. Next base: position 874,429 of record CAXKVW010000198.1, read on the forward strand.
AGACTTTTGAAGTTCAGTACAATGGTCCAACAAAAGAATTTTTTTGTATTTGCAAAAAATTCAAATCCTCGGGAATTTTATGTGCACACTCCATAATGGTCCTGAAACATGAGAAACAGTTTTATGTCAGTCAAAAGTACATCCTAGATCGATGGAGGAAGGACAACTTCCGCTTAGACTTGATTCCTGCTGGCTGTCCTGAAGGTTCATCGGTTGAAATTAATAGGTTATATTTATACTTTTGTACAGTATTTTTGTTTATTTGTGCTAGTATTATTTTTCTTCTGGTACAGTATTCCTGATGTTAGGTTCAATCTGTTACAGTATTCCTCTTGAAGTTATATAAAATTTAATTCCTTTGAACTATATTTTTTTGTATAGGAGGTATGATCTGACAAGGAAGATGAATCCTATAATTGAAGATTTACTTAACTTAGGTTGTGTTAGTGATGAGAAGGAAAATGATGTTCTTAATGGTTTAGAGGATCTTCTCAGCAGACTTAAAGGTTAATTTTTTTATCAATAATAATGTTCTTGATTTAGTTTGCTACATTATTGGTGTACTTAATTACAGTATTTGTTTTCATTTGTACCAGTGTTTTATTTGCATATATTAAATTATTTACTTAGTTTAGTTACATTATTGTTTTTAATCTGTTACAGTATTTTATTGCATTGTTGTTTTGGATATATTAAAATATTCATTTGCTTTTGTTACATTATTTGGTCGTTATCGGTTACAGTATTATTTTTACTTTGTTACAGTTTTATTATCTGTTACTATTATTTCCAGTTTCCATTTTTATTTTGTAAATAATGTCCTTATTTCATTTGTACTTTAATTTAGGACATGTTTTGTCTGGATCTAGATCTGGACATGTTGTTGATGGTACAAGTACAAATGATAATCGTGGATCTGCACAAAGGCCTTTTAGGGGAAGAGGAACTGTTTCATCAAATGGAGAGTTACGCGATAGTTCAACTACTACAAAAAACGAGGCAGAGGTAGAGGGAAAGGTATTTCAAAAAAACTTTTCAAGTTATTAAATGAAATATTTTGTATTATTGTTTTGGTTTATATATGTTACAGTATTTATTTTAAAGTGGTACTATATTAATGTAAGTTTGTTAGATTATTTATTAGGGATATGTTACTTCCACTTGACAAATTCATGAATAATCAAATCACTTTAATTATTTTGACAGGCCAGCCAGTAATTGGGCACACAAATGGTCAGGCAATGGTTACTTCAAACGAAACAACTATAGGAAGAGGTAAATTTTAAATTGTATAATATTGTAACAGATGTGTACAGTATTCATTTTTATATTGTACAGTATTTAATTATTTGTTGTGAACATTTTATTACATACTTTTTTTACTTGTTATATTAGGTAATCCAATTATTCATGATTGGGATGGCATTATTTCTAGACTTGGGACAAATCAACATTTAATTAGTGAATCAAATGCTGAAGCAATGGGTGGTTTTAATGGCCCAGGTAGTATGTACATTATTCTTCGATAATTGTTATAGTATTATTATATATTTGTACAATATTCTTTAATTATTTGTGACATAATTTGATGTTATAGGTCAGGAAACTAATATGCAACCTTCATCAGGTCATCATCAGAATGTTGTTGTTGGACAAGATACGAATGAAGTTTTGAATTGTGCACCGTCGATAAATATTTTACCACCGCAAAAATCTAAAAGAAAGGGACGACCACCGAAGACATCTTATAAGAATCCGATGGATGTTTGTGTAAAGAAGAATCGCATGCGATAGATATTAAACTTTTTTTTTTTTAGAAATTAAACTTTAGTTTTGTTCAACAAAAAGTTGTATTTTGTAAATACAGTTCATTTTTTTTATTATATAGTCATTCATAATTGTAAAAATTGTTTGTTATAGTTTGTTTTATATCTGAATCATTATTTCTCTACCTTTTGTTATAGTATGTATTTTGCATGTGTTATACTATTATTGGTTTTTTATTAATATTTTAGTGATATTTCAATGAAGTATTTAAATCAATTGTTACTTCAACAAATTGTAATTAATAAATAAAATTTAGAAACATAACAAAAGTATATTACAATATGTTCGTATTAATTTAATTTTTTTTTAAATAATGAAATTAATTCTTAATATAAATGATTGGAATTATTCAACAACTTTTATTGCAATATTTTTACAACTTAGTTATAGTATTTTTTTATATCATTTGCTGGATCACTTGTGAAAAGTTGAGTTTCAACTGGAGACGATAATCCAGTTGTGTGGTCCCCTAATTATAAAATTAAAATTTAAACAAAAAGGATTATACTTTGCGCCATTTCATTCGCACCGTTTTGTATGCTCGAACTATATGTGGGGAGTCCAAGCGTTGTTTCATATGTCACATATGAAAAACTTAAGTCGGTTCCGAAGTTGATCACCCGACGGGACTCGGACCAGACCCCACTTGACCGTTCCGATTAAACCGACTCCCTCACTCGCACTCTCTCACTTCCTCACTCGCACTCTCTCACTCGGCGACTCAACCTCTCTCTCTCTCTCAAAGAAGAAAACCTTCTTACCCGATCTCAGTCGATCAAGCTCATCTTCTCAACCTCTTTGTGTTTCTTACTATATCGAAGTATATCGCCATCGTTTCTGGTGCTCGATTTCTTACCCGATCGTCACTAGATCGAAGTATATCGCCATCGTTTCTGGTGCTCGATTTCTTACCGATTTTGACAGAATGAAGACGAATACCAAAGGTTTTACTGCTTCTCTTTAATATTCATCAGTAAAATTTCATAATGTTCTGTTTTAATAGACAGATTTTTAATATTCATCAGTATATCACCATCGTCACTTAGAAATGTTCTGTTTTAATAGACATATTTTTAATTTAAAGTTCTGATTTGTTATTTTAGGGTTTAGATTTGTTATTGTTGCAGTATTTTGCACTGACTTGTGTAGTTTATAACTCAAATTTTTTAACATTCTATTTTAATAGACATATTACTTAATTTTTGTGTTTGAAATTATCTTCAACAGGGACTACTAAGAAAGGCAATGCTAAATCTGAAATAAATCCAAAAGGAAAGAGCAATATAGGGAAAGGTATATATTACAAATCCTTTCTATTCAATAGAATTATTCAATTTCAAAGTTACAAGTATGTTTAGATCTATTACATTATTGTTTACAAGTTAAGCATTGGATGACCTTTGATGTATACTTTTTCATGATATTTATTACAGCATTATTGTGCATTTGTTAGAGTATGTTTTGGATTTTTTTAACTATATTTTTAACATTTGTTAGAGTATAGTTTGTATTTGTTACATTATGTGCTTCCTTTTGTTACATTATTATAAAACATTTGTTACCTGATTGGTATACATCTCTTACAGTATTATGTTGCATCTGTTACATTATTGTTTACAAGTTAAGCATTGGATGACCTTTGATGTATACTTTTTCATGATATTTATTACAGCATTATTGTGCATTTGTAAGAGTATGTTTTGGATTTGCTTAACTATATTGTTTAATATTTGTTACAGCATTATTGTCCATTTGTTACATTATTTCTACACATTTGTTACCTTATTTATCACACAAGAGTTTTACCTTGATGGAAACAAATATCTGTCATTTACTAATTCTTTACTTTTTTTTCAGTTACTGCAGAGAACAAACTGGATAGACATGGTCTCATCAATAACAAGTGTGTTATTGATGTTGCCATGAAATTCATCCACCAAGTCGTTTTCCATAAGTTAGACGTCAACCACCGTGTTAAGTTGTTCAAGACACCCTTTCTCCATTTTTTTGTAATGCCCCAGAAACTCTCTGTACCAAATGCAGTCTTGCATTCCATTCTTAATTGCTATTCAGTTGAAAATGGTTACTTTAATGTTAAAGGGAAACACCTTTATTTCACAAAGGAAGCAGTGTCACATTTTCTTTGCTTGCCTTCAAAAGGCAAAGTGGTTGACATGAAACCTACAAGGGAGTCGAGTGTTTTTCGACAAAAATACTTTCCGGGGAAAAAATGGATTGTTAGGAAGGACCTTGAAACAGTGATCAAAGCAGTTATAGATGACCATTCAAGTCCTCCAGAAGATGTAACAGGCCTTCTGGTGTTGTACATCTTTACAACTATACTGTTCCCAAACACGCATGGCTTTGTCTCGATGAGTCTTTTCAGGTACAGAGAATATCTTTACAACTATACTATATTTCATTTTGCTATTTAGAACTAATTGAAATTTACTTTTATCATATCTCAATTAGATTTGTTGAGCGTATTGATGAGATCTGTCAATACAACTGGGGTACAGCTGTGTACAATTTGTTGAATGACCACATACCCAATTGTGCCCGTTGGTGCCAAATACAAGATGGCTTGATAGAAGTTGAACGGAATTCTCAAGATTCAATTGATTCTGAGTCCAAGGAACCTGATCCAGCAGGCAATTTCCCTGGTTGCACCCTTGCACTCGTTGTAAGTTATTTTATTACAATATTCTGCAGTTTTTATTCAATTGTGTTACATTATTCTGTCTAGTATGTTACATTATTTGTAAGTCCTCTAAGTTACAGTCAGAATGTTACAGTTACATTATTTATTCAAGATTGTTACAGTATTATTTTATATGTGTTGCATTATTTAAGTCACTGCTCTGGTATATAAATTTAGTGTATTCATGTTTGTGAAAGTATTAATTCATATCTGTTACAGTATTTTTTTCACTTTGTTACATTATAGGTTTGTATGTGTTACATTATTTTTTCAATATTGAGCAGTATTTGTACCTCTGTTACCAGTATTTTGTTCCATTTGCTACAGTTTTGTTTGACACTTGTTACATTATTCTTTTTCATATTATGGTACAGTGTTAATTCACATTTGTTACATTATTTTGTTATATGTGTTACAGTAATTTTTTGTATGTGTTACATTATTTATTTAATTCAATGTACTTGCATTCAAATGTCTTCATTTTTATGCTTATTTTAGGTGTGGTTCTTTGAGCAAACATCATTTGAGAAAATGAGAAGTTTCACGGGAAAAATTTCCCGATATCTCGACTGGTTCCATGGATTAAGCCAGAAAACACAAAGGGGAACATTTAAGGCGACGTGGTATACATTGAAAGTAGCAAGTATAAAAGATGTTGAACTTGCACCTTGGAATGGCGAGAAATGTGTAATGGAGAAAGGTTTTATTGCCATGAATTGGCTCGATTATGTCCGTCATCCAACCAAATTGCAGAGATGTGATGACATTGATATAATCGACATGTTGGTTGCCTTTACGCCGGTCTTGATGAAATTCGGCGTTGTTCCTTGCAACTTTTTGAAGTCTAAGGTAGGAGATCTGGACCCACAAGTTGTATATGTGGAGTCCAAGTATCCACAGCTAGAAGAGATTGAACCCGAAGTCATGCAGAAAATGATTGAAGAAGCTGATCAATTATTGATTAATTATTCTGCAAGAAAGTTGGCTTCACAGAAGAAGACATCGGAAGACGAAAGTAAGTTTTTATGTCTTCAGTTTTCATTATTATGTTATTGGTTTGTTATAGTATTTTTTGGTATATGTTGTTGAATTTTGTTTTATTTGTTGCATTATTATTTTCCATACGTAACAGTAATATTTTTAATTTGGTACAGTTTTTTTGTTTATTGGTTACAGTATTATTTTTCATCTGTTATAGTTTGTTCTCATTGTACAGCTGCTGTTGAAGATAGCCAGCGAAGCGAGAGGCGATCAAAGAAACGTAACGATCCAACAATGCCCTCTTTTAGCTTGAACTTGGGCCTTACACAGAGCTCACAAGAAGTTGAGCAAGTTGAAGAGGAGAAAGAAAAGGAACAGGAGAAAGAAAAGGTTGTTGAAGAGGAGGTAGACAATGATGAAGAAGAAGAAGATGAGGAAGAAGAAGATGATGACGATGATGGAGGAGACCACCAGGATGGACACTCAGGGAATGAGGGAGGAGATGAAGGAAATGAAGGAAGATGAGGAAGATGAGGAAGATGTAGAAGGAGATGAAGGAAAAGGTGAGAAAGATGTTGAGCAATCTGTTCAGAAAGCTGACCAATCAGTTGATCACACAAAAGGTCAGCAATCTGAAGATGATTATGTAAATGTTATAGTGAAAGAAGTGGACAGTGATGAAACCCAGACCGATGAAGAAATTAGGAAGTCTCAAAAGGAAACGTTAACACAATTTCCTGAGGTATTGTTTTAGATGATTGACTTATTTTGTTTACATTATTTACAAATTTCTTATTTTATTTCTTTATTATTTTTTTTAGAAATATTTATTTAATTTATTTCAGGAGCCTTCGGTTATGGAGGATGTAGGACTTTGCACTGCCGGCAATATGGAGAATATTGGCAGTCCTGTTCAACAGGTTAATAACAGTTCAATATTTTTTCTAACTGTTGTTAATATGTATTTTCTAAGTTGGTACTGTATTTTTGTACTTTATTTGTGCCAAGTATTATTTTCCATCTGGTACAGTATTCCTAATGTTAGGTGCAACATTTGACAGTATTCCTCTTGATGTTATATAGTTTAATTCTTTTGTACTATATTTTTTTCTATAGGAGGTATGATCTAAAAAGGAAGATGAATCCTATAATTCAATCTGTTATACTTTATTTATTTCAGGACTTTTTGTGTCACCAGGATGGAGAACCATTAAGTGTGGATCAAATCCAAGAACTAGCTGACATTCTGGCGAAAGAGGTATCATTTCTGTTACAGTATTATTTTCATTATGTTACATTATTTTTAAGATTGATGTACATCATTGAATCAAATAAAGTGTAATGTCATTGAATCAAATTTACTGTTAAAGTATTATACTTCTACTGTTACATCATTTTTTATATTGATGTACATCATTGAATCAAATAAAGTGTAATGTCATTGAATCAAATTTACTGTTACAGTATTATGCTTCTACTGTTACATTATTTTTTATATTGATGTACATCATTGAATCAAATAAATTGTAATGTCACTGAATCAAATTTACTGTTACAGTGTTATACTTATGCTGTTACATTATTTTTTAGAGTGATGTACATCATTGAATCAAATAAAGTGTTTTGTTTATAATTCTTAAGTTTGTGTTAATGTGACGGAGGTGGCTGAAAATCCCCAAGAGGGGTTAAGGGACCTGAACACCCAAGAACAAGAAGATGTTAATCAAATGGCATGTGATGTTTTTGAAGTTGTTTATAGAGGAGTTTATGAGGAAGAAATTGCTAAGAAAAAACATGTGGAAAGCAGCCAAAGTACTGAACCTGCCCCATGTAAGGGCAGAAAACCAGGAGCTGTCAAGAAGCGCCAATATAAAAGGAAACAACCTGCGAAGGGTAAGAAGGCCGAAATTGGGAATAAGATGACAAAGAAGCCAAGAATGATTTTTGCCAAGGTTAAAAATGACGAACAGCTACGCCAAGAATACCAGGATGTTCAAGTTGAAAACACATACGAACCACATTTCGAGTTAGACCAAAGCTGGGCAAACTGGTCACCATTCCTGGCTGGGCATGAACACTACAAAGCTCCGAAAGAGATACGCTTCAATCATGAGGTGAGTGCGTGGAATTTTGAATGTAGTCTGTTTTTTGATGGAGGTGATGCAGATGCCGAGAAGCCTCCACCGGTACCAAGATACGGTTATGAGCACCGTGAGAAATTATCTGCTGATTACGTCCATATACTCGACAACTGGTGGGGTAATGTGAAGCTCAAGAAACTCATCAATGATGAAGTAGGCTTCCTGCTCAACCCTGGAGGTTTCTGGTGCTCAGTTTCTTGTTTGAAAGACCTACTCAATTTCCGTGTACCACTGTCCAGTGAGGTATGAGTACATTATTTTACAGTTTTGATGCATTAGTTTTAATTATATTTTGTTACATTATTTGTCTAAACTTGTTAAAGTATTATGTCTAATTTGTTACATTATTTAACCACAGTGTTGATCTGTTCCAGTTTCAGTTGACAAATATATTTGTTATAGTTTTAGTATGTCCAAATTTGTTACATTAGTATGTGTTGATCTGTTTCATCATATGTTACAGTATTTTGCTTCATTTGTTATATTATTTGTCTAAATTTGTTACATTATTTTTATAATGATTGATATTCAGAATTAGTTGATTTGTTACATTATTTGACCACAGTTTTATTTGTCTAAATTTGTTACATTATTTTTCCAGCTGGTTGAACTCGTTTTGCATGTCATGCAATTTGAAACTCCTGTTGCTCACCCTTGGTTTTTTATTTCGCCATACATCTCAGTAAATTTTTATTCTCCTTTTGTATTTTTCATTTAATTTTATTTGCTACAATATTGGTTTGAATTTGTTCTATTATTAGTTTCTGTTTGTTATAGTTCTTGGTTTGTGCAGAATTGAGTTGATTTAAATTTGTTTTACTATGTATTATCATTTGTTACAGTATTCGGTTCCATTTGCTACAGTTTTGTTTGACACTTGTTACATTATTTTTTTCATATTTCACAGTACTGAATAATTATGGTACAGTATTGATTCACATTTGTTACATTATTTTTTTATATGTGTTACAGTATTTTTCTGTTGTACAATGCAGATCCTGATGCACACATACTCAGAAAAATATGCATCGGTGGCTATTTCTCAACTGTCTGGGAAACAGTTTGAGACAATAAAATGGTTATTTGTCCCTGTGTGTAAGAAGAACCACTGGGTTCTTATAGTAGTGGATCTCCCTGGTTTGGAGTTGCAGTACTATACATCACACGGGGAAAATGATTCATATTTTGAATTCCACCACCAAACGCTCACATGGCTAAAGTGGTATTTAGCATGGAGAACTGGTCAGTCATTACTTTGAATTATTCTTTACTATTTTTATGGTAATACTTAACAGAAGTTTTACTCCATAGATCTTTTATTAATGGTTTGTTTCATTTTCCTCTTCAGGCAACTCTGATTGGAGAGGTGTCAACACCAAATTCATGGATTGCCCAAAACAAGACGAGGAATCAATGGATTGTGCTATCTTCTTGTTGCGCATCGTTTATAACATAATAACTGGACTTCCTCTAAACTTCTCCCAGGTATTGATTTATTTATTAATTACTGGAACATGAACAGTATTTTTTTGGATAAATATGTTACAATATTTATTTATACTTGTTGGATTATTTGTCTTCAGTTGTTACAGTATTTTAAACTGATTGAAGTTCAGTCTTTAGTTTGTGTTGTTCTGTTTCATTATATGTTACAGTATTTTCCCACATTTGTTACATTATTTGTCTAACCTTGTTACATTAGTTGATTTGTTACATTATTCAGAATTTGTCGTATTTTTTTTGGCAGGAGGACATATCAAAAGAGCGTTTGATCCTTACGATGAAACTTTTGACGCATCCAAACAATGAACACGAAATATCTATAGTTTGACTCAATTTGTAAAGTTTGCTGGATAGTGTTTGTTTTGACAAATTTTGTAAAGTTTGCTCACCAAATTTTGCTGGATAGTTCTGTTGATAAAGTTATGTTTGTTTATATAATTTTTGTGATATATTTGTTGTCTTGTAGTTGTTGCCGTTATTGTTACAGTTTTAATAAATCATTGCTGCGGTATTTGGTGTTATAGTTTGCTTAATTCATTGTTACACTTTTCATAACTGTTACAGTATTTCTGTAATGTAGATTTTGTCGTTATTTTTCCGGTTCAGACGTCCTATTTTTTACCATATTCATTCATTTTCATTATTTTGAATCCGTAATTTCACATAATGAGAAATTAAAAAAAAATTATAATCAAAACTTCTAGAACGATAAAAAAAATAAAAATAAATTTAAAACCTTCTAGAAGGCGGAAATTACACAATTTGGCAGATTCATAAGTAAAACAAGTACAGTTAACTGTCAATAACTGTCAAAGTACAACAGTTTTTAAAGTACAAAGTACATCAAGTACAATGGTGTTGGAAGTTGGAAGTTGAAATTTTTTAACAAAATTTATCTCATCTTTTATAGTATTTTATAATATATGTTACTGTATTATTACATTATTGTTACAGTATTTTTGTCAGTCAAATGACAGTTGGTTTGGGTAAAATGTGGGTACAAATACTTGGGTACAATTAGAAGGGTCCTTGTTTTAATCATTTTGTTTTAATCACGACTTGCAATATACTAATAAAATACAAAGTCAAACAATAACGGCAAACTTCTGTATAACAAGTTTTATACAATTAGATACATTTACATAAATCAAATTAAATACCACAAATATATGTAATTTACTCCCGCATATTTAACGAGATTATTGCACGCCAGTTTTTCAGATATAAAAAATATTAATTGTTGGACCGTCATTTTTATTAATAACCAAAAAAATAAATAAAATAATATTAATAACCATAATTCATAAAAAATTTCATCCATAACCAAACCGCCCCCCAGTGGGGCGGTTTACCCCCCCCCCCCTAATTCCTATCACTTTAGCAGGATTATTTGTAACTGCATATTTACAATACAGACGTGGTGATCAGTTGGACCTTTGATTTAATCAATTTTCTTTTTTGTTTTATTGACTTTTTTCGAAGCCGAGGTTCAATTTCAGTTTGAATTTGACTTCGTTTTGTTTTTGTATAGATGAAATCACGCTCTGTAGGATTTGAACCTACGACCCCCCAACCCGCCCCCCCAGGGGGCGGTTTGGTGTTTTTTTTTTTTTTTTTTTTTTTAAATATCCTCCCTCCCCAAACCAAACCCTACCCGCCCCCCCACAGCCCCCCCACCCGAAACCCCCCCCAACCCGCCGGATTTGGCCAAAAAACCTCGTTTTTTCATCCCGGACGCGACATTTCGCACCTCTCAACCGTTCCCGACCCCTCTCTCTCTCTCTACCGCCCTCTCCCTCTCTCCCTCTCTCTATCCGCCACCCTATCTCTCCCTCTCTCTCTCCATCCGAGTGCGTAGTCGCCGCCGCGCCGTCGCTCCGATTTCATTTTCGGGTATGAAATTATTTCTTTAACTTGTTTATAAATTATTTAGATTTTTTATAAATTGTTTGGAATTTCGTATAAATTATTCGAAATTGCGGGATTTATATGAAATTGTTAGAAATTGTGGGATTTGCTTGAAATTGTTAGAAATTGCGGGATTTGCTTGAAATTGTTGTTATTGAATTTAGTATAAATTGATTGGAATTGTTTAGGGTTGTTAGAAATAGTTAGAAATGTTTGAAAAATGGTAGAAATTTTTACAAATTATTAGGAATTGTTAGAAATTATTAAATTGGAATTGTTAGAAATTAGAATTGTTAGAAATTAGTTGATTGGAATTGTTAGAAATTAGTTGATTGGAATTGTTAGAAATTAGTTGATTGGAATTGTTAGAAATTAGTTGATTGGAATTGTTAGAAATTAGTTGATTGGAATTGTTAGAAATTATTTGATTGGGATTGTTAGAAATTAGTTGATTGGAATTGTTAGAAATTAGTTGATTGGAATTGTTACGCCATTATTTGATTGGAATTGTTAGAAATTAGTTGATTGGAATTGTTAGAAATTAGTTGATTGGAATTGTTAGAAATTAGTTGATTGGAATTGTTAGAAATTATTTGATTGAAATTGTTAGAAATTAATTGATTGGACTTGTTAGAAATTGTTATAAATTGTTCGAAATTATTTCTTTAACTTGTTTATAAATTATTTGTAATTTTTATAAATTGTTTGGAATTGTTTGGAGTTGTTGGAAATTAAGTAGAAATTATTTGTTTGAAATTGTTAGAATTGTTTGATTGAAATTATTAGAATTATTTTGTTGGAATTGTTAGAAATTGTTACATTGGAATTGTTCGAATTTTTTTGATTGTGAATAGAAATTGGTTATGATTGAAATTAGGTTTTAAAAATTAGATGAAAACTTGAGAAAATAACAGGGTTGAAATTATATTGAGTGAAATTAAGTTGTACAATCTCATAGGAATTTTTAAATAAAATTGTTAGAAATTGGTGTTATAATTTTTAAACTTGATATTTTCAAATGCAGCATGACTAGACCTCGACGTGAGTGACCACGAGATACGTCGGAGACCGGCGAGAGTTCACAGGCTCACGCCGATCCCACCGCGGAGGGTGTCGATCCATGGGATGGCTCACCACATCGTGCAGATACGTTTAGTCCTCTCCTGTGGGTCCCTCACAGACTTCACCGTGTCTCACTTGCATCGATAGAGGTACGTTTCAAATAACAAATAGTTATTAAGTTCCACTGGTCTAAAACATTGATAAATGCAGGATGAGACCATGTTGACGATGCGGCACCGCTCGCCGGAGGTACAGTATGTCGCAAATCCACTGATGGATCGGTACCTCATTAACCTCGGGTTGTACCAGCTAGCCACAATGAAACAACCACGGCCGATTGACCAGACACTCATGTACGGTCTCGTGGAGAGATGGCGACCTGAGACCCATTCATTCCATCTCCCGGTGGGAGAGATGACAGTGACCCTACAGGACGTGAGTGCCTTATGGGGTCTGCGGATCGATAGTGATCCGTTAGGGGGTGTCTCGGATCATCAGACACTCCCGACGTTGATCCCAGAGCTGTTGGGTGTGCATGTGGAGGGGCTGGCAAAGAAGCTAAAACGGAAGAATGAGAACAATGATGAGAAGTTCTCCCAGTACTGCATCAGTCTTAAGGCTCTCCGCCAATATGCCGCCGAAATTGCCATTACCCCATTGACGTCTGACGTGGAGCATGTCAAGAGGTAATTTCTAAGTCCATTACATCACATTAAAAATATTTTTGAAAAAAATAAACAGTTATTTACTTTCTCTTGAAACTGTAGGTATGTTAGGGCATTCGTGCTTGACTTATGTGGTAGCACGATGTTTGTCGATTCTAGTGACGATTCGGTTCCGATTATGTTCCTCCAGCAGCTGGAGCTACTCGATAAGCCATCGCGGTGGAACTAAGGTGGAGCCGTGCTTGCATGTTTGTACAGAGGACTGTGTCACGCTTGTCTGGTAAGTCTTCTTCAATTAATGTTATTTACGTTTATTTTTTATTTGATAATAAAAAATACACATCTACAATTTCAGAGAGGCAGCCAGCAGTTCAATGGGTCTCTCCTTCTACTACAGCAATGGTCCTGGTCACACCTACCGGTCTGCCGACCCGAAATTCCATCGAATGTGAAGTGGCAAAGGGGCTCCGACATCGACAAAAGCCCTCCATACGGCGCCATATGGGGTAGCCGCCTCCGCTATTTGAATATGCCGAGGGGAGGGACGATGGGTGTCTCGTACGTCCGGAATCAGCTCCAACTGTTGTACCAGGCAAACATCGATTGGTTCCCGTATCGGGCATGGTACCGGGCTAGGATATTATGCCGCTTGACGATGGAACAGAGGGATCTCGGTTTATACCGGGGTCCGGTAATTTGTTACTAGATAGTTGAGTATCACTATCCTGATCGGGTTCCTCGTCAGTTTGGCTTCGATGCCTTCATCCCGGATGACCCGATACTTGGTGATAATGAGATAGAGAAGTTGCACAAGTAAGTAATACACACCCAAATATTGATATTATTTTACAAATTGTATCTAACTAACTTATAATGCAGTACCTTCCATGTAACATCCCGAAAATTTTGCATTAATATTATTTATGCTTAAAAATTATTTTTATAATATTAAATATGCTATATAAATCACTATTAAAAAAAATAGTTTTCATTCTAATTGAAATAAAGCATTTTGATATCAACCATATAACGATTAATATTTTTTTTATATTACTTAATTAGTATGATAAATAAATAAATGAATAATTTGTGTGTTCAATTAGAAATGTAAAATGAAGAATATGATAAAGTATTATTTATGTTATAATTGAATGAATGAGACATGCAACGACATAGTATATCATTGTCACAAATGATAACTGTCAAAAATTTATAAAGAATTTGTATAACCGAAATTATTACTATTTCTATCCAAAAAGAATTTTATTTCCTTCCAGGCGGCCATTCTATTGAAACCGCACCCCTTCAATTCTTGTTTTGTCTGATTTCCTATTTACTTCAAGGCACCCCTTGATTAATTCCCCTATAAATAAATCCTATTGAAACCGCACCTCTTCAAATTTATTTCCATCAATTCTTTGTTTTGTCTTAACTGCCCATTTCAATTTCTTCACCATATCAAATTCATGTGTCAACTGCCTCTCTTTCCTCTTATATTTGCAATATCGACCAAGGAGAACTCTATTGTATATTCGATGAATTCCGATCCTACGTCGCAGTTGATTTTGTACAATTGATTTTAATCTGAAACATCTCGCTAAAAGGTAACCGGACTTCTCTATAATCTGTGTTTTCGTTTTGTATGACTGATTTGGATATTGGTATTACATATTGGTTTATGATGGTATATTTAACGGAAAAGGGGGTCTGAGGTTGGAATTTGATTTGTCCGATACACGGGGGCTGCTAGTCGTGGTCGGGACCGATATGCGGGGAATGCTAGTCGCAGTTGGGTTCGTGATGTGACTTGTTTTACGAATAATCTAGACCGACGTGCTATCGCCGGTTAAATATGCGTGCATAATTTTATGTGTATTTGTGTGGATTAATCTGGCTTGTTTGAACGGTTGTTAAATTAAGCCAATTATAGAGAAGCGCGTCGTTAAATAACCGGTTACTGAGTTTTGAAGCTGACTCCGTTTGTTATTTTTGTTTTCTTTCTGTTGGCGACGTAGGTTGACGGGCCAAGGAAAGGTGTGAAGATGCTTATATAATCACGCTCCGGATAGTAAAAATCTGGGGTGTGACATATGGTATCAGAGCATTCGTTCCTCAGACTGTGTTTGGGTCCTTGTTCCATTTGTTCCCAATGTCATATCTTAATTCTGATTCATTTCTAATTAATTTGGATAAAATCGATTGTCTCCTCGGATATCTTATCTGATAAATTTATTTTGATTATTATTTATGATCTCGTTCAATTTGAGTATCATCTGTTGTTTCCATGAAAAATATATTTCTTGTAATCTCATTCTATCATCTGTTGCTTCATTTGTTATCAATTTTTTGCTTGAATCTTGGTCTATCCGAAATTTGTTTGACAAGTATTATGACTCATGCGATTACTAGTCCAAATATATATTTGAATTCCGAAATATGTGTTCCATGAATTTGTTTAACTTCTTATAAGTTTCAATATTTGACGGGTTATTAAATTTTGAAAAAAAAAAATTGTATCTCCTCCAATTCTTTTATGTAATAATCATCATCTAAATTATTGTCTAATATGAATTTAAAGAATTACATATTCTAATTGAATTTATCTAAATGAAGTTTGTTTAAACTTATCTTCTACATTTAATATATATATTTTGCAGATGTGTTATGTTCATCTTATGATCTGATTGAAAATCTACCTAAGATATCCTCAATTTGTCAATTTTCCCAATCAGTTCAACTTGATTTCGTCTAACAATATTTTATTTGGTCCATCAATTTCTTCAATAGCACTCACAACTCGTCCGAAATTTTTAATTACTGTCCAAATTAATCATCCTCCTAATTTTGTGTAATTTAATTGTTAGCAATCCAACGGTCCTTCATTGAATTTCATTGATATATGATCAATTACTTTGAAGTTTTTTTTTATAATTTAATCAGAGTTGCGCAACGGAAGCGTAGTGCACTTATTTATAATTTTAAATTTGAATTTTGAGGACAAAATTCTTTTTGAAGGAGGGAAGAATGTAACATCCCGAAAATTTTGAATCATTATTATTTATGTCGCTAAACTTTTTCATGATATAATAAAAAAAAATAGTAAATAAAAATGAAAAGACGTCTTTTGAAGCTAGGTATTCTTAAAACTGAACCTTTCTGCATGTAAATAAATTTCTCTGATTAAACCGCATGCACCCCTTTATTTAATTTGATTACTGCCGCATATCTCTTCTTATCTTAACCGTTCCCTTAATTACTCCCATATAAATTCCCATACCGTAATTAGACTCAAAGAAGATACCCTGTGTCTCTTTATTTCTCTCCGCAGCCATAAAATTAAGAAAATAAAAGAAATGTGTTGCAAATAAAATTAGTGATATCGATGATTATTTGATTGGGTGCTCCATTCGAATTTCGACTACGTCGCAATGATTCTAGATTGTCCTTGCAATTCGATTTAAAATTCTGAGTATCTTGCTATCAGGTAACCGGACTTCTCTATAATCTGTGTTTCGTTCTGTATGGTTTATTTGGATATTGGTATTGCATATTAGATTATGATGGCATATTTAACGGAATAGCGGGTCTGAGGTTGGAATTTGATTTGTCCGATACACGGGGGCTACTAGTCGTGGTCGGGACCGATATGCGGAGAATGCTAGTCGCAGTCGGGTTCGTGATGTGACTTGTTTTACGAATAACCTAGACCGACGTGCTATTACCGGTTAAATATGCGTGCATAATTTTATGTGTATTTGTGTGGATTAATCTGGCCTGTTTGAATGGTTGTTAAATTAAGCCAATTATAGAGAAGCGCGTCGTTAAATAACCGGTTACTGAGCTTTGAAGCTGACTTCGTTTGTTATTTTTGTTTTCTTTCTGTTGGCGATGTAGGTTGACGGGCCAAGGAAAAGTGCAATGATGATGTTATAATCACACTCCGGATGGTAAAAATCTGGGGTGTGACATTCCATAAGAAGCCAGAGGTGGATTGGAGCGGCCGCCATTTAGGCCACTATAGGATTGCCTGTCTGGTCCTCCTCATCGTCCTCGTCGATAGTTTTTTATATTTCATATTGTAGACCTGACAGTAGTATTTTTATATTTCCGTTTCTATATTTTATGTTGATTAGACGTTATTTGCTGATTTTATTCACTTTGTTTTCGTTTCTATATTTTATGTTGATTAGACGTTATTTGATTATTTTGTTCACTTATGTTTTAAACTATTCACACACAAATCATAAAATCCATCATATTAAAAATATAAACAAATACATAATATTACAAAATACATAAATTATAAATAATCCATCCATCATCGCATTTAAAAAAAAATAAAAAATTTAGGTAAACCGCCCTCTGGGGGGGCGGGTTGGGGGGGGAGGGGGGTAAACCGCCCCATGGGGGCGCGGTTTGGGCATGGGTCAAATTTTTTGTGTGTTCTGGTTATTAATATTATTTTATTTATTTTTTTGGTTATGAATAAAAATGATGGATTGTTGGACCTAATTAAATTTTCATTCACAAAACTATTTTCAACATCACATTTTACAAACTAATTCTCATGATATAAATCATTAATTTCACATAACAAACAAACGTAATTGAAGTTATAATTAAAGAAGTCTGATTATCTTGAAAGAAACAATTTGCAAACGGCTGTAATGAATTTCAAGATCACAAGCAATGTACACTGCAGAAAACTATTAACCAATCAAATTGCCCAATCAAAGAGAGATTAAAAGAGCACAGATGGCAGCATTTGAGATAGCATACGACTGAATGAGAGAGAGAGATGGAGGTCAATGGGAGACAATAGGAATGGGAAGTCAAGAGAGACAAATTTCCGTATGCGGAAAAATCATTTACTGTGCAAAATACCATGACTCGCAATTTGAAGACCTCTTTGCTGTACGCATCCCATACCCAGACACCAGTCTTCCATAATTTTAGGAGGTCCTCGATTAATGGTGCGAGATATACATCTATATCATTTCCGGATTGTCTGGGTCCTTGGATCAGTAATGACATCATTATATACTTGCGTTTCATGCACAACCAAGTACTGTGCTAATTGCTCATACTTCCGAAGGGACTCATTCCATCTGTGCTCACCACAATCTTAAGGTTTCTTAGATCGGAACCAAATTCGTTGAAGTGTCTATCAATATTTCTCCATTAAGGAGAATCAGCCGGGTGACATTGAAAGTTCACAGCCAGTTTAAATTTTATATCTAAAATTTTCAAACCTTAATGTGACTTAGGAATTTTTTAATTTTTTATAACATAGGCACTTAAAATTTTATTTCTCAAACAATTAAACATCGATCTACGACCCTTTATAATATACATGTCAAATCTTTGAACCTTACACGTAACTTACTAATGTGCAGTTTTTAGACGTAGAATATGATCAAGTCTTTAAACCTACGCGTGCAAGTTGTTTAAGACTAGCTATGAAGCTTTTAAACATTGCATCTCAAGTTTTTATACATAGTATATCTCTTACAAAAAGTACAACCATAAGAAATTTATATAGAACTCAAAAATATTTCGTTGTGGATAACATTTGAATGAAAAAAAAAAATTTGAGTAGAAGAGATTTCTTTTTTGAGATTCACAAAAGTTGTCACTCAATCATCGAGAAAATGAATGAAATTATCAGAAAAAAAAAAGATGAGTGAAAAAATTATGTTTTAAAGAAAATAACTTTTCGGAAATATAGGTTTTCTTTGGGAAACAAACAGTAACCTATTTTTCTGGTGAAAACACCCATTTAAAGTTTCAATTTTTAGATGAAGATCCAGAGAAAATCCTGCTTGATGAAAACACCAATTTGCACGAAAAACTGAGCACAAGTTGAAAGATATATGCACCATTAATGGCGTTATTCAGATAAATTTTGCATAAGCAATCATAGTTTTATTCTTAAAATAATTTTGATATGAGCAAGTTACATCTATTGCCATAAAAAAAGTGTTTACGATTTAATCTTTACAACAATTTCTCAAAACAGTCAAAAATATAGTTTCGATGTGAAATTAATTCTCCTAGTCATAATATTGATAAGATGACACAATAATTAGAATTTAACTATTCACATGAATGTTTATGGCAAAGAGAGTGTTTTTTGGGATGCAAACATACCAATGACATGAATTTTGAGCAAATTAATATATAAAACGCAGTGCACATCAAAATATAATTCAGGATGCACAAAAATGATTTTAACTTATTTGTCATTAATCACTTTTTATAACTGCAACATCCCGAAAAATTGATTCATTATTATCATAATTATTTTAAGTCTTTTTTATAATAAAAAATACTGGTTTTTTTAATGGAAAATTCAATATTATAATAAAAATATTATAAGAGCTTCAGTGATAATTTGTCTAAACTAAATATAAAATCAATGTTATCAAAACCGGACCGAGCATTGTCGCAGTAAATCTTCAGATCAAAGATTCACTAGTCGGACCAGTGGGTAGGCCGATTCAACCGCTGATTTTGTATTAATTACAAAATATATGGAACTGGACATACTGAGAATTGTTACAAAAGCAGAATCACAGGATTAAGAATTGAACAATTTATCAAACATCTTGAGAGTGTTAAACTATACAATACGAATAAGTAAATTTTGAGCTTGTCAAACTTCCAAATTGCAAATACTACATAGAGCAAAGAAAAATACTAAACTAATTGCATTCAAGCAATCTATGGAACAAGATAACCGTTTTCCAAATCACATAATAGCATGTAGCGCTGTAGCCATATAAGTTATGGTAAAATTTGGGCTGAATCTGGCCGAGCAAAAGAGGAGCAATTATGATCCCCTATAGTAAATAAAGTTTTGGTTTGGATACTGACCGTCCAATCTCTGTTAGCACGAATATTGAAGGACCAGTGCTTTTTAAATTGATCCGGATTCTGATCAGACAGTGCAGATCAAATCACAAAATTGGGGTAACTTTAGGTTTAAGGGAACCCTACCTAATATTTGGGCTGGATCTGGGCCGAGCGAAACAGGAGGGAACGAGATTGGAAAGAAAGATAATGCGAGACACTGGTGAGTGGGGTCTGGTCATCAGAACTAGTGAGGTAAGGTCACCAACGAATTAATTAATTGTTTGGGACCACCTGTTATTATGCTCTCCTTTGAACGAGATTAATTTCCAGTAAGGAGTGGAGCGCACTGGCGGCACTGGATACCAAAGAAATGGAGAAGTGGTAGTAAGAAGAGCATGAGCAGGATATAATAATATCTGCTGAATCTTGAAAGTTGAAACTCAATTAGGATATTCTGAAAAATTAGAGTTAGAGATGAATATTGAATAACTGTTTTAATTGTTTTAGGCTATAAATACACTATATACCCTGTAAAATCAATTCAATATTCATTTCATACCATAAATAATTAATAATTAATTTTCCTAAAAAAATATAAAAATTAATAATTATTTAAAAATAAACTAGTTAATAACACATCAACTTTTGAATAATTGTATGCAGCTGAAATAAATACATCTACAGCACATTGCATGCACAAATTAATATTTTTGTTCAATACCGACATCATTTCAAAACTTAGAACTAAGTATTAAATGTCAAATATCATTAAACACTCACTATTATAAATTTGGGTTCTTTTAACACCAAATCCTCTATCGATTTGAAATATTTTTTGTCAAAATCGAAAGCACAAAGGTGTTGTGTGGTATGTTTGGTAAATAATTCAATCTATCGATCCTAGAATAAAAAAACAACTAGCTAGAAAAGAGCATCCAATTTCTTCTTTCAGTTCAATACTGTGAATCGTTATAAGAATGCCATCTTCTTCTATCGATTTTTCATTAAGAACCGATAGAAGAAGTGTCATATTTATTCTACCGGTTCTAAATTTAGAACCATTAGAAGAAGATGACCGATAGAATAAATCTATCAACTTAACCAATAGAAGAAGAAGAACAATTTTAACGCCAACCTAAAAATGAAATTTCTGCATTTTCACTAACTTCTCCTGCCCCTAACAAACACTCTTCTTCTTTCTCTGGATTGTATTTTCCCCCGACTATTATAGCGGCGTCCTTCTCAACCTCGACAACCAGCTGCTTCTCCCATTGTAAATTCACTAGTGACTTCTAGAAGGTGATCCCCGTCTAAAGTTGCTAGTTGGGAGATTCGACCGGGGATAGAATTTTCTGTAGCATCTAATAGAGATACAGATGAATTTCATCCAATAATAGGTAATAGGAGATGGATGCGTTATATCTCACCATTATACAATACAATAATTTTCCTGATGATTATATTTGTAAATTATTGTTTTAACTATTACTGCAAATAATGGAAGAACGGAATGGCTCAAACAACGAGTAATATTTTTCTTAGTAAAAATAGGACTCATGTTCCTATTTATATAATTAACCACAATATATTGGTTACATAGTAATGTATGATTTTGAGAATATATAGATTGTATTGTATCTGGAAAGGATAGTTACAAGTCGATCTACTGTGTATCACATGGAACATATGCATACGATTGACACAGTTCTTCAAATTTGATCGAAGGCTCCAGGCACAATTCAGAACTCCATACATCACAGAGCTTTTTGATATTTCCAAAGCTTCTTTGTTAATTGGATGCAGCAGGTTGAACATAAATACATGCAATATAATAATGGATATCATCTGTTTGAAAGGATTTGAGAGGAGTGAACTAATTGCACTCAGATTCTCTCTCTTCGGATTTATTCACGTGCGAAAATGACACCAGGTTATTGCAAAGCAAAGTGGACTATGAGCTAATCTCGGGCCGCGCACGATATTTTATATTTTTGCATTGAAGCAAGTGCACTGTGTAAATTTGAGATAATCTCTCTAGCAAAGCAAGTGCACTATGTGCTCCACGGATCGATAAATTCAAATTGTTAAATCTCTCCATTATGATTATATATTAGATATAAGATTTATAGAAACTCGGATGTATCTTAAATTTTGAATGCGCTCTAGAAATAACTTACCGTTTATTTGATATACATCACCAATGCCGTGCAGTAAATATCACAAAAAAAATTAATATTATAAAATCCTTACAATATGTATGGAAGCATGTGTGCTAGCACTGACTTCTATTATCAAATTGGATTTATTGCATTACAAAAATTTGACCACAATATCTTTATCTCCATTACGCACTGATCAGGGAAGTGACAGCTAATGGGGTATCCTTGTTAAGATTATATTTAGGACCTTAAATTAATTAGCTAACCAAGATTCATACAGCAATGCGTTATGGCAATACAGCATGTGCAACTAATTAATGTGGTATCTTCATTAATGGCCGCTTCATGTGACAAAAAAAACAAAAAAAAATCATATATTAAGGACTTTGCATCAAATATTCCCTATATCTTTGATCTTATCTTTATTTGTGCTTTCATCCATTTATGTAGCATCACATAGTGCAAACAATGAATTATTTGATAAAATACTGGGAGATGGATGGGTTCAAACTCACCAATATACAAAAGAATATTTTTTCTAATGATTATGTTTTTAATTTATTAGTTTAGTTTATTAGAATACTTTCCAGTATATTGAGACAAGATAGTTACAAATCTGCTACACCATGTTTTTTTCAGAAAAGACACCAGGTTTGAATACACACCTACTGTTAGGGTTTTAAGGGTTGAGGCGAAGAGGCAAGTAGAAAGTAAACATAACTTTCTTGTTCTAATTTTTGTCTCTTACAATAGTCTTATTAGAAATTACAATTAACAAAACTTAGCCTAATGGGCTTGAAAATCAATTTGGTTCGATACTGTTATTTGAATACAAGATGTTCATCTCCATTATGCGTTGATAATTAGGGAAGTGACAGCTAATATATGCGGTATCTTAATTGAGATTATATTACTCTTAATTAATGGCGGTTAAATGTGATGATGTGAAAGATAAAAAATAATTGGTATTAATTTATCATTGGCTTGCTTGGCATTAATTATATTCGTCTATTTACTGTATCATCAAATGGAGATATTGATGAATTTGATACAATATTAAGAGATGGATGCGTTATAATTCACCATTAGAGATAATGAGACTGTAGCACAGTTGGTTAGAAAAAATGTTCTAAGAACTGTGGCTACTCAAAAGTGTGAAATCGAACCCTCTGACGACTTTGCAGCAGTTTATGCTAAGCTTTTAAAAAAAAGAGTAAATGTGTGAGATAATTTTTTTAAACGAAGATTAATTATGCAAGTTATTGTAATTTATCCATTTAAATATATAAATATAAATTGGTAGGGAGTAATGGTAATGTTATAGTTTTTGAGGGGTATAAGTAAAATTTCCCCTTGATTATTTGCGTTGACATTTTCTCTTCGGTCTGCGGACGCACCCATATAAAATAATAGTAATGAAGACAATTTCAAGTGAAAGCACTCAGATACAAAATGATTGCACAACAAAATGAAAGAAGTATGGACACCAAAAATTTGTCACAAATTTTCGAGAGGTATGGACACAAAAAAAAAAATATAATACCTACTTTATTGCTATTTGTGATAAAAAAAATTCAAAATGGACTATTAAGCCACACCAGATCCTGGCCGATCGAGAATTTATATGAACAATTAGAAATTTGAGCCGACATAATGGCATGAGGAGTCTTCTAAGAAAATTAAATATCATGGTCTTCTAGGAGTCTTGAAACAATTAATCAAACATTTTTATTGTTTTGATGCATGGGTCTTCACGAGAATTAAAACTTTGTTGGTTTACTAAAATTTTCATTAATAATATTTATTAGTTAGTAATTCATATGATAACTTTTAATTTTAGTTTTACTATAAATATGTAAGGAATCCTCCCTTTTGGGTAGTGAAGTTTTAATACAAAATGTTTGTTTGTTTGTGATATTTGTAAGTTTATCTTCTATACTCTTCTCTATTACTAATAAATCGATTCATGAGCTCAACGGGCAAGATCGTTCGGGACCATCTTGCGTCAATCTTCAATTATATTCTAATGTGCACTGTGTTTGAAATATTAACTTGTTAAAAATTCATGTCATTGGTATGTTTGCATCACAAAAAAATGCTCTCATTTGCCATAAACATTCATGTGATGAATCAAATTCTAATTATTGTGTCATTTTATCGATATTATGATTTAATATGAGAAACTAATATTAATTTTACATGGAAACTATATTTTATACAGTTTTGAGAAATTTCAAATGAATATCATTTGAAAGAGAAAACCGAGCAAAAGACGTTCGAAGTTTTAAATTTGCGAAATTCCTCACACATCATTGAACAAATAGATGAAACTAAATGGAAGAAGAACAGAGAGGGGTTAGTGAAAATAATCTTTCATTTCTTGACTTGATGGTTGATTGGAGGATTCAAGACATGGGGAAAGAACGTTTCACTTTCTGAAACATCATTTTTAACATTTTTGGTGTTAAAAACGCTCCCAGCGGAGGAAAAAAAAAAGAGAGAGAGAGGTGATCAAACCTACACGTCTTTTCCTCCTTTCTCCACTCCATTTTGCCTCGCTCACCTCTTCTAAGTCTCACTGCCGACAAGTGATATTCTTCCCTCTTTCATCTCTACCTCCTTGAAAGGAGAATGTGTTGAAACAAGTATCTAAAAATAGAATTCTGTGTTAATTGATTAGGTGTCCGAAATTAAAAGTTAGTGGTGCACTAAAAATAGAAAGCATGTTTGTCAAGTAAACCAGATTTAGTATCTCAATATTTAGATTAAGTTAGTGGGTGTTTAAAATATGGAAAGTACTTGTAATAGGTTAGTGCCTGACGTGGGTTAGTTATTTCCAAAATTAGATTTGTGTGGTGCTTAAATACAGCACTTGTAATAGAAATAAGAGTATTCGGAAATAAAGTTTTTCCAGAAATAAGAAACTTGTTGAAAGCTGAAATTCTCCTGTCTTATCTCTGTTTTATTTTCTTTACCAAAGTTTCCAACAATTGGTATCAGAGCCATAAGGGCGTAATCCAAAGAGTAGAAGAAAATTTCCCATCAACGAAGCATCGAAGCGATGTCTTCAGGCACAAACATGGCGCAATTCCCTGCTCCTATGCTTACCGATAACAACTACGGCATATCGAAAGTGAAGATGGAGACTCTACTACTCTCACAAGGCTTGTGGGATATCGTTGAAAATGGGTATTGTAACATCCTAGTTTTCGAACACCTGGACAAATTATTTAACTTGAAGTGAAATGCATTTCAAATAGCAATATGGATTTCCTTGTATATTTATGAACCATTGTATATCTATAATTTGAAATTAATACACTACAAATATATACGTAGCATTTTATTAATTTAAGGTTTGATCGTAAATATATAAATTGCATCAATTCAGATTTATTTGTGAGTTTTATTCAGTTGGAATTTTGTTTTATAAAATATGTAAATTACTTTTACTAGGAGTACTAAATGAAAAAGTTAAAGGAAGAGATAATAATTGAACATGACATCTAACATGGGCTCTTGGGCTTTTGTTGAAATCTGAAAAGGGCTTCTATTGAAATCTTAAAATAGAAAATAAATTGTTGGCCTTAATTAAATTATAATGTAAGACTAATTTGCTTAGACTTTTCACATATTTCAACGGTGGAGACCTTTCTTATATATTATATTAGGAAACCGCTTAGGCACAAATATTTTAACAGCTCATTATTAATTTTATATTCTTGTTCAGTCCGCCTATTCACCCACCTCCCTTGCGTTTCTCCCTTGATATTATCTATTTCCCTCTTGGTACACTAATTGAATTTTGGAGAAGTTGTCAAGAAATTAAAAATGGTTCTATTACCGGTAAAGCAAGAAAAAGAAATGTAGCGTTGTGTACTGCTCCTTGACACATGATCTCAACTCATGGTATTCTTTATTTCTCTTGTTCTTTGTCTTTGCTATAATTATGCTTGGTTGCCATTAATAGTTCAATATGTTAGGTTGTGATTCACAGACTTGAATTGGTGAATGTTTGTGAGTAATATGAAGCTTATTGTGAGAAATTTAGAAGAGTTGAATTCGAATTGAACATATGTTTTTGGGCAAAATTGTGGGACACGTAAAATAATACTTAGCTTTAAGTCATGAATTTGAAATAATTAGGCTTGGGTAACTTAGTGAGTATGAAGTTCCAAACATAGACCTCAATTGATATATTTTTAATATCAATTTCGTAATGTTACCCCAGCCCAATTATCTCATTTTTATGATTATTATACTTGTATATATCATTCTTTTGAAGAAAACTGAAATGTAATGTACGTTTAAAAACTTAAACTAATTTTTAGACTTTTGTATGATCTGGATCACATAATATTTTACAGCTTAAAGTCGATTAAAAAGAAGCTTTAGGATATGTATATTCTTGAATCACAAATAAATTGAAACTCTTAATTGTTCTCGACCGAGCCTCACCTAAAATAATTTCGTAAGTTTTGAGCACTATGGTGAATGGAACTAATAAAAGGAAACATTAAACTATTGATTCAGTTTGGTTAATTCGTAAGAGGCATAGACTCTTCATAATTGGAGTAAGAAGGATTATCCAATATGTCCACACCGTAGCAACACGCTGATTTTATCGTCTCGACAATGCTAAGGTGCGGATTTCGAGTTATTCTTAGATCCTTCCAACTTACCTTATTGTTTGTTGATTGCTTGCTTCTAATTGTTGATTTGGTTTGCTTGATTGTGGATTTCTTGCATATAATTGTTAATATGTTGTGCTTGAATATTATATAGTGAATATTTATAAGTTATGGGGTGACGGTTCATATTTGCAAGGCATACATAATTAACATAGCACATGGGTATTGACCAAATATAAATGGATTACACTAGAATTAGGATATGTTTTAATAACAGACTCGTTAATTTGTTAATCAAACTGAGTTGGTATGGTGACACACTGTGGATACAGCTATAGTCCGGTATTTGATGGTTCTCATATAAATTCTTGAGACTAGGGTATGTCATGATTTTAATTATTTGGTTTAACACTATTTGAAAAATAATTTGGTTGCTTGATTGTTATTTTCATTATTGTTGATGGTTGGCCTCATGTTCATTTATCAGATTATATTTAGGTACTTGTTATAGTTTTGAAATTGCATCTATGAATACTTGAAATGTTTACATGATCATATTTTCCATAAGCTAGTGCATGACATGATACAAAGCAATCCCACTAAACACATGAGTTTTACTTAAATGAATCGTTAGCATGATACGGATGCATAAGTATTTCTTATAAATGCATGACATGAATTTAGAACCTTGTGTTAACTGAATTTTCAATTGATTTGTGAGTATTTTGGATTAGAAGTTATGTGTACTTGATTGAATTTTGAACTTGGAAATATGATGGTCATGTAGGCGCCATATATTCGGGGTACGCGCAGAATTTCAGTCGTGTGGGTTGAAATTCTGTAGGCGCCATATATTCGGGGTATGCACGGAACTTCATTCGTGAGGGATGAAGTTCTGTAGGCGCCATATATTCGGGGTACGCGCAGAATTTCAGTCGTGTGGATTGAAATTCTGTAGGCGCCATATATTCGGGGTATGCGCGGAACTTCATTCGTGTGGAATGAAGTTCTGTAGGCGCCATATATTCGGGGTAAGCGCAGAATTTCAATCATGTGGGTTGAAATTCTGTAGGCGCCATATATTCGGGGTAAGCGCAGAACTTTAGTGCACACCACTGAAGTTCTGTAGGCGCCATATATTTGGGGTAAGCGCAGAACTTCAGTGGTGTGCACTGAAGTTCTGTAGGCGCCATATATTCGGGTAGCGCATGACCAGATTTGTATTGCTGCATATATTATATAGCGTGATTTAGAAATAAATGAAGGTTTGAGAAATGTCATGTTTGAACAATTGTGCATATTTGAGACTTTCTAAACTTAGAATGAAGCATGGTTAAACAATAGGATTTCATAAGTAAATTGGATTGAACTTTTGAGTCTATTGCACATATGCATTTCATACATTGTGATCTTACTTTTATGGTTGATTGTTATAGTCTTATACATCGTTTCTCAGGATTGCTGATTTTTATTATCGTACTTGAGTATTCCATAAAGTAATACATTATTTTTGTCGATTGATTATAGTTGAAGCTAGTTTACTAGAATCTTAGATTTTTATCATACTTGAGGGTTGCTGATTTTCTTTCGCGAAATCTGAGCACTTGTCAAAGTGAACTTGGTTTATGTTGCTTAACTGATTATAGTATATAACTTCGATTCTTTGATCCTTGTATTATTATTGTAGTCTATATTTTGGTGCTCGGTGTTGTTTTGGTTTCAGTTGGTTGTATCAGAGGATAACCCGACTGGAACTAAATACCGCACTGAGAGATTTTTCAATCTCTCATACTATTTCCACTTTGTGGATTCCAGGTACAAAGCGCAAGAGACAAAAACGAGTTGTGAAACTAGAAGACTGCGGGACATGCCACATGGTTATTTTTATAGGTATCGTGGCTCTTGTCTATGTCATTGGTAGTGTATGTATATATTTATAAGATTGTGCATGATAATAAAATCGCCTTGCGCTGATAGCGCGGCGGGTTGTCGGCCCCGCTGTCGGGGTGTGACAGGTATACCACGTATGCCGCCAGACAACAACTAACAGAAGTAGAAGCAAAGCAGTTGAAGGAAGACAAGATGAAAGATGCACGGGCACCATTCCTTATTCAACAAGGGGTAGCAGAAGCTATTTTCTCACGCATCATCAATGGAACCAAATCAAAGGATGCTTGGGACATGCTACAACAAGAGTTCAAAGGATCGGCTAAGGTGCAAGTTGTCAAATTACAAACCTTACGAAGGCAATACCAAAACATGCAAATGAAAGATTCAGAGAAGGTAAAAGAGTATTTTTCACAAGTTATGGATTTAGTAAATCAGATGCGTTCGCTTGGTGATAAAGATATTACCGAACAGAAGCTTGTAGAAAAGATGTTGATTAGCCTTCCTGAGAGTTTTGACTCTATAGTCACGGCTATAGAGGAGTCAAAAGACCTTGAAACCTTACCCATACAACAATTGATTAGTTCTCTTGAAGCGCATGAAGAGAGAAAATTGCTAAGACACATGTCTAATGAAAACGCATTCAAAGCAAGTCCAGCCTTCAAATCTGGAAATTTCCGAAAAACAGAAAATATAGAAAAAACCAAAACAGATGAGAATGCAGAATCCAGTAAGGCCAACCGATGGTGTGAAATCTGCAAGAAGGATACCCACGAACCAAATATTGTTGG
Source organism: Carex arenaria (assembly GCA_964058825.1). NCBI lineage: Eukaryota > Viridiplantae > Streptophyta > Magnoliopsida > Poales > Cyperaceae > Carex > Carex arenaria. The sequence continues at coordinate 903,540 of CAXKVW010000198.1, forward strand.
TCTACTAAACAGTGCAACAAATGCAAAAAGAAAGGCCATATAGCTCGGCTCTGCAGAACAAACAATTCTCAACAAACCAACCAAGCCACAAATCAAGCACAACCACCTCCTGCTCAAGTCAACTTCACAGAACAGAGGGAAAATTCAGAAACCATCTTCTATGCATGTCACTCTGCAAGTGAAGAAAGAGGCGACATCTGGTATCTAGACAGCGGATGTACAGGTCATATGACCGGCAACCATCAGATCTTCCATGAAATCAACACCTCATTTGAAACAAATGTTCGAATGGGAAATGGTGCATTGGTTCAAGCCAAGGGCAAGGGCAACATTGCAGTACACACTAAGATGGGTTCACGTTTGATAAGAGACGTGCTACTAGTACCCGATTTGAAGCAGAACCTTCTCAGTGTGGGACAATTGGTTCAAAATGGTTATGCAGTGTATTTTGAGAAGCATGGCTGCAAGATACTTGATCAACATGGCCAAGTGTTGACAAGTATTGGGATGGAAGACAACAGAAACTTTGTGTTACAATTAAAGCATACTCCACATCTAGTTCTTCAAACCAAAACAGTTGATGAGTCAGTTCTTTGGCACAAAAGGTTCGGTCATCTCAACTATAGAGCACTCAAACTGCTACAAGCAAAGGAGATGGTGCAAGGCCTACCTAAGATCAACTCAAATTGTCAAACCTGTGAAGGGTGCATTCTAGGCAAGCAACATAGAAACTCTTTTCCAAAAAGGGGTGCATGGAGGGCAAGTTCACCATTAGAGTTAATTCACACCGACATCTGTGGCAAAATGCAAACACCATCAGAAGGACAAAATTGGTATTTTCTTATCTTTGTTGATGATTTTACAAGAATGACATGGGTTTATTTTCTCAAAGAAAAGTCACAAGCACTTGAAGTATTCAAAAAGTTTAAAGCTCTAGTTGAGAACCAAAGTGATTTCAAAATCAAGATGCTAAGAAGTGATAGAGGTGGAGAATATACATCCAACCAATTTGTTAAATTCTGTGAAGATCATGGAATTAGGAGACAACTCACAACTGCCTATACCCCTCAACAAAATGGTGTTGCAGAACGTAAAAACCGTACCATAGTAGAAATGGCAAGGGCCATGCTCAAAGACAAGGGGATGCCATTAAAATTCTGGGCTGAAGCAGTCTCCTTGGCTGTCTATATCCAAAATAGAAGTCCAACAATAGCTGTACCAAATAAAACTCCAATTGAAGCATGGAACGGAACCACTCCGAATATTAGCCATTTGAAAATCTTTGGTTCAGTATGCTATGCACATGTGCCAAAAGAAAATAGATCTAAACTTGATGATAAAAGTGAACGCTGTATTTTTATGGGATATTCTGATGGCACCAAAGGGTATAGATTGTATAATCTTGAGAAGAAAAAATTGGTTGTTAGTAGAGATGTTATCTTTGATGAGAAAGAAGTCTACAATTGGGAAAATAACCAAGTACCTACAGGTCAACAAACACCAATCATCATATTTCAAAACCAAGATGTCCAAGATATTCCAAATATAACATCTCCAAGTCAATCACCACAAACCACACCCAGCCAAGACCCCAGCAGCAGTTCAGTTGCACAACCTGAAGACAACACGCAACCTGAAGACAACCTACAACCTGAAGACAACCCGCAACCAAATGCTTCTAATTCGCAACCCATTATCTCTAGTTCACAGCATCCTGATGTTACAACAGAAGTTTCTCCAAGTAGAGTTAGAACCTTGGCTGAAATTTATGAAAGGACAGAAAGATGCAATTTTTCGGTGGTTGAACCACAGTCATTCGAGCAGGCCCAACACCAAGAAAACTGGAGAGAAGCGATGAAGCAAGAAATTGGGATGATTGAAAAAAATAAAACATGGGAGTTAGTGGACAGACCAATTGATAGAAGTGTCATTGGTGTTAAATGGATCTACAAGACTAAGTTGAATCCAGATGGTTCAGTTCAAAAGTTTAAGGCAAGACTCGTTGCGAAGGGGTTCAAGCAAAAACCTGGAGTTGACTATTTTGAGACATGCGCACCAGTTGCACGGTTAGAAACAATCCGTACAGTCATCGCCTTAGCAGCACAACAAAAATGGCGCATTTGTCAGCTTGATGTCAAATCAGCCTTTTTGAATGGAGAACTTCAAGAAGAAATTTTTGTTGAGCAGCCCGAAGGATTTTCAGTTCAAGGGGGAGATAACAAAGTCTATAAATTGAGGAAGGCGCTCTATGGACTGAAACAGGCTCCCAGAGCGTGGTACAGTCAAATTGACAAATATTTTCTGCAAAACGAGTTTGAAAAGAGCAAGTCTGAACCTACTCTCTATGTCAAGAAAAGAGGTACACATATTTTAATCGTTGCTCTATATGTAGATGATTTAATCTACACAGGCAACAGTGAAGAAATGATGCAAAGGTTTAAAGAAGACATGATGAACACTTATGAAATGAGTGATCTTGGATTGATGAAATACTTCTTAGGCATAGAATTGGTTCAAGCTGAAAATGGGATCTTCATATCTCAGAAGAAATATGTGGAAGGCATACTGAAAAAGAATAGGATGCAAGATTGCAAGAGTGTCATAACACCACTCATTCCTAATGAAAAATTCAGCAAGGAAGATGGTTCGGCAAAAGCAGATCCAACTGAATACTGCAGTTTGGTTGGAAGTTTACTGTACTTGACTGCAACAAGGCCGGACATCATGTTCAGCTCAAGCCTTTTATCAAGGTATATGTATTGTCCTACTCAACAGCATGTTACAGCAGCAAAACGAGTTCTAAGATACATCAAAGGTACTGTTGCATATGGCATATGGTACAAACCGGTCAAGAGCTCAAAGCTGATTGGTTATACCGATAGCGACTAGGCGGGATGCCAACACGACATGAAGAGTACTTCGGGCTATGCGTTCTCACTTGGATTAGGTATTTGCTCATGGTCATCCAAGAAACAGACGGTGGTCGCCTTGTCATCAGCCGAGGCAGAATACGTGGCAGCAGCAAGAGCCGTTGCACAGGTCATTTGGCTCAAAAGAATACTAGAAGATGTCAACAGCAAAATGGAGGAACCAGTCACCATCTATAGTGACAGCAAATTTGCCATAGCAATCAGTGAGAATCCAATAAGCCATGACAGAACCAAGCACATTGCCATCAAGTATCACTACACTAGAGATGCAATCGAGAAACAAGAAGTGCAGTTGAAGTTTTGTCGAACTGACGAACAGTTTGCAGACATCTTTACGAAGGTGTTAACAAAGGAGAAGTTTGAGCTCAATAGGGAACACATAGGTGTATCCCAGATGTAATCGTTTTACCGCTGAGGGGGAGTGTTGAAACAAGTATCTAAAAATAGAATTCTGTGTTAATTGATTAGGTGTCCGAAATTAAAAGTTAGTGGTGCACTAAAAATAGAAAGCATGTTTGTCAAGTAAACCAGATTTAGTATCTCAATATTTAGATTAAGTTAGTGGGTGTTTTAAATATGCAAAGTACTTGTAATAGGTTAGTGCCTGACGTGGGTTAGTTATTTCCAAAATTAGATTTGTGTGGTGCTTAAATACAGCACTTGTAATAGAAATAAGAGTATTCGGAAATAAAGTTTTTCCAGAAATAAGAAACTTGTTGAAAGCTGAAATTCTCTTGTCTTATCTCTGTTTTATTTTCTTTACCAAAGTTTCCAACAGAATGATGGAAAGGGAAGTGAGCCGGTGGAGCGGAGCCAAAATTGCAATATCGTAATAGTTTAGAGCATAGAGTCCTCATCTTGTAAGAAGCGCGACAACGAGTGGATCCGGTCGTTGGAGTGCAGTGGTGATCGAAATAACGGATCTAGTCGTCGAACGAAATGGGATTAAGGTATTAGGGTGATTATCCTTAAAATCGTTAAAATACATTTTTTTCAATAAAATCGTTAGTAGGCATTAACCTTAAAAAAAAAAAAAAGAGGCCAATTTTGGTGTTGCTTGTGGGTTAAAATATTGTAACATACTTAAATTTAAACTTGAGATCAATAAAATTGAAGTGTCATTTATATAAAGAAAAGGAGCATATGTGCCCGTTGGCTGTAAAATATTGCAGCCTCCCATCTTAAAAGTTTCTATGTGCTGGAGCATTTTTTTTGGGCCTTAACGTCTTCATTTAATTATATTTTGTTGGTCAAGCCCCCTCTCTTTAGAGTTACCTTGGAATTAACTACCTAGACTAAACTTTGACATAAAACATTAGGGGAGTGAAAAAAAAATTTGGTTGATTTTCCATGGGTGGGGGGTGGGTGGTCGGAAAAAATATTTATTCCATGATATTAATGAAAATAGGAGAAAAGGGAAGGATGGGGTACTTGTAGCCTTGCAAAGGAGGAAAAAAGTGTAAAAATCATTAATCAATTAAATTGGGTATGGTCGAATCAACGTATTGATGACCGTAAGAGTTTGGACCCAGTTTTAGATGTACTTTGGCCCAAGAGTTTGTTTGAGTACTCTTAAACATAATTAGCCACTTGTAGTCAAAACTCAGTCTTCGGCCATATCGAGTCCAACTTGTTTCTGCCTTGAGAATCAGCCTTAGTTTCTTAATTTATTAACATTGAGGGTCATATTAATTTGTCTTGAGTCTTTCTTTCGTGCTTGTGTTCTACGCCAAAGTATTTGTATCCAAATTGGAAATTGACTTAATTATCATCCACTTAACAAGTTACAAACTTACAACACACCACATGAGTTACAACAAAATTAAATTTTTGAAGTTTAGTGGCTTTATATGTCAACTAACAATTTCATTGATAAGAAAAATGAACTTACAACGAGTCAAAAGACTCCCCAATACAAAATCTAAACTTTTATTCTCACTTATATACAATCATAATTACTCTATTACCTTAAACTCTATAGCTCTCTATGACCAGATCCGCTCTTTCGACCGACGCTGCTCTCCGACGTCCAGATCTATTCACCCGTGCTCCGATCGATATGACGTAGAGACTCAATACTCCGAGCTCTGACGATACCGCGCTCTCGGCTTCGGTCCCTCTCCTCTCTCATTTTTCTCTCCACTCAAGAAAGTAGAGCCGTGAGAGATGGGAGGAGCTATATCATAAGTGAGATCTAAAAGAGTGAGAGGAACGGACTATAGGTGAAAAAAGGAGAGAAGAAAATTAAAGATTTACTGTCTGGAATTTTTCCCAAGGGGCTGTTAGCTGATTACATCATACATGCTGAAAATTAATAACAAATCTAAATTGGAGACACTTAGGAAATCCAATACAACTTTTGCCAAATACATCCCTCTTCCTTATTTTCCAGTACTTGCCAAAAAATGAGAAAAAAAAGGTTGTCAGATATATACAAAATCTCCAATGGCTCTTTACTTTACTAAATTTCTCTAACGGCTCTTTGAGCCTTGTATCTTATAAATAAACCATTGAAGCATTGTAAAATTAATGCTCAATCAATGAAAATATTTCTCTTTTATTTTAATCTCAAATTCAACAATACCTGATTAAAATAATACAGTTTTTTTGGAGTGCTTATCTTTGTAGCAACAATAGACGGCACTCTAACCGGGGTAAATAAGGTCTATCGTTCTCAACACTTTCACTGCTATGACTTTTGGAATATGTGCTACTTATGTGCAGATTTACATCAGTCCTCCAGGACTTGTTTGGGCTCCTGCTCCTCCTCTAGTTTGTTCATTGTTTTACAAACAACAGTCGTATGTCAAACTCTACTCATTTCTAAGAACATATCAGTGGCCAGTTTCTTAATTCTTCTCTTTGGCTATAATATATGGTGTGCCACTGTGGCTTGATAACATTTTGGATTTGTTATGTACATCATTTACTTCAATAATCAAATTTTCTCTATGTACAGGGGCTGAGCTAGTTTGTCATTATTTTAAATGGATTAATTTTTCTTAAGCAATATAATTGGCCCGCAAGTAGAAAAGAACCTAAAGTACATTATTCAACGATGAAAACAATATTTATTACATCTCTCATTACTTCATAAGCAAAATGTATAACATAAAGCTAAAATCATCAAACACAAACAAATCGATACAATATAGAGGGAATAAAAATAAAAATGAATCCAAGTCAGATTACCCAGATTTAACATGTGATTGCGGGTGATTATTATGGAAAAACAAGAAATGGAATGCAGTATGTGAACACCAGAAAACATGACAGGAACCAAAGCAGACTTTGTTGTCCATGAAGAAGCAGCTCGGTAAAAAGAATCACACCTAAAAACAGCACAAACCATTTTAAAGTAACCATATAAGAAAATGCACAAGATTATCGGAGAAAATTATGATTAGGAAGCAAGTACACGTACCTTTTTGTTATGAGTTCACTTGTGCACAATGTATTTGTGGCATTCTTTGTGCCTGAATCAACAGAAAAATTGAAAATACAATATGAGCTCATAGTACCTGTTATATCGTATGTATTTAAAGAGAAGGACAGGAAAGTAATAGATTAAGAAATGTAAATGCTCACTTGTCATAGTGGTAAATCACGAGGCTGTTGCTTATGTCAACAGTTTCGATGCACACCTTCCCATTGCCATTTTCCCATGTGATGAGAGGACGCTGTTTGTTGGGATGCTGTTTCTCGGAGTAAACTACCTTTGTGAGCCGTGGCAAATCATAGAGTTTAAGAGTAGCTATTTTCCGAATTACAGCATCACCAATTTGAACCTCTTTTACCAATCCCATATTACCTATCACCAACTTCCTCAGACCATCAAACCCTTTTAATTCAATTCGGCAAGTCTCTCCCTGAGAGTCACCATAAAGCCGAAGGCAGGACAGTTTTTTTAAGCCAGTTATGCTGTTAATATCTTTTATGAGTTTGGGTGAGAAGAGAGTTAGGTCAGTGAGACTCGTAAATATACCAAGATTGTCAAGCACTGATTGTGGCTCAGCTGAAGTCGAACCAATGCAAAATTGATCAGCTGTCATCCGGAGCCTTTCTAGTTTCTTCTTCAGATTTTTTCCGCAGTGTTGCAGTGTAATGGAAGACCCTGGGGTCATGGCCACCTCCAAGCTGGTCAGGTTCTTAAATGTCTCCAGAGTTCCCCAGAAGGTATTCAGATCATTATGATTCAATCTCGTCACAGAGAGATGAACAACATTACTGATACTGCTGAGGTCTTTTTTCTTCTCATCATTAGAATTTTGTTTTTCTTTCTTTGGCATTAGGTTTCTGGCCGACTGCACCAATTTTTCTGGTGCATAAACAAGTTCATCTTTTTTTCCCTTTGTTCTCTTATCTGAGCCACTCATTCTTTCGTAATTGTTTCCTGTATTTCAATGAAGGAAGTCATCATTAAATCCAGTCAAAGCTGAAGTATATGGTCTGTGAGCCAAAAACAACTTTAGTTACCACCTCAAACTTTCAAAATTTGCATCTTGCTACCGTTTCCTCAAAAATTCAAAATTTTGTAGGTGCGGAAACTGGGTCTGCGCACCATTTTTTTATACAGAATAGGAAAGGAAAAAAAATAACAAGTTTGTTGCGCAGACCCAGTCTTTCGATGTGGCCAGTTTGTGAATATTTTAGGAAACAGTAATAAAATGTGAATTTTGAAATTTTGAGGTGGTAACTAAAAAAAATTCGTGTCTATGAAGCAGTTATTGTCAACATAAAGTTTAATGTACATGACATATGTGACATCCCGTATTTTTTAAAAACTATTATTTATAATAATAAATCTAAATTAAGCAATTATCATACAAGTACGTTAACAAAAAAAATGCATGAGAAGCATGCCTTAACCCTCCTTTTTCAGTGGCATCTATGCTATAAGCCTTACTCCCGACAACAGGGACATGAAAACATACAACTACGTACTAACATGCATGTAATGAAAAAGTATGTTCAGAAACAAATATAAAAGATAACATGCATGGTCGAAGAATGAAATATGACGCGGGTTCCTTACTATCAGATATATTGAAGTATACAGAACTTGAATTGCATTGGAAGACCTAATAAGTAATTGGACATGATTTTATCTCTCCAAAATTCTTGTGACTGAACATTGAATTAAAGAGAAGCTAAGCAACAGAAACCAAATTAGTGTGTACCTTATGACTGCCCAAGATTGCTTCCAAATTACAGACCTTCTTCTATTTCTTCACAGTAGAGTGGTTTATTTTTTGTTCCTGTTTTTTCAGGTATTTTGTTTTTTGAAAATTGAAGTACATAGATGAATGGACTGGTTGGAAATTAGTTGTGAATACTAGAGAGATGAGCGTTCACTCCCTTTGCACTCCATCAAATACAAAGGTGCTTTATTTATAGAATGGCCCTGGATTTAAATAAATCCAAACAGTGCTATGATCGATGTATGGAGCTCTCAATTGTTGATATATATGGAAATTTGAAGGACTGCATCAACCGTAGAACTGTGCTATGTTTCGACCAAAATTGATTTTCGAGCTCATTAGGCTAAATTTTATTAATTGTTACTTATATTATGACTATTGTAAGAGAGAGAAATTAGAACAAGAAAATTATGTTTACTTTCTACTTGCCTCTTATTCTCATCCTTTCTCTCAACCCTTAAAACCCTAATAGTACGTGTATATTGAAACCTGGTGTCACTTTTGAAAAATATTTGTTCAACATGGTGTAGTACATTTGTAACTATATTTTCTCAATATACTATAATGTATTCTACTTGTTTGTGCCATATTTGTTTGAAGAACGGAATCGGGAGTTGTATTTGCATTATTAACAAAGCTTAAAATTTACAAACATAATCATTAGAAAATTATTCTTTTGTATTATACAAATATCCATCTCCCAGTATTTTAGCAAATAATTCATTGATTGCACTACGTGATGCTACATAAATGGACGAAAGCATAATTAGAGATAAGATCAAAGATAAAGGAAATATTTAATGCAAAGTCCTTAATATATGATTTTTTTTGTTTGTCACATCAAACGGCCATTAATGAAGATACCACATTAATTGGCTACACATGCTGTATTGCCATAACGCATTGTTGTATGAATCTTGGTTCTCTACTTAATTTAAAGTCCTAAATATAATCTTAACTAGGATACCCCATTAGCTGTGCACTTGCTTTGCTAGAGAATTTATCGCAACTTTCTCCTTCTGTTTTTGCATCACCCTGGATGTGAATAAATCTAAAGAGAGAGAATCTCAGAGTAATTAGTTCCACTGGTCTCAAATCCTTTCACACAGATCATGATATCCATTATTGCATTGCATGTATTTATGTTTGACCTGCTGCATCCAATTAACTAAGAAGCTTTGGAAATCTCAAAAATTTCTGTGATGTATGGAGTTGTGAATTTTAAGAACTGCGTCAATCGTATGCATATGCTCCAAGATATAATACAATCTATCAGTACTACTCTAAATATCACCTTAAATTTTTTTGCCTCCAAACACCTATCTACCGAAATAGAATCTGGACCGTTCGTTTAATAGATCAGAGCCGCTCATCAAAACACATCTCAATCTCAGCCTTTAATAAATAATTCTGATCTCATGCATCTGTTCTATGTTGTCAACTATGTAGAGATCTAAATTTAATTATATCCGTACCCGTCTCACGAATAGCCACACAAAAATTGTTTCTCTCTTTTTCTTCCCCTCCCCCACACGTTTCTGAATTCGCATGGCCCCCTGCGCTATTCCCGAATCACCAAAAATTAAGATATCTCATAAATAGTTTTACACGATTCTCAAAGTAAAAATACTACTAGCCCCCTGTCTATTCTCGAATCTCCAAATATTAAGTCATCTCATAAATAGTTTTACACGAATCTCAAAGTAAAAATAATACTGCCCCCTGCGCTATTCCGATCACCAATTAATTATCTCCACATATAATATATTATCAAGGTTTAAAGTTATTGTTTGCTCTTATTATTAACTAATACATGATTAAGAAATCAAATAAAATTAATCACATTTAAAAAATTAATCAGAATAATATTCCAGCTCAATAAATGTTAAAGAAAAAATTAATATGCAAATGTGATTATTGAAACGGCGTGATATTTGTTGACCGGACATTAAACTAATATGCAAAATTATTATATGTTTTATTGGATATTTATACGGGTATCGGGTCGGTTTCGGTTATGGGTCGGATAATAAAATCAAATCCATATCCTACCCATTACAATATCGGTTCCGGTTCGAATCCGGATCAGATATTAAATTATTAAATTTGTAACCGTACCTATAATTTAACTGGTTATATTTTTTAAACCATACCCTATCCAAATGAACCGGATCTGGGTCAGTTCCGAGATGGATCCAGTTTAGTTTTGAATCGGTTCCAGATAATCAGGTAAAAGTAGCACCTCTATTCATTCTATGTCGCTCTTCAAAAATCATTTCATTCTCACAAGCACAAAACTAACAATGTACCTTTTAACCATAACATATAATAACATATTATGTATCAGTAATTAAAAAAAATAAGAAAAACCTCTATGTATCCATCTAAGTTGACAAAGTATCATCAAAAATAATTTTATTCATTTTATTTCCCATTGCAAAGCACGGGCACTTAACTAGTATATTCTAAAAACTCCACAACACTATGTAACCGATTTTGGTTAATATAAATAGGAACATGCATGACTCCTATTCTTACTCAAAAATAATACTCGTCGTTTGAGGCATTCCACTCTTCCTTTATTTGCAGTAATAGCTAACAATACTTTTCAAATATAATCATCAGAAAAATTATCTTATTGTATAATGGTGAATTATAACGCATCCATCTCCTAATATTGTATCAAATTCATTAATACCTCCATTCGATGATACAGTAAATAGACGAATAAATTAATACCTATTATTTTTGCTGTTTCACATCATCACATTCAACCGCCATGTATTAGCTGTCACTTCCCTAATTATCAACGCATAATGGAGATGAACATCTTGCATTCAAATAACAGTATTGACCCAAATTGATTTTCAAGCCCATTAGTCTTTAATATATGAATTTTTTTTTTGTGTCACATGAAACGGCCATTAATGAAGATACCGCATTAATTAGCTGCATATATATGCTGTCTTGCCATAAAGCATTGTTGTATGAATCTTGGCTTCCTACTTACTTCAAAGTCCTAAATAGAATCTTAACTATGATACCACATTAGCTCTAACTTCCATGATCAGTGCGTTATGGAGATAAAGATATTGTACTCAAATTTTCGTAACGCAATAACTGCAAAACGAGTTTGATAATACAAGTCAGCGCTAACACACATGCTTCTATGTCTATTCTAAGGATTTTATAATATTAATTTCTTTTGCGAGATTTACTGCACGGAATTGGTATTATATATCAAATAAACGGTAATTATTTCTAGAGCGCATTCAAATATTCAGATGCATCGGACTTTCTATACGACCTATATCAAATATATAATGATAAGAAAGAGATCTAACAATTTTAATTTATTGATCCATCGAGTAAATCGTGCACTTTTGCTAGAGAAGATTTTCTCAAATTTTTCCTTCTGTTTGTGTACTTTTTTTTTTTTTACAATGCTAAGTTATAGAATCTCTTGGCTCATAGTCCATTTTTCTTGGCCATAACTGATGCAGTGCGAATCATTGAAACAACCGATTCAGATTCGGATAATGACGACAGCAGATTCAAGGCAATCAATGAGTTGTATATTCAACTTAAAAACTGAACTAATGTCGTTTGCTTGGGTGATCTTCTAAGGAGAACCTCTAATTTTGGACGGAATTCAAAACTATCTCATTGGTTTACTAAAATTAGTATTTTATTATGTTGGGTTGTGAAAATAACATTTAATATTTAAACTGAAGGGTTAAGTAACGTTGGGTTATAAAAGGGTATGGGTGTTGTTGTTGTAAGGCAGTGAATTTGATATATGAAATTGAGTTGTGTTTAGTTGAGTTCTTTTGTGACTGAAATTCCATTTTATTCTCCTCTTTACTAATAAACCGAGTACTTGAGCTCATCGGGCAAGATAGTATCGGGACCGACTTGCGTCAATTGGTATCAGAGCGAGGTTCGACAACCACCTTCGCACTTTCGTGAAGTTGTATCTTCGCAACCGCCAAATTCGACAAACACCTCCATCAACAAAACATCACGCTATTCCCACCTTTCACAAACATCATGGCCGATCCAAACCTTCTTGCTATCCTAGATCGTATGCAACAAAATCAAGCTGAAGCTATTCAAAAGAATGCCGAAACTATGCAAGTCCTCACTAATCTGGTGGCACGCCTTACTCCCGTCAACAATCCACAAAATCCACATATTAACAATGATGAAAATCCACAAAATCGAGAATCTAAGTGGGATGTCGGCCTACGAGTAGAAATTCCAGATTACTCGGGCAGTTTAAATCCCGAAGAGTATCTTGACTGGACGAACAAAGTGGAAGAGGTCTTCGAGCTCAAAGAAATCCCTCCGGACAAGCAAGTGCCGTTGGTGACAATCCGGTTCCGAGATAGAGCAGCAGCATGGTGGCAATCATTCAAGTATCGCAGCTATCTCGACAACTTTCCACCTCTCAATGATTGGCTTGACTTGAAGCGTGAAATGAACCGTGAGTTTCTCCCTCTTAATTACCGACAAACACTCTTCCAGCAATTTCAGTCTCTCTCTCAAGGTTCGAAAAGTGTGGAGGAATACACTCTTGAGTTTTATAAACTCGAGGCGCGAAACCAAATCAATGAGACCGAAGATTTGAGGGTGGCACGATATTTGCACGGCCTTCGAATGAATATTCAGGATATGTTGGTGGTTCATACTTTCATCAATGTGGGTGAAGCTCAATCCAAAGCAAAAGCTATTGAAAAACAGCTCGCAAAAAGCCACAACGTCAACCGTGGTAATTCTTCTATCACCTCTAACTCTTCTCATTTTCGCCCCCCTCCAAATATAACACTACAAATTCCAACCGACCCCAATTACTCCCACCTCCACATAAACCAAACCAGAATACCCCAGAAAGCTCTAAAGCCAATATCCGCTGTCACAATTGCCGTCAAATGGGCCACTATGCAAGAGAGTGTCCAAAGGTTCGACCTCATTTATATGCCAATGACGGTTTTGAGGAATGGGAAGGATGGATTGAAAATGGGGATGAAGAGGAAGAAATTCATGAAGTGAATCCCGAGGATCTCTCGGCTGAAAGCTTAGTTATAAGAAGGCTTTGCTTAGGGCCAAGATCAACAGAAGATTGGAAGCGACATGCCATTTTCAAAACTATGTGCATAATTGAGAATAAGAAGTGTGTAGTAATAATTGATTCAGGAAGTTGGGAAAACGTGATCTCGGAGGAGGCAGTAAGAAAACTTCATCTTAGTACCACCACCCATACGAATCCATACAAACTCGGGTGGGTGAACAAAGCAGTCAAAATCCAAGTCAATAAAAGGTGCCACTTTCAACTCACACTTGGGCCACTTTACACCGCCACCATTTATGCCGATGTGGTTCCCATGGATGCATCGCATCTGATTCTCGGGCGTCCCTGGCAAAACGACAATCAAGCCGTCTATGATGGAAGGGAGCATACGTACACCATTCAAGTTGGTCCGAAAAAGGTACGTATAAATCCAGTTCAAGAAGGGGTAAAAGAATCAAATACGGTGTTCTGTGTACCGCGGAATGAATTTGAGCAGGAACTGCGGGATGCTGAAATTTGCTTCGCACTCACCGCATGTGACTTTTCCAACACCGAGAATGAGCAAACTATACCCGAGATGGTACAACCCCTGCTGGCAGAATTCATGCATTTACTACCTGAGGAACTTCCAGATGGACTGCCCCCACTTCGCGACATTCAACGCCAAATCGACTTGGTGCCTGGGGCTAGTCTTCCCAACAAGGCTCACTACCGCATGACCCCGCAACAACACCAAGAGTTAAAGCGTCAAGTGCAAGAGCTACTAGACAAAGGGTTTGTGCGGGAGAGCATAAGCCCATGTGCCGTGCCAGCTCTGTTAGTTCCAAAGAAAGACGAAAGTTTCCGCATGTGTGTGGATAGCCGGGTGATAAATCGGATCACGATACGGTATCGATTTCTGATTCCACGACTAGTGGACATGCTTGATCAACTCAGTGGAGCCGAGGTATTTTCCAAAATTGATTTAAAAAGTGGGTATCACCAAATTCGTATCAAACCGGGAGATGAATGGAAAACAGCTTTCAAAACTAAAGAAGGCCTGTTCGAGTGGGACGTCATGCCCTTCGGTCTTTCCAATACTCCTAGCACCTTCATGCGGGTGATGAACCAAGTTTTGCGGCCTTTCCTTAACAAGTTTGTCGTTGTCTATTTTGACGACATTCTTATCTATAGCCGTAACCGGGATGAACATCTCGCACACTTGCGATATACTTTTGAAGTGCTACACGATAATAACCTTTTTGCAAATTCAAAAAAGTGCATTTGGATGACTCCGACATTAATATTCCTGGGATTTAAGATCTCGGCGAGTGGTATCTTACCCAAAGAGGACAAAATTCTAGCAATTCGAGATTGGCCAAAACCTTCTTCGTTTACCGAGATACGATCATTTCTCGGGTTAGTGGGATTCTATAGACGTTTCATCAAAGGCTTCAGTAGTATTTCGGCACCCATTACCGAGTTACTAAAGCAAAAGAATTTCGAATGGAGTGAAAGTGCACAACAAGCTTTCGAGACGCTCAAGCATTGCTTAGCTCACGCACCCGTACTTGCTCTGCCTGACTTTGATAAAGCTTTCGAAGTAGAATGTGATGCTTCAAAGGTCAGCATTGGTGCCGTACTTTCACAAGAGAAGAAACCTGTGGCCTTTTTCAGTGAGAAATTTGGCGGAGCTAAAACCAATTACCCGGTGTATGACCTCGAGTTGTATGCCATAGTAAAAGCTTTACAACATTGGCGACATTACCTTCTATCTCGCGAATTTGTGCTATATACAGACCATCAAGCACTGAAATTTGTGCAAGAACAAAATAAGTTGAGCACTCAACATGCCAAGTGGGTTACTTAGCTCCAAGAGTACACTTTCTCTATAGTGCACAAAACGGGATCAAGCAACAAAGTCGATGACGCTCTAAGCCGCCGACATGGACTGCTCTCGGCAATGTCAACCTACACTCTTGGGTTTGAACACGTGCCAGTAACCCTTAAGGACGATCCTGATTTCGGACAAATACTGGAAGACGTGAAAAACGGGTTGCGGGATGACTACTCGTTACACAATGGGTACTTATTCCGGGGTCTCGCACTTTGTATACCGGTAACTTCTCTGCGTTATCTCGTGATCAAGGAAATGCATAACCAAGGTCATTTCAGATTGGAAAAGACTTTGTATTTAGTACGTGAAAGGTTCTTTTGGCCAAGTCTATGGCGGGATGTTAAGCACTTTGTCCGAGCATGCCAAGTTTGTCAAACTTCTAAAGGCACCAACACAAATCAGGGTCTCTACAATCCGTTGCCTCTTCCATTTGAAATTTGGTGTGACATTTCAATGGACTTCGTGACTGGATTACCAATGACAAGAAGAAAGAACGATAGCATCATGGTAGTTGTTGATCGCTTTAGCAAAATGGCAATCTTCATTGCGTGCAAAACCACTGTGGATGCTCCTAAGGTTGCTGAACTTTATTTTCATGAAGTTGTTCGACATCATGGATTGCCAAGTACCATTGTCTCTGACTGAGATACAAAATTTTTGAGCAAATTCTGGATAGAACTTTGGAAGAAGTTAAAGACTGAACTGAAGTTTAGTTCCACTTTCCACCCTCAAACAGATGGTCAAACTGAAGCCGTAAACAGAAGTCTTGGAAACATGCTTCGTGCCCAAGTTACAACTTTTGGCATGTGGGATACTTTGCTACCGAAAATTGAATTTGAGTACAATTGTTCGGTAAACCGCTCCACATGATTCGCACCCTTCAAAATCGTTTATGGGTTTATTCCTCGAGGTCCTCTCGATATTCTTTCTATTGAGAAGGTGGACGAAAGGCTTGAAGATTTGCAGGAACTGCATAAAACAGTTTGCGAAAATTTAGAACAAACTTACTCCAAGTACAAGGCTAAAGCAGATGAAAAGCGCCGAGATGTACAATTCGAAGTCGGAGAACTGGTTTGGGTTTATTTACCGAAGGAACGGTTTCCCCGAGGAGAATATCACAAACTTAAGAAACGAAAAGTAGGACCGTGCGAGATTTTGGAGAAATTTGGAGCGAATGCCTACCGAGTGAAGCTACCCGATGATTTGCATATTTCCAACACATTCAATGTTAGTCATCTCCACAAGTACTACTCCGAAGATACAAGCTTGAGGTCAAGCTTCAACCAACCCGGGGAGCCTGACGCAGTGCGAATCATTGAAACAACCGATTCAGATTCGGATAATGACGACAGCAGATTCAAGGCAATCAATGAGTTGTATATTCAACTTAAAAACTGAACTAATGTCGTTTGCTTGGGTGATCTTCTAAGGAGAACTTCTAATTTTGGACGAAATTCAAAACTATATCATTGGTTTACTAAAATTAGTATTTTATTATGTTGGGTTGTGAAAATAACATTTAATATTTAAACTGAAGGGTTAAGTAATGTTGGGTTATAAAAGGGTATGGGTGTTGTTGTTGTAAGGCAGTGAATTTGATATATGAAATTGAGTTGTGTTTAGTTGAGTTCTTTTGTGACTGAAATTCCATTTTATTCTCCTCTTTACTAATAAACCGAGTACTTGAGCTCATCGGGCAAGATAGTATCGGGACCGACTTGCGTCAATAACCTGCCCGAGATTTCCATAAATCTTTCAGCTTATGCTCAATTTTCGTGCAAATGGGTGTTTTCAAAAAGCCGGATTTTTTCTTCAAGATCTAAAAATTGAAATTTTAAGTTGTAACTTGAAAAAAGAAATCTTTGATCTTTTCATTGCAACCTACCATTTAAATAAGTTTTGACTTGTTATACTAATTTTTATTATATTAAAATTTGTAAAATATCCAAAAACATGTATTTTCCTAGTTTTACGCATGTTTACATAAACTTTTGAGGCCTAAATAATTATGAAGAATTTTTGTATGAATGAAATTAAAGTAGTCTAATACGAAGTGAAAAGTAAATATTACCAAATTTAAGACATATTTAGCATATGGAAGGAGACAAAATGTACCACTTCCATCTTTTCAACTTAATTATTAAATTTGATAATATTTCATCCATAAAATCAGTAGTTTCTACGCCTTTCAGCCTGATTCTGGTTTTTTCAGATCTTATTGCAATCAAAAAAATTATTTGAGCATGTTTCATAAAGATAAATGTGTTTGCTAATTTTTATTAATATAAAACGATATTACTTGAATTTAAAATTATTTCAAGAGAAAAATTATGTTCCTAATAATTTTTTTTGAAAAATTGCAATAGTAGAGTTGAAACAAAGTAGTTATTGTTAATCGACACACCCTAAATATATATATCAATGACTTAAAATTATTTATTATTACATTCTAAAACTTAAATTATCTATCCAATTTATGCACAATCAAACAATTAATTAATTCTAATTTGGCTTCTGCTATAAAAATTGTCAAATAAATCAAACTAAATACCCTAAACATTTGCATAGACATAATGTGTCTTTTCTTTATATGTCTTAGTATGACTGTCTTTTTACAGAGTTTGATTATATGTTCGAAATAGAATTAAACAAGCTGGAGCATATCAAAATGGTAGTAATATTAGCATATTTCCATAAATCTTTCAGCTTATGCTCAATTTTCGTGCAAATGGGTGTTTTCAAAAAGCCGGATTTTTTCTTCAAGATCTAAAAATTGAAATTTTAAGTTGTAACTTGAAAAAAGAAATCTTTGATCTTTTCATTGCAACCTACCATTTAAATAAGTTTTGACTTGTTATACTAATTTTTATTATATTAAAATTTGTAAAATATCCAAAAACATGTATTTTCCTAGTTTTACGCATGTTTACATAAACTTTTGAGGCCTAAATAATTATGAAGAATTTTTGTATGAATGAAATTAAAGTAGTCTAATACGAAGTGAAAAGTAAATATTACCAAATTTAAGACATATTTAGCATATGGAAGGAGACAAAATGTACCACTTCCATCTTTTCAACTTAATTATTAAATTTGATAATATTTCATCCATAAAATCAATAGTTTCTACGCCTTTCAGCCTGATTCTGGTTTTTTCAGATCTTATTGCAATCAAAAAAATTATTTGAGCATGTTTCATAAAGATAAATGTGTTTGCTAATTTTTATTAATATAAAACGATATTACTTGAATTTAAAATTATTTCAAGAGAAAAATTATGTTCCTAATAATTTTTTTTGAAAAATTGCAATAGTAGAGTTGAAACAAAGTAGTTATTGTTAATCGACACACCCTAAATATATATATCAATGACTTAAAATTATTTATTATTACATTCTAAAACTTAAATTATCTATCCAATTTATGCACAATCAAACAATTAATTAATTCTAATTTGGCTTCTGCTATAAAAATTGTCAAATAAATCAAACTAAATACCCTAAACATTTGCATAGACATAATGTGTCTTTTCTTTATATGTCTTAGTATGACTGTCTTTTTACAGAGTTTGATTATATGTTCGAAATAGAATTAAACAAGCTGGAGCATATCAAAATGGTAGTAATATTAGCATATTTTTACGAATAATTATATGAACCCCCCCCCCCCCCCCCCCCCCCCCGGCACACACTCTAGTCCCCCTCTGTCCGCTCATATTAGAGGATGGTTGTTCTATGGTTGTGACTAATTATGCGATCTCCCTTTCCCAGTCCTACACTCGTCCCGAGTCAATCTTCATAGGTATAAATACTAAGAAAATAAGATATTAATACTTGAAAAATAAGATGTTAATATATTGATGCATAACTTGTTATGCTCATCACTTTTTCAGTCCCTCAATGGTCTCCGTGTCAACCTCCTCTAACAAATATAGTTACCTTCATAGGAATAAATAATTTAGTGCAGCTTTATAAATACTTGCAAAATAAGATATTAATACTTGATATGTAACTTGATATGATCGGATGCCTGAAGATCAAATTTTGTACAATATATATACATATAAATACTTCTATGCATAGGTATAATACTTTCGTGCATCAGTATTAATACTATTGAAAAAAATTCAGCGCTGGAGTTTTTGTGGTCCCAGGTAGTTATGGTGCGGGGATAGTAAGAGGACGTTTGGGAAATTTGGTTGGGATGGTATTTATTTACGTAAAAATTATTCACCCCGCTGTATAAATATTTCTGAGAATATGTATAAATATTTCCGTGCAATGGTATTAATACTTTAGAAAAAAAATCCATGCATTGATATTAATATTTCAATGCAAAGGTATAATACTTTCGTACATGGGTATAAATACTTTCGTACATAAGTATTCATAGTTTTGAAAAAAAATTCAATGCTGGAGTTTTTGCGGTCCCCCCAGATAGTTATGGTGCAGAGATAATGAGGGGACGTTTGGGGGATTTGGTTGGGGTTATTTACGTAAAAATTATTCATCGCATAGGTATAAATATTTCAGAGAATATGTATAAATATTTTCTTGCATTGGTATTAATACTTTAGAAAAAAATTCAGCGTTGAAGTTTTTGTGGTCCCCCAGGCAATTCTGATAGTTATGATGCGAGGACAATTCGGGAACA
The DNA here is from genome assembly GCA_964058825.1 of Carex arenaria. Lineage (NCBI taxonomy): Eukaryota > Viridiplantae > Streptophyta > Magnoliopsida > Poales > Cyperaceae > Carex > Carex arenaria. Next base: position 923,271 of record CAXKVW010000198.1, read on the forward strand.
AGAGTGCAAGGACTGTTATCAAGGTCCTATTTTTTTAGCTCGAAAAGGCCTCAACTTAAGGCTATTATACTCCATATCTCTTCAATTCTGCTTCATAACTAGTTCGTTCAATTAGAATACAAAGTTAAATGTCAAAAAAACTGAGTGTTTTGTGCCGTCATTTTTATCCATGCCCACCAACCTCTAAATTTTGTCAAAAATATCCAAACCGGCTACTAGACCGCCAAACCGGCTACTAAAACACAATTCGGAAATATACCAACAAGAGTTTGATACAATCAATTAAAAAAAAAAAAAAAACCGGACAGACCCAATAATTTATTCCGTCAAACGAGTCCTCGTGCAATCGTATAATCAATCATCTGAGTTGTTTGATAGTCCATTTGAAATTTTGATTACTAATAGCAGGAAAATAGGTATTATATTATTTTTTTTCATGTCCATACCGCTCGAAAATTTTCAATCAAATTTATAATTCTACTTTTGTTAATTTTATATTCTTTTATCAATATTGCTGTCGAAATATATTTGAAAGGTAAAATTAGTAGAAACCAAATTATTGGAGTGAGTTTAGTATCTAACACCTTTCACATTTAAAACCAAAATATGAACCTATTATTCAGATCAAAACAAAGTTAAACAATAACGAAAGGTGACGACTTACAACATACTAAAAAAATACAAAGTCAAACAATAACGGCAAATTTCTCTATAACAAGTTTTATACAATTAGATACATTTACATAAATCAAATTAAATACCACAGATATATGTAATTTACTCCCTCATATTTAACGAGATTATTGCACACCAGTTTTTCAGATATAACAAATATTAATTTTTGGACCTAATTAAATTTTCATTCACAAAACTATTTCCGACATCACATTTTACAAACTGATTCTCATGATATAAATCATTAACTTCACATATAACAAACAAACGTAATTGAAGTTATAATTAAAGAAGTCTGATTATCTTGAAATAAACAATTTGCAAACGGTTGTAATGAATGTCAAGATCACAAGCAATTAATGTAGACTGCAGAAAACTAATTAAATTAACCAATCGAATTGTCGAAAGGACTCAATTAATTATTTCGAAGTCCAATCAAAGAGAGATTAAATTTAAGAGTAAAGATTTTGTCCCCCTCCATTTAGTCCCCTAAATGTCCCCCTAACTAACTTATCCATAAAAAAGTACAATGGGGACCACTAACTAACTAGGAGAAACATTAATTACTTGAGGAACCACTTAAATTTGAAAAAAATTACAACTGGTGTACACATATATGAACACTTATGCGTGCAAGTATTCATATATAATATATCAAGTATTCATACCTAAGATATTAAGTATTTAAACAAAAAACTGGACATAAACTTTTTTTTTCCATAGTCACACACCCATCTTTTACATGTTTTTAGAAGTGGGTTTTTTTTCTTCGTTTAATCTAATCAATATTTCTAACGATCCGCGAGGAATTTTGCAAATCTAAAACCACGAATATTTTCTACGTAATTTTCTCTTTCAAATGAGATCCATGATGAAGTACTTTTGGGTTCTTCGTCGTTCAAGTACTCATACATCGACATGCAAGTATTCATACCTCGTCGAGCAAGTATTCATACCTTGTAGTGTGAATACTTTCAATCTTATAGTGTGAATACTTACATTATATTTGAACAGATATTAAAGATCTCATGCATTACGTGAGTAGTCCGGATTATGATCGGACGGTCTGTATCTAAACACAAACGGTGAGTTCATGCAGAGAATGCTGAATTGATTCACACGAATCTCAAGAAAATTTTGATCTGTATAATTGCTGGACTATAATATTTTCAATTCATACTTCAAGCATCAAATACATTCATACTTTAGTTATAGGTATCAATACTTTCTCCAGTACCTATCAATACATTTAAGCACCAAATAGATTAACTGATTTATCACCATAACAATTCACACTTCAATGCGTAAGTATGAATACTTAAAATTTTAGATATTAATATTTTTACTAAAACTTCAATGTTTAGGTATGAATACTTAATGTTAATATTTTTATTAGAAATACTTGATATCTTAGGTATGAATACTTGATATATTATATATTAATACTTGCGTGCATATGCATTCGTACTTGTGCATCGTATAAGTATGAATACTTTTCTCAGTATATATCAATACGTTCAAGCATCAAACAAATTAACTAATTAAAGTTATTTTACAACATAATAATTTACACTTCAATGTGTAAGTATGAATACTTGATGTTAATAATTTTATTAAAAATACTTGATATCTTAGTTATGAATACTTGATATCTTATATATTAATAATTGCGTGCATAGGCATTCGTACTTGTGCACAGTTTTTTTAGAAATATATTTTGTATTTTAGGTATGAATACTTGCATTACGAGATGTAAATACTTGCTCGACGAGGTGTAAATCATTTAGGAATTTCTCAGGAATATTTTACAATATAAAAATTCACACTTCAATACGTAAGTATGAATATTTTAATGTTCTAGTATGAATATTTTATATGTTTTAGTATGAATACTTTGTAGTTTGGATATTTTATAGTAACTTTGTAGTTTGAATATGTTATATGTTGAATATTTGCTGATAAGTATATGTATACATGTAATGTTTTAGTGTGAATATTTACATGTTTTAGTATGAATACTTTGTAGTTTATATATTTACTAATAATGATACATTCAAAGGTATAGAATGAGTACTTTATATATTTTTAGTATGAATACTTTCTAAATTTAGTATTAATACTTGTATGTCGAGGTATGAGTACTTGAACAATAAAGAATCCGAAAGTACTTCATCATGGATCTCATTTGAAAGAGAAAATTATGTAAAAAATGTAAAAAATATTCGTGGTTTTAGATTTACAAAATCCTCATAGATTGTTAGAAATATTGACGAGATTAAACGGAAAAAAAAAAACCCACTTCTAAAAATGTGTAAAGGATGGGTGTGTGACTAGAGAGAAAAGAAAGTTGATGTCCAGTTTTTTGTTTAAATACTTGATGTCTTAGGTATAAATACTTGATATAATATCTAAGAATACTTGCGTGCATAAGTGTTCATACATATTCACGCTAGTTGTAAAATTTTTCAAATTTAAGTGGTCTCCAAAGTAGTTATTGTTTATCAAAGTTAGTTAGTGGTCCCCATCATACTTTATGGATAAGTTAGTTAGGGGGACATTTAGGGGATAGAATGGGGGGACTATTAGTCACTCCCTAAATTTAAAGAGCACAGATGGCAGCATTTGAGATAGCATACGACTGAATGAGAGAGAGATGGAGGTCAATGGGATGCAATAGGAATGGGAAGTCAAGAGAGGCAACTTATAATTAAAAGGAAACGGTTGATTTTGGTTATTAAATGGAAATTTACAAACAGACCTAAAGTTTCAATTAAATGAGCAAAATGTCCGAAATAGTTAAATGGCAATTCATACTACTCTATTTTTAATTTTTAATTAATATTATATCCTTTTGTGTTTAGTTGGGGACGTGATGACTTTTCCCCAATTAAAATCCCGTACAAATCTTCAACTATAACGGTTAAAGACTTCAACGGTAGGCCCACTTTCTAAAAGGTGAGCGCCAATCGCATTCAAGAAACGTCAGTCTGAATAGTGATATTTCCAAATTATAATAGTGTTTTTCAAAAGTGTTAATAGTGTTTTTCACATGACTTCTTTGCCTACCGTATTCAATAACATTAGCGCTATCTGGACATGCAGACTTTACCGAAGTATTTATGGTGTTTTGCCAAAGTCTTAATACTATTATTTTGAAATTTTGGTAGTGCTTTCACTTGACGTTTGTGCCAATCATATTCGTACACCTCTTTTCATTACACACTGTTTTATTGAAAATTTGTCGTATTTGTATATAATATGCCATGTATGATTAACACATTTATTAGTGGTATAATTTTATGCGTAGAATATAATTAGTTATTGTACAAATACGCCTGTATGATTAACATATTTATTAGTGGTATAATTTTATCCATAGAATATAAGTTATTATGAAATATCATTCATTTTCCAAACCAGAATTTAAACGACCTCAATCCGGATCCTTGACATGCATGCCCTTTTCATATGCAAAATAAAATAAAATTTGTGAAACAAATTTCACTACTACAAAAACACACTTCCTACACTGTATCTCATACACAGATTTTCTCCATTTTATAAAAAAACGTGTATGAAATAGAATTTTTCCAATGTTCAAAATATATGTAAAAATTCTACACGGATATTAACTTAAAAATCGGTGTACAATTGTTTGAGAAAAAAACCGTGTAGAAATGAATGAATTGTACACGGATTTTTCATTAAATATCCGTGTAGAAATGTTTAGAGAGCTACACGGATTTTTATTAAAAAAACCGTGTAGAAAGGTAGGAATTGTACACGGACATTTTATTAAAAAGAAGTGTAGGAATGTTAGAGAGCTACATGGATTTTTTATAAAAATCCATGTAGGAAGGGTTATTGTACACGGATTATTTGCTTAAATAACAGTGTAGAAAGCCTCGAGAGAGCTTCACGGATTTATAGTGAAAATCCGTGTAGAAAGGTCTTTTTAGAGTTTTGGTTACATAAAATGTCTTCCCCTTCCAGCGTCGTTTTGATTTCATAATACTCTCTTTCTCTCTCTGTATTGAATATTGGTTTGATTTATGCGCATAGCATAGCTGGGATTTGAGATCTTTGAATTTGTTACTCTCCTCTTTATCTTGCTAAGGTTAGCCATGCATATATATTATATATATTTTTTCTCTCACTAATTTTCTGTTACTTATTATTGCGTATTTAGGCCATGTGTAATTATTATTGCTTATTTCTCTTTTATTTTTCTTTTCAGTTTTGTAGGGTTTTGGTTGGTTACTGTCCTCTTCATCTTGGTTGGTTACTATCATCTTCGCCACCCTCCCTTCATAATTTTATTTATTACGAAATTGATTTTCAATGGTTTGTATAAAAGCTATACAGATTCAATTAATTTTGTGTATAAATTTTAATTGAGAATTATTCTCTATTATGTATGTATGCACATATATGTTGATCCTTGTTTTATGTCATTGGAGATGCAATATTGTTGGAGATCTTTAACCAAGAGGCATCATATCATGGATCACATGCAAACTTCCTTGTTGATATGTTGGATCTAATACAACTTAGTATGTATGAAATTTCGTGCTAGAGTACTTCATAACCATGAGTCTTGACAACATGAGCCCAACTTAGAATGTATGAAATTTGGGCCAAACCTTGATCACATGGCTACTAAGTGGTGATGACATAATTTTTATACAAATATTGTATTGGATCTTGAGAAGGGTATGTTATATGTTGAATCACATGGGATTGCATGTACAAAAGGTTATGTATATATATATGTTGCAAAAGGCTATGTGTAATATATATGTTGCAAAATGCTATATGTATATACAAAATGCTATCTATTTATTTTTTCCAAAAGGCTATGTATTTATATTTGCAAAAGGCTATGTATATTCAATCTGAAATATATATTATTGGCTAGCAAAGGTGGAGGCTAGCAAAAACAAAAAAACAAAAAAAAAATAGCCTACACAGATATTTAAATAAAATCCGTGTAGGAAGAGGTAACAATAAAAAAAATATCCTAACAATAAAAATTAATTTAGCTACACGGATTTTTAAAGTCATATCCGTGTAGGATTACTCTTCCGACGCGGTTTTTTTTAATAAATATCCGTGTAGGAATAGTCTTCCTACCCGGATATTTATTAAAAATCCATGTAGCTCGGTTAGGAGAGCTACACGGATATTAACTAAATATCCGTGTAGGAAGCCTATTCCTACACGGATATTTAGTACAAAACCGTGTAGCTCTCTTGCGGTGTGTGCACTTTTGGAGGCTTTCCACACGGCTCTTTATTAAATAATCCATGTAGGATTAGCATAATCGTACACGGATAATTATCCGTGTGTAAATAGTGGACTTTCCTACACCCCATTATTACATACGTTTTCAAATCCGTGTAGCTCTCCAGTTAAAGTCCGTCTACAAACTGTATTTTTGTAGTAGTGAATTTAATACGTGTACACTTATATGCTTCCTAAACGAACTACACATACAAAATGATTGCACGACAAAAAAAGTTATTGAAAATAGTGTCAATATAAATAATTAGTAATAAAAAGAACCAAGTAATCTTGACTAAGCAAGCTTCCGAATTAAGTGTCAAGCTTTAATTATGGGTGCGTCCGCACACCGAAGAGAAAATGTAAACCCAAATAATCAAGGGGAAATTATACTTATACCCCTCAAAACTATAACATTACTATTACTCCATACTCCATAAATTATATATTTAAATGCCTAAATAACAATAACTTACATAATTAATCTTCTTTTAAAAAAAATATCTCACACATTTACTCTTTTTTTTTAAAAGCTTCGCACAAACTACTGCAAAGTCGTCAGAGGGTTCGATTTCACCACTTTTGAGTAGCTACAGTTCTTAGAACATTTTTTCTAACCAACTGTGCTACAGTCTCATTATCTCTAATGGTGAATTATAACGCATGCATCTCCTAATATTGTATCAAATTCATCAATATCTCCATTTGATGATACAGTAAATAGACGAATATAATTAATGCCAAGCAAGCCAACGATAAATTAATACCTATTATTTTTGCTGTTTCACATCATCACATTTAACCGCCACTAATTAAGAGTAATATAATCTCAATTAATATACTGCATATATATTATCTGTCACTTCCCTAATTATCAACGCATAATAGAGATGAACATCTTGTATTCAAATAACAGTATTAACCCAAATTGATTTTCAAGCCCATAAGGCTAAGTTTTCTTAATTGTTGCTTATAATAAGACTATTGTAGGAGACAGAAATCAGAACAAGAAAATTATGTTTACGTTCTACTTGCCTGTTCGTCTCAAGCCTTAAAACCCTAACAGTAGGTGTGTATTCAAACCTGGTGTCTTTTCTGAAAAATATGTTCAACATGGTGTAGTAGATTAGTAACTATCTTGTCTCAATATACTACAAAGTATTCTACAAATTTGCGCCATTTTTGTTTGAAGTATAGAATCGGGAGTTGTATTTGCAATATAAAGTAAACTAATAAATTACAAACATAACCATTAGAAAAAATATTCTGTTGTATATTGGTGAGTTTGAACCCATCCATCTCCCAGTATTTTATCAAATAATTCATTGATTGCATATGTGATGCTACATAAATGGACGAAAGCACAATTAAAGATAAGATCAAAGATAAAGGGAATATTTAATGCAAAGTCCTTAATATATGATTTTTTTTTTTTGTCACATGTAACAGCCATTAATGAAATTGCAGTTTTACTTATCCCATAGATAGCACATTTACTCTTGTGCTACAGGTCAATTATATGTATCATGCAAATAACACATTGTCGTATGAATCTTGGTTATCTGATTAATTTAAGGTCCTAAATATAATATTAACAAGGATAGACCATTAGCTGTCACTTCCATGATCAGTGCGAAATGGAGATAACGATATTGTAGTCAAATTTTTGTAATGCAATATATGCAATTTCATAATAGAAGTCAGCGCTAACGCCCATGCTTCCATATATATTCTAAGGATTTTATAATATTAATTTCTTTTGTGATATTTACTGCACGACATTGGTGTTGTATTTGAAATAAACAGTAAGTTATTTCTAGAGCACATTCAAAATTTCAGATACATCTGACTTTCCATAAATCTTATATCTAATATATAATAATTATAGAGATATTTAACCATTTGAATTTATCGATCCGTGGAGCACATAGTGCACTTGCTTTGCTAGAGAGATTATCTCAAATTTCTCCTCCTGTTTTTTCTTTTCAATGCAAAAATATAGAATATCGTTCGTGAATAAGTCCAAACCTGGTGTCATTTTCGCACGTGAATAAATCCAAAGAGAGAGAATCTCAGTGCAATTGATTCCACTGCTCTCAAATCCTTTCAAACTGATGGTATCCATTATTACATGGCATGTATTTATGTTCCATGTGATACACAGTAGATCGACTTGTAACTATCCTATCCAGATACAATACAATCTATATATTCTGAAAATCATACATCACTATGTAACCAAAAATTGCTAATATGCTACGTGTAGCATGGAGGACCTCCGTGCAACGCCTCAAAATTTGAGTTTTCAAAATTCTCACGGTCGATCCAAACCGTTCAACAGGTAATTTGTACTAAAATGTACTTATAAACGAAATTTTACATTTTTTAGAATTTTTTTATTATTTATTAAGTATTTTACAAAACTGTTGTTTTTGAATAATTCTAGATCATTGAAAAATAGCAGTTTTGTAAAATACTTAATAAATAGTAAAACAATTCTAAAAAATGCAAAATGTGGTTTGCAACGACATTTTAGTACAGATTACATATTGAACATTTTGGATCAATTGTTAAGATTTCGAAAACTCAAATTTTGAGCCGTTGCACAGAGATCTTCTATGCAATGCGTAGCACCGTAGCCAAGTCCAATTATATAAATAGGAACATATAACTCCTATTCTTACTCAAAAATAATACTCGTTGTTTGAGGCATTCCGTTATTCCATTATTTGCAGTAATATCTAAAACAATAATTTACAAATATAATCATCAGAAAAATTATTGTATTGTATAATGGTGAGATATAACGCATCCATCTTCTATTATTGTACGAAATTCATCGATATCGATCTCTATTAGATGGCACAGTAAATTGAAGAATATAATTAATGCCAAGCCAGCCAACGATAAATTAATACATATTATTGCTGTTGTGCCATGTGAAACCGCCATTAATTAATTAAGAGTAATATAATCTTAATTAAGATACCGCTAGTTGTCACTTCCATGATCAACGCATAATGGATATCAACATCTTGTATTCAAATAACTGTATTGAAATAAATGCAAACGAGTTTGAATATTATAGAAGTCAGCTCTAACACACATGCTCGGTTCAATATATCTATCTTGAGGATATATATTACAGTTACAAGATTTATTAATAATATTTACTTTAAACCATACAAACATACAATGGATAATTTTGTCAATTTATTCCTTAGAAAATTGATTGATGTTATATATATGCATTAAATATGCACATATGAATCCATAAAAGATATATAATTGAAGGGGATTTTTTGAATCGAGGCGATAATTGCACTCCAGAATCTATCCCCGGTCAAATCTCCCAACTAGCAAATTTAGACCGGGATCACCTTCTAGAAGGTCACTAGTGAATTTATAATTGGCGAGAGCAAATGTTTATATCTATGCGTGTCAGTCTTTGTACATAACATATCAACAATTTATACCTAATATACAAAGTATTTTTAAATACTCGACATCTCTCCTCTTTTGTATTATGCCACTGCACCTTCATTTTCTGCCTTACACCCACTTCATTAATTTCTCACTGTGCGGTAGGGAAATTTTAATAGAGTTAGTGTCCAAGAGCAAACATTAGTTTGTAATTTTGGTCATATAATTGCCTTTTTCAGTTGTTCCTTAAGTCACATTTACATGTTGGTTCATCTAAGATGAGGACTTTAGATTGTGAAGCACTACATAAATAAAAGCAATGAATTTTAAATATCCCTAATCGTGTTAATTAGCAAGGAATACTAATTATCCCCAAGATTAGTGTAAGAATTAAATGTTTGATCACATTTCAGAGATCAAAGCGGTAAGGTGTCGATTTAATCTCACAGATGATTATAGGTGTTATATGGCATTGGATTGGCCACACATGCACACTAATTGGATTACATGTTTTCCATCATTAATGTTTCATGTGGTGTTGTTATCTCATATCTGAGATGTTCGAGTTTCTTAAGAAATGTGTATCAATGGTTGGTGTTTAACACTTGTTGTAACAGGGAGTTATAAGAACATGGATGACTTATGTTGAGAAGTTTGCAGACAAAACAGATCTCTATTGGACGTGTTCGGGCAAAATTGTGATGGTTGTACACCTTTGTTGGTACCAACCTGATTTATTTTATATATATATTGTATATATTTGTTTCTTTATTTATGTAGATTGATGTTGCTTGTATATACGATGTATGTTGTACTTATATGTTATGGCAAGAAAATTGTAGGGCCTAGCCAATTATATGATTGAAATTATGTTCATAATATATATTTTTTCAATCAGTACTAAATACAAAAGGAAAGAAGAAGATCCATTTAAGACAACTAGAAACAACTTTGTTCTATTGGTATTTTTTAAACTACCGATCGAAGAAGGGTAGTTCTTCTATCAGTAGGATATAAGTGCGCAACCGAAAGCATATGTGTAATTCCTCTACGGTAGCTAGATCAATACCGGTAGAAGAAGTTAAATCTTCTATAGGCACAAAGCCAATAGACAACATGTAAATTGTTTTACCGTGTTGGTCTCTAGCAGTAGGGAATCTCAAAGTCGAACCAGTTTTTATCTGAAAGAAAACTGCATTTATGAGTAGTGGTCATCGTATGTTTGCATCACAAAAAAAACTGCCTCATTTGTCTTAGACATTCATGCGATCAGTCAGGTTTTAGTTATTTGTCAACTTATGAATATTATGATTTATTAAAAAAAAAAACTAATATTAGTTTCACATGTAAACTATATTTTGGACTTCTTTAAGAAATAGTGCTAAAGATTAAATCGTAAACACTTATTTAATGCAAATAAATGTAAGGATTTTATAATATTAATTTCTTTTGTGATATTTACTGCACGGCATTGGTGTTGTATATGAAATAAACGGTAAATTATTTCTAGAGCGCATTCATAATTTCAGATGCATCCGACTTTCTGTACATCCAATATCAAATATATAATGATCGATAAGAAAGAGATTTAACAATTTGAATTGAGTGACTCTATGGTACTATTCATATCACGATTTAGTCCGTAATACGGATCAATATTTTCATTTTCAAAGTTTTCATGGTCGATCCGAACCATTCAAAATAATTTTCATATGAATATGTACTTGCAGATAAAATTTTATATTTTTTAGAATTTTTTACTATTTTTTAAAATTGGTAGAAAATAACTGTTTTTAGATGGTCCATAATTTTCAGATCAAGTGATTTTCTATCTATCTTAAAAAAATAAAAATTCTAAAAAATATAAAATTCGGTTTGAAAGTAGATATTCACAAGGGGAACAAGTTGAACGGTTTGGATCAACCATTAAGATTATGAATGCGGAAAGAGTGAGCCTATGGTACTATGCATAGCACGGATGGGTCCGTACTACGGTTCAATATCTTCATTTTCAAAATCCTAACAGTCGATCCGAACCGTTCAACGTGATTTCCATATGAATATGTATTTGCTGACCAAATTTTACATTTTTTAGAATTTTTTTACCAGTTTTTTAGATAGGTAGAAAATCACTTGATCTGAAAATTCTTGACCATCCAAAAACAGTGATTTTCTACCTATCTAAAAAAATAGTAAAAAAATTCTAAAAACGTAAAATTTGGTCAGAAAGTACATATTCATATGGAAATCATGTTGAACTGTTCAGATCGACCATTAGAATTTTAAAAATGAAGATATTGAACCGTAATACGGACCCATCCGTGCTATGCATAGTACCATAGGCTCACTCAGGCGGAAATATTGAACCGTATTATGGATCAACCCGTGATATGCATAGTACTAGGGATGGCAGAAAAGCCCATCGGCCCGGAAGCCTGCTCATACCCACCCGGCCCGGCCTTATACCCGTTCGGCCCGGCACTATAACAGGCCAGGTAAGGCCGGGCTTTTAGACAGGCCAGGTCAGGCCTGGGCTTGTACTGAAGCCCACAGGCAGCCTTTTGGGCCTTTCTTTTGGAGAAAGAGGTCGCAGGCTCGCAGCCTGTTAGGGACCCTATTATGTTTGAAATTCGCCAAATACTTAGGGTTTTATATCTCTCTTCAGTTCTCTTCTACACAGGCGCCGCTTCAGTTCGCCATTTGTTACTTCTCTCTCTCTCTTTACGCTTCAGTTCGCCCAGATGGCTCCCTCTAAACTTCTAAAGAAGCCAGATCGCCGAGTGTCGCCAGCGCCAGATCGCCAGATCGCCGGTGCTTCGCGCCAGTTCGCCAGTGCTTTGCGGCGTCTCACCACTCTGCCAGTGCCGTCTCACCATAAAGAAGTACAAGGATCTGTGAGCTATATGCTTTAGGTATTAGGCAGAGTTTGGGTAATTTTCTCAATTTTAGCTTTGGATATTTTCACATTTCATCTGATTTATGCTAGATCTATTGCTAAGTTTCTATTGCTTATTGATTTTCTTGGATTTAGAGTCGCAAGTTGTGGAGAAGGTGGTTGAGGCCAAGAAACCAGAAAAGTAATAACATTTACTTGATTTATTTTCTTTATACTATTCTTTACAATCATTTTGAGGTTTTGTTATTGAGATTTTTTGTTTCTTTTTGTAGGAAAAGGTCTTCTCCATCCAGTGAGAAAAAGGAAAACAGTGCCAAGAAATCAAAGAAGTCGAAAGATTCCAGCAAGAGAAAGCGTCCCCCAACTGCTTTCTTCGTTTTCATGTAATAACTTCAGATCTGAAGAGTTAATTGAGTAATATTCAATAATTTTTCATTGCTAATGACATATTTTGCTATTCAGGGAGGATTTCAGAAAGGAATTCAAGGAAGCCAATCCTGATAACAAAAAGGTTGCTTTGGTAAGAGATTTTTTTCAGATTGCCCCCTTATCTTTTACTTAATAAAAATATAAATAAGTAGATTTTTGTAATACTAAAACTTATACTTTCCAGTTTCCACTAAAGGTTGCAAAGGAAGGTGGCAAGAAGTGGAAATCAATGAATGAAGAAGTGAGTTTACTACATAATTATAAGTTAATTCTTGCATGGTTGTTAAGAAAATGAATTCATCTTAATTATGGTCTTCTAATTTAATTTCTAGTATTTATGCACTTTAGATTTTTAGTTATTCCAAATATATGCAAATTTGCGCCATGACAGATGCAAATTAGTCATGTCTTAGAAAATCTGTAATGAACATTTACTTTCTTCCTTTTTATTCCTTATATCTTTAAACTAATGGCTTTCAATTTTGAAGCAATGCATTACACAGCCTCATTTATTTACTGTGTTAAATTTCTCACAAACATGAATTGTTAAGATATCCTAGATATTGTTAAGATATGTAAAACATGAGTGTTATTTAAGCTAATATTTGGTCTCATATGTTATTTAAATTTTGCTAGATGCCTACTGGAGAAAGAAAAGCAACATCAAATGCGAAATTGAGCTGATTGCATCATCATCAGAGAATGTGCTTGTTAATTTGTTTTTTGGTGTACAAACTATGTTATTTGATGTTAATTGTGTTATTTTAATGTTATATTCTATTATTTTTTATTTGATTGTGTATGTTTGTATTTGTATGGTGATTGTGTATGTTGGTTGTATTTTTCTAGTATTCTAGTGTTAAATTTTATATTTTGTGTATATTGTGTGAACTGTGGGATCGATTAAAATGTTGTTGGATTGGGCCAGGCTTGGCCGGGCCAGGCCGAGTAAGGCAGCCCATGGGCATAGGCAGGCAGGCACAGGCAGGTGTGGGTATGAGTGAAAAGCCCACAGGCAGGCCAGGTATAGATTTTCAGGCCCATCATACTGGGCCAGGCAGGCCAGGTATAAATTTTTATCAGGCAGGCCAGGCATGGGATTGGTAAAATACCTGTGGGCTTGGCCCATTGCCATCCCTGCATAGTACCATAGACTCACTCATTTGAATTTATCGATCCGTGGAGTAAATAGTGCACTTGCTTTGCTAGAGAAGTTATCGCAACTTTCTCCTTCTGTCTTTGTATTCTTTCTTTTTCAATGCAAAATTATAGAATCATCATAGTCCAAAAGAGAGAATCTCAGTGTAATTATTTCCACTGGTCTCAAATCCTTTCAAACAGATGATATCCATTATTCCATCGCATGTATTTATGTTTGACCTGCTGCATTCAATTCACTAAGAAGCATTGGAAATCTCAAAAATTTCTGTGACGTATGGAGTTGTGAATTTTAAGAACTTCGTCAATCGTATGCATATGTTCCAAGATATAATACGATCTATATATTCTAAAAACTCTACAACACTATGTAACCGATTGTGGTTAGTATAAATAGGAACATGACTCCTATTCATACTCACAAATAATACTCGTTGTTTGAGGCATTCCGTTCTTCCTTTATTTGCAGTAATAGCAAAAACAATACTTTTCAAATATAATCATCAGGAAAATTATCTTATTGTATAATGGTGAATTATAACGCATCCATCTACTAAAATTGTATCAAATTCATCAACATCTCTATTTGATGATACAGTAAATAGACGAATATAATTAATGCCAAGCAAGCCAACGATAAATTAAAACCTATTATTTTTGGTATTTCACATGTAGGGTTTCACAAAAAATTCATTGTTCGTGATTCGATTCGAGTTTGATAAAAATTTGTAGAAAATTCGATTCGAAATAGTTTGAAATTAATTCAAACCAAACTCAAACTGGACCTAGTTCGTTCGAAATAAGGTCGCGAACTATTCTAGTTGGAATCTCAAAGTAACGTGAACCGTTGATTTCCGCTGATGACATAAAAGTTAAAGCATAAGACCGCCCAGCCATAAGTCGTAACTCATAAGTCGTAACCCTCGCTCTCAGTTCTGAAGCCCTGGACGACTTTCACCTCTTGCTCTTAGCGACTACGATCACTCTCTAGGATGTGACAACATGTTAGTCGCGTTTTAGTATTATGAAAATTGTGGCAGCATTTTCACTTATTAGTTCCCCGAATACTGGAGGGACTAAGTGACATAGGATTGTAAACTCATATAAGACCTAAATTCAACGTTTGACCCTAACTATGTACTTAATTGTCTTCTAATAATTGCTGATGGAACGCAATTGGTTGTTTGGTACATCACTTGTTTCAAATGAATATGTTACAGGTGTTGATGAATTTATGAAATTTTAATCAAATGAGGGCATGACCCTTATCTTTTCGGCAAATGCTTCTATGAACATAAGGACCTATTTGTAAAATTAACATATTTTTATTTTCAAAGTTCAAACAGTCGATCCGAACCGTTCATCTTGTTCTCCATATTAATATGTGCTTGGATACCAAATTTTATATTTTTCTGAATTTTTTTACTATTTATTAAGATGGGTACAAAATTCAATGGTCTGAATTTGATATTTTTTGTACCCATCTTAATAAATAGTAAAAAAATTTAGAAAAATGCAAAATTTGGTCTCCAAGCACATATTAATATGTTCATTTTACAAAAATGTCCTTATGTCCATAGAAGCATCACTCTATTTTTTCTCAAAAAAATTTTTTATGAAATTTGCTGGGGAAGATATAACCAGTAAGTCTGTGGCCCGAACCATAATAGCATATGTATAACATTCACTACAATAATCTATTATAACAGTCCAGACTTATGATGACGAAATATTGATCTTTTGTATTGTTAATTTTATAATCAAATATCAGGGTACTGTGGTTTTTGAGTTGACAACTTCATAGGGAAGTTTTGTTTTATTCGAATTAGGAATTCTTTGCAATGCCATATTTTACAATGAACTTATTAGCCTGAAAAATCCAATGGGAATCCATACAAATTTTACACAGCATATTCTCAGAAAAAACTTTTTGGGAATGTGATTTCGAGATGTAAAAAATATAAAATGCCTACCATGAGATCCGACATTATTTTTTTTTTTTGAGGAAAAGATCCGGCACTGTTTTTTTAAAATATCATAAAATATCATAATATTCAGTGATGGTGTAGATATGTTGCTTTAGTTTTATGGCTGAGGAAAGCAGCAGGGGGTTAAACTATTACTGAGGATAGGTGACAAATTAATAAAAGCTTCCAATACAACATGAAAAAATTGTCTATATATTTTTTAAAGAAACAGCAAGAATTTAATTAAAGTAATAAAGTAGAACAAAATACACTCAATGAATTAATAGTACTACTTATTGGTCAAGTCCTATGAATTAGCAAGGCCAGAACCAAATTGGTGGGGGCAAATTCATAGATGAATCTTGCCAACAGCATGGCTTATAATAAGGCAGGTTCCTCATGTCCAATATTCCAAATTTATGGTTTAGATGTAATGTTTCAGCATAATGAAAGCAACACGACATTTGATTAGTGAAATAAATGCAGTTCCCTTGTATATCATCACGACCGGAAGTCGGCACTGTGTAAGAACAATTGGCACCTAGAACCAAAGCATCATCCCCCAAGCTTCTAACAGGCATTATTGGGATTTCATAATCTCTAAGTTTAATTTGATGCAATATATTCTTCGGTGTGTGATTTCCCAAATTAACCCTTTCATCATTGTTTATCATCAGCATGAGGAGTTCACCTTTCCACTCAAGGAGGTACTTTGTCCGCCACCCAGACAGGTTACCGACGATGATCCTTCGTGGCGAATTAGAAGATCTTTGGATGTTCCAGTAACAAAGAAAACTCATTGAAAGGGCATAAACTTTTCCTTGATGTACAGAGATATCAGTATAGACACTGTAATTATCAATCCATGTCCAATTCTCATCTCCAAGCTTCGTAGAAAATATGTGTCCCTTCTGGGTCAGACAATAAGCTAGTATTTTATTGTGTTGTGGGGACTGCGGTACACAATTACTTTCTTTGGGTGCTCTTTTTCTATGCCTTTGGAGGGGAGAAGGACATGGGCTCCTGTAAGAGGTTTCATTAGGTGGAGTTGGTGCTGCCGGTCGTAGGTCACAAGCCATCCCTCATTGTATCCAATCCAGTAGTGTTCACAGAGCGAGGGGATAGGGATCGGGACAGAAAAATAGGCATGAGTGCTGATATCATAAAAGGTGAGGATACTACTATTGAGGTTCATATCGGAGTTTAGTACATAGCAGAGAAGCCATGGGATGGGTCTGTCGCGATGAATTGGAGGAATGGAAGGGAGGCAGGGGCACATGGTGGAAGCCCAAGTGCTGCATACGGCAGAGAGTCGGATGGAGGTGGTGATATCGAGGATGTCTGCAATGGAAAGCAGTAGGTCAGGTGGAAGATTGGCCCAGGAGCGGGGATACTGGTGGCTCTTCTTGTTAAAAGACATCGATCGATATAAGTCTGCACAAATGAAAATATTGATGCAATTAAATTGGGGATGGTGGGGCCTTGAGAAGGTAAGAATGTAAAGGGCTGTCGTTATATATGTAATGTCAGAGAAAGTATTTTTCAATTTCCCAATTTAATTGTGTTGAAAGCTATATATGCATACATGAAAATCAAAATTTAGGCAGCATGTTAATTTTTAATGCACCGTTTTTGTATGTTAACATTTATTCAGATATATATTTAGGGTAATGTATTTATTGGATATTTAAGCCAAAATTGAAAATAAACTATATGCATATTTAGGCTTTTTTTTTGTGTGTTCGTCATTTTTGCAAAAAGAACATATATCCTCTTTACTATGTTAGGATGCGAGTTATATATCGGTATATGAAAAAATTAGGCAGCATGCTATTTAATGCTCTGTTGTATAAAATTGTGTTCATCGTCTATTTATATTTGCTTGGTTTTATTAGTAGATTGTTATTGTATACTTTATACTATTGTTGACGTTATTGTAAACTATCGATTGACTTGGGTGTTCTAAGTAACATGCGAAGAGGGATGTAAATAAAAGGAAACTATCGAAGGAGATTTCATGTATTCCCTGCAAGAGCTTCGAAATTACGTATTTCTCCCTTTAAAATTTATAATATCATATTTATCCTTTAAATTACAAATCTCACAAATTTATCCAATTTATTTTTTCTATTAAAGTCATTATAAATTTCTAAGATACTATTTTACATTTTCTTAAAATAAAATATATGCCTATGTACAAATAATGTTCTTTTTTTTTTTAAACCTTCGCAGAGACTGCGAAGTCGTGAGGGGGAATCGGACTCTCAACCTTTGGGTACAACAATCCTACAACTTTCCTAGCCAACTGTTCTACCTCCCCTTTCTCATGTACAAATAATGGTCATTATTCTAATTAGTTAGTTTTGGAGAGCAAATGGTTGATTTATCTACTTGTGAGGCATACACAATAACATTTAGACATATTTTGTTTGCATGTTACAAGTAAGATAATGAATCATTTGCTCTCACCGTTGGTCAATTAGAAGACTGAACATTTCTCTTAAATATGCTATAAATTGAAAATTAATTTTAATACAAAATGTATGAATTAGGTATATTTGTGATTTTTTTAAACTTAGAGGGCTAAATATGAAATTATAAATTTTAGAGGAGAAAATAAGTAATTTAGGGGATTTTCAGGGGCACACATAAAATTTTCCCTTCCAAGTAAAAGCATCAATCAACTGGAAAAAGTCAATTTAACATTAAATATGGTATGATTGTGAAACGAATTCTTGACAGTTGTGTCTTAACAATTTCACATTTTTTTTCTATATGATTGTATGAGTTCGAAACTTAGACGGGGGAAATTCTTTGTTATATTAACTAGAAATCCAAGTAAAAGCATCAATCAACTGGAAAAAGTCAATTTAACATTAAATATTGTATGATAGTGAAACGAATTATTGACTGTTGTGTATTAACAATTTCACATATTTTTTTCTATATGATTGTAAGACTTTCATGAAGAATTAGCTTTTTTGGTCTAGTAGCAAAGACACATGGTTTCTATGTAAGAAGGCATGAGTTCAAAACTTAGACGGGGAAATCCTTTGTTGTACTAATAAAGGTATTAAATAGTTGGGTGGCTTGACCTCCAACTTTACTAAAAAATTATTTCATGTGTATGGTAGGAATTTGCAGCCAGTGAATAAGATTTAAATTTCTAGATGTCAATCGCATTTTATTTGCTGTTATCTGTTGTTATGTTTAAATTATGAACTACTTTGTTCTGTTTTGAATTGGTACTGGTAATGCAGTTGCACTTGTGCACCTTTTATTTTATTTTTTTAGATGTATGAATTATCTCATTCTGAAGTGCTTTCTTGACTTTTCTGATTTTGTGTTCATTTAGCCTACTGTTCACAAGCATATTTGTTGTCATGTAAGCCTAATTTCTAGAGAATCATTTTGTGCATCAATATTTTATATCTACTGTAGTGGTAAAGACTTGAGACCCATTCACATATTTATCTATCTGATGCTCATTCACACTATGATGTACGTTATGGTTTACTATTACTTCCCTATTTGAGAGGAGAAAGTTCACACCTGGAAGAACTGTTCCGTCGCCATGGGCAGAGCCTTGAGAAGAGTAATGAGAAGATGCCATGGTGCCGGAAACAAATCTGCTGCGATTCTTTGGAATCGCAGGGTCCCTGCTTGTCCAAATCAAACCATTCATTTATTTCTAGATTCGTACATAAAAATCAAGTGTTTTGAGATTCGTGCATTTCAAAAAAATAAATGGTTTGATCTGGAAAAACAGGGACCCTGCAATTCCAGAGAATCGCAGCAGATTTATTTCCCATGGTGCCACCCTTGTGTATGTTGGAGCTTACTTTTCAGCACGTCTCCTTCCTAAAAACATTATTTATATCGAAGTTTCTCATAAACGTGTATGATGTGCTATTTGTGATTAGCGTTATTGTAGTAGTGACAAAAGTATGCTTTTTAGTTATGATTTTGTTTCATGCTATCGATAAAAATTATCCCATATTGGTCATAACTAATAACTAACCAAACTATTCAATTTTCCAATGCTTAATTTCTTCCAAAAAAAATATTGTTTTCCAATGTCAATTAACAAAAGCTTCTCTAAAACTCAGGACAAAATCATATTTGTCCTGTCCTAATAGTTTAAAATTTCACCAGAGAAAAAAAAAATCAATTATGAGAAAGTCCAAGCAACAACCAAACACGTAGCAAAAATGTTTCACAATGTCATAAATAAACGAACATTAAGATAAAAAATGGTTGCCCATATTTATTAATATTAATTATTCTAGTACAATAACAGAAACATCTATACAGAATGCCAAGGAAAATGCATAGAGCTACCATATAGCCAGACCAAAAATGAGTAGGTATGTCAAGGCATATGATCCCAGTCCAATACTCCAATTACTGGATCTAACACTCATGTTTCCGATGCTAATAATCACAGTGATAACAAAGACAATGACAGCAATAGGCAAGCAGTCCGAAGCAAGCATCAGACACACCCCCGATCCAAATGCCAGAACCATACTACTAGCAGACAACATAAATGTATCTATTGAAAATTTGAGGGCGAGGCCAGGTTGACCTTCCGCTGCTCTCTTAAAAAGTATATATAAACTTAAGAACCCGTACATAAATGCCAAGGTGTTTGCCATAATAAAGGCCCGGAACATGTATTTCTTCACTAGAACTGGTGTACCATCGTTTTGTTTATAACCTCCAGGGATTGTGAAAGTGGCAGCAAATGTTACAGTTATGATAAGTACAGAGCCCAGCCCTATGACTTGAGTTCTCTCCCATTTATTTGGTAATGATAGTTGCATTACATTGTCAAACCACTTGTGAGATAACCTATCAAGATCAACAGTACTGGCAAGGTAATCATCAACCTTTCTATAATCAACCACCTGTAGGAGACAACAAAAGTGTCAGTTTTAATATCTATTAACCAAGAGAACTAACCAGTACCAACAGTTCAAATGAAGAATGATTAAAATCATATCCCGTCTTAATTAATATGTTTCATATCATAGATTGACGCGTTGTAGTATTTTGGCAGCACAATTTGCAGACAAATTTATCCAAAAATATATATACACTTTTTATTAAACGTCAGATCAGAAGTATATGTAGAATATGCCTATATTACGAGCATTCAATTGCATTGGTGTTGACATTGAAGCTATTATGTATCACCTAATTACTAATTAGCTAGTATGTATTTTGCATGCTTTGTACGTTGTTCGGTAGTTGCTAGCAGCACAAGAAAGTAAAGTTAAGAAGAAATATATTTCTGACATGTTTCTTAATTTAAGAAATATACCTTAGCAGTTGCTCTCAGTTGCCTCACGAAAAGGTCGAGTGGGGTTAACCCTTGATTGTCTGTTTTCTCACCTTGACTCGTGTCCTTTTTCCAAATATCTCGCATTATTGATGTGTGTCCCTTCATAGCTGCAATGTGCAATAATGATTTTCCTTCATAATCCGTGTCTACTAACATTTCTGCCATAGTTGGTTGTTCAGATAGATCCCGAAAAATATCTCTCTGGTCCTCCTCTGCAGCAATGTGTAAAAGATTTCTCCCACGAGGATCCCGCAATTTAGCATAATCAGGGTAATTTTCTATGAAATGGATTACCATTTCCTTTTGGCCCATGCGTACGGCTACATGAACTGGAAACATTTCATCTGAAAATGGAGTGCATGCCAGAGTAGGGTCTACATCTAACATTTTCTGTACCATCTCAAAATTTTCTTTGACTATAGCAATGTTCAATGGAGATAACATTTTGTTATTGACCTTGTATGCCACTTCTTGAGATAACACCATTAGCTGGTGGCCGACATCTTTATGCCCATGTTTGGCAGCAACGTGCAAAGCTGTGTCTCTGTTTTTATTTGTCTCTCTGAGTACGTTCTTGACAGTGGAAGGACAACTACTAATGAGTCTGGCTATGATATTACTGTTTCCGACATTCGCAGCACAATGCAGGGGTGTTTCTAACATCATGTTCTGTTCTTCCAAGAGGGACCTATCACTTTCAAAAACCTTCAAAGCTAGATTATTGTGCCTGTTAGTAACTAGCAGGTGAAGAACAGTGTCTCCCGAATGCGTTACACTTTCGAGCTCGGATTGATCTGTCGGGTACTGTCCTATCACTATTGAAACCTGATTAGACAATGTAAAATTTCAAGAAAGTATTAAAGTTGGTAATAATTGAAATATATCTTCTTCAATCAAATAACCAAGTCAAAGGAGGTAATTAAAGACCTCTCAGACGTTTTGCTCTGATAATTAATGAGGTTGAGGAACATCCCAATTTAATAGCGATACTCATGCTGATCAGCATGATAAAAATTCAGCAGAGGAGCATCAAAACCATTTAAACCTATCTAAAACCAACACCAATCAATAAATGACTTTGTACTTTATTATAAAAGCTTTTGTTCACCAAATGGATCGGTAGAAGCATTTTCATACCCTTATCTGATATGTTGACGTAAGAAAACTTTAGATTTACCCTACCAATAAGCTAAATGAAAAAAATTTAACCTTATCTATATTATCAAATAGGTTGGGTAAATGGAAAAACTGTGTCATTGAATAGATATATACATAGTTCGTAAAATTAGAATCGAAATCAGTCATTTGATCATGAAATCAAAATTGGAGTTGGACGAATTGGTTGGATCGCATCGGAAACTCAGATCTTATTGGCAGAAGCTTGTTTTGTACTAATAAATAGTAAAAAGATTTGTAAAAAAAATTATATGTTAAAAATTATATTGAAACAAAATATTACACACAAATAATTTATTTATATAATATAATACAATTAAAACAAACTCCAAAAAATATTTAGTACAATTTAGAGTCCTACAAGTATTATTGATAGGGGTATTATGAGAAATTTTCTATATATATATATATATATATTATATATGCGCAATCAATACTTTGCGAAATATTACCCCATCTTGTGGTTGTTCTTCCGGCACTGTTGGTAAGATCATGTTGCCATTTATTGCTGCATTGAAAAGACGAACAGACATCAATGGGCGTACTGAGGGCACCTTTTCTCTTTCAGATCTTACGCTTTCCGACGATGACATTGCCACTACTCCGGCGTTTAGCTTGATTTACTCTTAGTACTCTTATCACCTAGTAGGATAGATTGTTGAGGGAAATTTAATTAGTTGTGTCAGATAACGCTTGGGCAGCACATGGCGGGTTCAAATCATATATATATACTAAATTCTCTTACAATAGAGGCTGCGGTAGTCTCCATAATTAAAATTAAGGCGCACATGGCTGCCTTTTTGGTTTTTTGTTTTTTGCTCCTCTACCCATACTCACATTTTAATTTTCTAATAATAATAATTTTTAAAATTCATATATCAAATTAAAATTTGCAAAAATCTTATGTGTGTGTGTGTGTATATATATAGGGATGGGTTGTGGTGAGTTGCGAAGTAAGATGTCATTTTTACTTCACGCTCATATTTTTGTTTTGAAAATCCAAACAACCGATTCGAACAGCTCAACATGTTCTCCATATTGAAATGTCCTTGGAGACCAAATTTTACATTTTTTGAAATTTTTTACTATTTATTAAGCCACTTTGAAAATAGCTAATCCAATGGTCCAGAAAATTTTACTGTTTTTTATTGTTCATCCGGATCTACGATTTTCAAAGTGGCTTAATAAATAGTAAAAAATTAAAAAAAATGCAAAATTTAGTCTCCAAGGACATTTCAATATGGAGAAAATGTTGAGCAGTTCGGATTGGTTGTTTGGATTTTCAAATTAGAATACGAGCGTGACATAAAACGTTGTTTTACTTCACAACTCACCATAGCCCATCCCATATATATATATATATATATATATGAGGAGGGATCCAATTACACCCTTTTTTTTGACACATCATGACATTGTTTTTTTATAGGTTAATTTTGCGATTTCAAAATTCAAATAGTCGATCCAAACCGTTCAATATGATTGATATACCAAAATGTACTTGGAGATCAAATTTTACATTTTTTTGAATTTTTTTACTATTTATTAAGATGGTTACAAAATCGCTGTTTTTCAATGGTCCGAAAACAACGATTTTGTAACCATCTTAATAAATAGTAAAAAAATTCAAAAAAATGTAAAATTTGATCTCCAAGCACATTTTATTATATCAATCATGTTGAACGGTTTGGATCGACTATTTGGACTTTAAAAATGGTAGGTGTCAAAATGTGTCAAAAAAAAAAGGTGTAACTTGATCCCTCCTCATATATATACACACACACACACACACACACACACACACACACACACACACATATATATATATATATTAATTAGTATTGTGCCCTGCAAAGTGGAAATGTTATAAAATTGAATAGAATATGAAGAGACGGGTCATTAAATGATTCAAATAAGGATTTCCTTTGCATGTATATTTTGATGGAAATTAATTTAACAATGAAAATTTCTCTATAGATCATCTCTCGACACAAAACTTTTAGATATTCTTAATTTTCTCTCTAGATCGGGAATATATGATTCTTCATCTATTCGTAAACATATAATAGCCCTAATAAGGATTATTTCTCCTTTTGATACAATGAATATAACACATAAGAAAAAAATGATTTTCTATACATATTGGGAAATATTGAATAATTTCTATTTTCATTGTCGAAAATATAGAGGAAGAGGATAAATGAAATAGAGAAAACGAAGAAATAAGAAAATAATGTTATTGCAGGAATTAGAGATAGTTTTAAGGAGAATTAAGAAAACATATCGCTAGGAATTCATTCAATTTTATTTGTGACAAACCATATAGCAGTAGTGTGATGAGTATGTTTTTAACTAAATCTAGACTTCTACACATAAAACATATGTATTTAATCCAAAGAAGACAAATTATGTGATTGGAGGGTTGATATTAGATTCAAAAATTTATCTTTCAATCTCAGCCGTTGACGGATCAGGACAATTACGTGCATAATATAAGGATGGATATATATATATATAGAGAGAGAGAGAGATGGGCTAACTTGCTTTGGGAAGTAAAGAGGGTTCTTTACTTCCCGCTCAAACCTCCATTTTCAAAATTCAAATAGTCGATCCGAACCGTTAGATGTGATCTCCATATTGAAATGTGCTTAGAGACCAAATTTTATATTTTTTGGAATTTTTTTACTATTTATTAAGCCACTTTGAAAATTGCTGATCCAACGGTTATATGAGCCACCGTTGGATCAGCGATTTTCAAAGTGGCTTAATAAATAGTAAA
The DNA here is from genome assembly GCA_964058825.1 of Carex arenaria. Lineage (NCBI taxonomy): Eukaryota > Viridiplantae > Streptophyta > Magnoliopsida > Poales > Cyperaceae > Carex > Carex arenaria. Next base: position 948,404 of record CAXKVW010000198.1, read on the forward strand.
AAATTCTAAAAAAATATAAAATTTGGTCTCCAAGCACATTTCAATATGGAGATCACATCTAATGGTTCGGATTGACTATTTGAATTTTGAAAATGGAGATTTGAGCGGGAAGTAAAGAACCCTCTTTACTTCCCAAAGCAAGTTAGCCCATCTATATATATATATATATATATATATATATATATATATATATATACATTAGAAATAATTTTTTTTCTTATATTATGTAAATTACTAAATTAATGCCGAAAATTTATCTACATTAGTGTATTTTTAGAAGCTCTTAAAATTAATTTAAAAAATAAAAATGTCGATCATGAAGAAAATATTAAATCATATTTAACTGTTTTATTTTAATATTTGAAAAATAAAACCATGTGAATCATTCTTAATTCTTTGATATTAAAATTAGATGATATTGCTAATATTATGAACATAAGAAATAAAATCTTTGTTCACAAAAAAAATTGGGGGTATATTCCGTTTGACTAAGAATTACAGAAAAGGCAACTACGGTTAAAAAAAGGTAATCACATACTGTTCCACAACTATGTCCACATGCATCACTTGTGAAATTGTACACAGATATGGAACTGTGTTTATATAGAATTAACATAAACAGCTCCTACAAAAGAAACCGTGTCCGAACTCTAAGGATTAATCATGTACAATATCAAGGGTTATATACATGATTCCTACAAAGTGAAGAATAGTTACTTACTTAGGTTAGCACTATTAATTTAGAACTAGTCCTCCCCATTAAGATGTGTTTGAGTCATTAAATATGGACTTTTTTTTGTTTGTGTTTTGTGGGTTAAACTCACTATTTTACTAATTCAACAAAATATTGGGTTAGCTCTATTCATATTTTTTGGTTAACTCACTATTCTCACTAACCCATCCCTCCATCCAAATGCACCCTGAGATAAATGAAGATTTAAATTTATTTAAAGCTATGTCATATATAATTCGGTCCGGATTTTCATAGATAACTTCAAAATTTGAGATATGATTTGGAGATGCGAATTCTCCCTTCTCTCCATATCTTAAATTGATATCATAAATTTCAATTAATTAATGATTCAATCGATAACTTGGAACCTAGATTTGAGTACCAAAAGAATATAACAACGAAGAAACAGTTTCTGTTCAAGCTAAATTATTTAATTATCCTTCAAAATTTCTTCCATCAAAATATCCTTGTTAAAAACAAAATAAAATGAGCATTTGTATCTAATTATTTAAAGAAATATACCCGACTTTTCTAAGCAGCAAAACAAATATATTTCTGTTCTTTATGTTTGAAAATATGTTGCTGGTATTTTCATATTTTCATACTTGTCATATGGGAAAATATATAAATGTTTTAATATTGATTAATAGTGCAGTGGAAAAAGACTGTACGGTTGTCAGATTGCTGTCTAACATTTATTGTTGGTTATATAATCATTTCAGAGCTTGTTTATTATTTGTTTGAAAATTGTGTCTCATAAATGTTGGAATTTTTTAGGCCCAAAACGGCCTTGGCCCATCTCCCTTTTCTTATATATCTCCCTGGGTGACCTGCACCAAAGAATAGAAGCAGGTGGCAGGAGTCCTAGGACTGATTAATGAGCGAGCATGAGCGAGTTGGGGTATGCTCATTCTCAGCTCATTTAGTTAATAAGCGATAATGAGCAGGTTATTAATGAGCGAGTTGATAATGAGCAGGTTGTTAATGAGCGAGTCACGAATTATGAGCAAACTAAGAAATTAGAAAATAATTTTCATTTATATAATTTAACAAATTGTCATAATCCAATCTAATTAAAAATTACATAATTTAACAAAAAAATGTCCATAAGTAAATTTAACAAAATCAAACAGCTATCTTCTTGTCGGTTCTCAGCGGAGAGGCGCTTTAGGTTATGAGCAGAGAGACACTTTAGGTTATGAGCACAGAGGGTCCTGGAGGCTGGAACATTTTGATCTGGACTCTGGCGCTTTAGATTGGAATTAGATGTGGCAGGATTAGATGTGGCCGTTCTTAATGAGCGAGTTGAGGTATGCTCATGGTTGGCTCATTAAGTTAATGAGCGAGTTATTAATGAGTGAGTCGATAATAAACGAGTTGTTAATGAGTTGTTAGTGAGTGAGTTATGAGCGAGTCATGAGTTATGAGTAATTTACTCACCCCTAGGCGCTCCCTTGTTGTGCGAAACAGAAAGAGAGAAAGAGAGAGAGAGAGTGATTGTTTGTACCAGTGTTCTAAATAGCGCGCTATAGCGTTTTTGGACCCTAAACGCTAAGCTATAGTATCAAAATGTGCTAAATGAGCTACAGACCCTATAGCGGTAATAGCGGTCCGCTATAGCGCATAGCGTGTAACGCAAATAGCGCACGCTATGAAATATGGGATTTTTTTTGGCATTTTTATATGGGCTTTAAATAAAAGACTTAATTGGGCTTTAACCATGAGTTTTTTGTGGCATTTAACGTACTATGCTCATTGGTAAATTAAAAAATTGATAGTTTATGATATTACTATGGATATTTTTAACCATAATTTGGATTTTGCACTGGTTCAATATAAATATTATAATTTTTTAATCAATTTGGTGTTAATTATTGTTATATCATACTTTAGATAATATTGATATTTAGTACAAATATATAATATAATTTTTGTAAAAGAAAAAACTCTATGTGGAATAGCTTCCGCTATAGCTTTTTTTGTAGCCTTCTCGCGATGACGCGATAAATGCTATTTAGAACCTTGGTTTGTACTAATAATTGGAACACTTGTGTATCTCTTGCAATATCTTGTTTAATAGTGAAGTTTGTTAGTCGTTTGCCTCTCAGTGGAGTAGGTCCGACCGAAACACTTAATCTCTGTGTTTGCTTTCTCTTATTTGCATTTTAGACTAGATCTATCCCACGGTAGCATCTTTACTCTATTTTGGTATTTTTGGCTGTATGCTAGCTTGCATTTGTCTCTAACTTCTCGGTTCTTGTTGAGGTACGAATTATTGGGTCTCAACATGGGTTTCTTGTAGTTGATACAGTTTGTACCAGTATTCCACATTTCTAAATTAACCCCAACAAGTGGTATCAGAACTCTGGATTATCTGGTACGATTCCAACATGAACAATAATTTTACAATGTGGCAAGGTTCAGTCCGGGTTGCCCTTGTGCTTAATGTTTTGGAAGATGCCTTAACTGATGCTAACTGATGCCAAATCAAAAGACATGGAAGAAAACAAGTGGAAGATGATGTGTTGTAAAGCCCTTAGTACAATCCGATTTTGTTTGTCAGATGAAGTCAAAGCCCCGTTCATTGCCGAAACCTCTCCATTGATTTATGGAAGAAATTGGAAGGTATGTACCTATCTAAGTCCTTGGCAAGTAGAACGGCTTTTATAAAGTTGTTTTACCAGCTTAGGATGGAAGAAGGTATGGATTTGAGGGCTCACATTGGTGCATTTAATTCTTTGGTACGAGATATGCTCAATGCGGGTGGAAAGATTGAGCAGGAAAATCAAGTTTGTTTGTTTATGGCATCCCCACCAGAGTCATATGATCCAATTACAATGTCTTTGCTAGGGAAGAAGAGCGAGCTCACCATGGAGGAAGTGACTGTTATACTTTTAGATTCCATGTCCTTGAGGCAGCATGAGAAGGAGGGGTCAGAGTCCTCTAGCGCACTTGTGACTTTGTCGGATGGGTGGTGGCAGAAAAAGTCGAGCCGCAATACATGCCATAATTGCAGCAAGACTGGTCACTTTCGACGGGATTGTCCCGAGAGATAGCTGGACCGTCCACCTACACCTGGGGCTGGTCGCGTGACAGTTTCGGTTAGTCATGATGGTGATGCATTGTGTGTATGGGTGGGAGATGTGCATGAGACTGTTGGTAATGGAACGTGTAGCAGTAGCAGTGGCGTCTGTGCTAGCTGAGTGTTACATTCTAGGAGTATATTCCATTTTTGTCTTCGAAGGGATTGGTTTGATTCCTTTCGTGAGTGGAGCCTTGACTTTGGCTGATGGATCGACTTTGTCGGTTGCTGGATTAGGAGTGGTTAGGTTCCGGATGTGGGATGATATGATTTGCACAGGTACTGGTGTTCAATATGTACTCGGTATTCGACAGGATCTTGTGTCACTCAATGAGTTGGACTCACGAGGGTTTGAGTTACAAATTCGCGATGGGTCCATGGAGGTACTTTGATGTGACATGGATTATTCAGGATACTGTATGTAGTGGTCTCTATGATATGGTTGGTACAGTGGAGTCCATGGTATAGTTTTAATCGGGACCGCGCCTATACTTGCTAGCATGAGCTGTGGTTCCGTGGCTATTGCAAGGCCACGACGAGTGGAGCTGTAGGAGGTGACGATGTGATACGTTGCTATGGAGCTGCAATGGTGGAGACACGTCGCATGGCTGAGTGTGCCATTGGACTATAGCCTACATGGAGGCGAGTCGGAGGTGGTAGATTTGGTCACTGGAATACTCACAGGCACCTTGATACTAGTGACAGACACGTTCTAACAAATCAGACGCCCTTACAATAAACATTGACATAGAACCAACCCGATCCCACGATAATTTAGACACAGTCAAACTCATGACACGTTGTTGACATCATTGGAATGTAACGTGCTTGGAGATTCAAGTCAGTTGCTCTCACTTTGGTATTAGTGACCCTTTCCATGAGTCCCCGATGAAGTAGTTTATCACGTAGGAAAATAGTAAGAAAAATTTATATCAAATATTCAAATGTTCTGCACATTATATGTTGTCACTGGAATCAGACCGTGATGAGAAAAGACAAACCAAGGGAATTGGCATTGTGCCAATAAATAGACAGAGAGATGGGCTTGATGGGATGGCCAGTTATAGCTGTAGCGGTAAAGACATGAGAGCTGAGACCCATTCACATTCTTATCAACCTGATGCTCATTCCAACTATGATGTACGTTCTTGTTTACTGTTACTTGTCTATTTGAGAGGAGAAAGTTCACACTTGGAAGAACTGTTCCATCGCCATAGGCAAAGCCCTAAGAAAGAGTAATGCAAAGAACCGAAGGCGCCATGGTGCTATCCTGGTGTATGTTGGAGCTCATTTTTTAGCCCGCTTCTCCTTCTTTTAAACATTGTTTATATCAAAATTTCACCAAAATGTGTATGCGATTAGTGTTTTTGTAGTAGTGACGAAAGTATGTTTTTTTATTCTGATTTCGTTGCATGTTATGGGTGAAATTACGGCATATTGGTGATAACAGATGACTAACCAAACTATTCAATTTTCCAATGCCTAATTAATTACTTCCAGAAAAATATTGTTTTTCTATTTAAATTAGCTAAAGTTCTGTAAAACTCAGGACAAAATCATATTTGTCCCATCCTAATAGTTTAAAATTTCACCACGGAAAAAAAAAATCAATTATGACAAAGTCTAACCAACAACCAAACACGTAAAAAAAAAGATCCACACAATGTCATAAATAAAAGAACATTAAGATAAAAAATGGTTCATGTTGGGATACACTCAACAATACTGAACTGCTTTGTGCTAGTATGCAAAAGATTTGTGATGCGACTCCATCATGATCAATCACACAGCCAGGAGATGAAAGCTACACATCTGTTTAGTTGTTTCTATTTTTGGGTTTTCTATTTTGGGTAGAACATGTAATAGGGTTATGGGGAGTTTTTTCTATTTCTTTAAGGTGCACATTCTTGCTAAGAATAGAAAACGTGGCCTGTAACTCCTATTATTCAGGTTCACTTCTCTTATTTAAATAAAGGGCTGTATGTATTGTATTAAGTTAAGAGAATAATAAGAAAGGTTTCCTTTGCCAGAATATTCTCTCTCTCTCTCATTCTCTAGATCCCTAACAAAACTGGTATCAGAGCCAGGTTCGCTGCCGACAGTCCGTTCGGCGGTTCCAGGGTTATCTGATGAGTCTGCTGCCGCTAGGGTTTCAGTTTGGATTCCTCAATGGCATCCGCATCTTCTCAAATCGAGTTGGCACCGCTGACCTCCACCACCAAGTTCCATCCGTGGCAAGTTAAGATGAAATCTCTCCTAACTTCTCTAGACCTCGAAGAAGCTCTTCTTGGTGTCGACAAAATAATTGGCACAGAGGATGAGAAAAAGAGGAAAGACTCCAAAGCCCTTGCACAGATCATGTTAAATCTCTCAAACGAAATTCTACAACAAGTTCACAAGGAGACAACCACCAAGAGTCTATGGGAGAAGTTGGAGTCTCTGCTAATGACAAAGGCACCCGCAACATGGCTGTATGCAAAGGCCCGCCTCTTCTCTCACAGGATGGAAGGTAAACCTTTGAAAATTTATTTAGAGGAATTTCGTGAGATAGTTAATGACCTAGAAAACCTCGGTGTGAAAACAGATGATGAGGATTTAGCCATATTGTTGTTGTACCATCTACCCACATCCTATACTCATTTCAGGGATACCCTTTTGTATGGTAAGCAAACCATAACTTTAGATGAGGTCATGACCAGCCTCCTATCAAAGGATATGATGGACTCATCTAAAATTGAGAATAGTGGAGAAGGATTGTATACAAGGGGTAGATCAACTGAGAGGGACAATTCTGGAAAAACACGGTATAGGTCGAAATCCCAACATAAAAATCTTATTTGCAACTATTGTAAGAAGAAAGGTCACATTAAGAAGAATTGTTTTAAGTTGCAAAATAAGAATAAGGCCAAGGCAGAGGAAGGGAATTCATCAAATCATGATAGTGCAAATTATGTTTCTGATGATCTCGCATTAATGGTAGAAGGGAATATTGATGGTGATAGTTCAAATGCATTTTTGGTTGAAAATTTAAGGGATAAGAGGAGACTGGAGTGGACTCTTGATTCAGCATATACCTTCCATTTAACACCAAATAGAAGTTGGTTTAAAGAATATACTGATGTAGAAAATGGGGTAGTATATATGGGAAATGAAGCATCTTGTGCAATTAAAGGAATAGGTTCAGTTCAAATTCGCACCAAAGAAGGCACAGTTCTCACTCTAAATGATGTGAGATACGTTCCTAAAATGAAAAGGAATCTAATCTCCTTAAGTGCTTTAGAAGATAAAGGCTTTCATTTTTCAGCAAGGGACGGTATTTTGAAAATTTCAAGAGGTCAACTAGTGGTGATGAAAGGCACAAGGAAAGGCAACCTGTACATACTGGAGGGTGAAACAATAGAGAGTAGTGCTTATGCTGTAGAGGCCAAAGATGACACAAAATTATGGCATTTGCGCCTCGGCCACATGGGTGTTCGTGGTTTAAATGAATTATGTAAGCGTGGTCTACTTGGCAAATGCAATATTTTCAAAGTTGGTTTATGTGAGCATTGTCTGTTTGGAAAACAAAAGAGGGTATCATTCAACCGAACCGCTAAACATGTGACAAAAGGCATTTTGGACTACATACACACCGATGTTTGGGGGCCTTCGCATCAAGCATCGCTTAATGGGGCCCGGTACTTTGTAACCTTCATCGACGATTTTTCAAGAAAGGTATGGATTTATTTTATGAAAAATAAATCATATGCTTTTAGTAATTTTAAAGTCTGGAAGGCTATGATAGAAAAACAAACGGGTCGTGTAGTAAAAAAATTAAGAACCGATAATGGGATGGAATTTTGTTCAGGGGAATTTAATTGGTTTTGTCAAGAGAATGGAATTGTTAGACATATGACAGTTCCATATACCCCTCAACAAAACGGAGTTGCAGAAAGATTGAACCGTACACTTCTTCAGAAAGCAAGGTGTATGTTTTCAAATTGCGGTTTGGGAAAGAGATTTTGGGCAGAAGCAGTAAATACGGCGTCCCATATTGTGAATTGTTCTCCACATGCTTCTCTTGACATGAAAACACCTGAAGAATTGTGGTCAGGAAAACCAGCAGATTATGGTGACTTGAAGATTTTTGGATGCCATGCATATGCACATGTAAGAGAGGGTAAACTTGATCCACGTTCTGTGAAGTGCATTTTTCTTGGGTTCTCACCTGGTGTAAAAGGTTACAGACTCTGGAACCCTCAAACATCCAAAATACTTGTATCTAGAGATGTAGTTTTTGATGAAAATTCTGTTTTGAAAAATAAGCAAGACATTACAGAATCAAGCAATTCTCTGTCCTTTGATGGAGAAAAGATGGAGAAAACACAACAGACACATCTCTCTGATGCATTACCTGGTGCCACCATTCAATTTAGCATGATACCCCCTGGTGAGGTGACACAGCATGCAACCTCTACTGGCACGACTAACCAGCAGCAGCCCATCGCTCCAGAAAATCACGTCAGACTTGGACCTGGTTCAGGTGGAGTGCAAGAAAGAGGCCAGAAACAGTCCATTGTGGCTCCAGAAGGTGTTCAAACACAAACAATTGCTGCTGCTCGTTCAAGAAGAGAAATTAAGGCTCCAAAGAGGCTGATTGAAGAAACAAATTTTGTTGGCTTTGCATGTGCAGTGGTAACCGAATTGGAGTCTGACGAACCCACATCATACTATGAAGCATTGAGCAGCCCAGATTCTGACAAATGGGTGGAGGCAATGCAGGAGGAGATGCAGTCACTTCAACAAAATTCAACGTGGCGTTTGATGAAATTACCCCCCGGCAAAAGGGCAATTAAATGCACGTGGATTTTCAAGAAAAAAGAAGGAATACTGGGGGTTGAAAACATGCGTTACAAGGCTCGATTGGTTGCAAAAGGGTACAGTCAAATTCCAGGTGTTGACTTCAATGATATTTTCTCCCCAGTAGTCAAGCATACTTCAATTAGATTGTTCCTCGGGTTGGTTGCTCGAGATGATTTGGAGTTGGAACAATTAGACGTTAAAACAGCTTTTCTACATGGGGAGTTAGACGAGGAGATTTATATGGAGCAACCGGAAGGTAACCATGTTAAAGGAAAAGATCATTTAGTATGCAAATTGCAAAAGTCTCTTTATGGCCTTAAGCAATCACCACGTCAATGGTATAAGAAATTTGATAATTTTGTTTTACAAATTGGTTTCAAGAGGAGTGATTATGATCCTTGTGTTTACTGTAAAAGAAGTCATACCTCTTTTGCATATTTGTTACTATATGTTGATGACATGCTCTTAGCTGCCAAAAGTTTGGAGGAGATCAAGGAAATTAAGTTGCAGTTGGAGTCTGAATTTCATATGAAGGATCTTGGGGCAGCAAGAAAGATTTTAGGCATGGAAATTTCGAGAGATAGAATGAATTCAAAATTGTACCTATCTCAAGAGAACTATGTTCTTAAAATTCTGGAGAGGTTTGGGATGGATAAGGCAAAACCAGTAACCACACCCATGACAGCACACTTTAAACTGTCAAAACAACAAGCACCTGTTTCTCAACAGGAGGTAGAAGAAATGGCAAAAATACCATATGCAAGCGCGGTGGGATCATTGATGTATGCAATGGTGTGCACCCGTCCAGATCTAGCACTTGCCGTGAGTGTTGTGAGTCGTTTTATGGCAAATCCAGCGAAGGAACACTGGCAAGCAGTGAAATGGATATTTAGATATCTCAAGGGCACACATTCAAGCCACCTCGAATTTTCAAGAGTCAAACCTGATAGGCTATGTAGATGCAGATTATGCAGGATGTTTGGATACTCGACGATCAACATCAGCATATGTGTTTACTTTTGGAGGATGTGCAGTAAGTTGGAGATCAAGGCTTCAAGAGTGTGTAGCGTTATCTACCGCTGAAGCAGAATACATGGCCCTCTCAGATGCAATTAAGGAAGCAATTTGGCTTCGAAATATTCATGGTGAATTAACTCAAGGCATTCAGAAGTTAAGGATTATGTGTGATAGCCAAAGTGCAATATACCTCACTAAAGATAGTATGTTTCATGAGCGTACTAAGCACATAGATGTGAGATATCACAAGCTACGTGAAGTTTTGGCAGAAGGTGACATAATTGTCGAGAAAGTCAGTACAGATGACAATGCAGCCGACATGTTGACAAAAGTCCTTACTTTAACTAAAAATTCAAACATTGTTTGGATTTGGTTAACTTGGTGTAGCAAGGAGAAAGGTCAACAAAATTAAGGGCAAGGGAAACATGGAGTCAGGATTCATGAATGAAGTCGAGGTGGAGATTTGTGATGCGACTCCATCATGATCAATCACACAGCCAGGAGATGAAAGCTACACATCTGTTTAGTTGTTTCTATTTTTGGGTTTTCTATTTTGGGTAGAACATGTAATAGGGTTATGGGGAGTTTTTTCTATTTCTTTAAGGTGCACATTCTTGCTAAGAATAGAAAACGTGGCCTATAACTTCTATTTTTCAGGTTCACTTCTCCTATTTAAATAAAGGGTTGTATGTATTGTATTAAGTTAAGAGAATAATAAGAAAGGTTTCCTTTGCCAAAATATTCTCTCTCTCTCTCATTCTCTAGATCCCTAACAAGATTGAAGAGAGAAGAATATTTTTTTAACAGAAACAACACTTTATTTCCTCTCTCTTACTCAATTACATAGAGTTCTGCAGTATTTATAACAATACAACATACATAAAATAAGTACCCATAACTTTGCTAATTAAATTAAGCACCCACTACATAATTCTAAACTTAATATCCTCTACCAATCCTCCTATTACAACCAGTCTCCAAAATAGAAATATTACTGCACCTATCCAGCTATTACAAACATTACCTACATGCCTAATTATAGAACCCACTAACACCTACACGCTCCTATATAGCACACTAAATATAAAGAGCACACTAAACATTACCTCAATAAAACTCTAAATATTGAAAGCTAATTTTGGATCAACTTTGAACAGATAATTTTTAACATAAATTATTCTAGTACAATAAGACAGACATTGATAGAGAATGCCAAGGAACATGCATAGAGCTACAGTTTAGCCAGACCAAAAATAAGCAGGAATGTCCCGGCATATGCTGCCAGTACCTTCTTCCAATTATTGGATGTAGAATACATGTTTGCGATGCTAGTAAGTAAAGTGATAACAAGGACACTGATGGCTATAGGCAAGTAATCTGAAGCCAGCGTCACATACAACCTCAATCCAAATGCCACAATCATATTATTCGCTGCCAACATAAAATAATCTATTGCATTTAGGAAGGCGAGGCCAGGTTGACCTTCCACTGCTCTCTTAAGAAGTTCATATAAACTAAGGAATCCAAATAAAAATGCCAAGGTGTTTGCCATAATAAAGGCTCGGAACATGAAGTTCCTCGCAAGAACTGGTGTACCTTCGTCTTGTTTATAACCTCCAGGGATCGCAAAAGAGGCAGCAAATGTTACAATTATGATAAGTGCCGTGCTCAGTCCAATGACTGCAGTTCTCTCCCATTGATTTGGTAATCCAATGACTTCAGTTCTCTCCCATTGATTTGGTAATGATAGTTGCATTACATTGTCAAAACACTTGGGAGATAACCTATCATGATCAATAGTACACGCATGTGAATCATCAACCTATAGGCGGAGATAAAAAAAAATATTTATTATAGTAATATATTTATATTAACCTAGAGAACTAACCAGTACCAACAGTTCAAATGAAGAATGATTAAAAGCATGTCAATTTTAAATTAATTTGTTACATATCATAGATTGACTTGCTGTACTATTTTAGCAGCACAATTTGCAGACAAATTTATCCAAAAATATATATAATTTTTCTTATGCCTCATATCAAAATTAAGTATATGTATAATTTGCAAATAGTATGAGCATTCAATCGCATTGGTGTTTGCCATGGGACTGGCACACGGCGAACAGGGGGTTCCGTGACTGGATTCGCTAACAAGGGCTAACAGATTTAGGGTACAATAGACCCGTGTATAGTTGGTTTAATAAAAGGAAGAGCATCTAAATATCTCCGAAAAACTAGATAGGGCTCTCAGATCTCTATCATGGACTCTATTGTACCCAAAAACTATGGTCTTTCATTTTTCAAGGTTTCAAAGTTACCATCTTCTGATCCTTGTAAGACCGGTCCTAAGAAAAACAAGATCGAGGCCAAATTTCCAAGTTGAGAATTGGTGGTTAGTGAGGGATGATTTCAAACCGGTCCTTGAGAAGGTTGCAAACAGTGAAGCACAAGATTGGGAGGGGCTAACTCGGGTCTTTAGAAAGGAGGTCAGACAATAGGAAGGCTCCAATGCTTGTTGGCAGGAGAGGTCCCAATTCGATCTGATGAATGTCAGGCAATGTGCAGGAGGCCTTCATGAAACTCCTAGCTGAGATGGATGACGAGCATTGGACCACGGTAGCAATCTGATGTGGGCGGTGTGGAGGAGCTGGAATGACTACATCTACAATGGAGTCAGGCCCACCTTCTAGGCGTTCACTAAATTCTATCGGGCAATTAAAACTGAGACAATGCTAGCCAAGGATATAGGGAATGGGAGAAGGCAGGAAGGGGCACGAGACACATTTTCTCAGAATACAGACTTTATATGTCAAGTTGATGGATCACGGTGGGAGGGGTGGAAGGGGGGGCACTGGTTTCATTCTAACCAGAGGTGAGGCGTTAGTGGCGTACGAATCGGCAAAATCTGACGCTTGCAGCGCCCTGCAAACTGAAGCACGGGCTTTACGGAGGGGACTCATGTATGTGCTAAAAATGGGGAAATCATCATGCTCTTTCTGCACTGATAGCCAGACTCTAGCCAACATGGCTATGCAGTACCAACCACCGATGGGGGTAGAATGGAGAGCCTTCAGGATATGTTCCACTGTTGAAAAATCATGAGGGCAAACCAAGGTTTCTCACGTGGATATGAGTCCAGGTAATTGAATGGGGTTGCTGATAAGTTAGGGAAACTGGAAAGAATTGAGGGGTGGGATCACATTAATTGCATCCCCTATGTTAGAGACCTTTCTATAGTTGTTTCCCTTTTTTCTGTTGGGGAAATGTAACAAGTCCTAATAGAGAGTTCTTTTCTACTCATTAGGCAATATGATGTAATGTTTGGATTGATGTTGGACGTTTAATGGGAAGCCTATGGGCGTTTTCTCCTTAACAAAAAAAAAAAAATCTGATATGTTGATGAAAGGTGGGGGGTACGTAGGGGGTGTCAACCGGTACGAAACAGATCGGATAGAAGTATTTTTATACCCTTATCTAATATGTTGATGAAAGAAAACTTCACACTTAACCTACTCGATAATCTAAAAGAAAAAAAAAAGAGAAAAAAAATTAACCATACCTATATTATCGAATATGGTATGGGTTGGGTAAACGGGAAAAGTATTCCATTGAATAGATATATACATAGTTCATAAAATCAGAATGGGATTCAATCATATGATGGTGAAATCAAAATCAGAATTGGATGAATTGGTCAGATCGAATTGGAAATTTGGATCTTTGTGGCAGAAACTTGTTTTATTCTAATAATTAGTAAAAAAAGTTTGTAGAAAAAAATTTATATGTTAAAAATTATATTAAAACAAAACATTACACATAAATAATTTATTTATATAATATATTACAATTAAAACAAACTCTAAAAAATAATTAGTACAATTTAGAGTTTACAAGTACTATATTGATAGGGCTATTATAAAAATTTTGTAATTAAAAAAGTTGTGTCCGGATGATCCCAATATGGGGTTTGTTATATATATATATAAGCAAGCAATACTTTGCGAAATATTACCTCATTTTCTGTTTGTTCTTCCGGCACTGTGAGTAAGACCGTGTTGCCTTGAAAAGACCAACAGGCATCAATTAATGACTTTGTACTCTATTATAAAAGTTCTTATTCACCAAAAGTTGAAAGAATAACTCTTATAAAATCCCAAAATACTATGAAAAAGGTGGGCGGTACGTAGGGGTGTCAATTGGTACGAAACGGATTGGTAGAATCATTTTCATACCCTTATTTGATACGTTGACGGAAGAATACGTGATAAGCTAAATGAAACAAAACTTACCTTACCAATATTATCGAATACGGTATGGGTTGGGTAATCGGAAAAACAGTGCTATTGAATAGATATATACATAGTTCGCAAAATCAGACTCAGAATCAGTAATTTATCGTGAAATCAAAATAGGAATTGGACGAATTGGTCGGATCGAATCGGAAACTTAGATCTTATTGGCAAAAGCTTGTTTTGTACTAATAAATAGTAAAATGGTTTGTAAAAAAAAGTTATGTTAAAAAATTATATTGAAACAAAATATTACACAATAATTTATTTATATAATATAATACAATTATTATAATTAAAACGAACTCCAAAAAATAGTTAGTACAATTTATAGTCCTGCAAGTACTATTGATAGGGGCATTATGAGAAATTTGTAATTAAAAAAAAAATTATTGTGTCCGGATGATCCCAATATGGGGTTAGTCCTATATATAGAAAAGCAATCAATGCTTTGTGAAATATTACCTTAGTTTGTTGTTGTTCTTTCGGCACTGTGGGTAAGATCAAGCCGCCATTTATTGCTGCATTGAAAAGACCAACAGGCATCAATGGGCGTACAGTGGGCACCTCTTCTCTTTCAGATCTTACGCTTTGCGATGATGACATTGTCACTGCTACGACGTTTAGCTTGATTTGCTCTTCGTACTCTCTCTCCTAGTAAAACGCTTGGGCAGTACTTGGCGGGTTCAACTCACATATATACTAAATTTTCTTGCAATAGAGTAGAGAATAAAATTTGTCACGGCGTGACGAGTCACGTCATATGTGTCGATTACACGACGTGACTCGCGTGTCGCGTGATGTGACTGCATCCTATAAAAATTATACCTCACGTCACGTCACGTAAACCAATCACATCACGTCACGTAGTCACGTATAGTCACGTGTGATCACAATTACGAAGATTATGGGTACAATATGTTCAATCAGGGTCGGGATTATTATTTTAGCTTAATGAATATTTGTAATTTGAATTTTTAACAATAATATTTACTCGTTTCAGATTTTTTATAATTTTTCATATTTCTTTTTGAATTTTTAACAACATAAATTAAAATATAAAAAAAGTTTGACGTGACTAATTCACATTATGTCACGTCACGTATGGTCACATCACGTGCATTCACGTTACGCGTAATCACGGCATGACTACGCGTGACGCAACCATTCGCGTGACGTGATGGTCAGCTGCTATTTTGGTCATGTCACGTCACATCACATGAAAAAAATAATTGATCATGTCATGTCACGTCACGTGACCAAATCACGACGTGTCATATTTTTCCTTCTCTACAATAGAGGCTGCGGCATAGTCCCCATAAATGGTGCACATGGCTGCGGCATAGTCTCTCATTATATTTTTTTAATAATAATAACTTAAAAAATTCATATGTCAAATTAAAAAATTCAAATATTCTCTACTTTAAAAAAAAATTTCTTGATATTATGTATATTACTAAATTAATAAATCAATGATGAAAAATTATCCACATTTGTATATTTTTACAAACTCTTAATATTAGTTAAAAAATTAAAAATGTTAAATCAAATCAGCCCCTATTAATTACTTAGAACATTATTTAAAATTTATGCATACTTATAACTTCACTATAAAAGAGAAAAAGAGGATGAGTTACCTCAATATCTTCATCTCTATCTCCATCTCCATATAAATCATCACAATATGTCTTAAATGGATTACCTTCTCCCGAATTTAAAAAAAAAAAAATGGTCAACTAAGAGTTAAATTAAAATATAAGCATATTTAATTAAAATACTACAAAATGAGACTATACGATATCATACCTTTGAAATCAGCCCTTAACCAATTTGGTGCGTATGCTAGAGCTTCAACAAGTTTAGAATGAAATATATTTCTCTGTGGACTAATTTTTTGCTCGCCCATACTAAAAGTTCATTCGGAGGCAACTGTTGAAACTGGTATTGTGTATATATCTTGAGCAATTTTTCGTAAAGTCCGAAATTTGAGTCCATTAGACTTCCACCAAGATAGCACATCAAAGTCGTCTTCGTCAGTTGGAACCAATCCTTCTTCTAAGTAAAGTTACAACTCCATAGTCATATCAAATCTCATAGTCTTCATAGTTTCGGCAAACATGTTATAATCCTTTGGGAAACCAATTTTTGGTCTCTTTGCCTTTACGATTGATTCCTCAACATGTGGTTTCGAATCTCTTTTTTGATACTCCCGAAACAATCGATAACACATATCAAGAACTTTTTCAATTTCGCTCTCATAATAATTACCATAAATCTTTTTATAGTAATAAGTTATGAAAACTGTCTTAGACCTTGGATTCAAAAGTGTGGCAACCCCCATGATACTATGTATCTTTTCCAAATATTTTTCATTCATTCTTGATGCCATATTCACAATGGTTGGGTTAGAATCTAACATCCACTTTCACAAAGCTAATCTTATCTCACAAATATTTGAAAAATAACGGTTGTTTGTTGTGTGCTTTGTTCCGGAAAACAATTTTGTTGTAGTGTAAGAAATCTTTCATTTTTCACTTATAATTATTGCATTCTCCCAATCTTCATCTGATGGCATGGTTTTGTATTGTGTATCACGTATTTTCAAACATAGGAAAACATCATTGTATGTTAGGACTATTTCTAACATATTACAGGTTGAATTTAATCGTGTTTTAACATCACAACATAATTTTTGGTACAATTGATTTTACATTGCTGTGGAGTCCATGATAGTCTACCCGGTCCCCTACTTCATCGCTCCCGATCAGGTTGAAGCTGAGTCGTTGCCACCTCTTTGCTGATCTAGATCAGGTCAAACCTGGTTGATTTGGCCGATCCAGTCAAAGGCGTGGCCTAGCCACTCTCCACCGCTTTGTTATGTCCTATATAAAATAATGTGACCTGTCAGGCTATTACGGGGATTGTATTTTTTTCTTTTATGAACATTGATACTCGTAGGCAATGCATGAATTGTTTTCGAGATAAGGAAAAGGTGATTTCGTACATGTTTTCTCCGAAAGCAGTGCCCTCTATATACACTTCTACCAAAAGCCATGCCAACTGTGGAGTTAATCCTATGCATTACATAATATAAAGATATTATACGTTGTTTGCATAATTTATGAATTCTAAAATTATGGTTAACTTTAAGTAATATTGTATCGTACAACTCTAGAACGAACAATTTATAACAACTAGCTATGGCTAGGTTCAATGAAGTTTCAGCTTTCTCTTGTTAATTAGCAACATTGTTTCTTTCTATGCTCATAGTTTGCTTATATTCTCTATAATTAATTAGTCCATTTTTATCTGTTGATTCTTTTTTTTAATGTAAGGTCTAGTTGTCCACATTATGTACCAGTGAATTTGCAGTCTAATGGATTTTAATCCCCGGTTTTATGGATCGAGCTCCTCTCAAGTACCATAGAAGATCTAGCTCACTTTACGGTTTGAGATTAAATCTCAACCGGTTTGTGATTCCGGCGAGCACAAGGGGGCAGTATTATTGGGCTTTGAGATTCATGCCAAATTAGAAAGAACAGTCCAGATCCATTAATTGTAAAAGATTCTCTTTTCAGGTGATGGAGAGGATGTGATGAATTCGAATTTTTACTAGAAACACAACTTTTACGTGGAGTGCATGCATGTGAACTTGGACCAACTTTTCACCTTTAACACTCTCTGCATCATCTTTCTCTCTTGAGCTTGTATACTCAGAGCACGCTTAGATAGGTGAAGAATAGTTACTAACTCGGGTTGGCATTATTTGGAACTACAGCACTCCATTTTGATGTGTTTGAGTTAGTAAATATGGATTAATATTTATTTGAGTTAGCTCACTATTCGACTAATCCAACAAATATTGAGTTAGCTATATTCTCATTTTTAGTTAACTCACTATTCTCACTACATAATCCACCTCTCCATTTAAATGCATCCTGAGATATATAAAAATTTTAATTTATGTAAAGCTAGGTCATATTTAGTTCGGTCCGGGTTTTCATAGATCAATTCAAAATTTGAGATATGATCAGGATATGTGAATTCTCCCTTCTACCCTTCCTTAAATTGATATTACAAATTGCAATTAAATAATGATTCAATAGATAACTTCGAACCTAGATTTGAGAACCACAAGAATATAACAACGAAGGAACAGATTCTGTTAAGCTAAATTATAAAATATATGTGTGAACAGAGTTTCCCATAAATTTAAAATGCGGAAATCAATGTGATATTGTATCTACACACAGTACATTCAAGGGGCAACAAAATGATATATATGAATATATATATATATATAATGCATTCATTCATTAACCTAAAAGTAAAAAGTAGCTAGGGATTTAGACCATTCACTATGCATTTTTTCTAAAATCTACCTTATCATCTCGAAATGCTTCTTGTTTTACCAGTCGTGGAAGTTATATTAGTGAATGTAGTTAATTGCAAATCTGTAATAAAGCATCAAGAAATATTTATACATGCTGCGTCATGAACGTTCTTGTCTCACTTGTGAAAAAGTCAATATTCTCCAATTCCATTTCTACCGTAGAAATAGAAATTGTAAGATGAAATGAAGAGGAGCTAAATTGTAAAAGAGAAAAAATTGATTACATATTTCCATTCCATTTTCACATTTTTTTTAATTTTTCTCTATAGTAGCTTGACTCGTGGCATATCCTGATTGGTTAGTTTTCTTCGTAATATGTGCATGCAGCACATCGGAAGAATCAAAAGGCTAGACAGCTAATAGTTCACGGTATAGCATACCTGTACTTTATTAATACCTTAATCACGTTATGAACTTACTTTTTTTTTTGAGTAAGTTGATAACGTGATTCAGGTATTAATAAAGTACACGTTATCAACTTACATTGTGTGATTGTGTCCATAGGACATTGTCCTATCTAATATTTTTTTCTAACACAGATAAATTATTATTAATATTATATATACTCGGCTCAATTGGAGAGAATAATGTGTCACAAGTTTTGTTCACTTGTGTTTTTGTGTCAGCTGTCACATGTATAGCACATGTTGTGTATAACAGTGACAAATTTTTGGGAATACGGGAAATCATACGGAGGAACGCTATCATTATTTTTATTGCTCCTGTATCTCACAAAAGACATTCCTTCTACATTTGAACTTTTCTTAAATGATTTATAAAATTTATGACTAAAAATTACCTTGTGAGAAAAGATATAAGTTCCATATAGTTCAAGTGGATTTTTCATAAAAATAATGGCATTGGTGAGATTTAGTGCGAATATATATTTATACAAATCAAGAACTCAGCCCCATCTTGCTGGTATTCTTTTGTCAGTACAACTAAGAAACGTTGAAGAATAATATATACTCATCCCATCACATATAGTTATATCCTATAAATTTTTCGAGAATGGTAATCCTGTTGTACATTTAATTTTTATGGTCCATCTAACTTTTATAGTATATATTTTTGACCAATATTAGTTAAATTAATAAAACAAAAATGTATCCTAAATTATTTTCAAAGGAATTGTTTCAAATATATTATTAATGTAGATGTGCCATCCCATTCATTACTATATACGACTACCTGGTTGTCCACATTGTACAAGCTTTTTTCCCGTGTAGGCTTCCCTCTTACCTTAGAACTTGACTCCAGTGAGTTTGAACTTTATTAGATTTTGATCCCTGATTTTATTAGCAACGCCACTGTAACACTCTCTGCATCATCTTTCTCTCCCGAGTTTGTATACTCAGAGAGTGCTTTTGAATAAGTGAAGAATAGTCACTAATCTGAATTAGTTCTATTTTGAACAACAACTCTCTCCTTGGATTTAGGAAATAAAATTGGAAATAAATTGATTTGTTTTTCTGAATTGAACTATTATTTTTTTTAATTCCATCAAGCAATTTAGGATTCTTAATTTACGTAACATAATTCCGTATTTATTTATAGTGAAAAACTGCATATGATAATCTGATCCATCCCGCTTAAATTCCACTTAATTATAACATTGTTTTAATCTGGACCCTTAATGCCTTATAGAAAAGAATAGCATGACACGTGGCAAATCCTTATTGGGCAGTTTTCTTATGTAATATTTGCATACAGCATATCGGAAGAATACCAAGGCGAGACAGCTATTAGTTCACGGTTTAGCATGCCTGTACTTTAAAATAAAATTGGAAATAAAATTGATTTTTTTTTCTGATTTGGACTAATATTTTTTTTTAATTCCGTCCATCAATTTAGGATTCTTAATTTACGTAACATAATTCTGTATTTATTTAGAGTGAAAAACTGCATATGAAAATCTGATCCATCCCGCTTAAAATCCACTGAATTATACCATTGTTTTAATCTGAACCCTTAATGCCTTTGGTTAGTTTTCTTCGTAATACTTGCATACAACACATCGGAAGAATACAAAGGCGAGACAGCTATTAGTTCACGGTTTAGCATGCCTGTACTTTATTAATACCTTAATCTTGTTATCAATTTACATTGTGTCCTATCTAATAATTTTTTTGTCCATTTGTGTTTTAATGTGTCAGCTGTCACATGTTAAGCACATGTGGTGTATAATGGTGACAACTTTTTTGGAATGCGGTAAATCATATGGAGGAACGCTATCATTATTTTTATTGCTCCTGTATCTCACTGTTGAGAATAGTTAGATAATTAGAGAGTAAAATTATAAAATAAGAATAAGGACAAAGTTGTAAATAAAATAGTAATAGGTGCATAGAATATTACCATTAGTGATAACGGCAATATAGTCTCAAAGAGAGTATAAATACTCATATATCAGATTGTAAAGAAATATAACAAAAAATCAATAGAGAAATATCAATATATACTGTCTCATTCTTCCGCTAAATTTTACATGGTATCAGAGCGGGTTTGAAAAATCCGACAACAATATCCAATAACCCGATAAAGATCCAAGCTTTCATGCTTACCAGAAAATACCAGTACAATAGAAATACAAAAATCTCAATCTCAGAAATACAAACCCTAATTCTCATAAATTCTGTCTGAATCTGTTTTTCCGGCAAAAGCCAGAACCAGAAACAAAAAAAATAGATCAGAAACCAGCAAATCAAACATCAGAACAATATCGAAAAAAAAAACACCCAAAAATTCTCATGCCTAAAAATACCAGTAAGATAAGCCAAAAAAAAATACCATTTGATTCAATAAATCAAACTTTTTTCCTCTTCTTGAATATCCGATTCAATTAATCAATTATTCATGATGTCTCCTAACCTTAATTCGGGCTACAAAACTCAAAACCCTAGCAACAAAGGGGAAGATAGATGCACAAATTGCAAAAACGTTAACCACCATAGGGGCCGGTGTTGGTTCCTTCATCCTCATCTTCGACCGAAATGGTGGAAGGAGAAGAATGGAGGTGAGACGAATAACTCTAAGGGGGAGAAGATTGGAGCGGCGCAATCTCTCCAACGAAACGAAGCGCTCTGTGAACCGAGCGAAGAGAGAAAAGAGTCTGTCGCACCAGTTGGGCTCCCTCTAAACGGGTCCGCACCTCTTATTGGGTCCGCCCCTTCTAATGGATCTTCTATCATAACCCGATCAGAAATTGCTGCCATTCTCTATCAACTGAGTGGGCTTCTGAACAAGGGCCCAAATTCAGGTTTTTCTAATACTCAAAATTTAATACAAGACTGAAATAGTGGAAAGCCGAACCAGAATTTATATGTTATACCAAATAAAAGAAGTATTATAAGTCCAAATAAATTTGAATCCAATAAAATAAAATGTACAAGTTTAGGGAACTTGAATCAAAAACAATGCGAAAATAATTTGGATTGGATCTTAGATTCCGATGCAACCGACCATATGACCGGAAACAAAAATATATTGCACAATTGTATAAAATGCAAAGGTCAAGAATTTGTTTATGTAGCAAATGGTGAAAAAATGGAAATTTGTGGTTATGGTTCAATTATCGTTTTTTTAAAAGAAATTAAAAATGTCTTACGTGTAAAAAATTGTACCGCTAATTTATTATCTATAGGAAAACTTTCAAAAGAAATAAATTGTGAGATTATATTTTCATCTAAAAATGTATTTTTTAAAGATATGACATCTAAGATAATGATTGGTGAAGGTCTCTTTCAAAATGGACTCTATTTTTTGAGTAGCCAAAAATTTAATTTCAACACACAAATACAAGACATAAGAAGTTTATGACATAAAAGAATTGGACATCCCTCCGATAAAATACTAAAATGTATTATTGATTTTTCAAACCTAGATTGTAGTAATTGTGAAGTATGTAAATTTGCAAAGCACACGAGACCTTCTTTTGTTACCTCAAATTCTAAAAGTAGCAAAATATTTGAACTTGTTCATTCCGATGTTTGGGGACCCGTCTCGGTAGACTGTTACAATAGTTTTAAATATTTTGTTACATTCATAGATGATTTTTCACGATTAACATGTTTATATGTTTTAAAAAATAAAAGTGAAGTTTTTTCGCACTTTCAAGATTTCTCAAATTTAGTTGAAAACCAATACAATACGAAAATTAAAATTCTTAGGACCGATAATGGAACGGAATTTATAAATCAAAATTTCTCAAGTTTTTTGAAACAAAAGGAAATTATGCATCAAATCACTTGTGTTTATACTCCACAACAAAACGGAGTTTCCGAAAGAAAAAATTATCATTTACTTGAAGTGACAAGAGCACTTATGTTTCAAAATAATATTCCAAAAAATTATTGGTCGAATGCCGTTCTCACCGCAACTTATTTGATAAATAGGTTGCCAAGTGTAGTCTTAAAAAATAAAAGTCCACTAGAAATTATTTATCAAAGAAAAATAAATGTTAACCATTTAAGAGTTTTTGGATGCACATGCTTTGTACATCAAAATAAACGAGACAAATTAGATTATACTTCTATTAAAACTATCTTTGTAGGATACTCGTCTAAAAAAAAAGATTATAAATGTTATGATCCTATAAACCAAATGCTATATATCCATATTTTAAATCAACTAGAGATGAGATTGATAAACAAATTAGCACCAATGATTTTGTCATTCCTATGACTACTAATCAAATTGTTGAGCAAAGAGTTGTAGGAAATGAAGAAGATGAAGAAAATGGTGATGAAAATAATAATACTTCTCAAAGTGGAGTCGGGGAGGAGGAAGAAGATGAAATTATTCAAGATATTGAAGAAGAAAATATTGTAGAAGAAAATATTGGAGAAGAAGAGAATATTGTAAGGAGGTCAACCCATCCTACACAACCATCCACAAGGTTACGAGATTACGTAACCTACAAGGTTCAATATCCTATCGAAAATTTTATTTCTTATAAAAACATTTCAAAAGAACACCATGCATTTCTTAGTTCAATTTCCAAAATGGAAAAACCAAGAAATTTCGAGGAAGCTATAAGCCAACCGGTGTGGTGCAAGGCTATGGAAGAAGAGCTCCAAGCCTTAGAAAAAAATAATACATGGACAATTGAACCATTACTAAAAAATAAAAAACCCGTTGGATGCAAATGAGTTTATAAAATAAAATACCAAAGCGATGGCTCCATATAAAGGTATAAGGCCCGGCTAGTTGCCAAAGGGTATACCCAAACATACGGTATTGATTACCAAGAAACCTTTGCTCCGGTAGCAAAGATGAATACCATAAGAATTTTACTTTCAATAGCGGTAAATAATGGTTGGAATTTATATCAAATTGATGTAAAAAATGCATTCCTTCAAGGAACACTTGAGGAAGAGGTTTATAAGACTCTACCACCGGGTCATGTAAAACAAGAAAATACTAACCTTGTTTATAGGTTAAAAAAATTAATTTGTGAAATCAAACAATCTCCAAGGGCATGGTATGGAAAACTTTCTAAATATTTATTTTTTCTTGGTTTTAAAGTAAGCCAATCCGATACATCTCTATTCTCAAAACATTAAAATAAGAATACTACTGTTGTCCTTGTATATGTTGATAATATAATTATAACCGGAAACAATCTTGAAAAAATTAGCAACATTAAAAGACATTTAAAAGAAAATTTTGAAATAAATGATCTTGGTAAACTTAAATATTTTTTAGGAATCGAAATAGCTCATTCTTCCAAAGGACTATTTATTTCACAAAGAAAACACACAATTGATCTTTTAAAAGAAACGGGAAAATTAGGATCAAAACCGGCCTCAACACCGATTGATAGTAATTGTAAATTAAACTCCGAAGAGGGAGAATTGTTGGAAGATATAAACCAATTTCAACGGGTTGTAGGTAAATTAATTTATCTAACGGTAACTAGGCCGGATATCTCATTTGTGGTAAGTCAAATTAGCAAATTTATGCATTCACCAAGAAAACCACATTTAAATGCCATTGATAGAATTTTGAGATACTTAAAGAAATCACCTGGAAAGGGTGTATGGATGAAAAATAATAAATCTAACGAAGTGTGTGGCTATTCCGATGCAGATTGGGCCGGGAGTTACGATAAAAAATCAACAACCGGCTATTGCACATTTGTTGGCGGAAACTTAGTCACATGGAAAAGCAAGAAACAAAATGTCGTGGCACGATCAAGTGCGGAAGCGGAATATCTTGCCATGGCATCTACTGCAAGTGAACTCACATGGATAAAACAATTACTCGAGGAGTTGAACTTCAAAATTGATAAACCAATGAAGAAGTTTTGTGACAACAATGCGGCAAGGCATATTGCTTCGAATGCGGTATTTCATGAAAGAACAAAACATATCGAAGTCGATTGTCATTTTATAAGAGAAAAAGTCCAAGCGAAGGAAATTGAAACCCCTTATGTGAGAAGTGAAGATCAATTAGCCGATATTTTTACAAAGGGTCTCATTCCGAAGGCGTTTGAAGAAATAACAAGCAAGCTAGGATTAATCGATATCTATAGTCCTAGCTTGAGGGAGAGTGTTGAGAATAGTTAGACAATTAGAGGGTAAAATTATAAAATAAGAATAAGGGCAAAGTTGTAAATAAAATAGTAATAGGTGCATAGAATATTACCGTTAGTGATAACGGTAATATAGTCTCAAAGAGAGTATAAATACTCATATATCAGATTGTAAAGAAATATAACAAAAAATCAATAGAGAAATATCAATATATTCTGTCTCATTCTTCCGCTAAATTTTACACTCACAAAAGACACTCCTTCTACATTTGAACTTTTCTTAAATAATTTGTAAAATTATGAATAAAAATTAACTTGTCAAAATAGATTCAAGTTCAAGTAGATTTTTCATAACAATAATAGTTTTGGCGAGATTTAGTACGAATATATATTTATACAAATGAAGAACTCAGCCCCATCATGCTGGTATTCTTCTGACAGCACAAATATGAAACACTGAAGAATAATATATACTCACCTACCCAAACATATATAGTTATATCCTATAAATTTTTCGAGAATGGTAATCCTATTGTATTCAATTTTTATGGTGCATCTAACTTTTATAGTATATATTTTTGACAAATATTAGGTAAATTAACAAAACATAAATTTATCTTCAATTATTTTCATGGGAATTGTTTCAAATATATTATTAATGTAGGTGTGCTTTCCCAATCATTTCAATGGCGTGTATTAAGTTTGACTCTTTGGAATTTAAAAAGTCATTCATCCTAAACCCATGATATTTCAAAGCATAACTATTATAAATTCTTTTATGGAAGGCTAAATTATATCTTTTAAATAACATATAGATATATACTCATGCGACACGTGAGCCATATTACTATTGTGTCCTTCTAATATTTGATCTCATCCATTAATTAAAAAGACGAGATTGTAAGATCCAATTGAGAACTCATGTATATTTAAATCAATGTGTGCTCTACTCGGTCTACTCATGCGACCTGCATCCCCCGAAATTTTTACAAATATACAAAATTAGAAATTAATTAAATAATCTATACATTTTTTGAACGGAATTCGAAAATTGTCTGTACCGATGACAAAATAATCAGTTATAGAGCCCAAAATCGATGACCTGCTAATCGGTTTCAGAAAGCTTGAACCGATGACAGTGTCATCGGTTTTAGTCCAGCACAGTTTTTGATGCTTTCTGCACACTTTTGGAAACAACGAACGACTCATATTAAAACAACGAATGACTCAGATTAAAATACTGTTTGTAATCATTACACTCTTGCACAAAATATTCTCGAACCGATGACATTTCCATCGGTTTTAATTTAAAATAATTTTTCATTTATTTTTTTATTTAATTAGAAAATATTATAATTTATTTATTTATTTTATTAAAATATTAGAAATTTTTTTATATATTTTTTTAAATTACATAGAATACCATATAATTTGATTTATTAGACAGACTTAAACAAATAACCCGGATTAATATTTTTCAGAACGGATTTTTCAGGGCTGTAAGAAAAATTAAAATATTTTTTGTGTGTTATTAGAAAAAAATAAAAATACTTTGAATCTGAATTATTGATCCCGGTTCAAAAGTCACTTCTAGATAATACAGAAAATATTATTTTCTTTCTATTTTAAAAAAAAAATCAAAATTTGAGAAAATTTTGCCGCAACTGTAATGATTACATTTTTCTCAAATTTTGATTTTTTCAAAATTAGAAATACAATAATATTTTATGTATTTACCTAGAAGTGACTTTTGAAACGAGATCAATAATTCAGATTCAAAGTATTTTCATTTTTTTCTAATAACACACAAAGAAATATTTTAATTTTTCTTACAGCCATGAAAAATCCGATCTGAAAAATATTGATCCGGGTTATTTGTTTAAGTCTTTCTAATAAATCAAATTATATGGTATTCTATCTAATTTCAAAAAAAATATAAAAAAATTCTTATATTTTAATAAAAAATAAATAAATTTTAACATTTTCTAATTAAATAAAAAAAAATAAAAAAATTATTTTAAATTAAAACCGATGGATATGTCATCGGTTCAAGAATATTTTGCGCAAGAGTGTAATGATTACAAACAGTATTTTAATCTGAGTCGTTCGTTGGTTGAAAAAGTGTGCAGAAAGCATCAAAAACCGTGCTGGACTAAAACCGATGACACTGTCATCGGTTCAAGCTTTCTGAAACGGATTATGTTACGTTAAGGAAAATTTTAAACAAGAAAAAAAATTGAAATTAATTAAATTTATTAGGTTAAAACATAATTGAAAATCTTGTTGATGGACTAGGAGTTTAAAATTTGAAACGATTAAATATTGGTCTGAATTTTCGAAATAACCAAACTCAATTGAAACTTGAAATATAAGCCTTATATATATTGGGAACAAAATACAATCTTATATGCATAAATTATAAGTCCAAAATGCTTCTTTTATTAATATTAAATAATTTGAGGGTTCAGTTGGTAAAATTCCCAAATTTCATGATATTTCTCTCTCTCCCTACATCCCCTTCCCTGCGTTTGTGTGTCCCGCCAACAGGAAGAGAAAAAAAAAAGAGAGAGAAAAGAGAGAGTTCCAAAAATCCACCAAATAAATTGAAGAAAAGAAAATAGAAAAGGTTGAGATCTCCCCCAAATTCGCCATCTAACTCCTCTATTGGTACTCATTTTCTCATTTTTTTTTTCAAAATCTAAATTTTCTCCATTATCTAGGGTTTGTTTAAATCTGAAATTTTTGGTATAAAGTGTGAGTATTTCATCCTAATAAAGCTTCTATGTTGTTTTTTGGTGATTCCCTTCTCAATTTATGCTAAATCTTGATTTTCCACCTAGGGTTAGTCTCAAATCTGAAAATTTGAGAAGAATTGTGATTAATCTAGTCTAATGAAATAAATAATGTAGTTAGTTGGTAAATTCCTCTCTCTCTCTTTTAAAATCTGGAATTTATTTCGGTTTGGTTAATCTTGGGTTTGTGTAATTGGGAAAAACCGAAAATCTGGAAATTTCAGCAAGTTTTGTCAACTTTGGAGGCCCCAAAACTAGGGTTCCTAAAGGCGTATGATCCTCAAATTTTACGGGCAACTACAATTTGAGGTTAACAATATGATCATATTTAATTTTGTCCTAAAACACTGCCCAAAATTTTACTGGTACGGGTTTTGCCTCGATAGGTCCAGATTCTGGGAAATTTCGGACTGCTGGAGAAAAATATTGAAAACCAGGGGCTAGAAGGCTTATTTTTACTTGAAACTTTCAGAGATACTAATAAACATATATGACAGGGTTGTGTAAAATTTTGAGGATATCCTATGTGGGAAAATATTGAGAAATGGTCGTCCGAACTGGCATACCAGCAGCTTCTGTACCAGTATTTTTCAAAATATATTGATCAAATGTGTACGGTCCTACAAACCAAGTTATAGGTTGTGTGAATCTATAGGAATTATGTTAAGAACATCATAAAGGAACTAATAAAACCCAAGTAGACATATCAATTGTTGAACAAAGATTAAATCAATTATATATGATTGAAATAGGTGTAGGCTCGGTTGAGCAAGAGGTTGCAGAACCTTTCGAGACGTCCGAACCATAGGGACGCGAGACGCTTTCCTTAATCAGGTGCGGGGTTCTTGAACTTGTTTGATGTTTCATTTTCAGAAATTAAATTCTTTTTCGATTGTCATGTTGTATGTTTGATTGTTGCATTTTTGATGGATTGCATGTTTGATTGTTGCATAATCGGAATTGTGTGAATTGTTTGCATAACTCAATTTGGTTAAAACCAAATTGTGTGACATGGTTGATTTGCATATTCGTATGGTTGTCATCTTGATTGTGCTCTTATGATTTGTTTATGATTGAAAGTCACCACAAATTGATGATTATGGAATTATGTGAATGAATTTGCAAAGTCTGTCCCGCTGGGCGAGCAGACTTTGATCCCAGGAACCTATTGGCGCATTAGGTGAATGGCCCTCAGGCTTTTCCTAGTACCGGTTGGGACGAGGGGTGGGTGACTATGTGAATATGATTGATTATGATTGTGGGTGACTTGTGTATGACGTCTATGGCTCGGGGGCATTACCCTACGTGGTAATGCATTTGGACGGTCAATTGAATATTACGACATTCTAAATTATTTCCAGTGAATTCTCATTATATGACTTGGAACCAGACTTTATTAATGGTTAAGCCAAAGCACTACAGATGGGTGTCAGATAAAGGGTCCAGCTCGGTGGAACATCTGTAGGTGTCAGTAACCCTACAGATGATGGTTTGATAAAGGGTCCAGTTCGGTAGAACATCTGTAGGTGCTACCAGCCATAATAAAATGAGTTAAGCCAAGGCATTTACAGATGGGTGTCAGATAAAGGGTCCAGCTCGGTGGAACGTCTGTAGGTGTCAGCAACCCTACAGACGAGGGTCAGATAAAGGGTCCAGCTCGGTGGAACATCTGTAAGTGCTACCAGCCATAATAAAATAAGTTAGGCCAAATATGTGCTTGTTTGAACTTCACCTTGGAAATTCCGTAAATTGTACTTCATTTGATTATTTGTTGTCGAGCATATGCATATACTTATATAGTATTATAGAATGGGTAATGTGCTTTTGTATGGATTTCATTTTTGAACATGGAGTCTGATTGCAAGTCCAATAACTAGATTGTGGCAAATTCGCACTGAGAATTATATTCTCACCCCCACCCTTTGGGTTATTTTTACAGGTTT
Organism: Carex arenaria; assembly: GCA_964058825.1. Taxonomy (NCBI): domain Eukaryota; kingdom Viridiplantae; phylum Streptophyta; class Magnoliopsida; order Poales; family Cyperaceae; genus Carex; species Carex arenaria. The sequence goes on from CAXKVW010000198.1 coordinate 978,032, forward strand.
TGGTGCGGCTAATCCTGGGGAGGCACGCGAGTAGTAGGCCTTGATAGATAGCAACCCACTACCATAGTTATTATTTTGGTTATTTTACTAGAGGGGTATATTTTGTTTGTGATATAGCACCCTATGTCATACCTTACGGTTGGTATCCGTACGAGATACTTTTTGTATGTTATACTTTTACCAGATAGTTGTACTTGGACTATTATATATATGTTTGTTTTATGTCTATTAATGGGATGTGATGAGTATATTTTTAATTGCCTTGTAAGCATACATGAAGTTGTATGTTTACGGCGGGGCTCTGTCACTATTCCTGGCCGCGGGGTGTGACAGTTCCCTTTGGTGGTATCAGAGCATGGTTTAAGCCCTAACCAGACTAATAGGATACGTGAGTGGGGTACGTTATAACTTGCTATCACGACTACCGGCTTATCTAGTATAGTAATAAGTAGATACAATTTTAATAAGATTCTCTCTTTATACAGAACTATGGAAGGACGTCGAGGTAGGGGACGGCCAGCCGCTCGTAGGGTTGAGATTGGACCTGTAGAGCCTGAGGTTCGGAGAGTTGGTCGTGGACCTAGAGGTGTGCAGGATCGGGATCGAGATTTAGATGAGAGGTTAATTGCGGCTTACGAGAGAGGTCGCCAGGAAGAGAGACGTGAGGCGATACCTGAGGTTCACAGGGGTGCTCGTGAGGAGTTCAGGAGGTTGTATGACTCTTTCATGCGTCTTAATCCACCTCGCTTTGATGGCACTGGGGGGTATACCACAGCAGAAGAATGGCTCGCTAGTGTGAATACGAAGCTTAATCTGTGTCGAGCACCTGAAGAAGATAGAGTGGAACTGGCAGAACAACAGTTGGAGAGTGGTGCGAGATTCTGGTGGGATGGAGCCCGACATAGTTATGTCGGGGAGGCGGTAAAGATTCTGTGGGAGTGGTTTGAGCAACAGTTCACTCGACGATTTCTAAGTAACCTACAGCGAGAGGCATTGCGGAGGAAATTTCTAGATCTAAAGCAGAATGGGCGACCAGTGGCAGAGTATAACAATGAATTCCTCGCCTTGTCGAGGTATACAACAGATGTGCAGAATGACGTGGTGAGATATCATAGGCAGTACCTGGATGGATTGGATGGTGGTATATCGATGATTGTAGATACACCAGTAGCTACTAACCTTCAAGCGATGATGGATCATGCGGAGCAGGTAGAGTTGCATAGTAAGAGAAGAAAAATACAGATGACAGAAAGAAATGTCAAGCAGAGAGAGGATCAGAACAGGCAGATGGTGAGGTCAGGGGGAGGGCCGTCGGCTGCTAGACCTCCTCCCAGACAGACAACCACACCTGGAATTCGGCCGAGTTTTGCTCCAATGTGGTGCCGTTCATGCAATCAGGCACATTCTGAACCAGAGTGCAGATGTCGCAACTGCGCATGCTTTACATGTGGCAGTATGGAGCATTGGGCGAAAGAGTGCCCGAGCATTGCCTTGGGTTTTCAAAGGGACAGTGGTGCTGGAGGGTCGGTCGGCCGTGGGTAGGGTGGACCATCACCCCGTGGTCGAGGTGTTCCTCAGTTCAGTGGGGGCAGGACTGGAGGACGAGTGTCTGCACATGCGCTTGGGATATCGGGGGCTGCACATGATGCTTTAGAGACTCGATGTGAGGGTGATGACATAATATCTCCTGATTCTCAAGCCGACGTGATGACAGGTATACTTTCTATCTCGGATCATGATGCTTATTACTTGATAGATACTGGGTGTAGCTATTCTATTGTATCGAAGGCTTTGGTAGAGAAATGTCATTGGCCAAGTGAGACGGGTAACAAAGTCCTTAGTGTTCAAACCCCTTTCGGCTCTACTGACCGAGCAATTACAATATGCCAAAACCGAAAAGTCAAAGTTGATGGAAGGGATCTCGAGATAGACATGCTGGTTATGGATATTATTGGGTATGACGTGTTATTAGGGATGGATTGGTTGACAAGACATGCAGCGACAATCGACTGTCCACATCGCAAGATTTGTTTTGCAAATTCAAGAGGTATGTCATGCATGCTCAAATGTAGAAAAATTGGGGGGCTAATACCTTGTATTTCAGCTGTGGAAGTTAGACATCTGCTCGATTCAGGGTGTAATGCATATCTGGTGGTAATAGTTTACGCTACTACCGAAATTCCTGAGATTAATACTATTCCGGTGGTGTCAGAATTTGTGGATGTGTTCCCAGACGAGATAGTTGGACTACCACCCAAACGAGAAGTGGAGTTTGGCATAGAATTGATACTAGGCACAACCCCAATTTCTAAGACTCCGTATCGTATGGCTCCTGCGGAGTTGAAAGAACTCAAGGCGCAATTAGAAGAGATGTTGGAAAGCGGGTTCATTAGACCAAGCACATCTCCATGGGGTGCTCCCGTGTTGTTTGTGAAGAAGAAAGATGGGACTTTGCGGTTATGTATCGACTACCGCGAATTGAACAAGGTAACAGTCAAAAATAGATACCCGTTACCTCGAATTGACGATTTGTTTGATCAGTTGCAGGGATCTTCGATTTATTCAAAAATAGACTTGAGAACAGGGTATCATCAGCTAAGAATACGCCTGAGTGATGTAGAAAAGACAGCCTTCTGTACATGCTACGGGCACTATGAGTATTTGGTCATGCCGTTTGGGCTAACGAATGCACCGGCCGCATTTATGGATCTTATGCATCGAGTGTTCCATGATCTATTGGATTCTACTGTGGTGGTTTTTATTGATGACATATTAGTGTATTTGCGATCACGAGAAGAACATGAGATACATCTACGAATAGTGTTGCAGAGGTTACGAGAGCATCAATTGTTCGCAAAATTTTCGAAGTGTGAGTTTTGGCTCAATAAAGTGGCATTTTTGGGCCACGTGATTTCAGGAGAAGGGTTGGCAGTGGATCCGGAAAAGATTAGGGCAGTGACCGAATGGAAGAGACCAGAGACAGTTACGGAGATTCGTAGTTTTCTGGGTCTAGCTGGGTATTACAGACGATTTGTACTCGTATTCTCACAGTTGGCTGCTCCTCTTACGAAGTTCTTGCATAAAGGTGTGAAGTTTGAGTGGGGTGCCGCTCAAGATCAGAGTTTCCAAGAATTGAAGAATCGATTGGTATCTACACCGGTTCTTGCAATGCCAATTACTGACAAGGAGTATACAGTCTACACTGATGCATCTCGATCGGGTTTGGGATGTGTATTGATGCAGGACGAACATGTTATTGCATATGCATCTCGACATTACGACCGCATGAACAGAATTACCCAACACATGATTTGGAGTTAGCGGCTGTGATTTTTGCATTAAAGATTTGGCGACATTACTTGTATGGAGCAAGATGCCGTATCTACACCGATCACCAAAGTTTGAAGTATATTTTTACTCAAAGAGAGTTGAATTTGAAGCAGAGGAGATGGTTAGAGTTGATGAAAGACTATGATCTGGACATTCAGTATCATGCAGGCAAGGCGAATGTGGTAGCAGATGCGCTAAGCAGGAAGAGTCAGATAAATCTGGCATCTATTATCACAAGTGAGACACACCTCCTCGAAGATATGCGAAGAATGAATTTATACGTTGGTGCATCTCGTGAGTTCGCATTGGAAACATCATCTCAATTAATGGAAAACAAGACTAGTGTGGGTACATCCGCAATTGCATCGATTATCTTGGCTGCGGTGGAGGTTCGGCCAGAACTACATGAGCGTATCCGAGTAGCGCAACAGGAGGACCCAAAATGTCAAAAGTTTCGAAACCATTCTGAATCAGATGAAGGCTCACCATTTCGGCTCCACGAAGATGGTATTCTACGATTCAAGGACCGTATATGTGTTCCTAATGATTTAGAGTTGAGGAAGTTGATTCTATCAGAGGCACATGACTCGGGATATACCATTCATTCCGGTGAAGTTAAGATGTATCAGGATCTGAAGCGATACTTTTGGTGGCCAAAGATGAAGAGGAATGTTCAAAGTTATGTTGAGAAGTGTTAAGTTTGTCAACAAGTCAAAGCTGATAGACGAAAGAGGGCGGGACTACTAAAACCTCTTGAGATACCCGCACATAAGTTCGAGTCAATTACCATGGATTTTGTGACTGGTTTCCCGAGGACTATTGGGCGATACGACGCCATTTGGGTTATAGTAGATAGACTAACTAAAATTGCACATTTCATCCCACTTCGGTCTGATACGACTGGAAAAGAGTTAGCTGAATTGTTTTTGCAATATCAATTTAAATACCATGGTTGCTCGAGAAATATTATATCTGACCGAGATACTCGCTTTACCTCGCATTTTTGGGAAAGTTTTCAGGAGTCCATGGGTACGAAGTTAAGATTCAGTTCAGCACATCATCCGCAAACATATGGTCAATCCGAGCAGACGATACAAACGTTAGAAGATATGCTTCGATCCTGTGCTCTAAGTTTTCGAGGCTCTTTGATCAACCACTTGTACTTGGTAGAGTTTGCATATAACAATAGCTACCACTCAAGTATTGGGATGTCACCACAAGAAGCACTTACAGGACAGCAGTGTCGTACACCGTTATGGTGGGGACCCACAAGTACGTATTCACCTACCGGACCTCAGATGATCCAAGAAGTTGCTGAAAAGACAAAGGTTGTTTTGAGTCGGCTTAAATCAGCTCAGGAACGACAAAAGAAATACGCCGATGTTCATCGAAGACCGTTAGAATTTCAAGGAGATCACGTGTGGCTTCGAGTTTCTCCAGTTAGAGGAGTCCATCGGTTTGGTGTTTCGGGTAAGTTGAGTCCCCGATACATTGGACCATTTCAGATTATGCAAAGAGTCGGACCTGTGGCATATGAGCTTTCGTTACCTCCTGCGTTGGACCGAGTTCATCCGGTATTCCACGTATCACAATTACGCCGGTATGTGCGAGATCCATCCCATTGTATTGATCACTCTGACTTGCACATCCAAGATGACTTGTCCTATCAAGAAGAGCCGATGCGAATATTAGATAGAAAAGAACAACAACTTCGAAGCAGAGTGATTAAGCTTGTTCTTATACAATAGGGACGCCATTCAGAAAAAGAAGCGACCTGGGAACTTGAGGCAAGTATCCGTGAGAAGTACCCAGAACTATTTGACTATTCAGGTACGTAGTTAAGTTCAGAGGACTGAACTTTATTTTAAGGGGGGGAGAAATGTTACGTTAAGGAAAATTTTAAACAAGAAAAAAAAATTGAAATTAATTAAATTTATTAGGTTAAAACATAATTGAAAATCTTGTTGATGGACTAGGAGTTTAAAATTTGAAACGATTAAATATTGGTCTAAATTTTCGAAATAACCAAACTCAATTGAAACTTGAAATATAAGCCTTATATATATTGGGAACAAAATACAATCTTATATGCATAAATTATAAGTCAAAAATGCTTCTTTTATTAATATTAAATAATTTGAGAGTTTAGTTGGTAAAATTCCCAAATTTCATGATATTTCTCTCTCCCTACATCCCCTTCCCTGCCTTTGTGTGTCCCGCCAACAGGAAGAGAAAAAAAAAAAGAGAGAGAAAAGAGAGGGTTGCAAAAATCCACCAAACAAATTGAAGAAAAGAAAATAGAAAAGGTTGAGATCTCCCCAAATTGGCCTTCTAACTCCTTTATTGGTACTCATTTTCTCATTTTTCTTTCAAAATCTAAATTTTCTCCATTATGTAGGGTTTGTTTAAATCTGAAATTTTTGGTATAAAATGTGAGTATTTCATCCTAATAAAGCTTCTATGTTGTTTTTTGGTGATTCCCTTCTCAATTTATGCTAAATCTTAATTTTCCACCTAGGGTTAGTCTCAAATCCGAAAATTTGAGAAGAATTGTGATTAATCTAGTCTAATCAAATAAATAAGGTAGTTAGTTGGTAAATTCCACTCTCTCTCTTTTAAAATCTGGAATTTATTTCGGTTTGGTTAATCTTGGGTTTGTGTAATTGGGAAAAACCGAAAATCTGAAAATTTCAGCAAGTTTTGTCAACTTTGGAGGCCCCAAAACTAGGGTTCCTAAAGGCGTATGATCCTCAAATTTTACGGGCAACTACAATTTGAGGTTAACAATATGGTCATATTTAATTTTGTCCTAAAACACTGCCCAAAATTTTACTGGTACGGGTTATGCCTCGATAGGTCCAGATTCTGGGAAATTTCGGACTGCTGGAGAAAAATATTGAAAACCAGGGGCTAGAAGGCTTATTTTCACTTGAAACTTTCAGAGATACTAGTAAACATATATGACAGGGTTGTGTAAAATTTTGAGGATATCCTATGTGGGAAAATATTGAGAAATGGTCGTCTGAACTGGCATACCAGCAGCTTCTGTACCAGTATTTTTCAGAATATATTGATCAAATGTGTACGGTCCTACAAACCAAGTTATAGGTTGTGTGAATCTATAGGAATTATGTTAAGAACATCATAAAGGAACTAATAAAACCCAAGTAGACATATCAATTGTTGAACAGAGATTAAATCAATTATATATGATTGAAATAGGTGTAGGCTCGGTTGAGCAAGAGGTTGCAGAACCTTTCGAGACGTCCGAACCATAGGGACGCGAGACGCTTTCCTTAATCAGGTGCGGGGTTCTTGACTTGTTTGATGTTTCATTTTCAGAAATTAAATTCTTTTTCGATTGTCATGTTGTATGTTTGATTGTTGCATTTTTTATGGATTGCATGTTTGATTGTTGCATAATCGGAATTGTGTGAATTGTTTGCATAACTCAATTTGGTTAAAACCAAATTGTGTGACATGGTTGATTTGCATATTCGTATGGTTGTCATCTGGATTGTGCTCTTATGATTTGTTTATAATTGAAAGTCACCACAAATTGATAATTATGGAATTATGTGAATGAATTTACAAAGTCTGTCCCGCTGGGCGAGCAGACTTTGATCCCAGGAACCTATTGGCGCATTAGGTGAATGGCCCTCAGGCTTTTCCCAGTACCGGTTGGGACGAGGGGTGGGTGACTATGTGAATATGATTGATTGTGATTGTGGGTGACTTGTGTGTGATGTCTATGGCTCGGGGGCATTACCCTACGTGGTAATGCATTTGGACGGTCAATTGAATATTACGATATTCTGAATTATTTCCAGTGAATTCTCATTATATGACTTGGAACCAGACTTTATTAATGGTTAAGCCGAAGCACTACAGATGGGTGTTAGATAAAGGGTCCAGCTCGGTGGAACATATGTAGGTGTCAGTAACCCTACAGATGATGGTTTGATAAAGGGTCCAACTCGGTAGAACATCTATAGGTGCTACCAGCCATAATAAAATGAGTTAAGCCAAGGCATTTACAGATGGGTGTCAGATAAAGGGTCCAGCTCGGTGGAACGTCTGTAGGTGTCAGCAACCCTACAGACGAGGGTCAGATAAAGGGTCCAGCTCGGTGGAACATCTGTAAGTGCTACCAGCCATAATAAAATAAGTTAGGCCAAATATGTGCTTGTTTGAACTTCACCTTGGAAATTCCGTAAATTGTACTTCATTTGATTATTTGTTGTCGAGCATATGCATATACTTATATAGTATTATAGAATGGGTAATGTGCTTTTGTATGGATTTCATTTTTGAACATGGAGTCTGATTGCAAGTCCAATAACTAGATTGTGGCAAATTCGCACTGAGAATTATATTCTCACCCCCACCCTTTGGGTTATTTTTACAGGTTTTGGTGCGGCTAATCCTGGGGAGGCACGCGAGTAGTAGGCCTTGATAGATAGCAACCCACTACCATAGTTATTATTTTGGTTATTTTACTAGAGGGGTATATTTTGTTTGTGATATAGCACCCTATGTCATACCTTACGGTTGGTATCCGTACGAGATACCTTTTGTATGTTTTACTTTTACCAGATAGTTGTACTTGGACTATTATATATATGTTTGTTTTATGTCTATTAATGGGATGTGATGAGTATATTTTTAATTGCCTTGTAAGCATACATGAAATTGTATGTTTACGGCGGGGCTCTGTCACTATTCCTGGCCGCGGGGTGTGACAGATTAGCAGGTCATCCGTTTTGGGCTCTGTAACCGATTATTTTGTCATCGGTATAGACAGTTTTCGAATTCCGTTCAAAAAAATGTATAGATTGTTAAATTAATTTCTGATTTTGTATATTTATAAAAATTTCGGCTGCATCCCTCCTCCCCGACGGTCAACCCAGCCCGCTGCTTCATCGCTGCAGATCAGGTTGAAGCCGTTACCTCCTTTTGTGGATCTACAGCAAGTCAGACGTGATTTGATTTGGCTGATCCAGTCAAAGGCGTGGCCGGGCCACCCTCGACCGCTTTGTTTTGTTCTATGTAAAATAACATGAGCTGTCAGGCTCTCACGTGGATTATATTTTTTATTTTATTTTATAAACATTGATGCTTGTAGACTAGTAGGCAACACATGAATTGTTTTCAGGATAAGAAAAAGGTGGTTTAGTGCATGTTTTCTCCGAAAGCAGTGCCATCTATATACAGTTCTACCGAAAGCTATGCCTACTGTGGAGCTAATTATATGCCGTTTGCATAATTTATGAATTCTGATATTATGATTAGTTTGATGTAATTCTGTATACGTACGTACAACTTAATTACCAATATTATTCCTTTCAATGCTCATAGTTTGTCTCTCTCTATATTTAATTAGTCCATTTTTCTCTTTCTTTTTGTCTCTATGTACGTGCTGCTTGGTTGTTCACATTGTACAAGCTTTTTTCCGTTTAGGCTTCCTTCTTATCTTACAACTTCACTCCAATGAGTTTTGACTTATTGGTTTTTGATCCTCGTTTTTACTAGGAACGCCACATTAATGCTCTCAGCATCATCTTGCTCTCCCGAGTTTGTATACACAAAGAGTGCTTTTGAATAGGTGAAAAATAGTTACTAATTCATATTAGCTCTATTTCAACCCACAACTCTCTACTTGAATTTAGGAAATAAAATTGGTAATTAAATTGATTTGTTTTTCTGATTTGGACTATTTTATTTTTTTAATTCCTTCCAGCAATTTAGGTTTGCTAATTAATTTACGTAACATAATTCTGTATATCTTTTGAGTGCATAACTGGAGCAAAACTAGGGTGTAATGTGCTCACCAAGAGACGTTGGTGATCACACCTCCAAAAAGCTATCGATTAACTTCAAACAATGAATCCAAACTGTTGAAATCAATGTACGTTGTGAGTGATGTATGTATATGCAAAAAATTTAATGTTTTGAATTCATTTAGTACATGATCAAAGCGGTCAAAAAAATTATGAAAAATTAATTTATAAAATGTTCATTGTTATGACCGCCTGATCATGTGCTAAATGAATTCGGAACTTAAAATTTTTTGCATGTACATGTATCATTCACGAAGTACATGGATTTCAACAGTTTGAATTCGTACTTCGAAGTCAATCCGATAATTTTTTTGAGATGTGCTCACCAACTTCTTTTGATAAGAACATCACACTCTAGTCTTGCTCGCAAACTGTAAATGAAAATCTGATCCATCCCGCTTAAAATCCTCTGAATTATAACAGAGTTTTAATCTTGACCCTTAATGCCTTACACAAAATAGTAGCATGACACGTGGGATATACTGATTGGCTTGTTTTCTTAGTAATATTTGGATACAGCACATCGGGAGAATACAAAGGCGAGACAGCTATTAGTTCACGGTTTAGCATGCCTGTACTTTATTAATACCCTAATATTGTTATCAATTTACATTGTGTCCTATCTAATAATTTTTTGTGCATTTGTGTTTTAATGTGTCAGCTGTCACATGTTTAGCACATGTTGTGTATAATAGTGACAAATTTTTTGGAATACGGGAAATCATATGGAGGAACGCTATCATTATTTTGATTGCCCCTGTATCTCACAAAAGACATTCCTTCTACATTAGAACTTTTCTGAAATGATTTGTCAAATTTATGAATAAAAATTAACTTGTCAAAAAAGATTTAAGTTCCATATAGTTCAAGTAGATTTTTCATAAAAATAATTGTTTTGGTGATAATTAGGGCGAATATATATTTATACAAATGAAGAACTCAGCCCCATCATGCTGGTATTCTTCTGACTGCACAAAAAACAAACACTGAAGAATAATATATACTCACCCAAATATATATAGTTATATCCTATAAATTTTCGATAATGGTAATCCTATTATACATTCAATTTTTACGGTACATCTAACTTTTATAGTATACAGTTTTGACCAATGTTATGTAAATTAAAAAAAAACATTAATGTATTTTCAATTATTTTCAAGGGAATTGTTTCAAATATATTATTAATGTAGATGTGTCTTCCCAATCATTTCAATGGCGTGTATTAAATGTGACTCTTTCGAATTTAAAAGGTCATTCATTCTAAACCCATTATATTTTAATCCATAACTATTTGAAATTCTTTGATGGAAAGCTAAATATATATCTTTCAAATAACATATATACACACACACACTCACTCATGCGATGCATTAGCCATATTACTATTGTGTCCTTTTAATATTGGATCTCAACAATAAATTAACAAGACGAGATTGTAAGATCCAATTCAGGACTCATGTCTATTTAAATCCATGTGTGCTCTACCCGGTCTACTCATGCGACGCTGCATCCCTCCTCCACAACGGTGTATCCAGCTCGCTGCTTCAACGCTGCCGATCAAGTTGAAGCCGTTGCCACCTCTTGTGGATCTAGGTCAGGTCAGACGTGATTGATCTGGCTGATCCAGTCAAAGGCGTGGCCGAGCCACCCTCTGCCTCTTTGTTATGTCCAACATAAAATAACGTGACCTGTCAGGCTGTCACTTGGATTACATTTTTTTTTTCTTTTATGAACATTGATGCTCGGAGAGTCGTAGGCAATGCATGAATTGTTTTCGGGATAAGGAAAAGGTGGTTTCGTGCTTGTTTTTTCCGAAAGCTGTGCCCTCTATATACAGTATTACAGTTTGACCAAAAGTCATGTCTGTTGTGGAGCTAATCAAAATGCATTATTCAATATAAAGATATTATATGCCGTTTGCATAATTTTTGAATTCTAAAATTATGATTACTTTTATGTAAAACTATATATATATACGTACAACTCTGGAACGAACAATTTACAACAACTAGATAGCAATGGCTAGGTTCAATGACGTTTCTCCTTTCTCTCGTTAATTACCAATATTATTTCTTTCTATGCTCATAGTTTGGCTCTATTCTTTATATTTAATTAGTACATTTTTTTTCTTTATTTCTGTCTCTACTACGTGCTGCCTGGTGGTCCACATTGTACAAGCTTTTATCCCGTTTAGTCTTCCTTCTTGCCTTCCGACTTCACTCCGGTGAGTTTGGACTTTATTGGATTTTGATCCCTGTTTTAACTAGGAACGCCACTATAATGCTCTCTGCATCATCTTTCTCTCACTAGTTTGTATACTCAGAGAGTGCTTTTGAATAGGTGAAGAATAATTACTAACCCAGATCAGCTTTATTTCAAACAACAACTCTCTACTTGGATTTAGGAAATAAAATTGGAATTAATATTGATTTGTTTTTCTGATTTGGACCATTTTTTTTTAATTCTTCCAGCAATTTAGGATTCTTAATTTACGTAACATAATTCTGTATTTATTTTGAGTGAAAAACTGTATATGAAAATCTGATCCATCTCCATTAAAATCCTCTGAATTATAACAATGTTTTAATCTGGACCCTTAATGCCTTATAGAAAAGAGTAGCATGACACGTGGCATATCCTGATTGGGTAGTTTTCTCACGTAATATTTGCATACAGCATCTCGGAAGAATACAAAAGCGGGACAGCCATTAGTTCACGGTTTGGCATGCCTGTACTTTATTAATTAATGCCTTAATCTTGTTATCAATTTACATTGTGTCCAATCTAATAATATTTTGTCCACTTGTGTTTTAATGTGTCATCTGTCACATGTTTAGCACATGTTGTGTATAATAGTGACAACTTTTTTTTAGAACTATACATGAAAGTTTCTTATTAAGAAACTGTTTATAAACTCTATGATGACTCAATAATTAGCTCAAATTAGGTTTTCTTTTTAATTTACTGTTGACATGAATTAATAGAAACTCTAGAATTAATTTCAGTAATGTGGGAATTTAGGAACGTTAGATACTTTAATTTCTAAAAAATAATTAACTTTTATTTAAAAACTCATTTGAGTTGCTCGGATGTTGATGCTCTAATATATTTGAATAGTCATGGAGGCCATATAGGTGGTTGGTCGAAACTCGGAATGCCACAGGAAAAATATCGGCTAGCAAATTTTACCACTTTGGAACAGAAAATGTTTCATTTAACTTTCTAAATTGAAAAGAGAGCTTGTCCTCTTTTCTTATCAAACTCTTTTTATTTTTAATAATGAGAGAAGAATTTAAGGTACAATCCAATTTAAGTTTTTGCTAAATAAATAGTAAGCCACATAATTTTTAAATAAACAGACCAAAGGAGGCCCGATTCAGCCCAACTCATTGAGATAATTAATACTGAAACCCATATATTTATCCCTCAAATTTAATTAAACTTGCAGCCCAAATTAGTTAAACTTGTAGTCTAATCTACTTAGAACTTGCAGTCCAATTTAGCTCTCCGGCCTGTACAAACGGCCCTCTGGTCGCATCAGTTCCCATCTGATGTAGACTCCCCTCTCCTATTTACTTCTTTATCTATTAATATATTATTGATCTCAATCATTTCATACTCTCATCTAAATAAAAGAATTAAATAATAAGAGTATTTATTATTTATGAACGATATTTTTTAAAGATAGTAATTAAATAACTTAGGTTCAAGACTAGAGATTGAAGAAAGTGACGAACGTGCAAAGTGTGCACTAGGAACCAAAAGAATTGAAGGTGCGGTGTATTTCTCTTATAGTTGTTAAATTACTTTACCATTTCCTATATATTTTATTTATTTATTGTTGATAATCAAATTATACATGTTGAATTGAACAATCCGTTTTAAATTGTTTAGAAAACTAGTAAATGTGATAGAGATAGAAGCATATCGTGATGTCCCCAAGACCTTGTTTGGATGGAAAGTGTTGAGAAACAGGAATGATAGCCTCAGAATATTCATCACAGGCTGTAAATAGGAACAAATTATAGCTAGCTTCATGGTACAGCCGTCAAAGTTATACATAGTACCTAGCTTGTAATTAAGGTGTAAATAGGGAAAATATCCAGCAATTGTATTTTAGGAAACACTCAAACGGCTAATAGAATTAGGCTACATATATCATGTACAGAGAGCTTGTAAGAATCAGAACAATTATCAATAAAATCATTTTCTATTCCACTCTGAAATTCAATATGGTATCAGAGTAACTAGGAGCTAAGCCAGCTGGTACCCTATGGAAACAAATGTTAAACTTGGGTTAGAAGATGGTACACTACTATCTGACATAGGACAACATCAAAGGCTGGTTGGAAAACTAATATATCTTACAGTTACCAGACCTGATATTGCATTTGCAGTTAGCGTTGTAAGCCAATTTATGCATGCTCCGCGTACCAGTCACTTGAGTGCAATTGATAGGATACTTAGATACCTTAAGTGCACTCCAGGTCAAGGAATTTGGATGAAAAGAAATAATTCTAATGACGTGGTTGGTTTTTCTGATGTAGATTGGGCCGGGAGCTGTGACAGAAAATCAGTCAGGATTTTATTGATAATTGTTCTGATTCTTACAAGCTCTCTGTACATGATATATGTAGCCTAATTCTATTAGCCGTTTGAGTGTTTCCTAAAATACAATTGCTGGATATTTTCCCTATTTACACCTTAATTACAAGCTAGGTACTATGTATAGCTTTGACAGCTGTACCATGAAGCTAGCTATAATTTGTTCCTATTTACAGCCTGTGAAACCCAATTTGGCATAAAGCTATGAAAGAAGAACTTCAAGCTTTAGAAAGAAACAATACATGGGATATTGTTTGTCTGCCAAAAGGAAAAAAACCTGTAGGATGTAAATGGATATACAAGATTAAGTACAACAGTGATGGTACGGTTGAAAGGTATAAAGCTAGATTAGTAGCCAGAGGATTCACCCAGACCTATGGTATTGACTATCAAGAAACTTTTGCACCAGTAGCCAAAATGAGCACGGTTAGAATTTTGTTGTCGGTAGCTACCAACCTAGGATGGCATTTGTTCCAAATGGACGTGAAAAATGTATTTCTTCAAGGAGATCTGGAGGAAGAAGTCTACATGACTCTCCCTCCAGGTCATAAAACTACATTGGATCCATCGCATGTATGTAAGCTAAAGAAGTCAATTTACGGTCTAAAACAATCTCCAAGAGCCTGGTATGCCAAACTAAGCTTTTCTCTATTAAAAAATCATTTTATTAAAAGCACAGCAGATTCTTCTATGTTTATTAAACATAGACAGCATTCTACCACCATTATTCTAGTTTATGTATATGACATTATTATTACAGGAAATAATATTGAAGAAATTAAAAATGTCAAACAATACTTAAAAAATGAATTTGATATTAAGGATCTCGGACAACTCTCATATTTTCTTGAAATAGAAGAAATAGCTCACTCTAGCAAAGGTTTATTTCTATCTCAAAGAAAATATATTATTGACTTGTTAAAATAAACTGGTAAACTAGGAGCTAAGCCAGCTGGTACCCCAATGGAAACAAATGTTAAACTTGGGTTAGAAGATGGTACACTACTATCTGACATAGGACAATATCAAAGGCTGGTTGGAAAACCAATATATCTTATAGTTACCAGACCTGATATTACATTTGCAGTTAGCGTTGTAAGCCAATTTATGCATGCTCCGCGTACCAGTCACTTGAGTGCAATTGATAGGATACTTAGATACCTTAAGTGCACTCCAGGTCAAGGAATTTGGATGAAAAGAAATAATTCTAATGACGTGGTTGGTTTTTCTGATGCAGATTGGGCTGGGAGCTGTGACAGAAAATCAACCACTGGTTTTTGTTCATTTGTAGGTGGCAATTTGGTCACCTGGAAAAGCAAGAAGCAGAATGTTGTGGCAAGATCAAGTGCAGAAGCATAATATCGAGCCATGGCATCCACAGCAAATGAGCTTATATGGATTAAGCAATTACTCAATGACATAAAGATAGAGCACACAAGACCTATGCAAATGTACTGTGTTAATCAAGCGGCACGACATATTGCATCAAATCCAGTCTTCCATGAAAGGACGAAACATATAGAGGTAGACTGTCACTTTGTCAGAGAAAAAGTGCAGTCTGGAGAAATAGAAACTCCATTTGTCAGAAGCAAAGAGCAACTGGCAGATATTTTCACAAAAGCACTCGACAAGGCTAGCTATCTAAACATACTCGGCAAGTTGGGTTCAATAAATCTATTCGAACCCAACTTGAGGGGGAGTGTTGAGAAACAGGAATGATAGCCTCAGAATATTCATCATAGGCTGTAAATAGGAACAAATTATAGCTAGCTTCATGGTACAGCTGTCAAAGCTATACATAGTAACTAGCTTGTAATTAAGGTGTAAATAGGGAAAATATCCAGCAATTGTATTTTAGGAAACACTCAAACGGCTAATAGAATTAGGCTACATATATCATGTACAGAGAGCTTGTAAGAATCAGAACAATTATCAATAAAATCATTTTCTATTCCACTCTGAAATTCAATAGAAAGCACAGGAAGGGAGGGAATGGAAAGAGAAATTTTTTTTCCTGAACCGTGTTTAGTTGACAAAATTAGTCGGAGGTGAAAGGTATAGTAGATGAAAGATTTAACCTTGCATTATAATCAATAGAATTGATTTTCCTGCCAATTTGGAGTGTAACGGATGGACATAAATGTCTTTCCAAATATTTTAAGAAAAAATAACACAAATGCATAATCCTATATCTTACATATATAATTAGCATTCGAGTTTCTCTGTCACAAACCTACAGTAGCCACCAAATTTCTCATTAGCCTCCTAAATTTTAATCAACTAAATAAGAAATAACACCGAAAGAAAAGTTAAATTTATTTTCCTCATTAATCATCTAAACATGATGATGTTCAATATGTTAATTTTCCTTTCTATTCTTCACCTCTGTTCCCATCCTCTACCCTCCATCCAAATAAGGTGTAACAACACATAGATATTGGTGGGGGGGGTGGGGGGGGGGGGGGGGGGGGGGGGGAGGATGCGAATATGGTGACTATTAATATTTTTAAAGACAAATCAATTCGATTGATTAAAATTAAAAAATCCCTAGTGTAAATAAAATAAATAAAAAAGTTAATAGACACTTGACACAAGATATGTTGACGAAGTTCGGCTACGTCTCGAGGGTTCCGTGACCTCTATTATGGCGCGCTTTTCTTTACCCAATGAAAAGGAGTACAAGGTGGAACCGGTGAGTCCCTATAAACTCCGGGAAGTCACACGGCCCAATATGCAAGCACTAAATGCTCTAGTATTCGACAAGAGATCTCACACAAATAACTTTAATCCTAATCTAAATTGAGTATGGAGTAGGCTTTAGATTGTTGTAAATTTATTGAAGTTAAAGCACAAGCAACAATGGTGACAGCGGGCCCTTTTTGCTGTGACAGTCTATGCATGTACGTTGAGTTTTTGATCCCAAGCGGAAGCTCAGGTGGGGCTTTGTCATCTTCTGCTTTGATGTCAGTTCCTTCCTTAAAGAAGTCTTCTAGGAAGTGGAAGAGGCATGGGGCTCGTCCTTGCACTCCGGAGGTAGCTGATTTGCCAGGTATGTAAATTTTTATATCTCCCCTTTTGTTTCTAGCAGCCTTCTCCGACTTTACATTTGTCAAGTACTAAGATCAAAGGAGATATCACATTGCAGCAACTGGAGGAGTTAACCATGAATTTTATTTCATAAAAAGAACAATGTATTTTAGTTATATTTCAAGAAAAGTGAGTAATTAGGGTTTCATATTCACCCTGAATGCAAAGAATTATTATTGGTAAACTCTTCATGTTATTCCCTAATAATTTTAGGGTTCAAAAAATGCCCCCCACCAAGGCAAGTTGTAAATAGCTAGATTATGCCATGCTGCCCCACCATTAATCTGTAGAGGTTCCACAGTATCCCTCAGCCAATTTTAACCATTGTGTATGTGTTATGTGGTTCAGATACTTAGATCTTGCTCTGTAGCGTTGACTTTGGAGACTATCTTGTCACCTGCAACCATGTTTGGGAGTAGATGTACACATTTCTTACTTTATGTCATCTGTGTGCATGGCATGATTGTGACTTTATGAGGTCTAAAATGATTTGCATCTATGCTTAATTATCCTAGGGATTGTATGTGTCCTTGAGTACTAACTGAGCTTTGATATAGGGTACGCAACAGTTATGTTGACTGGCGAAGGACGTGATCATGATTGACACAATTTCGCAAGCAGATAATTCTCAGGGCTTGCTGCCCAGTTCCACCAAGGTAGATTTCATTATGAGCAACCAACACAGTCTTCTTCCTATCCATATGGGTGACTGGTTTGTATTCAAGCCGTACATGCCTCCCTATTGCGCCCAAAGTTTGAACTGGACCAGGCACTAGTGGAAAATGTGACATCAGTATCAGCACATCAGAGTCGGATATAGAAATCAAGCGATACTGATTGTCTTCTGTAACGGGTAAAATAATAAGCCGTTACTAAAAGTGACAATCAGTAACGGTTGTTTAGAAATGACCGTTACTGATAGTGTCTAGACTATCAGTAACGGTCGTTTATAAACGACCGTTACTGATTGTCACTTTTAGTAACGGTCGTTTAGAAACGACCGTTACTGACTATCAGTAACAGTTGTTTCTAAACGACCGCTACTGATTTTAACATTTAGTAACGGCTTTTCCTATAGCCGACTCTGATAATAAAATTCTGAAATTTACACCCAACTCTTTTTGTACGATCAGTCCAGATTTTGAACACCTGTCCACCACCTTCATATCTTAAAAAAAACAGCTGTCCCCAACTCGTTTTTGTTCTCTCTTTTCCTCCGTAGCTCAAACCCTAGCCGCTTCAGATCTGCATTCTCTCCTTCAATCGCCACCTTCTCGTTTCGTCTCCCAGATCGGACCGAACACTCGAACTGCTCTCCGTTCTCTATCCCTATTCTCCATACACTGCTTCCCCCATTTACCCCTCCTCAGTACCCAGTCGTAACTCTAATTTAGTCATGACAAGACCGTCGGCAAGCTTAGACGACATCCAGGTGCATACTACTTGTAATTGTTCTCATTATTGGCTACGTACTGGGTCATTCAGGTATCAGTTATTTTTATTTGTTAGGTTGGGATTAATTTGGTCATTTCATTTTATTCTTGTGTACAACAAATATTCTGTATTGAGATGCCGTGTTTGTTTTTCAATATTTTATATTCTAATGACAAATTGGATGGGTTTTAACTTAAATTTGTTAAAACAGAAGTTCAAACTTGTCATAGGCTTTTGAAAGTGCAAATAATGCTATCTTTTTGTCTGTAGCATGATCTTAGGCTCTCAGCCATGACTTTGGTATGACAAAAGTATTATATTTGTTTTCAATCATAGTTTCAAATCTGGTAGTTTTTGTTCTGACTCTTGAATTTTATGTTCTTTCTATCAGGAATCTCACCTTGTAGAAAATCACCAACAAAAATTATTACTATGTCAGAAGGCATCAAAATTTGTACTTGGTGAGTGACTTTTCTTATTCATAAGCTCATTTTATTGAAAAAAAAAAACTGAACTGACGTTACTTATTATTTTTTTGCCTCTTAATCGAGTAAATTGGAGATGGAAGCATACAAGGAAATGGGCAACCAATCAGATTTTGAAGTAGATTTTATATTTTTTGATTTAGATGACTTTGTTTAGGTTTGTTTTGATATATTTTTAATGTTTTTACTGATCCTAGATGTATGAAATTGTCAGTGTGGAATAATAATGGGATACTTTTATTTTGTAAATTTGATACTTTGATTGTTGTATTATTTAATTAGACATATTTTGAATTTTTGATATAAAAGTATGATTAAATGGAATTGTTGAGTATTGATTATTAGTAGCGGCCACACTACAAAATGATTCCAAAAAAAAAAAAGAATCAGGGTCGGCTATTAAAGTAAACAGGATCGGGTATTATATTATCTAATATATATAAAAAAAAAAAAAAATTGAATCAAGGTCGGGTAATAACAAGTGACCGACCTTGATAGTTCCATTCAGGGTCGGTTGTATGTCTGACTCTATTTTTTATCACTTTCTGTATCGCCTGGATCAAGGACGGACTCAAATCCGATACAGATAGCTTAATTTAACCGACCCTGATTGCTACTTTTCCACTAGTGAGGATATCCCGG
Source organism: Carex arenaria (assembly GCA_964058825.1). Taxonomy (NCBI): domain Eukaryota; kingdom Viridiplantae; phylum Streptophyta; class Magnoliopsida; order Poales; family Cyperaceae; genus Carex; species Carex arenaria. The sequence continues at coordinate 997,458 of CAXKVW010000198.1, forward strand.
TCATGGTACACACCTCTAGTGATATAGTACTCGACTTAGCGAATGTTGGTATGTGTTGGGTGGTGTTTCTTTGCCTAGATACCCAAGTAAGGTTCACTATGCCTAGCACTACTTGAGTTGGCATATTTAGTGTATCATATCACCGATGGTTTTATGAGATGATACAACTGAGGCAGATATGGATGAGTTGATGCGTAAAGCATGTCTTGTCGGGAGTGATCCTATATGCATGACGTATATCCACTAGGTATTGAGATATTATCTTTTGAAACCACGACAACGAAGGTTGTTCATATCTTGCATGCAAGGATTTTGATTCCGATCATACCCAATATAACATATGACATGTTGTTTGCATTCCATATAACCTCCCTCTTTCGTTGTGCATGAAGTCGTGCAACTTCATTTTATCCATGATCATCTCTGGTAAAAATTTGCACGGAAATAAAATCAATGTCTATCTCCAGCCTTTGATTGACGAGTTGGATGACCTCTTGACCAATGGAGTAAGAACCGATTATGCATCCAAATGTGAGACGTTTCTACTCATGCTTCCCTTTATGGACCATTAGTGATTTCTTGGTTATGCATCACTATCTGTGTACATGACAAAAGTAAAACGTGGGTGCCTTGTTTGTGCTGACAACACTCATTCAGCAAGTCTAGAATATAACAAAAAGATAGTTTATGATGGCATCATAGATTTGTCTATAGAACCCTTAAGTTTAGCAAGTCCGAGTACCTAGCTTTTACAATGATGTTACCTAAATTATACTCCATAAGTTCAAGAAGCACCTAATAGCTTACTGGGTCGTATGTTTTGGAGCAAGTGAGAGATTTAAATGTTACATTTGGGAAGTTGCAATCATACTTATGTAAAATTGGAAAAAATAGGGATTTTTTTGTCTAACTAGACAAAGAGGAGTATCTCTTTTGAGTTACCATACTAGGAGACCATTTTATTACTTCACAACTTGAACCCAATGCATATCGTGGGACATTTTGGTGAGAGCTTATTGTACAAATTTTTTGGTATGGCTAATTCAAAAGAGAATACAAATTCTCGTTTTGATGTCATAGCAATGGGTGTTGGAATGAAAATTCAAGCAATGAATATAGGAGGTAAAACATGACTGCCACCAACTTGCTTCACTTTGAGTTTGAAGGAAATGGTTCTATTATGTGAATTCATTAGGAGTGTGAAATTTCGTGATGCATATGTTTCAAATATATCTAATCGCGTTTGAGTTAAAGAAAAGTTACACCAACAACAGTCAGTAGACCGATTATTGAGATCGGTAAATCCTTTAGGGTGCGTTTGGATCATCCAAGAATAGAGCTAACCTTATGTTAGCTCCACTCTTCTCAAATATTGGTGATCCAAACACAAATTACCAAATTGGGTTAGCTCATGAATAACTATTTTCTACTAACCCATAGAAATTGTGGGTTACCAAGAATAGAGCTAATGGGGTTAGTAATATTAATAAAATAATTTATTCCCCTAAATTAGAGTTAATTTAAATGTTAAATTAGAATTAATAAAATATTATATTAGTATTAAATATATATAATATAAAATTAGCTTAGTATTAAATAAAATATTAGTTTAAATATTAAATATAATATAATTACTAATTTAAAATATATATTAGTATAAAATAAATATTATATCAAATTCAATTAATATTAAATAAAATGTTAGATAAAATATCATATTGTAGTCATTAAATATTAAATGTAATATAATATTAGTTTAAACACCGGGGTTAGTATAAAATATAATACTAGATTACATTAGTATTAAATAAATATAATAATAAAGTAGAATAATATTAAATAAAATCTTAGATTATTTATTGTTATAGTCGGTAATTTTAAGTTAATTAATTTCACTAACAATTAATAATTAACTCCCAATTAAAAATTTCGGCTAATTCAAACTTTAGTCAATTAGAGAAGGAAATCATATTATATTATGGGATTACTAAATAAATTTAAAACTTGCCAACTAGTGAAATTAATTGCTTCAAATGATAATTTTTTTACTTAAAAATCTCAATTTGTCACATACTAGAAATAGGACATTTCTATAAAAATATAATGGTTAATAAAAATTTCAAATAAGTTAAATTATAAATAAAGGTTCATTAATATCAACATAATAAAACTTCAATTTCATTAAACCAATTAATTTCCTAAAATTCAAGTAAGACGATCGATTCGAAATAAATAGATTAAATTATATAAGGTTGTTATTAAATGAACTTAAAACTTAGAAACTTTTAAATTAAAGTTCACAAATAAATTGAAAAAAAAATATAATAATAATAACGAATAGTCATTCCGTTGATTAATTTGATTATTAGGAGTCCCATTTAATTAACAACATCTATATAGGTGCTCTTGAAAATTGATAGAGAATATCTCAACCGATCAAAATCTCAAGCACAAATCTTAAAGCATCCTTTTTATTAAACCCCTCTCTCCCCCGTCTCCTTCACTGCCCCTGGGGCCGCACCCCTCTTTTTGAAAACCCTCGTCTCCTTCTCTCTCTTGGCGCGATGGAGAGAAACCGACTCTCGCTTGTGTGGCTGCGTTTTTCGTCGTTTCACCTACGCCCGTCTCGTCGCCCTCGTGCGCGAAGACTAAGGCTGTACGGCTGTCAGAGAGTTCTCTGACACCTTGACCCGTTTTCCCCTCTGTTGCGATGCTTTTCTGGGTTATTTAATCTTTCTCTCTCTCGGTTTTGGGTTGCCTTTCGTTTCTTATTCTCTCATGTGTTGAGAAATACTGCCTCTCTCACTCTCTTTTTCTGTTTTCCTCTATTTCTTGCGATAACCAAAACTCAGAGTTTTGTGTTGAGGTGATGCTTGTTCCTGTGATTGGGCTCCTCTGTGCCTTTTCTTGCGGTGTTGCTGGTGCCTTTCGTGGTGGTGTTGCTGGTGCCGCCTGGTGGTGCCTTTTTCTGTGTGGTGCTTGATGTTCCGAACGGCCGTGGAGCGAGGTGAAGACCTTGGTACCAGCCGGTTAAAGAAAAGCCGTCGATTTTTCAGTAACGACCTCTCTCTACTTTCCTTATCGTGCCTTGCCGGCTTACTTGGTGTTTTGTGTGATTTTTCTTGATTTGGGGCATGTGGCCGAGCCACCCTTTTTGACCTGTTTTATGTGAATTGCTTGGTATGTGACAAGGAGCTAAGCTCCTCCATTGTGCATTGTCGATTTTTAAGTTACGTCGTAACGATTCGTAGAACTTGACTTGTTAAATATCGGGTTCGGGTTGTTGATTTACTTGACGCGATTGAATTGTTGATTCTTGCCTTTGGTTGTTCTGTTTTGGTGCCTTGCTCTGTGTTGTTGTTCGGTGCTGACTTGGGTTGCTGTGTTACTGTGTTGCTGATACCAGTGATGCCACTGGTACCCAAATTTGAAGTGGTGGAGACCCGTACATAAAATGGTATAAGATTGAGGGCTGAAATTATAAATTCTGAATTTGTGGAAATTTTTCTTTTTTTGAAGGGCTGAATTGTAAAATGGAGAAATTATAAATAATGGGGGAGGGTTTCGGCCGAAATGAAGTTATGATTTGGGCCTAATTTATTTAGTGGGCCAAAGTAAATTAATTAAGTGAATTTATTTTCCGTATTTTGGGTTCAGACCCAAACCGAGAACCACACATATAGGGTTGTTTATAAAAATATAGTTGGGCCTTGAATTAAGTAAATTGAATTTTGCCAATTATGATCGGTTGTACAAACTCAACACATGAGAGGCTAGTGCACTAAGTTAATTTGTCGTAGGTTAAATTGGAATTGGCGGATAGTTGAATTTAATTTAAAAGCATGGTTTAGATGTAGTTAAATTAATTAAAGTTAAAATGTGATATTAATTAATTAGGGTCTTAAGCCTCCGCTCGGTTGGCTCGATTCGACATCGTGACATTTATTAAAAGTGATCAAAATTAAATCATATTAAATACATCACATGTAGTTAGTTAGGATTAAGAATTTCGTAAAATTGATTTGATAAAACTAAGAATAATTATATTATTAATTAATAAAGGACAAATAATTAACAACATATTAATATTTTCATATCATCGTGAACGATTAGGAATTTTTATTAAGTAGGATAATTAAATAATTGACGTAATTTATCGCACCTTTGAATGATGTATTATGTACCAATTGTTCAAATAAAATAAATTAATTCAAGTTTTATTTTATATACGTATTAAAAATATATATAAGTAAACAACATACGTTTGCCTTGAATAAGAACGTTAATTAAATTTAGTACTATATCTAATTTCAAATCCAAAAAAAAATTGTAAATAGAAGTTTTCCGATGTACTTTGATTAATAAATACAATTCAATTTTATACAACCGAATTACTTTTATTTTTGAAGTAAGATACCGTAGGGGACGATAATGTCATACGAACATTACGACGAAATAAATTATGCAAAGCACCCCACCTCGTAAATTTAATTAGAATAATAACTACTGATCGTAAATACAATTTAAACTTAATAAATTACTAATTAATAAAGACAATTAATTAGCAACCTATTTTTTTTTATTTATTTACTTATTTCGTAATTAAATCCTTGCTTTCAAACCGTAATAGTTAGCGAAATTAATTAAACAAAAGAGACTTTCGTTTTTCTACTTAGTTTTCTTTATCCTAAGTTTTCATTCTATAAATTATAAATAAAAGTCTAACTTCAAAAGTTATAAAACAAGCAATTGGTAAAGCATTTTAATTAGATACACACTTGAGCATGATTTAAATAGATTGTTAAGATGGTTTGTGAGAACACGTAAGTCACACTATGAGTAGTCAAGTACGATTGATTATTGCTACACTTAACGTAATGCATAAGTGCGTACTTCTATCTTATAATAATGTAGTAACACTGTATAAAACATTATAGAAAATCTATGAAACAATTTATCTTCAAATTAAAATAAATTAAATTAAATTAAACTATTGCAAATTAATCGTGCTCAATTTGAAACCATCCAAATGACCGATTGATCGAACTTGGTAAATCGCACGTAGACCCAAATTAAACGAGGGAAGGCTTACGTGATCTAGTTAGAATGTTAATTAGATTAAATTACGAATTACAGCTCATCAGATCCATCTTGATAACGATCCGTGGATCGAGACAGTAGATTATTCCACCGGCTTAGACGAGGACCCCGCCGGATATCCCTACACGTAGCTGCTTGCACACGATTCCCGCTTAGTATACGGTGTGGGATATCTTAATTACTTTTTCGTGGCGTACTCTTACCAGTCGACCACTTGACCTGTCATCCGCACTTTAAATTAATAGATGCATTAGAGCATGTTTATTCTTTTGAACTGTAGATAGTATTTACATAATCCCCTTCAAAGAAAAAATTTACTGTTTATTAGAAGTAGAGTAATTAATTTAGTTAGGATATTATATTAGGTAGGATCATTGTTGTTCTCTTCTCGTAGAGGACAATATACTATTATTATAGACATTCATATGCATTGTGAGTGTGAGAAAAGACCGAGCGACTTCATTCCGTCTCGTAGGATGGGGTGCGAGCCGGCCCGATAGCCGTTGAGCTGAAGGGTCACTTGATCCTTCAGGAGGTCTTCTAGGATATATTATATGTATATTGGACTTATATACTTTTCATTCATTTTTATATTTAAACGTGCAACCGGCCAGAAGCCCAGGAGTACGAATCGATTCGGGAGTTTCCCCCTACATTAGGAGCTACTCGCCATATACGGAAATCAGAATGCACAGCTATATGTCTGTGGCAGGTCTGATTTAAACGGCACGGCCAGAAGTCCGTGTCGTACACACTAACGGCCAGAAGTCTGTTGGTCTATCTTTTGAAATCTACGCGCGCGGCCAGAAGTTCGTGGCATGTTTTCCCGTTAGTCTGGCCAGAATAATGGAGTTCTCTCCTGTTCATGAGGGAAGAGATTAACTATTTTTACGTCCTGCTTGTAGTTTTCTCCTATTTTATATGTTTGGTTAAAGGATCGATTTAGAAAAAGGAACAAACACCGAATTGAGATATATTCATCTGCATGCGTTGCACATGGGAGGTTCAATGGGCGATGTCAGTAGGCATCGTACATTGTTGGACTTGCTGACCAGTGTACTTGGATATATCTTATTGGATCTTGTGATTCGATTGGCACTGCACGGGATTGAGGATTACTCCGTATTTTTATATGTATAAATTTCTGGCGCGGTACTTAGGTACCAGGCTCCGATTTGGCTATCAATATTATAATCTCCTTGGATTTTATTTTTGGGAATCTTTCACATGTTGGCATGATAGTTAATCACATCATTTGCATCTACTATATGTATTTTTATTTCTAGTTATGTAGTTAGGATAATTGCATTCAAGCATATGTATATAAAAATGTCATCTACAAAAAAATTACATTTAAAAGTCTTTCGACTTAAGATGATCCCTGAAGGGTAATTCTGGGTCACGCACTGGGCGATCACTCGCTCATCCCACACGTTGTTTCGTGGGTTTTAGGTACGAAGACTGGCATACCGCAGCAGGATTCATTAGAGGCTATCCCTGAAGACCCTGCAGCTTGACTTTATATTTTTAGGACTTTTGATTAGGTTTACGAGATCGGGTCTTTTGATTAGTACACCGGTCTCGCTAGATCTTGTATCCCTTTCTGTAGTTCGTGTTTTACTTTATGATGTGGACTGTATGGATATTGTATGTGTATGTTTATTTATGGGTTGTATGACTATGCTGGTATTATGATTATTCACGCTGCTGCATTTTTGACCATTGTTATATTTATTTAGCCTTGCGTGTTTATTGAGTTAATAAACACGAGGCGAGGATCAGTCACGCCCTAACCCGTAATCTCCGGTTAGGCGTGTGACATTCCTAAGGTGGTAATCACGCCCTAATCCGGAATTCTCGGTTTGGGGTGTGACATTTATAATATAATATTAATTTAAAATTGTAATGTAATGTAATATTAGTGAAATGTTAAGTGTTGAATGTAATATAATATTAGTTTAAATATTAAATGTAATGTTATATTATTTTAAATATTATATTAGTATTAAATAAAATATTAAATTAAATATAATATAATATTAATTTAAATATTAAACGTAAATGTTATTACTTTAAATATTATATCAATTAATATTGGATTAAATATAATATAATATTAGTTTAAATGCCAAATGTAATATAATATTAGTTTTAATATTACATTAGTATTAATTAAAATATTAGATTAGTGCTAAATAAATATAATATCATATCATATTAGATTAGGTTAGTATTAAAAAAATATTAGGTGAGTATTAAAAAACATTAATTTAAATGTAACATAATATTACTTTAAATATTAAATGTAATATAATATTAGTTCAAATATTATATTATATTAATCATTTTTTATTCATTCCCTCCATGCTATTCCAAATATACAATCCGAACAATATTTTTTACTAACCAGAATAATTCAAAATTAGCACTATTCTCAAACCACCCAGGTTAGGACTATTCTCAACTACTAATCCAAAAATTGCTGATCTCCAACTAATCCTTGCATGATCCAAACATACTCATAAAGAATTGTGTTCAAAGGTACTTTATGTATTTGACTCGATTAGTTGGAGAAAATTGTGGCACTAACTTTGTGTCAACTTGAGCGAATATTTCCACCATCATTCATTGATATTATGATCCATTTGCTATTCCATCTTGCCACAGATTCTAAAATTGTTGGGTCAGTGAATTTTCGATGAATGGATCCTCCTAAAAGGTATGGCATCCTTCATATATTTTTTTTCACTTATATTATTGTACCTTTCATTCTTTTTATCTTTTGATGGGTTAATCAGATGATTCTCAAGTCACATGTGTGAAATACGCATGAAATTAGACTCGACCTGAAGGTTCAATTTCTAAAGGTTACTTAATTGATGTGACCTTGACATTTTGCTCAGGGTATTTTACAGAGAAATTGATACAAAGTTAAATCATTTGAGACAAAATGATTATCACACTAAATTCCAACGGCATAATTGTGTGTTTACACAAGTTTTACGTCTTTTTGGAGGTGTAATATCAGTCAATATAGATTAGATAAGCTACAAACAAGCACACAAACACACACAAACATATATTGTTTTACTGTGGTTCTCTTACTCTAATATCGAGTAATCATATTTTTGTCATAAAAGTTAGATTGTGTAGCAACCAAACTATAAAAGTAGGTTATGTGTCATGTCATTGATGCTTAACATGGTGTTGTTGTCTCATGTCTGAGATATTTGGTTTTTCTGCTTAAGTTATGCCCATTCGTAGTTGATGTTAGTCTTCTCAATGTGTAAAACTTCAGTTGGGAAGTTTGCTTATGTCAACAGAACGAATATCCCTTATTCGCATCATCGTGAATGCTAAGTAAGTTATGATATCTTTGGACCCCTTCATAGAGAAATAATATATGTGCACACCATGATTGAATAGTTTAATCATGAAATATATTATACGTGTAGAGACTCTCACAGCGGCAATGACACTATCCTATCTCACGTTTATCATTGCATACCATGAGGTATTGAAAACAACCCGGGTAGTGCAATCAAGCATTGTCTACATTGGATCGCGATATTGTCAGGTTACATAACGTCTGTATAATTTGGTAGTCAAGGTGTGTAGCTAGAAGCTAACCTTAATCAATGGAGAAATGGTCTCTCCATTGCTAACATAACACCTACAAGGTCCCTGATTAAGATGTCATACATGTTTATAACTCTGTGCTTACAAACTGGAAACAATATACACATTGAATCAGTAATGTAAGACCTTATGTATGTTCAACACTATAAGAGACATGAGGACTAGTCAAGTCTATTTGGTACCTAGTTGTGCAAAAAATGATTTGACTATGTGAGGATATATATTTAATATGATTAAACATAACTTAATGTTTATTAAACTAGCTTTTTTGGTTAATACCATTATACCAAACGATAGAAGATTAATAGACGAGCACGTGGAAATATGGTGTGCGTAATTTGGACTTATGGTTCAAAAGATAAGGCCAGTTGAAGTTTGTGACCATGATCAAACGTGGTCAAACGTTGGATAGATTTGGAACCGTCGACTTAGTCAACCAAATGAGAGGGATGCTGCTTAGAGAAGAAGCAACATTTGGAATAAAAGTTTGAATAGACCAATGATCCATTGGACCATTAATTTGTGATATTACTAATATGTCCTCATATATTGTCATCTCGTTTTGTATTCATGTGAGGGCATTATGGTAAATGTGAAAGTCTATTTAAAAGAGATCATCCCTCCATTTTTATTCATGCCATTCCATTTCACAAGTTTGAAAAGTATATCTAGATCTCTCCCTCTCATCTTCACCCTGCATCTCCTTTATTGGTCAAGAAGAAAAGGGAGCAAGCAAGGGAGCACCCCAAGCTAAGGCCGCCTCCTTTCTCCCTCACGCATCGCCACTTGAGCTACCGGTCGCCGGCCCTGCCGTGCGCTGCCCCCTTGGCTGATCGGGTTCTACCCAATCTGAACCCGCGACTTGAGCCCCACGCCACCCGTGGCTGTCGCTCCTCTAGGCCATGCTTTGGTCTTGCCTCTCCCTTCGCCTGTCGGGCACCCTGGGCCACCGCCTCTCTTGTCCTCCTTCTTCAAGGGCTTGATCTCTCACTCACTTCTCTTCTTCTTTCAAGATTGATCTACATCTTTTAGATGTAGATCTTGATCTCCTCTTCAAGTTGAGATTTGGATTTGTTAGAAGGTTGCGAGATTGTGTTCATAGGCTACGCGAGAGCTATTCAAATAGTTTGAAGTTGATATGATCCAAACAACTAGCATTGATCTCTGCTCATTCCTAATTAACACCTTGGTGTGCAAAGCTTGCGAATTCCTATTTTGAAATTTGTAATAAGGGAGACTAAGGAGCTGGCAACTGTTTCGCACTCGACTAGTTGGCGAGGTATGACTTATAACACTTTGTTAGATCATGTGTGTGACATGATCCATGAACTGCATGTGATTGATTGCATATATACGGTAAGATCATCTCTGGATCGTTAGTAAATTTTTGAAATTGTACCTGCTAGCCTAGAGCATTTTCCAACAGCGGTATCAGAGCTATGTTGTTAAGTTTACCTACAATTGTCCATCAGATTAGCATTGTTAGGTTGATTTATTCTTATGGAATTCTTAGCTTGATATTATACCTCTCTTGTGTAGCTGTATACAAGCTCTGTTGTATGAATGATTCTATAGATTCAGAAAAATTGAATAATTTCTATTTTCATTGTCGAAAATATAGAGGAAGAAAAGAAATTAAATATAGGAAACGAAGAAAAATAAGGAAATAATTTAATTGCAGGAATAAAAAATAGCTTTAAGGAGAAATAAGAAAACAAATCGCATGATTCATTATTAATTGTCACAAACTATATAGTAATATGTGTGACGACTATGTTTTTAATTAAATTTAGACTTCTATACATTAAACATATGTATTTAATTAAAAGAAGACAAATTATGTGATTGCAGGACTAACATTAAATCTGAGAGTTCATATTTCAATCTCAGTCGTTGGTGAATCATAACAACTACGTGTATAATATAAGAATGAAGATAATCATATAACTCATTTCTCATCCACTACATAAATGATTATACACTAATCATCTTAACGTCAATAAATTAAGTCAAAAGTTCAAACACAAACCGACGAGTAGTAACCTATGAGCTGTATGATATCTACTTCTTTTATGACAACTTGTTTGTAATTATCTGTAATCTTTTAGCATATATATTTCAATATTTTCTAATGCGCATTCAAAATTTCATGTTTTAATTTAGGAAGTTGATATTATTATCCGTGCTACAGTATCCATAACTACCATAACAATTTGGGGACAACAAAAACTCCTGGGATGATTTTTTTTTTATAAAGTATTAATATTTAGGATTTGATTAATTGTATCCAAGGTTCAATATCCACTTTTCACTCAAATCAACTGTCATTTGGCTGACGCGAATACTGTAAAATTCAATATCGATCCTATACTGTAAAAAAAATATCAAATCATATATAATATGTAATCAAAATTTCTGACAACAGCAAGTCTTGCAACTCCCCAATGTTTTGTACATGTTATACATTGTACTTTCACTGTTGTTGTACTTTAAAACCTATCAATTTGCGTACTTTTACTCTTCTAGAAGTTTTCTGAACATAAATACTAAAAAGAAGGCAAATTTTTTTTTTTTCAAAATAAAATTTTTCCCGAATTTTTATTTTTTTATATATTAATATATGCATTTGTATCATGTAAAATAACACTGTGTATAATATAAAGCAAATCAATGTGTAATGTAAAGTTACAGATAAATACTGTAAAACTTGAATTATGTAAAAAAAAACACATCCAAACTATAAATGATGAACACTGTAAAACTTAAATATGTAAACTATAAAAATGATAGATGAAACTACAAAACATGATAACTATCAAACATATTATCACAAATGTAACTATTGCAAAATATACTGTTCAACTAAATACAAACACTTTGTTCAACAAAGCACAACTGTTCTAAACACAAAGACATTGTTCCACAAAATAAAATTGTTCCAACAAATTTCTTATTTCATAACTCTTTGGTGCACATTGTTAGGATGTGTATGAAACTTCATAACAAGAATTAGACGTACTTTTGAAATATCATCCTGCAAAAAACACAAAACAAAATAAGAGTAACCAGGCTGTAGAACATTAATACTGTAAAAATTGTAGTTATAAACTGTAAAACATACCCATGAAAACTGTATAAATTGAAGTTGTAAATGGTAAAAATTCCTGATGAAAACTACAAACCTTAAAGATACAAACTATAAAACTCTTATATTACTTGTATCATACAAATGCTAACTAAAAAACATGAATATTGTAAAAATTGAAGTTGTAAAATGCAAAATTTACTCATGAAAAATGTAAAACATTATCTGTAAATATTGTAGATGTAAACTGGAAAAATTCCAGATATAAACTACAAAACTTCTAGATGCAGACTATACAACTATTAAATTACCTGTATAATACAAATTCTCCATCACCTTCCTTACTACACCTGGACTTGAAGAATACTGTACAACCAGAATGTTAAGGATTAAAAAAATGGATGAATAACTCCTCAAGACTAGGTCAAAACTATAAATACATAATAAAAAGAAAGATCCGAATAAAAACCTTACACATCAGTTACCCGGATGTAGAACATGAATACTGTAGAAATTTTAGATGTAAATTATAAAACTTACATATGAAAACTATAAAACATGAATACTGTAAAAAATAAAGATACAAACATGAATACTGTAAAAATTGAAGATATAAACTATACAAATTTCTGATGTAAACTGCAAAACATAAAGATACAAAATATAAAATTACTTGTATTAATGTTTTATGAAAATTACATATGTAAGTTACAAAAACATATAGATGGAAACTATAAAATATGAATACTTTAAAAATTGAAGATGTAAACTAGAAAAGTTACATATAAAAGGACCCAGTAATTCACATTGCAAATTGGAACAATGAACCATCTTATTGTACCAAATTGAGGCCCAGACAATTAGATGAAAACTGTGCAACCACTCGGTCAATTTTATTGTAACACATATTGCTGTGCATTTTAGGTATTGGATATTTATATCAAATGGACACACTTTTCACTTTTAAATTTATAAAACCTTCATACACAATAATAGGTCAATTGCAAGCATACAATCTATCATTGTAGTAAAATAGACATCGATCCAAAGATAACGGAAAAAATCAATTTCTACTAAATTTATTAATTCTAAAATAGTGCTATAAAAGTAAAAGGGGGGTTGTCGCAAATTATTTTTGTGGGTTCAATACTCGATTGGTAGTTGAAACTAAAACAAGCAATTTAAACAAACAAAGAAAAAGAGTTTTGTGATTCAATAAGAGAGAGTCTAGGGGATTTTTTGCCTACAATCACTTGGTCAAATCTACACTTACTCGGTTTCTAAATTCTTGTTTACCTTGATGGGGTTTCTTAGCCTAAAATGTTAATGAGGGTCACTTTTGTGGATTAATTACGTGCCTAAACAAATCAAATTTCATGGTTAAGTTCTTCACCCTACTTGTCTAGACCATAAGCACATCACTACTATAATTTGCATTATTAACATGAGTAACTAAACACAATTGCATCTTTAAGTAATCCCCATACAATTGATATTTTTTGTATGGGAGCGCAAACCAAACTGCTGTTGGGATTTCATGTGTATGCCTATATGGTGAGAATTTAAAATTTTCCTATCACCACTTGGCTCTATAAACAAAATATCTTATTTATACAGCAAAAGCAAATAAAATTTTCTTCATCAAACTAATGTGTACTAAGATAAATTAATATCAACTAATTTATTGCTAAAGAAGATGAAAACATTTACCTAAAGAGATTGTCAAATCTCTTGATGGAGAGAAGCCGGTTTTCCTTCTAGATCTCGTGTTTTCCTCGGATGCGCCTTTTGGTTCACCTTGAACCTAAACAACAAACTAGCACACCTCTTAGATAGATGGATGTGAAGTTTAAGGCTTAGATCCAACCACCTAACAAGAATAGATGATAGCCTTCCTTGAACTTTTCGATCAAGGAGCAAAACCCTCAAGGATTTGGCCTAGAGAAGAGAGAAAAAGGGAATTTTTGGCCTTGAAAAATTGACTGCTACGGTAATTTTCGTCCAAGAAAGGAGTAGAAAAATTCCATCAATTTTCCTTAATTACACCCCTTTAAATAGGCAATGGGTTAGGGCTACTATTTGTGTAAAGTTTAAACTATTTACACAAATGCCACTAGCCTTATTTAGTCATTTTATCATCTTTAATCTCATCTTGTGATTGATTTAATAAATTAATTTATGAATAAATAATATTAATAATATTATTCTATTATGCAATATTCTTATTATTCTTATAATGTATTTAACTATTATACTAAATAATATTTGCATAACTTCACAAATTTATTTATGGTCTAAGCATGTCATATTATAACATTTTATTTTATCATTTCATCTCATGTATTTTATCTTATACATCATTATGAAATATAAAATACTTGTTATTCCTCTTTAGTTGGTGTGACCGTACAGATGATCTATGTCATATTGGCGACAATATAAAACTTTATATTATTGACTATAAGAGGTTCTATTATTACATTATAGTTTTCCAAACGACATAGTAATTATTTACTCAATCCACTAATTTCGTGTCTATCATTGTCACATGATATTATGAATAATATGCAAAATAGAATCGTATCATTTTTGCATTATATTCTTTTTCTTGGTCTCTCAAGTGAATTATAATTATAACTACATCAGTTATATTGCATGCGATATAATTCTACTTTACCAAGGAGCCCAGTAATATCATTACTCAAATAAAACGAGGGACAATGATAATATTAATATATAGATTTCTCCCGCACAAGTTGTACACAACGAACTACTATTTCATTCCTATCATAAGATAGTATTTAATAGTAATCATATTATATACTTCTGATGTGAAAAATATATACATCTCATATCTAAGATTCTAAAGACATAATGTAAACATTAATGACACAAAACACAATCCATATAATGTTCCATTCATTTAGGTCATGTTCAATATATAAAACACACTTTTATATATTCATGTAATTAAATGATAATCCTTTATCAACATTTATAGAACTTCAATGTACTTTAATCGACATGACAATCTTTCTCGGTAATTAATGTTCCTCCTTAATTACCACGATCGTGAACATATTTAGTAATTAAATATTTCTCATCTAAGGAGTTATATGATTTAAGACCAAGAGCATCTTCTTGAATACTTCCAAAGATATAATATATAAATCTCAAGGAACATGAATAATAATATTCATAATAAAATCATAAATAACACATAAATTATTATTAAAAGATAACTTTCAAAACACACATCCTTCAACTGCATGGGCCAAAATTTTCTGCCCATGCAATTGATAAACCCAAGCAATTAATGTAACTACCCATGTTGTTGTCAATTTATATGCCCATGTAAATGCGTCTCTGAAGTTTTTTAATTTTAGAATTAATTTCTACCAATTAATTTTTTTTATTTTATTACTGAAACACTAACTCTTTCTTCCCAGCCGCCTAAGTGTTCTTCTTTTCTCTTCTTACCGCCCTCCCCTCTTCTGCCTATACCGCCTCAAAATCGAAATTTCTCCTCTGAAACCTAGGCTATTTCCTTCTGCTTTAGATCTAGGGTTAGGATTAGACTTCTAGTTTGGAACTGCAAGGAAGAAAGGAGGGACAAGACCTAGCTAGCAAGGATACCACGAGGCACAGTTGTGTTCTGCTAGAGGAGATTCTAGGACTTCTCTAGAAACTGAGGTAATACCATCCACCATTTCCTTTTTTCCCTTTTTCTGATTAGCTGTTAGTGCCACACAGAAAGAGGCCATACTGGTATCTAACTTGTGTGTATGGTGCACTGTACGATCACTTGGTTAATGCTTTAAAACTTCCAACTGTAACTGTCATGCTTTACCTACCAACTGAATTTCTTTCTCTCTACTTTGGACACTTGTGCTTTTTACTCATGGTACCTTTATCTTTTGGTGGGAGGATACTTTGATCTGCAATTCATAAAACTGATTTACTTTATTTTTTAAATCTTTTCAGGCTTATGCATCTTATATGAAGGGAACTTGTTGTTTGAGCAAGATAAGAACGGGCAAACAGCATTAGTTAACTTCAAAAATGCAAGGTACACTTAAATTGCAAGTTTCTGAGTAAATAATTTCATAATTTTTTCTTGCTATTAGTATTAAGGCTACTACTTCTTTTCTATATTTAGCATAAAGTTACTTAGGTTTGCTTAGAGATTGTTTTTTCTTGTAGAACCGTGTATGAAGAGCTTGTTAAATGGAGGGACCTGCATTGGATCTTTTGCAGACTAAATTAGAGGTAGTTGTTGTTTTTTTTTTTTTTTTTTTTCTGAAACCGGATCTAATTTTAAACCTATGTTGTTATAACAAATGGGGTAGATTTTTTCTTTTTTAGAGAAAAAACTTGCGAAATTGTTTATGCACAATCTATAACTCTCTTATCTTTCATGGATTTGCATATTTTGTTCAAGATAATTGAACTTGAGTTATGGTCAATTATTCCAGTTCATTTATCACTAAGTTCATTTATCTAGTTTTAATGTTCAAGGTAAAATCTCTGTTGAATTTCTCCCAATTGACAAAAATGTTTTACACACATATTAGAGAAAAATGTATTTGCAATTTCATGTCATTGTTTAAAGTTGGTAAGTTGTTTATTATTTAGATAGTGCCAGCAATAACTTAGTGCTAGATGCTCCATTCCAATATTCATATATTCTTTATTTTGTTATTCCATTGCTTGGAGGTTGTTTTAGAGTTGAATTAGTATTTTAATGGAAATATTATGCTAAATTACTTCTACAAAATTTAACCTGTACTACTACTGTAAAAATATATTAATTCTATTTTATTATTTCAATTTTTTAACTAAAAATAAAATTGTTTTACAAAAGAACAATTCTGACATGCAAATATCTATAACCATTGCAGATTGAACATTATCAAATCACTGGGCATCATGCACCTCAAGATTAAGCTCTCATACTATCTAAGAAGTTAGAATAGTGCAAGGGTTTGTGGGTTGTTTTGATATGATGAAAGCGTGCTTATTGGATAATTAGATTTTGTTGACTTGTGCTATGTGAGAGCTTGGTATGACTTGATTGTAATATCAAACAAAGTAATATGAATATTTATGTTGATTTCAATCAATGGTTTTTATTTTATGTTTAGTGTGTAGTTTGGGAATAAATGTAATGAATTGAATGAGTTTTATGAAGTGCTTGCAATTTAAACATTACTGCATATAATAAAAATATTATTTGCAAATTTTTTTTGCATGGGTATATTCATAATTCTACCCATGCAGATGAGGAAAAAAATGCATCTTAGCAGCTAATTGAACAATGCCACATTATATACATATTGCATGGGTATATTTGCGTGGGTACTTTATTTATAGCACGGGTAGTCAATTGTATGGGCCACCAAATTTTAACCCATGCAAAAGAGATTTGCGCACCCATGCAATTGATTATTTGCATGGGTCCCAGGTAAATAAGGGTCATTACCATGGAGGTCAACTGTATGAACTCATTTGCATGGGATACCCCATGCAATTGACATCAACTGCATGGGTAGCGCATGCAAATGAGCGTTTTTCATCTCATGCAAATAATCCAAATTCTACTAGTGCATGTTAGCCTAGTTTATCCTTAAATACCAATACTTCACAATTAAGTTCATATGATATTTGGTTCAATTCTAGGTGTCCCAATTAAATATAAGGCTTCACGATTAAGTCCTTCACCTCAATTTAACCTTTATTTCTTGTGGTTTCGGACTACGGACTAGATTTGGTCATTTCTAATCTTAATCCTAATGTTATTCATGTACATAATTTGGTACCATCAATTCTTGCTCCTAATCAATTCAAGTTGTTTAGACTTAAACATGATACTAATTATTAACAAGCACACAAATCACACAATCACATGATAATAAAAGCAACAAGAGCAAACATGCAAACAAACAATCATAATAAAGAAAACCATCCAAGTAAGGTAGATCTCAACACAAGTTCTTGTTTCTAGCCTAAGCCCCTAGAGAGGAAATCTAGCATCTCATGGGTGTGCTAGCATCCAAGAGAAATACAAGAGTAGACATGATAAAATTAAGAAAAACATGAAATAGAATAGAATACACCAATCTCCTAGCTTGTTGTCCCTTGTCTTCAATTTGATCCGCTTGAGCACTTTAATCCTTCCTTCAATCTCCATAAATCGCGTGAAAAGAGTAGAGAGATGTAGAGCATTTTGGTAAAGAAAGATGGAATGAAAGTTAGAATAAAAAATGATCCTCCTACTGCCTCCCTGCCAATATATAGCATTTTCGTGACTTCAGGAGCAAGCAAACAAGATTTGGAAGTAAAATGGTTGAAGATATTGTGAATAGGGCAATAAATCCCAACTGGTGCTCCCATTGGATTTGTTTCTACATTCCGAATTTAGATTTGTTTCCTTCATAAAAGTTGTAGATCATGTCTTGCGGGTCTCAATCCAAGCTATGGAGCCGTGAAATCGCAACTTCTCTTGACCACCACTCTTTCCTCTTTTCCCCAAATCACCACCATGGTGGAGCAAGAAGAAAGCCGACAACTTGCTATGCGTGGTCCAGTTTCGTGAAAAACCCTAGTTTCCAAAATCATTCAAACCAACCAAGCACCAACGAAGATAGGTGCATTCATCTATCCGAGAGATGTTACTTCCTTCACCAACATCTCAGGACGAAGTGGGGGAATTCGAAGAAAGGAGTAGCGGCGGCTCAAGGAGAGTGGAACGAGGGAAAGAAAAAAGAGAAAGAAAGGGAAAAGCCTCAACCGTGTGGGGGATATTCTGCCCAAACCGGTCGTACCCCTCAAATAGAATGACCGGTTCACATGAACCGAATTATAACTCAAATGGGTCTGGCGGGTCTGAAGCTGGCGGGTCAAGTAGTTCAGATTCGATGCTCCAACTCTTTGAGCAGTCTTTTGTGTGGTTCTCTAAGAAAAATTCAAACAACACTTGTGGTATTGTTTCTCACTAAAAAAAATTAAATTTATATGATCAAATAATTATAGATAGCAGTGCTACTAATCATATGTTCGGAAATAAAAAATTTCTTATCAATTTAGTTATGACCAAACGTGATCAATTTGTGTTAGTAGGTAATGGCATAAAAGAAAAAATATGCTCTATATCTTAAAACTTTTCCAATTAATTTACTTTCGGTAAAAAAATTAACACATGATTTTAGTTGTAACACAACCTTCTCTAGCAAAAATGTTAACTTTCAGGATCAGAAAACTGGGAAGAATATTAGGGAAGGTTTGATTGAAAATGGACACTATCTATTGAATATATAAGAATTGATTTTTTGTACTTATGCAAAATCCATTAATCATGACATTTGGCACAAGAGGCTTGCGCATCCATCCGACAAGATTTGAAATAGTGCACTAGATTTTTTTTTTCAAAATCATATTAATTGCGATATAGGCAAATTAGCAAAACAAACAAAGAAGCCATAACCTCTATTGAGAAAGAACTGGAACCAAATAATGATCAAGAAGCCATAACCAATCCGGTATGTTGTAATGCCATGAAAGAGGAGCTAAAAGCTATTGAAAAAAACGAGGCATGGGTAATTATACAATTACCAAAAAAATAAGAAACTCGTTGGTTGCAAATAGGTATACAAAAACAAATACAATAGTGATGGTACCGTAGAACGATACAAAACTAGAATGGTGGCTAAATGGTACACTCAAACTTATGGGATAGATTACAATAAAACCTTTGCTCCAGTAGAAAAAATGAATATCGTAAGAATTTTATTTTCTATTGAGGTGAACAATAATTGAAACTTGTACCAAATGGATGTAACAATGTCTTTCTTCAAGGAACACTTGAAGAAGAGGTATTTATGAACCTACCACCCGGCCATAAATTGAAAACAATACTAAACTAGTTTGTAGGTTAAATAAATCAATCTATGGATTGAAGCAATATCCACGGGTATGGTATGTAAAACTTGGCTCTTATTTAAATTCTTGCAATTTTAAAATTTGTAGTACCGATCATTCTTTGTTCATTAAAAATGATGAAAAAATATAACCCTTGTACTAGTATATGTAGATGATATTATAGTTACCGGAAATAACCTAGAGGAAATTAAAATTGTTAAAAGTCAATTAAAAGAAAATTTTGACATTAAGGACCTTGGTTTTTTAAAGTATTTTCTAGGAATAGTGGTGCATATACAAAGTTGGGCCTCTTTATTTGCCAAAGAAAATATACTTTAGGTCTCTTGAAAGAAACCGGTAAATTAGGATGCAAACAAATTTCTATTCCAATCGATAATAAATGTAAGTTAAATAGTGAAGATGGTGAACCAATAAAAGACATAAACAAATTTCAAAGGTTAGAAAATTAATTTATCTAACGGTCACCCATCTGGATATTTCTTTTTTCCATTAGACAAAATTAGTAGGTTTATGCATTCACCAAGAACTCCACATTTAGAGGCCATAAATAGGATTTTAAGGTATTTGAAGAAAAATCCCGGCAAAAAGAATTTCAATGAAGAAAATAATTCTAATATAATATGTGGTTATTCCGATGCAGATTAGGACGGAAATTTCGATAGGAAATCCACTACTGGCATTTGCACATTTGTAGGTGAAAACTTAGTCACATGGAAAAACAAGAAACAAAATATTGTGGCACGATCTAGCGTGGAGGTGGAATATCGTTCTATGGCATCAACAATATGTGAATTTACTTAGATCAAACAATTACTCAATGACATGGGCATTGCATATGATCAACCAATAAAGATGTATTGTGATAACAACTCCGCATGACAAATGGTATCGAATCCGGTATTCAATGAGCGAACCAAACACATAGAAGTGGATTGCCACTTTATTAGAGAAAAAGTTCAAAAAAGGGAAATATAAACACCATACATTAAAGTGAAGATCCAGTAGCATAGATCTTCACCAAATGCTTGGACCCGACTCCATTTGAGAGAAATTCAAGTATGCTAGGATTATATGATATATACATTCCAAGCTTGATGGGGAGTGTTGAGAAATAGAATCTAGGATCTCAGATTAATAATCATCATAGATCTAGAATTAAAGGGCTAGAATTAGATCAAGGAATTAAAGGGGACTCCTTACATTTATTAGGTACACTGTACATTGGTACCAAAGGTACAGTAACGGTAACTTGGTACAGTAATGGTAACATAGCAACCTTGTAATATATATAGCGATAGAAACAGATCAATAAAATACTTTTTGCTAATATATCATTCTCTCCTCAGATATTCATAAAATCAACATAAACACTAATATTTTACTTATGGACAGATCACAAGCGTATGATCCTACCATGTAGTATAGATTGAGGTGTTGATCTACATGGATTGTTTTGTGCACTGAGGTATAACAATTTATTACTTTAGGTTGATTCGGTTGGTTTAATTGTGTTTGGTGATCAAACATTTACATATACTAAGATCATCAATGAGTAAAAGTTCCTACGGTTTAGGCTTACTTTCATTCCTAATCTGTAAATTTAGTTAAGGTTTTGTCTTCCAGCTATGCTGCATATGACATGTACGGTACCGCATGCTATATAGACTTGTACTTCTATTTGAGAATCTGACAGTTTCTAATCCTAAAACAGTAATGCTCACTCTCGTGTTACAACACCCTATTCAAACAAGACTGATAAAGGGATGGTACCCAAACTTTATCCTAAACGAATGCCAAGAGATCAATGATTAGCCCAATTACCAATACTTAAGGGGATTAAGTTCTCAGCTACGTCCTTCCTTATTGCCCTTTGTGGTTGAAATAATTAAGGTTTCCCCATCAATGGGCAAGAGAATATGACTTTCATCTATAGATCTCAAGACCATTGAGTATTCAAAATTTTGTCTCATATAGAGTTTCACCCTCTAGGTTCTTTAACTCTAGATCTAGATACATGTGTTCTAGCCATAAGTGGTGAACATGGTATCATCAGTGCCAAGCAGAGAAGTTTTCAATACTAAGGGTATGTTTGGATGCAAGGTAGAACAGTTAGAATAGTCAAATTTGAAATTGGTATATGAGAAATTAAATACAAAAATAAAAGACAGTTGAAATTTTTTGGATTTTTTATTTTCCTTAAAGTTAAATAAGTAAACTAATATTGTGGATTTATTAATTATTATTACTAAAGTAAAAACAGAAAATAAATCCTGTCAATGTAATTTTGAGAATTTTTATACTATCCCCAACAATTATGCAACAAATTTTGATAAGTGTTTTCACATTGCTAATAAAATTTATAACTCTAATGTTTTACTTATGATTGATTAACATGTGCATGAATCTATCATGTAGTATAGAATGAAGTGTTGATCCAAAAGGATAGTATATTACAATTAAACAATTTGTTAATTCTAGGTGTGTTTGGTTTTAAGTGATCAAGCAAATATTAAAGTAAATAATTCTGATAGCAGAAGGCTATAATGTTCATGTTTACCGTCATTCTTACTTTGTTCAATATTGTCTAAGGTTTTTGTCTCAGACCAATCGAATCCAGTGTGTACGGAACTATGTGCGAATGGTGCTGGTACCATGTGCAAATCCAAGGGCTGCTATTCCCATTATAACACTGCTCACTTTTGTGTTACAACACCCTAAATGACTAAGACTAGTAAGAGAATGCGACCCAGACTTCAACATAAACAATTGGAAAGATTTCTATAACTAGCCTCAAGTACCAAAACTAAAATATTCTAAGTTCACAGTTAAGTCCTTCCATATTACTTTTCGTAGTTGTAATAACCCAGGTTATCCTACTAGAGTTCAATAAAACATGACATTCGTCTGTAGATCTAGAAACCACTAGGTAGACCTATTGACATCAGACTTTTAGCTGCACTCTTTTGATCTATTAAACCTTTGTCTAAGTTCATGTACCATATTCTTAGTTGGTGAACCCTTAATTGTCAAGCAAATGGTGTAGCTATTACCGATATGGACAAGGTAATGTACGCACTAAGTTAAGATAGTAGTACAAAATGACATGCAATAGGAAATCAAATAAATTGCACAATGTAAACAGATATAAGAGACACGACACAACATAAGAGAAGAGAGAGATAGAAGAAATACATCTAGAGTCTCCCTCATTCTCCAATACGCCGTCTCTGCCCCATGGCATAATTCTCCTTCTAACGGACCCAAATTCTATCCTCTAATTGATTAAATTGGCATATTTTATTGATACCTAGAAACTCTAGATCAAATCTATTTAAAGGCTTCCTATGTGTTGTAGGGATGAGATGAAAAGTCTCTCATTTGTCCAGGAGTATCTGTGGGACTTGGAGATCATGTAACTTCAGAAGCTGTAACTACTGGAACTGGTGGAACTTGACAATTGCCAAGCATTTTAGAAGGCAAATCGCATGTGAATCAGTGAACCACATGAAGTACCCAACGTGGCTATTTCTTCAGCTGCTTATTCCGTTCAGTTGTTTGCTCCATTTGCATGCCATGTGTGACCAAACTTCATGAAACTACTTCATAATCAAAATGCTTGGTCAAAATAATCATTTGCAGGAGGCACTTCTAATATTTGATTCTCCAAAATCATAAGTTCAAAACAAAATAACATGATTCTACCTAAGAACGTTAATTAACATATTATTATTGGTCATTTAATTTCCTTGGTCAAATGATAGGGTGAAATGGTACAATTTCATAACATATTAGGCTGTTACTTCTAGGTTGCTTACATTCAACACAATTTGTTGTACTATGCAATCTTCTTATTACACTGTATGATTAATTTGTAACACATACAATTATTGAATTTAATGATTTCTTTGAATGAGTATGTCTGCAGGTTCGAAAACATTATAATTGCAAGATTAAGTTTAAAGAACCGAAAAAATCAACAAGACTTTACAAAAATTAAGATGAAAAATTGTTATATCAAATAGAGAAGTAAAATATATTTGAAATTGTTGATTTATGAACTATATGTTTGGTACGGAAGCAAACCATTCAATACGGAATATATTGAATGGTTCCCAACTGATAGAGAAGTGTTTCAGTACAGTACAAATGGTTCTGGTTGGCAACAGTTCAGAACGGAAGGTTCCGTTCCAAATCCCTCCAGATAGCCTCTGTTCGGAACAATTGCTAACTGTATTGTACACTATTCTAGTTACACAGAATTTAGATGAAATATACTATTTATTCTATATGGCAACAAATGTATCAAATGATTAGTATATAATTCAAGAAGGCAAAAACTCTAATCTCATATATATTTGAACTATTCATTCAAAAGGAAGATCATCATACTGAATGCATTGGATCAAATATCTTGATCTGGAGCTCCCTCTATAAATATAGTTAATAGTCTAACTTCAGATTTAAGCTAGCGGCCTCTAAATTTCTTTTTTTTGAAACACTGATAGTGGCTATCAGTTTTAGAACAGCTGTTTAACTTATTACAACCAACAAACAAATTGCTAAATTTTTGACATCAGATAAACAATAATCAGCAGTATTGCAACCAGAGTTTGACATCTCTCCATGCCTGATTGGCAACTATTATTGGGTCAGCTCCACTTCCTTCAAATATCACTCTGTTTCGGTTCTTCTAAATGAACCAGCATCCAGCAAAGAAGAACACACCCCATTTGCTTGCCCCTGCTCGACTTCTGTGTGCCTTGCTAGTGTTTATGAGCATGGATTGAACAGAAACTCCTAGATTTAATAATCTCAAACCTGCTAATAAAGAAAATCTATGCGCGAATATAGTAGCAAATATGCATTGAAAGAATAGATGAAATGCTCAGCCCCTGTGAGCCATTTTCTCATGTGTAAGATGCTTATTCTGTAAGCATAAGAAGGCGAACACACGCACCCTGGGAGGAATTTTGAGATGCCAAATGAAACAAAACTGGCATTTTGTTTTCCCGCCTGACCCCATTACATCATAAAATGATTTTGCTGAGTACTCTTTATTACTACTCCATCTCCATTCCAAAACATGTTCAGAGTCAGTATCGATTACGACCTCTTCTTGTAGACCATTTTGTATCGCCATTTGTAACGACCATTTCTGGTTTGCCAGTACCAGTCTCTCTAGATTGGCCAATATCGGATGAGACCAAGAGTCAAACCAATAGAAGATCCGAGAACCATTACCGATCTCCCATTTCGTGCTCCAATCAAACAGCAGTCTAATTTAAAGAAGTTGCATCCAAAAGAACAAACTATTTCGCATCCAAATTCAATGTTGTATATGACTTCTTGTTAGTGATCTGAGAGTAACTGCTGTTTCAGTCCATAATGAATTTGGGTACCGGTACAGCCTACACCACCCTCAAAACAGTAACAAGTAATTTCTGATTGTAAGGTTTGCTACCCCCATGCCACCATTGTCCTTTGGCAGGCATAGACCTGGCCATTCAACTAATGAAACTCCTTTTCTATGTTCAGTTTGGCCCCACAAAAACTGGCATCGGATTCTATCCAATCTATTGATAACCCACTTAGGCAATAGGAAAGATGACATGTAATAAATTGGGATAGAACTCAAAACCAAATTTATCACCTGAAGCCGACCTCCTCTTGACAGTATCCGTCCTTTCCAGCCCTCAAATTTGGATTCTATTCTTTCAATCAAAGGCATGTGTTGTGCTTTATTTGGCCGCTTAATGTAAGAAATAAATTCATTTTTAAGTAATATGTTTTCAATTAACATGTTGTTACAATAAATTTTAAAATTACTCCGAGCTAGGCTAAAAATTTTACTTCAAAATTGGGATGTTAATTAGCATTTATTATTATACTTCAAAATTCCAAATAGCTATTTTAAACACGCTTTACTTCAAGTCAAAATTTTTTTCATATATTCTAAAATTAAATAGAGACCTGCGACAGGTTTACTTCATATTTTGGAGTGCAGAAAAGCTGGTAGCCTTGAAAAATAATTTCCAGCTCTTAGTATATTCTTTATGACAGTCCTGCTGTTGCCTTCGATATTGCATTTGTTTAGGTTTTAATGTTATTTTTTCTGACCTTCTCAAAAACGGATTTCCCAGATTATTTATGATAACAGCTATTTTGAAACATAACTTTTGTACAGCGTGCTCACATCCTTCAAAATATCCTTGTTAAAAACAAAATAATCAGCATTTGTATCTAATTATTTAAAGAAATATACCTGACTTTTCTAAGCAGCAAAACAAATATTTTTTCTGTTCTTTATGTTTGAAAATATTTTGCTGGTATTTTCATATTTTCTTACTTGTCATTAGGGAAAATATATAAATGTTTTAATATTGATTAATAGTGCAGTGGAAAAAACTGTACGGTTGTCAGATTGCTGTCTAACTTTTATTGTTCGTTATGTAATCATTTCAGGGCTTGTTTATTATTTGTGTGAAATATGTGTTTCATAAATGTTGGGATTTTTTAGGTCAAAAACGGCCTTGGCCCATCTCCCTTTTCTTGTCTCTCTTGGTGACCTGCGCCAAAGAATAGAAGCAGGTGGCGGCTCCCTTATTGTGCGAAACAGAAAGAGAGAAAGAGAGAGTGAGTGATTGTTTGTATCGTCCTAATAGTTTAAAATTTCACCAAGCAAAAAAAAAACATCAATTATGACACAGTCCAACCAACAACCAAACACGTAACAAAAATGATCCACAATATCATAAATAAAAAACGGTTGATCCCTATATCCGATCCTGATGTGCTGATACTGATGTCACATTTTCCACTAGTGAATATTAAGATAAAAAATGGTTGATGGTTGATGTTGGGATAAACTCAGCAATACTGCACTATCTTGTGCTAGTATGTAAAAGATTGAAGAGACAAAATATTTTTCTGAACAGAAACAACGCTTTATTTTCTCTCTTACTTAGCTACATAGAGTTCTGTAGTATTTATAACAATACAACATAACTAAAATAAGTACCCACAACTTTACTAAATTAAACACCCACTACACAATTCTAAACTTAATACCCACCACCTATCCTCCTATTACAAGCAGTCTACAAAATAGGAATATTACCGCACCTATCCAGCTATTACAAACATCACCTACGTGCCTAATTTTAGAACTCAGTACCACCTACATGCTCCTAGATAGCACTCTAAATATAAAGAGCTAATTTTGGAGCAACTCTCAACAGAACTCTAAATTTTAAAAGCTAATTTTGGATCAACTTTCAACAGATATTTATTAACATTAATTATTCTAGTACAATAAGACAGACATCGATAGAGAATACCAAGGAACATGCATAAAACTACAGTTTAGCTAGACCAAAAATGAGCAGGAATGTCCCGGGATATGCTATCAGTAGTATTTTCCAATTACTGGGTGTAGCCTTCATGTTTGTGATGCTAGTAAGAATAGTGATAACAAGGATACTGATGGCTATAGGCAAGCAATCTGAAGAAAGCGTAAGATACAATCCCAATCCAAATGCCATAATCACATTATTCGCTGCCAACATAAAAAAATCTATTGCAGTTAGGGAGGTGAAGCCAAGTTCCCTTGGTCTCCCAAAAAGTTTATATAAACTAAGGAATCCGAATATAAATGCCAAGGTGTTTGCCATCATAAAGGCTCGGAACATGTAGTTCCTTGCTAGAACTGGTGTACCTTCGTCTTGTTTATAACCTCCAGGGATTGTGAAAGCGGCAGCAAATGTTACAGTTATGACAAGCGCCGAGCTCAGTCCAATGACTTCAGTTTCCTGTTGATTTGGTAATCCGATGACTTCAGTTTCCTGTTGATTTGGTAATCCAATGACTTCAGTTTCTTGTTGAGTTGGTAATCCAATGACTTCAGTTCTCTCCGATTGATTTAGTGATGATAGTTCCATTACTTTCTCAAACCACTCTGGAGATAACCTATCATGACCAATAATACTCGCAAGGGAATCATCAACCTGTAGGTGACAACAGAAGTGTCTGTTATAGTAATATATTTATATTAACCAAGAGAACTAACCAGTACCAACAGTTCAAATGAAGAATGACTAAAAGCATGTAAATTTTAAATTAATTTGTTACATATCATAGATTGACATGTAGTACTATTTTGGCAGCACAATTTGCAGACAAATTTGTCCAAACATATATATAATTTTTCTGATGCCTCAGATCAAAATTATATATTGAATTTGGGAATAGTACGAGAATTCAATCGCATTGGTGTTGACATTGAAGCTATTATGTATTACCTAATTGCTAATTAGCTAGTATGTATTTGCATGCTTCGTAGTTCAGTAGTTGGTAGCAACACAAGAAAGTAAAATTAACAAAACATAAATTTCTGACGTGTTTGTTAGTTTAAGCAATATACCTTAGTAGCTGCTCTCCATTGCCTTTTGAAAAGGTTGATTGGGGTTAATCCTTTATTGTTTTTTTTCTCTATCATGACCTTTGTTTATTTCCCAAATATCTCGCATTATTGATGTGTGTCCCTTCATGGCTGCAATGTGCAATAAATAATTTCCTTCATAATCTTTTGCTAACATTACTCTCTCACTGGCTCCTTCCAATAGATCCGGAAATATATCTTTCTGACCCTCTTCTGCAGCAATGTGTAAAAACATTTCTCCCACGAGGATCAAGCAACTCATCATAATCAGGGTATGTTGTTTGAAATGCATTACCAATTCCTTTTGGCCCATGCGTACAGCTACATGAACTGGAAACATTCCATCTGAAAATGGAGTGTATGCCAGATTAGGTTCTACATGTAACATTTCCTTTACCATGTCAAAATTTTCTTCAACCATAGCAATGTTCAAGGGAGATAACATTTTTTTATTGGCATTGTATGCCAATTCTCGATCTCAATCAAGCATCATTAGCTCGTGGCCGACATCTTTATAGCCATGTTTGGCAGCAACATGCAAAGCTGTGTCTCCACTTTTATTTGTCTTTCTGAGTACATCCATCACTGTGAAAGGGCATCTACTAATGTGACTGGTTATGATATCATTGTTTCCAACCTTCGCAGCACAGTGCAGCGGTGTTTCTAACATCATGTTCTGTGCTCCCAAGAGGGACCTATCATTTTTAAAAACATCCAAAGCTAGATCGTTGTGCTTGTAAGTAACTAGCAGGTGAAGAACAGTGTCTCCCGAACGCATTACACTGTAGAGCTCGGATTGGTCTGTCGGGTACTGTAGCTCGGATTGGTCTGTCGGGTACTGTTCTATCGCTATCGAAACCTGATTTGACAATTTAAAATTTCAAGAAAATATTAAAGTTGGCAATATTTGAAATATATTTTCTTAAATTGTATAACTAAGTCGAAGGAGGTAATTAAAGACCTCTAAGACGTTTTGCTCTGATAATAAGGTTGAGGAACATCCCAATTTAATAGCGATACTCATGCTGATCAGCATGATAAAAATTCAGCAGAGAAGCATCAAAACCATTTAAGCCTATCTAAAACCAACACCAATCAATTAATGACTTTGTACTCTATTATAAAAGCTCTCATTCACCAACAGTTGAAAGAATAACTCTTCTGATATCCCAAAATACAATTAAAAGCAGGTTCGTTACGTAGGGTGTGTCAACCGGTATGAAACGGATCGTTAGAAGTATTTTCATACCCTTATATGATATTTCTTTTAAGGTTAGTAACTTTAATGTCTACTAACAATTTGATTGATAAAAAACATATTTATAACGAGTCAAGTGTCTCTAATTCCGAAATTTATTCCTTTATTCTCATAAAATCCCCAAAATTAATCTAATCACTCTTAATCTCCATCTAAATTCACTCCTAGTCACCCTCTAAATTCATAGATCTACACTTCTAATCCTACTTATATTCACTCATAATAACTCTGATAACTTAACCCCCATCTTGTTCCACAACCGGATCCGCTCTTCTGACTGCTGTCGCGCTTCCACGATAAGATCTAATCACCGTCGTGCTTCAATCGAGATGGGAACTCGACGCTCCGAACTCCGACAATATCGCGTTCTCGGTTCCGATCGGCTTAGCTCGGCTTGGTTTCCTCCCCTCTCCCTCATTCTCCTCTCCGCTCAAATAATTAGAGTTGAGCGAGAGAGAGGGGAGGATGATGCTTCTGAGGTGAGATCTAGAAGTAGTGGAGAGAACGGACGGATGTATGTGGAGTAGTAGTGGTTCAGAGGAGGGGAGGTGGGGGGCTAGTGGCTCTAGGGTTTGTTACTTGGGGAATCTCCTTTGGGACCAAAGAGCAACGCCACTAATCTCAATTTCTCTATTCTTGCACTCCCTTATCTAATATGTTGACGAAAGAAAACTTTACACTTACCCTACCCAATAAGCTAAATGAAAAATAAAACTTAACCTTACCTATTTTATCGAATACGGTATGGTTAGATAAATGGGAAAACAGTGCCATTGAATAGATATCTACATAGTTCAGAAAATCAGAATTAGAATCAGTCATTTGATCATGAAATCAAAATCGGAATTGGACGAATTGGTTGGATTGAATTGGAAACTCTAATCTTTTTGGCAGAAACTTATTTTGTACTAATAAATAGTAAAAAAATGTAAAAAGAAATTATATGTTAAAAATTATATTGAAATAAAATATTACACACAATTAATTTATGAGGAGGGTTCAAATGCCTCCATTTTTAAAAACTTTAATATTTCAAAATTTAAAACTTAAAAGTCAAAATAAAACCATTGGATATGATCTATGTTATTTTCTCTATATGCTCGTAAGAAATTTTCAGATTTCGGTTTCATTTTTATATGAATTAATAAGTTGGAAAATCAACGTCTATAAATTGTCTACATTAGTATATTTTTATAAGCACCTCATGAGAACCAAAACAAAGTTGTAATATCATAATATTTGACACGTTCATAGATAAAATGATGTATATTATATCCAACGGTTTTATTTTGATTTTAAGTTTTAAATTTTGAAATATTAAAGTTCTTAAAAATGGAGGCATGATGGAGGCACAAAAAATGGAGGCATTTGAACCCTCCTCTTAATTTATTTATATAATATATTACAATTACTACAATTGAAACAAACAAGAAAAAATAATTTGTACAATTTAGAGTCCTACAGTACTATTGATAGGGTTATTATGAAAATTTTGTAATTAAAAAAAAAAATTGCGTCCGGACCCAAATATGGGGTTAGTCATATATATATATATATAAAGCAAGGAACATTTTGCGAAATATTACCTAATCTTCTGTATGTTCTTCCGGCACTGTGGGTAAGATCATTTTGCCTTTTATTGCTGCCTTGAAAAGAGCAACAGGAATCAATGGGCGTACTGTGGGCACCGTTTCAATTCCAGATCTGACGCTTTGCGACGATGACATTGTCACTACTACGACGTTAAGCTTGATTTGCTCTTAGTACTCTTTATCTCCTTGGAGGATAGATTGTTGGCGGAAGATTTAATTAGTTGTCTGAAAACGCTTGAGAAGCACATGGCGGGTTCAACTCATATACATACTAAGGGTGTGCTCCACAAACTAAGATAGGAAGGGACGGGAGGGGAGGGGAAGGGGTGCTAGGGAAAGGGAGGGGAGGGGAGGGGAGATTTCAACATAATCACCTGCTCCACAAATGTGTAGAGAGAAAAGGCAGACTGTAGTGCAAATTTGAATTTTAACATATATTTTATTTACATATGACTATTCTGCCCTTATTTACATATGACTATTTTACAAGGACCTGAGACGCACCACCACACGTGCAACGAAGTCTTGCAGCAAAAATACTCTAAGTCTAATGCTTATTTGAGACACTATGCACTAGAGGAGTGCTATTTTGCATCAACACAAGATTATACTGGTACAATGGTACCATTGACAGTAAAATATAACAAAAATAATGCAATTGAATATTATAACAAAGCTAATAGAAAACATAAATTGCTGATATCATTATAAAGATAATGAAAGCACGGAACTATCAACAAATACAAATAGCTTCAATCTTTTTAAACAAGAAATTGAGCAATATTAAGAACAAGAGAAACCATATGTTAGAGAAAGAATAATCAGGTCTTTACCAACAAATACAAACTGCTCCCATGTACATGTAAGATCTAATTTTTAAACAAAACAGTAAAATTACATATAACTTAATTAGCAAACAAAAATTTGTCATATCTGCAATTCAACACACAAAAACTTTCATATTTACAAATAAGACCTAATTTTTAATGTTGCAAGAAATCCTAATATGTATTAGCAAAAACAATGCTTTTGATTTGATTGTGTCGTTGATGACCTGAGAACACTGTAGTGTTGTCATCTGTCAATGCTGAACATAGCACCTACAACATGAAAAACTTTTAGTGTGCTTTTGATGATAATTAAGCCCACCTTTCGATGAGTTGATGAAAAATTTGAAGGAAAAAAAATAAAAAACAGGCCGCAACAAGGGTCAGTGCATTGTTTGTTATTCCAAGATGATTATTAATAAAGTTCATTTTTAAATATTTACAACGAACATCAAAGTGACTATGGACATCCACTAAAACAGTAATAACCCCTTAATACATTTGACAAGAAAAATATGCGAGTCCTACAAATTAAACGTCATCATACCATACCATACCATACCATACCGGTACATACAAAATCATACCAAGAGTGAATACAACATCATACCAATTGAGCCCTTTTAACTACTCACTTTGTATATCAAAGTATATTTTGCAAAACTTAATGATATTTATGAAATTGTGACATTGTTTTGATATCTAGATGGTTTAAAAATGCAATTGAGCCCTTTCTAATTATTCTAGCTGCATTTCTATGAACCATGCAGTAAAAAAATAATGGATTACCATTTTTTTTCTTTTCATTTTTGTGACATATGGAATCACAAATGAAGCAAAGTACTATTGGGATGAGACAACAAAAAAGGGTATCTAGAATACCAGTATGTGTCAGACCCAACGAATAATGAAGATTAAGAGGTGATTTGCAACTTAGAATAAAATCCTTATGCTTAATCAATGATTTGCAAGTTACATTTCGAATAGTTCAAATGGAAATACCAATGCATGGCAAGAAAGTGACGAAACACCAAACCCATTTACTATGTAATCAGTAGGTACCGGTACCAATTGAAAAGCTTGAAAATTATTTGACATCATTATACACCAAACGCTTGCAATTTGTGTATCAACACATATACATTCACACTAGACCAAAAAAGTGCTTCGACATTATTAATGGGCATTTCATCAAATAGATTGTGTGCATATCTAAGATTTACACATTTAGCGTAAGAATCAACAAACTTAATCTCCAAAAGAAACACATTCAATTGGTATGTCATGAGAATTTATGAAAAGTTCAGGCTAGCTTACCAAGCCACACTACCGACAGAGATCAAAAGAAATGATTGAGTCACTCGGAGAAAAAGCGGAGATCGCCAAGAGGAGACGGAGCTTCAAAGGTGATGCGAGAAAAAACGAAAGAGAAAAGTATACGGAGCCGGAAGGAGGGCAAAGTTGGTCAATTTCCCTGGTGGGCCCGCTTTTCCTCAGGCTATACCCCAAATCGGGAGGGACAGATTTTGGTCTCATAGGGTGAACTGTCCACCTCTTGTGTCTTCCCCTTCCTCCTGATTATAAATTGTGGAGCAAGTAATTTTCAATTTTTTACCCACCCTCCCTTTCCCTCCCCTCCATTCCCTCCAACTGGAGCACAGTCTATGTCTCTTACAATAGAGGCTGCGGCATAGTCCCATAAAAGGCGCACATGGCTGCCTCTTTTTCTTTTTTTTGCGCCTCTACCAGTACTCTCTTTCTAATTTCTAACAATAATAATTTTAAAAATTCATATATCAAATTAAAATCAGCAGAAATTATATATATATATATATATATATATATATATTCTCTACATTAAAAAATATTTTTTTTCTTATAATGTATATTACTAAATTAATAAATGAATGCTGAAAAATTATCCACATTAGTGTATTTTACAAGCTCTTAATATTAATTAAAAATTGAAAATGTGCATGAAGAAAATATTAAATCATATCTAACCATTTTATTTTAATATTTTAAAAATAAAGCCATGTGAATCATTCTTAATTCTTGGATATTACAATTAGATGATATTGTTAAAATTATGAACGGACGAAATAAAATCTTTCTTCCGAAAAAAAATTGTGCGTATCTTTCTGAAGCCGAGCAGTTTCCACCTCTTGTCGATCTCATTAAATGAGCAAGTGTTAATTGGATTAAACACAATATAGAGTCCTGAATTCTTAGTACTATGTTAATTTGAGATGGACCGTATGGTATAGAATTCCAATACGATATGTATAGATATGTGGACTTCAAGATGCAACATTATGACCAAAACAAGGAAGTTTGACTTGGATCAAACGTGGTAAATTGCGGGTTTGACCTAATAGATGATAACTGTTTTTACGTGGTCAACATAATGAAGAGGAGAGAGTTTGATTGGGAGAGAAGGCTTAAACTTGATCAAATGTGAACCACATGAACCATATTGAATAGACCATTAGTCTATTGGACACATGAGCCATATTACTATTGTGTTCTTTTAATATTGAATCTCATCCATTAATTGAAAGGACGAAATTGTAAGTTTCATTGGGGACTCATGCCTATTTAAATCCATGTGCGCTTTCATTTTGATCTAATTAATTCATTATATGAAGATCCATTTTCTCAGTTGTAATTTTAAATCTAGATCTTGATCTAGATCTATTCTCTCTCTCACTCACCTCTCCACTCCTTATTTGGCTGAATCGAAGGAAGAGGGTCACCGCTTCATCGCTGCCGATCAGGTTGAAGCCGAGCAGTTGCCACCTCTTGTCAATCTAGATCAGGTCAAACCTGATTGATTTGGTCGATCCGATCTAAGGCCTGGCCGACCAACGCTCAGCTGCCTCCTCAGAAAGAAGTGTAACTGAAAAAAATTCGGGATTACCCGCCTTGTTTTGTCAAATATTGTTCATACTCAACCGTTGGATAAGTAGCTAATGGTTTTATCCATGGAATTATCTCCTATATAAAATAATGTGACCTGTCAGGCTGCAGTTACGTAACAAGTTATAACACTAACTAGCTAGATATGGCTAGGTTCAATGCAGTTTCTCCTTTCTCTCGTTAATTACAAATATTATATCTTCCTATGCTCATTGTTTGTCTATACTATCTATAATTAATTAGTCCATTTTTATCTTTGATTCTTATTTTTTTTTTTATGTACAGAGCTGGTTGTCTGCATTATGTACAAGTGAGTTTGCACTTTAATGGATTTTGATCCCCTTTTTTATGGATCGAGCTCCTCTCAGGTACCATAGGAGATCTAGCTCACTTTATGGTTTGACATTAAATCTCAACCGGTTTGTGATTCGGGCAAGCACAAGGGGGCAGTATTATTGGGCTTTGAGATTGGTGCCAAGTTAAAAAGAACAGTACGGATCCATTAATTGTGAAAGATTCCCTTTTCAGGTAATGGAGAGGATGTGATGAATTCGAATTTTTACTAGGAACACTACTTTTACGTGGAGTGCTTGCATGTGAACTTGGACCAAATTTTCACCTTTAACGCTCTCCGCATCATCTTTCTCTCTCGAGTTTGTATACTCTGAGAGTGCGCTTGGATGGGTGAAGAATAGTTATTAACTCAAGTTGGCACTATTTCGAACTACTACTCTCCATTTTGATGTGTTTGAGTTAGTAAATATGGACACTATTCGACTAATCCAACAAAATATTGAGTTAGCTCTTTTCTCATTTTTGAGTTAACTCACTATTCACACTATTTAATCCACCTCTCCATCCAAATGCATCCTGAGATAAATGAAAATTTTAATTTATTTAAAGCTAGGTCATATTTAGTTCGGTCCGGATTTTTCATAGATCATTTCAAAATTTGAGATATGATCAGGATATGCAAATTCTCCCTTCTCACCCTGTCTTAAATTGATATTATAAATTGCAATGAAATAATGATTCAATAGATAACTTCGAACCTAGATTTGAGAACCACAAGAATATAACAACAAAGGAACAGTTTTTGTTCAAGCTAAATTATAAAACATAGAACATTTTAATTTTACTCTTGTTGTAACAGTAGGTAGGACATGATATACTAATCATATATTTTAATATAGCCTTAGTAGCCACTACCAAGTTTTCAAAAAAATTTTTTATAAAACATATGTGTGAACAGTTTCCCACAAATTGGAAATGCTGAAATCAATGTGATATGAAATCTCTACACACAGTACATTCAAGGGGCAGCAAAATAATATATATGAATATATATATTCCATGCCTTTATTCAACAACCTAAAAGTAAAAAGTAGCTAGGGATTTAATTATGACCATTCACTAAGCATTTTTTTTCTAAATCTACCTTATCATCTCGAAATGCTTCTTGTTTTACCAGTCGTAGAAGTTATACTACTGAATGTAGCTATTATCAAACCTGTAACGATGCACCAAGATATATATTACATGTCATGTTTTATCAATAGAGAAAAATATTTATACATGCTGCGTCATGAACGTTCTTGTCCAACAATGTTTGAAATAGACATCAAAATAAGTAAGAGAACGGAATGGCTGGATTAGACGTGTTTAGATATGTCAAATTTTATTGTGCTATGTTTATTTAATTTTATATGTTTTTTCTATAAAATGTGTTTTAATTGTTTAAGTATAATTATATATATTTTTTTAAAATGGATACATATCCCTAAAATTGATTTGTTCCTTCCAGCAATTTAGGGTTATTAATTTACGTAACATAATCCTGTATTTATTTGAGTGAAAAACTGTATAACAAAATCGGACCCATCCCACTTGAAATCCTCTAAATAAGAATGTTTTAATTTGGACTTTTAATTACTTACGGTCCGTTCGGCAAATAAATAGTATAGTGAAAAAGTGGAAAAGAGAAGAGGCTTCTATTCGATACAGTTAATTACAATCATGTTCAGCACATTTGGAATAATGGAAGAATGAATTAAATTGAGTCAATTAGCACATATGAAAAAGTCAATTTCCCTAATTTCACCTCTACCATGGAATAGTGAGATGGAATAGAGAGGGACTAAAGTGCAAAAGAGAAGAATTTAACGGCATATTTTAATTCCAATTTCACTTTTTTTATATTTTTTCTCTATTCCATTCAATTTCACTTATGTTTGTGCTATTATTCCGTCACAATTTCACTTTTTCCGCATGACACGTGGCATAGCATGCATGTATTTTATTATGTGCATACAGCACATCCCAAGAATCAAAAGGCTAGACAGCTATTAGTTCACGGCATAGCATGCATGTATTTTATTATGTGCATACAGCACATCCCAAGAATCAAAAGGCTAGACAGCTATTAGTTCACGGTATAGCATGCCTGTACTTTATTAATAGCTGAATCACGTTATCAATTTACATTGTTTCTCATAGAGACATTGTCCTATCTAATATTTTTTTCCAATAGAAATAAATTATTATTATAATTATATATACTCGGCTCAATTGGAGACAATAAAGTGTCACAAGTTTTGTTCACTTGTGTTTTTATGTATAATAGTGACAACTTTTTTTGGAATCAGACGCAGTATTATATAAAATAACATGACCTGTCAGGCTGTCACATGGATTGTATTTTTTTTTTCTTTTACGAACATTGATTTTTTTTTTTTTTTTTTTGAGAAGAATCCCGTTGGAACATTGATGCTCGTAGGCAACGCATGAATTGTTTTCAGGATAAGGAAAAAGTGGTTTCGTGCATGTTTTCTCCGAAAGCAATGCCCTCTATACACACTTCTACCGAAAGCCATGTCTATTGTGGAGCTAATCATATGCATTACTCAATATAAAGATTATACGCCATTTGCATAATTTATGAATTCTTATACGTACATCTCTGGAACGAACAATTTACAACAACTAGCTAGAAATGACTAGTTTCAATGAAGTTTCTCCTCTCTCGTTAATTACCAATATTATTTCTTTCTATATATGCTCATAGTTTGCCTCTATTCTCTATATTTAATTAGTCCATTTTTTATCTTTTCTTTCCTTTTGTATGTACGGTGCTAGTTGTCCACATTATGTACAAGTGAGTTTGGAATTTATTGAATTTTCATTCCTGTTTTTACGTACGGATCCAGCTCCTCCCAGGTACCATAGAGGATCTTGCTTATTTTACGGTTTGAGATTAAATTTCAACCTGTTTAGAATTTGGGCAAGTGCAAGGGTAGTATTATTGAGCTTTGAGATTCATGTCAAGTTAAAAAGGACGGTCCGGATCTATCCGTTAATTGTAAAAGATTCCCTTCTCATGATCAGGTAATGGAGAGGATCTGATTCGCATTTTTACTAGGAACTCAACTTTAAAAAAAAAAAATGGATATCCATAAAATTGGAAATAAAATTGATTTGTTTTTCTGGTTTGGACCTTTTTTTTTTTAATT
Source organism: Carex arenaria (assembly GCA_964058825.1). Classification (NCBI taxonomy): domain Eukaryota; kingdom Viridiplantae; phylum Streptophyta; class Magnoliopsida; order Poales; family Cyperaceae; genus Carex; species Carex arenaria. The sequence continues at coordinate 1,035,762 of CAXKVW010000198.1, forward strand.
CCTTCCAGCAATTTACGATTCTTAATTTACGTGACATAATTCTGTATTTATTTTGAGTGAAAACAACTGTATAAGGAAATCTGATCCATCCGGCTTAAAATCCTCTGAATAAGAATGTTTTAATCTGGACCATTAATCCCTTATACAAAATAGTAGCATGACACGTGGTATATCCTGATTGGTTACTTTTCTTCGTAATATGTGCATACAGCACATCCAAAGAATATAATCAAAAGGCGAGAGCGCTATTAGTTCACGGTATAGCATGCCTGTGTTTATTATATAATAACCTTAATCACGTTATCATTTACATTGTGTCCTATCTAATAACGTTTTGTAATACAAATTAATAATTATTATAATTATACTCGGCTCATTTGGAGAGAATAAAGTGTCACTAGTTTTGTCCACTTGTGTTTTCATGTGTCAGCTGTCACATGTTGTGCATAATAGTGACAACTTTATCGGAATCACACGCAGTATTATATTTGAACATATTTATATGTAAATGTCATATATGTCATACTGTAGCAACTTGCTACGATATTTAATATGTCATGCCGTGTTAAAAACTGCCTTTGTTGTAAATGTCATGCGTCTCTGTCCTTAAACCAAACATTCTCTCATCTCCAATAAAAAAAAGAAAAGAAATTCTCCCTTTTCCCCATAACTAATTAAAAATTTTAAAGTAATGTAATGCCTTCAAAAACGGGATATCATATATATGGAGGAACGCTTTGATTTTTTCTTACTGCTCCTGTATATCAGAAAAGACATTCCGTCTACATTTGAACTTTTCTTAAATGATCTATAAAATTTATGAATAAAAACGTGCGAGAAAAGATTTAAGATCAATATACTTCAAGTGGATCTTATACAAATGACATGGTAAAAAAAGAACTTAAAATAGTTACGGATTGAACTATAATGGTTTTATGATGAATGAATAATTAAATTCCAAAGAGTCAAATTTAATACACGCTATCGAAATGATTGAGAACTCACATCTAAAATTTTAATTTTTTTATTTTAATAATATATATACACATACACACACACATATATACATACAATACATACATCAAATATATATATATATATATACTAGTATCTTGCCCATGCGATGCAACGGGACATATTATAAGATCATTAAGCAATTGAAAAAATTTGTTTATTAACATTTACACAGAAATAATTTTTTTTAATGAAAATAAAATATACAAATAAAATAAGAGATTCACATGATAAAGAAAAGTAAAAGAAACAACAACTAATAATAAAAGAATCAAATATAATATGAAAAAAAATCTTCAAGTATTATTGGCAATGTGATCCTCTTCGATGTAGTCCAACATTTCTGAAAAAAAAAAATTTCTTACCAGTAAATTGTCTAATTTTTAAATAAAATTTCTTACCAGTAAAACCGAACAAAAGATTTGAAAGGAAATTATAATTTTTATAGATTTTTTGGACAAACAAATTAATAGGAATTAGCAAAATAGTTAGGATCTGGAAATAAAAGAAAACAGTCAACTGTTATAAACTTTGCCTTGGTGTTAAGCCAAGTGTTAGATCAAATTAAATATTAATATTTGGCTACATGGTAGACTTGATACTAAAGTTTAAATCTATGAAGTTCCACTTAAAAAGAAAGAACTAATTTGCTGTACTAAAATTGTGAATTAGGCGAGATGGTGAAAATTGTGCAGAAACAATGAACTAAAAAAGTGAATTAAATATGCATAAAATCATAAAAAAATTGTGGAACACATAGCAAATCCAATTTAGAATATAGCTGCATGAAATAAGTATCATGACATGAACATAGAACTTGAGAACTGATGAGACAGGGATGAAAAAAAAAGTCATAGCATGGATAGTGTTGTGCTATGGGTCTGTTTTACATCTTAAAACCATTGGTAAAAAAACTTTTCCACTGTTGGTACGACTGGATGGTATAAATAAAGGAGTGGAGGCAGTTTGAAAATTTTAAATTACTAATAAAAATATAAATGACTATTATACCCATGCCTTGAAATGTAGATAACAAAAGGAAAACTCTTTACTAATTGGATTTCGTACAAACTGGATTTATATAAATTTCATCTTATTTGTAACTTATTCAAATTACTGATAAAAATATAGATGACTATTTTAACTTTTCTTGGTCTAATTTTTTTTATGTAACATAGCTAATTTCAGAAATTGGATTTCGTACTATGCACTTGTCAGAAAAGAATTAATATAAAATCAAACTTGCAAGTTTGAGAGTAAGAAAAGCCCGAAAATTTTAATATTAAAAATTGATTATAGGAGATTGAATCAGACTTGTCAGAAACATATAAGAGTGGTACAATGGTTGGCGCAACCTGATATACCAGTATGAGAACAAATAATTGTCAATGATGTATTTTTAATTACCAATTATAAAATAATAACTACATTAAAAGTTAAAATTGTTACCTTGAACCATGATCTCAGATAATTGCAACGGGAACATATTATAGGAGGAAAAAAAATACTCAGGACTGTACCGGCCGTATCAGATCCTTCTTCGCCTGCTCTACCAATACTTCTTATTCTGCCTTAGTGCACAGAAATCAGGCATACCAATCCGGTACGGTTCTTCCAATCTTGTCAGATTGTTATCTTCGATCAAATGTCGTTTTGCCCCTGTGATTATTGTTGCACTTTAGACATAGGAAGCCGATGATGAGGCTGAAAGCAAGCTGTATCTCCACTGGTCTTGGACTTGCGTTACCAATTTTGATATCTCATTTGTAGAATCTCAGAATATTCTACCACATCTTTTCCTCCACAAAATAAATTGTGATATCCTTCTTTGTGCGTCCTTTATCAATTATGGCAGAAATCACATCACTGCCATGAAGGATTGAAACAATCGTCAATCTGACACCTAATAGCAAAGCCACTCTTCTATATAAGCTTGCTGCCATGGGACATTCGCTAAATAGATGTTTTGCCGACTCACATGTATGTTTGTACTTATCTTAGAAGATTGTAGTCCACTGAAACAAGATGAAAAAATAATTAGAAACATTAATAGTGAAAACTGATGAGGATTTCAAGTCTGAATGTAAGTGGTGATGCCAGAAAAACACTACTCGTGCATACTGCTTTTTTTAATTTTTATTGTTCTTATTATGTTTATTTATCAATTCAGTGGAATTGTGGTTAGAAGCTAGCTCAATAAATCTGTAGAGATTGTTAATTATCCTTGGTCGGCGGAAAAGGCAACGGTGGAAAAAGGGAACATCTACAGGCTTTTGATATCTCCCAACCTTATCATAATGCAAAACTCAATTAAAATTACATATTGATTCTGTAAGAATCTACTGTAATTAGAATCACAAAACTACAATTTAAAGAGAAATTCAAACAACAGACTAAACGAAAACAACTAAAAGCGAGAGGAACTGAACCTTAGCTTGGAGGGACTCCGATTCTCTGACATAGAACTCAGCAATGGAGATTCCATTTCCGAGGAAAGAAAAATATTAGGCAGGCGCGTTGTATGGGAACCTCGCTCGCTCTATTTAACTAAACAAGATGGAATCCTTTTCCCTAATTAAAGCATCCCTCACCAAATCGAGTGTCAACCTTGAACAAAGAAGAAAGGCATATTAAGTATAAAGAGCTTCTTCTTCAAGCTATGAGACATTGACAAAACAGTAGATGCAAGTTAACTTTCTTTCAGCAATGGAAGGGGCGTTATGACTTTTTATAAAAAAAAATTAAATAAAGAGCTGCTTCAAAAAAAAAGTATAAAGAGGAAGAGAAGAGAGAAAATAGAGAGGAAGAGAAAGAAAGAGATTGTACATTCATACATATTAATGGTAGCCATATAGATCGGGAGGTCTTTGATAGGATACGAACAAGCATCATCGTAAAGCTGTGAAGCTCCTCTTGAGAGTAGAGGCAACGCTCTTTGATCGGAAAACTACGGCGCAGGATTTCACTATCTAGGGTAGAGGCGAGATGGTCTGATCAGAGAACAGCGGAGAGAGGGTAGAACAGCAGCGATTAGGGTTTTCTTTTCATTGGGAAGAAGGGTCGGGGAGGACGACGGGCAACCAAAAAAAATCACTGGAGAGAGAGGTGACTGGAAGCCTCCAATAGTGCAGAACAGAAATACATGTGGTAATTTGTATGCCACATCGTGTGGCGGGTAATATTTTAACTAAATTTAGACTTCTACATCTAAAACAAATGTATTCAATCAAAATAAGGCAGATAATTTAAATGGAGGGCTCATATTAAATCAGAATTTTCATCAATCAATCATAGCCGTTACAGGATAGGAACATCAACGTGCTTAATAATGGAATGGAGATATATATATATATATAAGTAGAACTAGGCTGCTCCTAAGTTCACCAAGAAAGTTTCGAATTAATTTAGTATGAAGTCAAGTCGTCAAAATTATAAGATTTATAAATTAATTTTAATGCATTCAGTTTTTGAACTTTTTTTACCACTTGATTTTATATTAAATTAATTCGAAACTTCAAATTTTCAATGATTTAGGTAGAAGGATTTCAATGATTTGAATTCATTGTTTAAAGTCAATTCGATAGATTTTAGAGTTGAGTTCACACAGAGGCTTGGTGAACTTAGGAGCACCATAGTTCTACTCTATATATATATGGTAGACGAGAGTTGAAGCTTGCTATTAACGAGGGTACACCGACAAAAACGTGATATTTCTGATTGTATCGGTATTACCGACAGGAGCATCCACGAATATACCGTCAGCAAAAAGATCTTTTACCCCTCGCAGGTAATGACATATTTTTGTAGACGTTTTAGTAGATTAATTTATTGTAAAACCTGTCTTTAAAGTCCAGCATTGGACCTTGATCTGAGAAATAATCCCACGTAAAAAAAAGCAACTCCAAGTTACAATTAGATCTGGGCAGAAATTAAATTACTTTTGTATTTAATATTTATCTAGAACACTTTAATCCTTATTATGTTATCAGGATATGTTTTTTATAAAGATATTTTCTAAGGAGTTTACTATATTTCACCACCAGCAAAAATGTTATCCCAATTAATATATATATTATTCCCAAATTAGTGTATAATCGCAATCTAAAGTAAAATATTTCCCTACACTACATAAATAGTAAGAAAACCTATATATTCTCCCAAATGAATGACAAATATAAAAAAAGGAAATATTTTAAGATATAAAAAGAGAAATTCATTTTGTTTCGCTGCTTAAAAACATTGAGTTCTTTAATTAAAAAGTATTGGAAAAATATTAACTAACCAACCAATTTTAAATCTGAATTTGATCAATAAAATAAATAACATTTATATTAAAAAATATAATCAAGAATATAATTAAAACTTTATTATCCGGAGCTACAAAATGCGAACCTAAGGCAACTTCCCGTCCTAAGTGCAGGAATAATTGGTTAAGCTTGCGCCAAGTTACGCCGGTATTCCTTTGCCTACAGGTGCAACTGTGGTAGAAGTTGATGTAGCTTCTTTCAACAATGGTAAAAAAATTATATTTTTACTATTATGAAAATATTTGTTTGCGGGAGAATAGAAATAGAATTTTATGAATTATAGAGCTAAGAGAAAGAACAAGAGTAAGTGAATTATTGGATTGATGCATAATCTGCTCTCCAAATGTCATGTGTTATTTATAGACAAATTTTATAGGCACCAAAGTTTATACATGCATGACAATTAAAATGCTATTCATTATATATATTACCGTTTTCTTATATTAAAAGATAAACGTTAAAATAGCAATGAAAATGAACATAGCTATTCTGTGGCTCAAAGGAAATATTTGAGTATCAACGGACCAAATAAATAGCAATTATGATAATTGAAATGAATGTTCCGATAACAGCTCAAATCAAACGGAAAGATGGAGCAATTCATGAATTCATTTGCCTATAAATGTAGCATTAAGCCAACAGCTCATATCTAATATATTTATTGATCTTTTGTGACAATAAACAGTAAGATTCTATGTAGAAGTCGGATTAATGAAGTTACTTAACAAATAGCTCTATAATTCATAAAGTTAAAAAACATTAATATTAAAAATAAGTCTTTATTTATATAAAATTTTGTGTTTTCAAAATATATTTCTAAGAAAAAGACACAAAGGCACTTTCTTATTGTGTATTAAAAAAACATTGTAAGGAGGAAATTGTTTAGCAGAAGATACAATTTTCTGGTCCAACAGAAGGATGCATGGACGTGCGTACCAGATTTGACAAGTGCGCACCACATTTTCTTTTGTTTTATTTAGTTATGTTATGTTGTGTTTGAAGTTTTTGTATTAAGTTTTTTTCCTGTTCTATTATGTTTTGTTATGTGATGTTTATAATTACATGTTTGCATCAAATTAGATGGGGAAATTGTAGAAAATAAAACACACATATTTAAGAAATAGAAATTTGTACTAAGCTTGAACTAAAAACTACTAAAACAAATTATACGCACAATATAATCAATGTTTTGTACTACAAATTATACACATAACAAAGAGAACTTTAAAAACTCAATGTTGGTGCATTCAATGGTAATGTATTAATTTTGAATTATTAGGGTGGTAACTAAAAAAGTTTCACAGAAGGATGTGCTCTGTAAAAAAGAAATTTGTTTGAAATAGCTCTGATCGTAATATTATCTGGGCCATGCGTTTTCTCAGTGGTAATTCTCTTCCTGCTGTGGCCGGAGAGGCATAACTGTGTTACAGCTGGATATAACACCAATTGTTTCTTGCCCTGTCTTTTCCCAGGTCTTGATTATGTGAAGAAAGGCATGCATTTTGTGGGAACTCACTAGTAGAAAAAGTACTTTTTGTATCGGTTCTTTAAGCACATCTGTATCGGACCTAGGGCCGACACTGATCCAGGTGATACAAATACCTGAGGTTATCTGTATCGGGTATATAACAGATACAAAAAGTGACTTTTAGTGTCGGTTATTAAATAGAACCTATACAGATCTCAAAATTTGGGATTAAATTTTTTTTTTCGAACATATTTGTGTCGGGTGAATAGTACAACCGATACAAATAAATTATCTGTATCGGTTATTAATGGATAACCGATACAGATAGTCATATCTGTATTGACTATCTGTATCGGTTAATTAGTAAAATCCGATACAAATAGGTTTTTTGTATTGGTTATTAGTGACAGCCGACATTTATTAGCAGCACAATTTGCTGACAAATATATCCAAAAATATATATATTTTTTCTTATGCCTCAGATCAAAAGTATATGTAGAATTTGGGAATAGTATGAGCATTCAATCGCATTTGTGTTGACATTGAAGCTATTATGTATTACCTAATTGCTAATTAGCTAGTATGTATTTTGTAAGGTTTGTAGTTCAGTAGTTGGTAGCAGCACAAGAAAGTAAAATTAACAAAACATAAATTTCTGACGTGTTTGTTAGTCTAAGCAATATACCTTAGTAGTTCCTCTCAGTTGCCTCACTAAAAGGTCGATTAGGGTTTAATCCTTTATTTATTTATTTTTTTAACTATCTTGACTTTATCTGATATGTTGATGAAAGGTGGGCAGTACGTAGGGGGTGTCAACCGGTACGAAACGGAATGGATAGAAGCATTTTCACACTCTTATCTGATATGTTGATGAAAGAAAACTTTACACTTAACCTACTCGATAAGCTAAACGAAAAAAACTTAACCTTACCTATATTATCGGTTGGGTTGGGTTAACGGGAAAACAGTGCCATTGAATAGATATATATTCATAGTTTGCAAAATCAGAATGGGAATCAATTACTTGATCATAAAATCAAAATCGGAATTGGACAAATTGGTCAGATCGAATTGGAAATTCGGATCTTTTTGGCAGAAACTTGTTTTGTACTAATAATTTGTAAAAAAGTTTTTTAAAAAATTATATTGAAACAATATTGCACACAAAAAATTTATTTATAGAATATATTACAAGAGGAGGGATCCACTTACAACATTTGAAAGTTCAAACATGTTACAACATTCGGTTTTACGATTTGCAAAGTTCAAATAGTCGATCCAAGCCATTCAAATGATCTCTATATTAAGTATTTTATAAAACTGTTATTTTTCGACAATTATATGGACCACTGAAAAGCAGCAGTTTTGTAAAATACTTAATAAATACTAAATAAATTTTCAAAAAAATGTAAAATTTGATCTCAAAGTACATTTTAATGTAGAAATCATGTTGAACGGTTTGGATCGACTGTTGGTACTTTAAAATTGCAAAATCTAATGATGTAACATGTTGTAAGGTCCAAAATGTTGTAAGTGGATCCCTCCTCATATTACAATTATTACAATTAAAACAAACTCCAAAAAATAATTAGTACAATTTAGAGTCCTACAAGTACTATTGATAGGGTTATTATGAAATTTTGTAATTAAAAAAATTGTCCGGAGGATCCCAATATGGGGTTAGTCATATATATATATATATATATATATATATATATATATATATATATATAAGCAATCAATACTTTGCGAAATATTACCTCATTTTGTGTTTGTGCTTCCGGTAAGACTGTGTTGACTCTCATTGCTGCTCTTTCCGATGATGACATTGTCACTGCTACGACGTTTAGCTTGATTCGGTCTTAGTGCTCTCTCTCCGATGAAGGAGCAACTAAATTATTACTCTCTAGCAAGAGGAAACTTTAGTTTCTAATTAATTTCTTGGTGGATACCGTGGAGGACTTCTACTTTGGAGTCTCATCTTGATGCAAGTCGTTCTTGGTCATGCACACATCAACCACCAAGGCGCTGTAAGAAATCAATCACCATTACTATCAACAAGGAGGTGGAGGCTACAACCCTACATCTTAAGAACATTCATTTCTTGTTTGGAAATAAGAAACTAAAAGTATGATGTTTATTGATTTTGGAAATTTATTTTGGTTTGATTTCAATCATATATGATGTTCCTTTTTGGTACTTTCTTGTCAAAAATTTTGAAATTACGCTGCCTTAAGTACCATGAAAACCCAACAGAAGGTTCACACATGGAAGAATTGTTCCATCGCCATAGGCAGAGCCCCCTGAGAAAGAGTAATGTGAAGAGCTGAAGATGCCATTGTGCCATCCTGGTGTATGTTGGAGCTCATTTTTTAGCACTCTTCTCCTTCCTTTAAACATTGTTTATATCAAAATTTCTCCGAAACGTGTATGATGTGCCATTTACGATTAATGTTTTTGTAGTAGTGACGAATGTTTTTTATTCTTATTTTGTTTCATGCTATGGATAATATTACGGCATATTTGTGATATCAGATGACTAACCAAACTATTCATTTTTCCAATGCCTAATTAGTTACTTCCAGAAAAATATTGTTTTCCTATTTAAATTAGCTAAAGTTCTGTAAAACTCAGGACAAAATCATATCTGTCCAAGGAAAAAAAAAACATCAATTATGACAAAGTCCAGCCAACAACCAAACACGTAACAAAAATGATCCACACAATGTCATAAATAAAAGAGCATTAAGATAAAAAATGGTTGATGTTGGGATAAACTCAGCAATACTGAATTGCTTTGTGCTAGTATGCAAAAGATTGAAGAGAGAAAAATATTTTCTGAACAAAAACAACACTTTATTTCCTCTCTCTTACTCAATTACACAGAATTCTACAATATCTGTTACAATACAACATACCTAAAATAAGTACCCACAACTTTGCTAATTAAATTAAGCACCCATTACACAATTCTAAACTTAATATCCACTACCTATCCTCCTATTGCAAGCAGTCCCCAAAATAGAAATATTACCGCACCTATCCAGCTATTACAAACATTACCTACATGCCTAATTATAGAACCCACTAACACCTACATGCTCCTATATAGCACTCTAAATATAAAGAGCTAATTTTGGAGCAACTCTCAACATAACTCTAAATATTGAAAGCTAATTTTAGATCAACTTTCAATAGATATTTATTAACATTAATTATTCTAGTACAATAGGACAGACATCCATAGAGAATGCCAAGGAACATGCATAGAGCTACAGTATAGCCAGACCAAAAATGAGCAGGAATGTCACGGCATATGCTGCCAGTACCATTCCCCAATTTTTGGATGTAGAAGACATGTTTGCGATGCTAGTAAGAAAAGTAATAGCAAGGACACTGATGGCTATAGGCAAGCAATCTGAAGCAAGTGTCAGATACAACCCCAATCCAAATGCTACAATCAAATTATTCGCTGCCAAAAAAAAAAGATCTATTGCAATTCTGATGGCGCCGTGATCACGATTACCTTCCACTTCTATCTTAAAAAGTTTATATAAACAAAAGAATCCCAATACAAATGCCAAGGTGTTTGCCATAATAAAGGCTCGGAACATGTAATTCCTAGCTAGAACTGGTGTACCTTCGTCTTGTTTATAACCTCCAGGGATTGTGAAAGCGGCAGCAAATGATACAGTTATGACAAGTACCGAGCTCAGTCCAATGACTTCAGTTCTCTTGATTCCATTGTCAGGAGAGTTGGGAGGTAACCTATCAATATGAATAATACATTGTTGGGAATTACCAACCTGTAGGAGACAACAAAAGTGTTTGTTATATTAATATATTTATATTAACCAAGAGAACTAACCAGTACCAACAGTTCAAAGGAAGAATGATTAAAAGCATGTCAATTTTAAATTAATTTGCTACATATCATAGATTGACGTTGTCCTATTTTGGCAGCACAATTTGTTGACAAATTTATCCAAAAATATATTTTTTTTTCTTATGCCTCAGATCAAAAGTATATGTAGAATTTGGGAATAGTAAGAGCATTCAATCGCATTGGTGTTGACATTGAAGCTATTATGTATTACCTAATTGCTAATTAGCTAGTATGTATTTTGCAAGCTTTGTAGCTTAGTAGTTGGTAGCAGCACAAAAAAGTAAAATTAACAAAACATAAATTTCTGACGTGTTTGTTAGATTAAGCAATATACCTTAGTAGTTCCTCTCAGTTGCCTCACGAAAAGGTCGATTGGGGTTAATCCTTTATTTTATTTTATTTTTTTTTACTATCTTGATCTTATCTGATATGTTGATGAAAGGTGAGTGGTACGTAGGGTTTGTCAACCAGTACGAAACGGAACAGATAGAAACATTTTCATACCCTTATTTGATATGTTGATGATAGAAAACTTTACACTTAACCTACTTGATAAGCTAAACGACAAAAACTTAGCCTTACCTATATTATCGAATATGGTATGGGTTGGGTTAACAGGAAAACCGTGCCATTGAATAGATAAATATACATAGTTCACAAAATCAGAATGGGAATCAATTATTTGATCGTCAAATCAAAATCGGAATTGGACAAATTGGTCAGATCGAATTGGAAATTCGGATCTTTTTGGCAGAAACTTGTTTTGTACTAATAATTAGTAAAAAAGTTTTTACAAAAATTATATGTTAAAAAATATATTGAAACAAAATATTACACACAAATAATTTATTTATATAATATATCATATTACAATTATTACAATTAAAACAAACTCCAAAAAATAATTAGTACAATTTTGAGTCCTAGAAGTACTATTGATAGGGTTATTATATATGAAAATTTTGTAATTAAAAAAAAATTGTGTCCGGAGGATCCTAATATGGGGTTAGTCATATATATATATATATACACACACACACACACACACACACACACAGGAGGGATCCAATTACCACAATTTTGAATTACCACAAAATTACAACAACGGTTTTTTTCATTTTCAAAATCCAAATCGTCGATCCAAACCGTTCAACATGATTATCTAAGTAAAATGTGCTTCCACATCAAATTTTATATTTTTTTGAATTTTTTTTACTATTTATTAAGTATTTTACATAAACTAGTCAAATTCAGACTATTGAATTTTGTACCGATCTTAATAAATAGTAAAAAAATTAAAAAAAATGTAAAATTTGATCTGGAACCACATTTTATTTAAATAATCATGTTGAACGGTTTGGATTGACGATTTGGATTTTCAAAATGAAAAAAAAACCGTTGTTGTAACTTTGTGGTAACTCAAAATTATTGTAACTTGATCCCTCATATATATATATATATAAGCAATCAATACTTTCCGAAATATTACCTCATTTTCTGTTTGTTCTTCCGGCAGTAAGACTCTTATTGCTGCCCTGAAACGACCAACAGGCATCAATTCGCGTGTTTCAGGCACCGTTTCATTTCCAGGTCTGACGCTTTGCGACGATGACATTGTCACCACTAAGACGTTTAGCTTGATTTGCTCTTATTACTCTCTCTCTCCTAGTAGGATAGATTGTTGAGGGAAGATTTAATTAGTTGTCGGAAAACGCTTGGGCAGCACATGGCGGGTTCAACTCATATATATACTAAATTCTCTTACAATAGAGGCTGCGGCATAGTCCCCATAAATGGCGCACATGGCTGCCTCTCTCTTTTTTTTTTTTTTTTTTGCGCCTCTACCGATACTCTCATTATATTTTTTTTAATAATAATAATTTTAAAAATTCATATATCAAATTAAAAACGGCAGAAATTATATATATTCTCTGCTTTAAAAAAATATATTTTTTCTGATATTATGTGTATTACTAAATTAATAAATCAATGATGAACGTAATTTTACAAAATATTAATATTAATTAAAAAATTGAAAATGTGCATGAAGAAAATATTAAATTATATCTAACTGTTTTATTTTAATATTTTAATAATAAAGCCATGTGAATCATTCTTAATTTTTGGATATTATAATTATATGATATTGTTAATATTATGAATGGATGAAGTAAAATCTTTCTTCAGAAAAAAATAAAAATTGTGCGTATAATTCAGATTGACTAAGAATTACAGAAAGGGCGACTATACATGGTTGAAAAAGCTAATCAAATACAGTTCTGCAACCATGTCCGGATGCATCGTCTATGAAATTGTACATGGATGTAGAGTCTTTACAGAATTAACGTACACGGTTCCTGCAAAGGAACCGTGCCGGATCTCTAAGAGTTAACCGTGTATATAGCAATTAGCAAGGGTTATATATATGATGCTTACAAAGTAACTGTGTATGATTTTTGAAAATCAGGTTGTTGTTTATTTTATGAACGGTGTTTGTTATCCTTCGTACATTCTTTATTTAATATATGCGTACGTGTGATTTATACATATGTTTTTCATATTCGACTTGTAATGGGCCAGCATATATATTGCTAGCCATTAAACATACATCCATAATTCAACAAATTTGGAGCATTCTGGGTAGCCCCTATCAAGTTTCAAAAAAAAAAAAATATATATATATATATATATCCAAATATTGGGCATTGGACAACATACAGAAAAACAATATTCATTGAACATAAATAAACAATTAATATATGTCAACAACTAATCAACATAAATGTACATTTTTTGGGGAACCAATATTCATTTTAGAACTTGTTAATTTATGAGTTGTGATTTTTTAAATTTATATAACTAATATGTTTTGTCTGTAGATGGTCAGCTTGTCATTTCAAGGAAAACATGAATCAAGAATGTACATTGAATTCAACATTAATGTTGTGGGTCTCAAAGAACGTCCATGTGATGTTTCACCTGACTGGTTTATTTGGGTTGAGTTGATGTATATTCTCTTTCATGTAAATCTTTAAAGCCGCGACTCAGTTCTGCTAGTCAAACGGATCAAACATCACATGTACATACATTCATGTGGTGTTGTTGCTTTATGCTTGAGACATTCGATTTTCTTGCATTGGAAGTGTTTATATATGGTGTTGTCTAACAGTTGTTGTAACTTGGAGTCATAAGGGTAGCTACTTATATACATGACTTATGTCCAAGAAGTTCACAAATGTCAAAAAGACTAATTTTCCTCGCATACATATTTGGCGAATACATTGTGAGTAAAGATGTCTTAAGGTCCCTTAATAGAGTGAGATTATATATACGCATTATGATCTAGGTTTGAATCTTAATGATAATCTATCTTGTAGATTACATAATGGATAACGATGCAAGAATAACATAGTCGTCGCTTGCACTTATCATTAGAGATATCATGAAATATGGAAACAACACATGTAGTATTTACGTATTTTCTGTATTGGATCGTGATATTTTATGGATACATATTTCATGTTAGATGTCAAACATGACTTGTGGAATTGGTATTTCATTGCCAACAAGATACAAATCCAAATTGGTCACACTTACAGAGTCTCTAGTTGAGATATCACAAAGTATACGTGATACTGAAGATTATGTTGGACATAATATAACATTCATTAGGCACATTGAAGGTGACGAATGTTGATTGAATGCATGTGGGCGTACAGTGATTGTACAATAGATGACTTGATTAAATGAGCAGGTGTCAATTGGATTAAACACAATACGAAGTCCTGAATTCTTAGTACTATGGTAATTTTTTTTTTTTTCAATATTAGTACTATGGTAATTTGAGATGCACCATAAGGTATAGAATTCCATTACGATATGTACTAAAGATATGTGGACCGCGTCACTTGGACTTGAAGATCCAACATTATGACCAAACCAAGGAAGTTTGATTGGATCAAACGTGGTCAATTACGGATTTGACCTAATAGATGATAATTGTTTTTACGTGGTCAACATAATGAAGAGGGGAGAGTTTGATTGGGAGAGAAGGCTTAGACTTGATCAAATGTGAACCACATGACCATATTGAGTAGACCATTAGTCTATTGGACACATGAGCCATATTACTATTGTGTTATTTTAATATTGAATCTCACCCATTAATTGAAAGGACGAAATTGTAAGTTTCATTGGGGACTCATGGCCATTTAAATCCATGTGCGCTTTCATTTTGATCTAATTAATTCATTATATGAAGATCCATTTTCTCAGTTCTAATTTTAAATCTAGATCTTGATCTAGATCTATTCTCTCTCTCACTCACCTCTCCACTCCTTATTTGGCTGAATCGAAGGAAGAGGGTCACTACCTCCATCGTGAGACGCTGCATCCCTCCTCCACATCGGTCTACCCAGCCCGCCGCATCATCGCTGCCGATCAGGTTGAAGCCGAGCAGTTGCCACCTCTTGTCGATCTAGATCAGGCCAAATTGACCGGACCGAACCACACTCAGTTGCCTCCTCAGATAAAAGTGTTACTGAAATAAATTCGGGATTACCCGCCTTGTTTTGTCAAATATTGTTCATACTCAACCGTTGGATAAGTAGCTAATGATTGTATCCATGGAATTATCTCCTATATAAAATAACGTGACCTGTCAGGCTGTTACGCGGATTGTATTTTTTATTTTTTTTATGAATATTGATGCATGTAGGCATTACTACGCCGTTTGCATAATTTAAGAATTTTCAAATTATGATTATTTTTATGTAAACTGTAAACGTACAACCCGGGAACGAACAAGTTATGACACTAACTAGCTAGATATGGCTAGGTTCAATGCAGTTTCTGCTTTATCTCGTTAATTACAAATATTATATCTTCCTATGCTCATAGTTTGCCTCTATTCTCTATAATTAATTAGTCCATTTTTATCTTTTGATTCTTTTTTTTTATGTACAAAGCTGGTTGTCCACATTATGTACAAGTGAGTTTGCACTTTAATGGATTTTGATCACCATTTTTATGGATCGAGCTCCTCTCAGGTACCATAGGAGATCTAGCTCACTTTACTGTTTGAGAATAAATCTCAACCAGTTTGTGATTCGGGCAAGCACAAGAGGCATTATTATTGGGCTTTGAGATTCGTGCCAGGTTAAAAAGAACAGTACCGATTAATTAATTGTAAAACAAACACTCTTCAGGTAACGGAGAGGATGTGATGAATTTGAATTTTTACTAGGAACACCACTTTTACGTGGAGTGCTTGCATGTGAACTTGGACCAACTTGTCACCTTTAACACTCTCTGCATCATCTTTCTCTCTTGAGTTTGTATACTCTGAGAGTGCGCTTGGATGGGTGAAAAATAGTTACTAACTCGAGTTGGCACTATTTCTGTAATGCCATGTATTTTCAGTAAAAGTAAACACAATTTAGTTTTTGAATTTTGAGGACAAAATTCTTTGCGAAGCGGGGAAGAATGTAACGCCATGTATTTTGAAATACCAAATTAAAGTACGATATATATAGTTTATATATATATATTTTTATTCTTCGTTCCTTAAATATATTATTTTAGTAAATAACTCAAAACTAACATCAGGGAATAGAAATATTATAGTCTGACTGTATTCGTATAATATATATATATATACTAATATGTTTTTGTATAAACCAACCGACTGGTTTATTGATACCGTATAATATAACATATATAAATTAGTATGCATCCGAAAATTTATCGAGTAAGTAGATGTAACGCCACGTAAAATAAAATACTAAAAGTAAGGTACGAGGTTGTGATATATACATATATATATTCTTTCCTTTTCTTAATCAAGTAGCTTATGTTAATAAGAATAATAATTAAACATACTTTAGTAGAAGTGGTCTACTCCGAAAAACCAACAGGATTGAAATAAAATATTCTTCAATTATAGGCCACCTTAAATTTGCAGGGCCCAATAATCAAGTAATAATTTCGGCAGTCCAAATTCTAAGGGCGGTGAGTTTCAAAATATAATGGCATCTCTTCAAATAACTGCAATTTAAAATAACCACCGGCAACCCTCTCCATTATAAAAAGAAAATTGCTATTAGAATTGAGACCCTTACGGTGTTATTATCGCTTTCTTCTTTGCAGAAATAAAAAGGTTAGATTATATTTTATTTTCTTTGTTCTTTCATGAAGAATTAGAATATTCATTTTAGTTCTATTTCATCAGTGGAAATTATATTTATATAAATTATATTCTTATCTGTTGATAGAATTTTATAAAAAGATATTGATACTTTTATTAAATCATGACTAATTGTATCTTGAATTATTTTGAATATAGATTTAATTTATTATCAAATTTTACTTTCATAATCGTACAGTTCAAAAACTAGAATTCATTTATTTATTTTATTCTGTTATGAACAATAGAATTTTGATTTCTGTGAAATTATTTATATCTTGATTTTCGGGAGATTTTAAATTGACAGATTAATATATCATAGTAATTATTTGGTTTAAAGATCTCTCAATTTCAAGCTTTCTCAAACTTTGACCGAGATGCATCAAACAAAGATTGTCACATATTATATTTTAATTGGTGGAAATTTATTCACCGATAACCCTGAAATTATTTTTATTACAAAGAATTATACTATAGAAACTATCAATGATTTAATCAGATCCTTCATGGAAAATAAATTCTAGTATGAATGTATAATTGCATAGTAACAATTATATTCTCATATTTTGATTTGACTAATACGTTCGAAAGTCAATCTATTTAAGTTATATACTGAAGTAAAATAGTTTAGTTTTTTTTATGGGACTGTCTAATAAACTTGGCATAATCGGAACATTTAAGTGTTGGTAAATATTGTTATTTATACTTTATATTATCTGATGGATCACAATTTACAAATCAATTTTATAAATAACATTGACTTTAAATTTACAACAGGTCTACAACCAGATTATATAGTTAATAACCGTCAGTTATAAATAGGAACCGATATATATATATACAAATATTAATTTAGATCCGTATTATATGGTCTAGGTTTGAATTCAGAAGTAGGAAGTAACATAGAGGCAGGAGCGAACTACCCCACGACAATAGGTACGGGTTTCCTGGACATTGTCAAATTCTTACTTACCGTTTTGTATGCATTTTATTTAATTATTTACTTATGGAATTGTGCATGTTGAATCGAACGACCCATTTGGCTTGTTTAGAAATTTAATAGGATTATTTCATATCAATCATGAGACTTGTAAGTAGGATGTGTTAAGCATGGTGTTGTGTCGTGTTAAATGAGACGAACGTAAAATGTAACGAATGGGTTAAAGGAAAGGAGCCAACATGTGTTGAACGCATGTTGGAATGTATACATTGGGTCTGGGTTCGACTAGACCCCTCGTTAACGTGACTGTAGGCGAAAGCGGTCCTGTCACGGATGTGATTGTAGGCTGATGCGGTCCTGTCGCGTACGTGATTGTAGGCGAAAGCGGTCCTGTCACAGACGTGATTGTAGGCGAAAGCGGTCCTGTCACGGATGTAATTGTAAGCTGATGCGGTCCTGTCGCGTACGCGATTGCAGGCGGAAGCGGTCCTATCACCGCCAAGACCTAGCGGATATGAATTCACCGCCTAGTGAGGCACACGAAATGGATTAACGGAATTTTGAAAGATAGTTAAAAAAAAATGTGTATTGGTGTGTGCGTGTGTGTGTGTGTGTGATTTAAATTGAAATTAGTAAGATTGCATTTCAAGGATATAATTATAATATCCTGTTTATATACATAAGTGAATTTGACAAACTCCGGGACTGGAACTAAATCCCGTACTGAGAGACTGTTCGATCTCTCACCCGTTCCACTTTTATGTGGGTTCCAGGAAATGATGAATCCGGCGAGGAGCACTAATAGGAGGGATGCGGATCAGGAAGTTAAAGAGTAGACGGCTCAAGTATCTTTCTAATTTCTTTAGTTAAACTTGAATTATCTCTTTAGAAGTTGATACATTGACGAATATGGCAATTATCGGTTTGTTTGCCATATTTGTCTTGATCTCATGTTAAATGTTTGTTATGTACTCGAAACTAATTGTAGTGTTAAAAGACTTTGTTTAATTTTAATATGTTGCATGAGTATTTATTATTGATAATGCACACGCCTTACGTATAAATACGTGGCGGGTTGTCTCGGGGTGTGACAATTTCGAACTACTACTCTCCATTTTGATGTGTTTGAGTTAGTAAATATGGATACTATTCGACTAATCCAACAAAATATTGAGTTAGCTCTTTTCTTATTTTTGAGTTAACTAACTATTCACACTATATAATCCACATCTCCATCCAAAAGCATCCTGAGATAAATGAAAATTTTAATTTACTTAAAGCTAAGTCATATTTAGTTCGGTCCGGATTTTTCATAGATCAATTCAAAATTTGAGATATGATCAGGATATGCGAATTCTCCCTTCTCACCCTTTCTTAAATTGATATTATAAATTGCATTGAAATAATGATTCAATAGATAACATCGAACCTAGATTTGAGAAGCACAAGAATATAACAACAAAGGAACAGTTTCTGTTCAAGCTAAATTATAAAACATATGTGTGAACAATTTCCCATAAATTGGAAATGCTGAAATCAATGTGATATGAAATCTACACACAGTACATTCAAGTGGCAGTAAAATAATATATATGAATATATGTATTCCATGCCTTCATTCGTCAACCTAAAAGTAAAAAGTAGCTAGGGATTTAATTATGACCATTAACTAAGCATTTTTTTTCTAAATCTACCTTATCATCTCGAAATGCTTCTTGTTTTACCAGTCGTAGAAGTTATACTAGTGAATGTAGCTATTATCAAACCTGTAACGATGCACCAAGATATATATTACATGTCATGTTTATCAATAGAGAAAAATATACATGCTGCGTCATGAACGTTCTTGTCCAACAATGTTTGAAATAGACATCAAAATAAGTAAGAGAACGGCATGGCTGGATTAGACGTGTTTAGATATGTCAAATTTTATTGTGCTATGTTTATTTAATTTTATATGTTTTTTCTATAAAATGTGTTTTAATTGTTTAAGTATAATTATAATTTTTTTTTAAATGGATACATATCCATAAAATTGATTTGTTCCTTCCAGCAATTTAGGATTATACATGTACGTAACATAATTCTGTATTTATTTTGAGTGAAAAACTGTATAACAAAATCGGACCCATCCCGTGTGAAATCCTTTAAATAAGAATGTTTTAATTTGGACCCTTAATTACTTAGGGTCCGTTCGGCAAATAAATATAGTGAAAAAATGAAAAATAGAAGAGGCTTCTATTCGATACAATTACAATCATGTTCTACACATTTGGAATAGTGGAAGAGTGAAATTGAGTCAATTACCACATGAGAAAAAGTCAATATTCTCCAATTTCACCTCTACTATGGAATATAGTGGGATGTAATAGAGATGGACTAAAGTGCAAAAGAAAAGAATTTGACTGCATTTTTTTTTTACTTTTTCTCTGTTCCATTCAATTCGACTCATATTTGGCTATTATTCCGGTCACAATTTCACATTTTTCGCATGACACGTGGCATAGCATGCATGTACTTTATTAGGTGCATAGGATAGTGGGATGGAATAGAGATAGGCTAAAATGCAAAAGAGAAAAATTTGACTGCTTATTTTTATTCCAATTCAATTTTTTTCAATTTTTTTCTATTCCATTCAATACCACTCATGTTTAGCTATTATTCCTTCACAATTTTATTTTTTTTGCATGACACGTGGCATAGCATGCATGTACTTTATTATGTGCATACAGCACATCGGAAGAATCAAAAGGCTAGACAGCTATTAGTTCACGGTATAGCATGCCTGTACTTTAGAAATAGCTGAATCACGTTATCAATTTACATTGTTTCTATAGGACATTGTCCTATCTAATCATTTTTTGTAATACAAATAAATTATTATTGTAATTATATATACTCGGCTCAATTGGAGAGAATAAAGTGTCCCAAGTTTTGTTCACTTGTGTTTTTATGTGTCAGCTGTCATATATTTAGCACATGCTGTGTATAATAGTGACAACTTTTTCGTAATCAGACTCAATATTATATAAACGTGACCTGTCAGGCTGTCACATGGATTGTATTTTTTTTTATGAACATTGATGCTCGTAGGCAACGCATGAATTGTTTTCGGGATAAGGAAAAGGTGGTTTTGTGCATGTTTTCTCCGAAAGCAGTGCCCTCTATATACACTTCTACCGAAAGCCATGCCTACTATGGTTTGATTATATGCCGTTTGCATAATTTATGAATTCTGAAATTATGATTACTTTTATCTAATACTGTATACGTACAAATCTGGAACAAACAATTTATAGCAACTAGCTAGAAATGGCTAGTTTCAATGAAGTTTCTATGCTCATAGTTTGCCTCTATTCTCTATATTTAATAAGTCCATTTTTATCTTTTCTTTCCTTTTTTTATGTACGGTGCTGGTAGTCCACATTATGTACAAGTGAGTTTGAACTTTATTGAATTTTCATTCCTGTTTTTACGAATCCAGCTCCTCGCAAGTACCGTAGAGGATCTTGTTTATTTTACAGTTTGAGATTAAATCTCAACCCGTTTAGAATTCAGGCAAGTGCAGGGGTAGTCTTATTGTGATTTGAGATTCGTGTCAAATTAAAAAGAACGGCCTAGATCCGTTAATTGTAAAAGATTCCCTTCTCAGGTAATGGAGAGGATGTGATTCGCGGTTTTACTAGGAACACAACTTTTAAAAAAAATGGATATCCATAAAATTGATTTGTTTTTCTGGTTTGGACTTTTTTTTTTAATTCCTTCCAGCAATTTACGATTCTTAAGTTACGTGACATAATTCTGTATTTATTTTGAGAGAAAAAAACTGTATAAGGAAATCTGATCCATCCGGCTTAAAATCCTCTGAATAAGAATGTTTTAATCCGGACCCTTAATCCCTTATAAAAAATAGTAGCATGACACGTGGTATATCCTGATTGGTTAGTTTTCTTCGTAATATGTGCATACAGCACATCCAAAGAATATAATCAAAAGGCGAGAGAGCTATTAGTTAACGGTATAGCATGCCTGTGTTTATTATATAGTAACCGGAATCACGTTATAAATTTACATTGCGTCCTATATAATAATTTTTTGTAATTCAAATTAATAATTATTATAATTATACTCGGCTCATTTGAAGAGAATAAAGTGTCACAAGTTTTGTCCACTTGTGTTTTCATTGTCAGCTGTCACATGTTGTGCATAATAGTGACAACTTTATCGGAATCACACGCAGTATTATATTTGAACATATTTATATGTAAATGTCATATGTGTCATACTGTAGTAACATGCTACGATATTTAATATGTCATGCCGTGTTAAAAACTGTTCCTTTGTTGTAAATGTCATGCGTCTCTGTCCTTCAACCAAACATTCTCTCGTTTCCAATAAAAAAAATAAAAATTATCCCTTTTTTCCATAACTAATTAAAAAATTTTAACTAATGTAATGCCTTGAAATACGGAATATCATATGGAGGAACGCTTTGATTATTTTTTATTGCTCCTGTATATCAGAAAGTTCATTACTTCTACATTTGAACTTTTCTTAAACGATTTATAAAATTTATGAATAAAAACTTGTAAGAAAAGATTTAAGATCAATATAGTTCAAGTGGGTCTTATACAAATGACATGGCAAAAAAGAACTTAAAATAGTTATAGATTGAACTATAATGGTTTTATGATGAATGAATAATTGAATTCCAAAGTGTCAAATTTAATACACGCTATCGAAATGATTGAGAACACACATCTAAAATTAAAATTTTTTAATTTAATAATATATATATATACATACATCAAATATATATATATATATATATATATGAGGAGGGATCCAATTACACCCTTTTTTTTGACACATATTGACATTGTTTTTTATATAGGTCAATTTTGCAATTTCAAAATCCAAACAATCGATCCGAACCATTCAACATGATAACCATATTAACATATGCTTGGAGATCAAATTTTACATTTTTTTGAATTTTTTTACTATATATTAAGATGGTTACAAAATCGATATTTTTCAATGGTCCAAAAACAACGATTTTGTAACCATCTTAATAAATAGTAAAAAAAATTAAAAAAAATGTAAAATTTTATCTCCAAGCATATTTTAATATATCAATCATGTTGAACGGTTTGGATTGACTATTTGGACTTCAAAAATGGTAGGTGTCAAAATATGTCAAAAAAAAGGGTGTAATCCGATCCCTCCTCTATATATATGAGTTCTACTAGGTGCTCCTATGTTCACCAAGAAAGTTTCGAATTAATTTAGTATCAAGTTAAATGGTCAAAATTATAAGATTTCTAAATTAATTTTAATGCATTCATTTTTTGGACTTTTTTTACCACTTGACTTTATACTAAATTAATTCGAAACTTTAAAATTTTAACGTGTAGATGCATCACTCATTAGGTAGAAGAATTTCAACGATTTGGATTCATTGTTTAAATTCAATTCGATAGATTTTAGAGTTGAGTTCACACAAAGGCTTGGTGAACTTAGGAGCACCATAGTTCTACTCTCTATATATATATATGGTAGACGAGAGTTGAAGCGTGCTATTAACGAGCGTACACCGACAGAAACGTGTTATTTCTGAGTATATCGGTATTACCGACAGGAGAATCCACGAATATACTGTCGGCAAAATAAACTTTTACCCCTCGCAGATAATGACATATTTTTGTAGACGTTTTAGTAGATTAATTTATTGTAAAACCTGTCTTTAAAGTCCAACAT
This sequence comes from Carex arenaria, assembly GCA_964058825.1. Classification (NCBI taxonomy): domain Eukaryota; kingdom Viridiplantae; phylum Streptophyta; class Magnoliopsida; order Poales; family Cyperaceae; genus Carex; species Carex arenaria. Next base: position 1,059,321 of record CAXKVW010000198.1, read on the forward strand.
TGGGCCTTGATCTGAGAAATAATCCCACGTAAAAAAAAGCAACTCCAATTTACAGTTAGATCTGGGTAGAAATTATATTACTTTTGTATTTAATATTTATCGAGAACAATTTTAGCCTTATTATGTTATCAGGATTTTCTTTTTATAAAGAGATTTTCAAAGGAGTTTATTATATTTCAGTACCAGCAAATATATTATCCCAAATTAATGATAAATTAATATATATTATTCCCAAATTAGTGTATAATCGCAATCTCAAGTAGAAAATTTCCCTACAGTACATAAATATTAAGAAAACCTATTTATTATCCCAAATGAATAATAAATATAAAAAGCAAATATTTTGAGAGATAAAAAGAGAAATTCATTTCGTTTCACTGCTTACAAACATTGAGTGTTCTTTAATTAAAAAGTGTTGGAAAAATATTAACTAACCAACCAGTTTTAAATCTGACTTTGATCAATAAAATAAATAACAATTATATTAAAAAATATAATCAAGAATATAATTAAAACTTTATTACCCGGAGCTGCAAAATGCAGACCTAGTTAAGCTTGCCCCAAGTTATGCCGGTATTCCTCTACCTACGGGCGCAACAGTGGCAGAGGTTGATGTAGCTTATGTCAACAATAGTAGCAAAATAATATTTTGCTATTATGAAAATATTTGTTTGTGGGAGAATAGAAATATAATTTTATAAATTATAGAGCTAAGAGAAAGAACAAGAGTAAGTGAATTATTGGATGATTATTGGATTGATGGATAATCTGCTCTCCAAATGTCATACATTATTTATAGACAAATTTCATAGGCACCAAAGTTTATACATGCATGACAATTAAAATGCTATTCATTATATTACCATTTTCTTGTATTAAAAGATAAATGTTAAAATAGCAATGAAAATGAACATAGCTATTCTGTGGCTCAAAGGAATTAATTGAGTATTATCGGACCAAATAAATAGCAATTATGATAATTGAAATGAATGTTCTGATAACAGCTCAAATCAAACGGAAAGATGGTGCAATTCATGAATTCATTTGCCTATAAATGTAGCATTGAGCCAACGGCTCATATCTAATATATTTATTGATCTTTTGTGACAATAAACAGTAAGCTTCTATGTAGAAATCGGATTAATGAAGTTATTTAACAAATAGCTCTATAATTTATAAAGTTAAAAAACATTAATATTCAAAATAAGTATTTATTTACGTAAAATTTTGTGTTTTCAAAATATATTTCTAACAATCTCCCACAAAACTCAAAATTTAATTTAAAAATTAATAAATAAAAAGCATATATGTAAATATTTCTACGACCATTGTTTATGCTGTGCATTGGGTAAAATGTTTTGATTTCACTTAGTATCAATAATTTCAGTCCGAGGAGATCAGAGTGAGCCAGGTCTTGAACAATAATTTCTTTGATCGGAACTTACATTATTACACACACAGTACAGAAAACTACATCACGGGTTGTGCTTTTGAGGCCTTGCATGTTAACTTGATTTTTTCATGAGAATTTTCTACGGGTTGCCTAAACTTAGTAGCCGTGGCCTTGTATGGTCATCCTCATATAGAAGAGTTCTCTCTGGGATGTGTGTAGAGTCATATCTCGCGAATTACCGACTTTGAATACTCATCATATTACACTACACAGGAGCACTGATCACCATAGGGATGGAAAATATTATTGTGCTCCTAGGCCAACCTATCTGCTTGTTCTTACTCATTGAACCCCTTTCAGGGGATCGCCCATCACAGAGGTTGGGTTCCCACACCAGATTAGCCTATTAGGCTAAATCCCATCTCCCTTGATGACTCTAAGACTTTCGTCCTATATTTAAGCCTTTTGTAAAACAATTTGTGAGATTTTGTTCATGATCAACATTTACACAAGGACTTTAATTTTTAGTCCATCAACAATATTTTCATGTTAATGAATTATTATTTATTGCTCGAGCTTATAATTAAATAATTTATTTTATTTATCAAAGAAAAAACTTGCAAAATAAATTTGTCCAAAACAAACAATTGTGATTAATAATAATACTTTGGGAAGTATGTTAATAACTTCATGAACTAGTTATTTATAGCATTGTGCTTCACAAAATTTAATCACATATATCATTATTCTTGCACAATATCATGTCATGAATATCTAGAATTAGTTTAATATTTTCACGAGATATCAACCCCCACATCTTTAATATAAAAAATATTAAATTAGTTATCTTGGCAAATTCAGTAGACTGAAACTCAATCAATAAAATTGATCATTAAAATAACTTTAGACATACTAAATATTAAATTATCTTGCAAAATTCAGTAGAATGAAACTCAATCAATAAAATTGATCATTAATTATTTGCATTAATATTTATTTAATTTATAACCCCCACATTTCATTTCTACTGTCAAGATAATTTACCTTAGCAAGAATAATTTGCTAATGATTTAGCCATATGCTACATGTCATTACCTGAATTTTATGTTAAATTTTAAAAATAAATAAAATTGACAGTTGGACCAGTAGAATGTTTACAATTTATATTATTTGAAAATTGGTTAATTTAAATTTGGTATTTTTTCTTTAATATTATATGATATCATAGACACAACAAAAGTAATTAATATATACGATATCGGCATTGTGATAAATAGTTGATCGTACATTTATGAATTAGCGAGTTGTTAATTATACCAATGATCATTTAGAGTTATAAATAATTTTTTTCTGATCATTGTATATATAAAATTTAGATCAAACTTATCTAAACTGTCAACTCTGATTATGATCACCTAGTTATGATTTCTAGTTATATACATATATGTATACCTTATATATCAAACAGTGTATAAGAATATATAAGAAAATTAAATCTAGCTAAATGATGGATTATATGATTTTTGATTAAATATTTACCCAAGAAAAATTCACACTCATTTTTCTTATATTTATTTATGATTCATAGCCATTAAAATCTGAAATTCCCTTTATCTCCATTCTTATATAATGCATGTAGTTGTTCTGATCCGCCAACGGCTGAGATTGAAGGATAAATTTTTAGATTTAATATCAGTCATTCAATCACATAATCTGTCATCTTTTGATTAAATGCATCTATTTTATGTGTAGAAGTCTAACTTTAGTTAAAAACATATTCGCCACACATACTGCTATATAGTTTGTCACAATTAAAATTGAATGAATTCTAGCAATTTGTTTCCTTATTTTTCCTTAAAACTATCTTTAATGGGAAGTGCTATAAATACTTTCTTATTTTGTTTCTAATTAATTTTTGCTATCAATTATGAAATGAAAAATCATGCCTAAATTTTTTTTATTTAAATAATTCCTGCATAACAAGTTGCTCATTCTACATAGATTGGAATAAGAAAGTATAAAATTTCGAAACTCCAAATTGATTAAAATTTAGAACAGTTAGAAATAATTTTTTTGAATAATAAATTGATGGGGATAATTCATTAAGATTGGTCAAAAAATATTGGTAGAACAAATTCATTTTTATTTGATCCAACGGAAATTATTTGGATTAAAAACTAGGGTCAAAGTATGATAGTTCCAATATGTGCAATTAAAATTATGAAAACAAATATAACATGTTAAATTCGGGATCCTTTTCAATCAAGGAGTCATTGACTAATATTTAAAATTTAATAAACATTTCGTCATTTTCTAAGTATTTAATTTGTGAATTAAAATAGATAGTTTTATTATGGAAAAATCGTTTATTGTATTTTGTGTTAAAATATTAATTTTTAATAAGATAAAGTAACTTGGTTTATATTGTAATCATGATAATATGGATAAAAGTAAAAAAATAGTTGCATTTCCTATTTATAATTTTCATATATATACAAGATCTGTCATTTGCATTGTTAAGCATTTGAATTTTTTTTGTAAATAACATAGCAAGAGACTCTCTCTGGCGCTTATTTGGTGAATATATGTGACAACATATAGTCAGATTTGGGGTTGTCTCGATTTTCAGGTTGCAATTCAAAGGAATTACAATTTCATTGAGAACAATGGATGGAGAAACAATTCCAAATCAAATGTTTTCTTTAGTATTGTAATTTAATTTCAAATAAATATTGGAAGAAAAATTTATTGAGGGCAAAGTTCGTAGAAAAGAAAAAAAAAATTTAGCACTCAATAATGGAATTCTTGCTTTTAATATAGTGTTCCCCCTCTCTAATTCTTGTAATTAATTAATATTTTTATTTCTTCATTTTCTCTGTTTCATTTCTCCTCTTCCTCTATATTTTCGGCACTGAAAATAAGAATTATTCAATCTTTCCGAATCTGTAGAGAAAATATTTTTTCTTGATATGCTATATTCATTGTTTCAAGAGAAAAAATAATTTTTATTAGGGCTATTGTATCTTTGAAAATTAATGAAATAAGGTACGAACCATATTAATTTAATATTTCTAATTTTATTATTTTATTATATATTTTCAATTTGAGGAATTATAATCTAATTTTCACATTTTGTTTGTTCATTTCCATAAATGTTGGACTACATTGAACATGATTACACTAACAATGATACTTTAAGAAAAAAAAATCATGTTATATTTGATATATTGTTTTCATTTGTTATTGTTTCTTTTATTGTTATTTATTATTTGAATTTCTATTTCTTTCATTTGTCTTTAATATTCATTTAAATATATTTTTTTTCTTAATTTTGTGTGAATGTCAAACAAAAAGATCTCTTCATATTCTATTCAATCTTAGAATATGTTCCCGTTGCAACGTACGGGCACGATACTAGTTTTTTATTAATGAAGTAATTAATGAAACTTTAAGAAATTTATTGTGCGTGACAAAATAGGTTAATAACATTATGTTAGGGAATTTATTGTTTCCTCTTTTACGTTGTGAATGGGCTTTAAGCTCAGGAAAGTCCCCGGGCTTTGTAATCGCAGAGATGCGGTCACGGAAACGCGGTATCTTCTGACAACTGGTCATAGACAGTGATGGAGCCCAATGGGCCAGTTGTCCAGGATCTATAGCCGTTGATTCACAGTCATTCACTCGACCCGCTTATATATACGGGTCCTAACAGAACGGGGCTTACTCTTTTGTGTTCATTCATTTTTCAACAAAGTGATACAACCCATCTAATTAATATTAATATTGATAATTTCCCTCATTTAATGTCATCCATATAATTAGGTGAAATATTATATTTAAAATTGTGGAGGTTGTGACTTGAGAAGTCATTTTAAGATCGAGTATAATATAATATGAATATATAATTAATAACATTATTTAAAAAAAAATATACAACTGGCTAATGTGATTTATATAACGACATCTTTTAATTCAATTTTTTAAACTCCATTATTACATCTTTAATGTTGTTAATTATTTAATGATCGGAAAAACTGAACCGAGAATGTTAAGCAAAGTAGATTCTTAAAAGACATTCCACTTGTCCAATCAGAAAATGCAACGTCGTTTGTTTTTGTATCTAATCAATATTAAATTGATTTTAGATATCAATAATTTGATTTCAAGGGAAATTAAAATCTGATTTCTAAACGGATATTCTACATTAATCAATTTATAATTTTATAAGTGAATCTACATTTATGTTGAAATAATTTGTTCTTGAATAACCATATAAAACAATCTAGATAACTAAAAAAATATTAGAGAAACAAAATTTCTAATTCAGAAATAATTTAATTGCGCAAATAGTTAATAACAAATAGAGTAACTAACTAGCTAGCATTATGTTAGTGATGAATTTTTTTTTTCTCTTTCATTTTCGGTGATAAAAATGAGGAAGTTATGCTACTGATATTGGCTCCTCTAATAATTTCTAGTTTTGTAATTATTTATGTTGTGGAACTTTTTTTAACGAAGTGTTTGTTCGACGAAGACCTTAGACTTATAATAATTACAAAGCAAATTATTTTCTTATTTCATTAATTGTTGTATGGAGTAATTTTTCTTTTCTTTTAAAGTCACGGATTTATTAATATGTGACAATTATAACTGAAAATATATTACATAGCTTTGTAAAATGATACTCTCAGAATTCATTTATTTATTCAAATATGATATGCTATGATTAAATTAATTTATTATTTTTGTAAATTTGGTTTGGAATCTAAAAATTGGTAAAATTCTTATTAACTAATTACGTAACCAGGCAATCAAATTATTTCTGAATTAGAAATTTTGTTTCTCTAATATTTTTTAGTTATCTAGATTGTTTTATATGGTTATTCACGAACAAATTATTTCAACACATAAATGTATATTCTGGTTACTATAACCATAAGAAATAATGTCTCCAGTAGCAAATGTAGATTCAATTATAAAATTATAAATTGACCGGATAGAAACTTCGAAGTCAAGTTTAATTGATTAATGTAGAATATCTGTTTAGAAATCATATTTTAATTTTCTTAAAATCAAATTATTGATATCTAAAATCAATTTAATATTGATTAGATACAAAAACAAATGATGTTGCATTTTCTGATTGGGCAAGTGGAATTTTAAGAATCTACACTGCTTAATATTCTCGGTTCAGTTTTCCCGATCATTAAATAATTAAGAACATTAAAGATGTAATAGATGAGGGAAATTATCAATATTAATATTGATTAGATGGGTTGTACCACTTTGTTGATTCATCTTTTTTTTTTTAAATTATATGAATCTAAAACTAATTTCATGTGTAAATAAATGCTCTTAATTGCTTTTTGTTTTCCCTGGTTATTAAAGAGGTAATGGTTAATGAGACGCAAATATAATAGCATTAATTAGGGATTTTCGGTTTTTCTATTTATAATAATAATTATATTAATCGGTTATAAAATACAGCAGTAATGATGAAGCATAAGTCAAACTTAATGTTTTTTTTTTATCATTTATTATTTTTATTTTTTAATGGAAAATTTTCACGGATGACCTTAGAGATTTATTTGCTGAAAGCCCTAAATTTATTTTTTTTACAAATAAGTCCATTACTAAATATTTTATGTATTTCATTCTTCGTTTTCAGAAAAATAATTTGTAAATCTAATTGCTTGATTTTAGAGTAACAAAATCAGACTTGAAATATTTCTTAAGAACTTTGAGATTATTTTTTTTTTTTAAAGTTTGGTCAACAATTAATTAAAAAATCGATATTATCTATATTATCTACATTATCTAATATAAAGAAATCAAACTTGATCATTAAAATTAATATCGCATAAAATAACATAAATTTATGAAAATTGCTAATATGCTACGCATAGCATAGAGGGCCTCCGTGCAATGGCTCAAAATTTGGATTTTCAAATTCCTAACGGTCGATCCAAACCGTTAGATGTGTTCTGCATATTTAAATGTGCTTGGAGACCAAATTTTATATTTTTTGGATTTTTTTTACTATTTATTAAGCCACTTTGAAAATCGCTGATCCAACGGTTTCACTGTTGGTTAAGCCACCGTTGGATCAGCGATTTTCAAAGTGGCTTAATAAATAGTAAAAAAATTCCAAAAAATGTAAAATTTGGTCTCCAAGCACATTTCAATATGGAGAACACATCTAACGGTTTGGATCGACCGTTAGGATTTTGAAAATTCAAAATTTGAGCCGTTGCACGGAGGTCTCTATGCTACGTGTAGCACCGTAGCCACGTCCTAAATTTATATTATACTAAATAAGATAAAAATTGATGAAGTTTAAATTAAACTTATAACTTCTATAAAATATTATCAGATCATTATGATATTTGTTAAAAATTAATCTACAGCTCAATATTGATTGCAGTAGACAAACACTTATTTACTAATCTAAACTTACTAGGTAACATTGATCAATTACAGCACTACCTCACTGTTGTTATTGCTCTGTTGCTCTCTATATGAATCAGTTTATATTTCTTTCAATGGACCAATATTATATTATTAATTGATTTCTTTCTCAGGTTCGATGAAACTTATCCAAAAGTAATAACAATATCAAAAACTTAGTAAGTAATAAACTAAAATTTAATTCAAAATTTAATTTTTTCGCTGCTTAAAAACATTGAGTGTTCTTTAATTAAAAAGTGTTGGAAAATATTAACTAACCAATCAGTTTTAAATCTGAATTTGATCCATAAAATAAATAACAATAATATTAAAAAAATATAATCAAGAATATAATTAAAACTTTATTACCCCGAGCTGCAAAATGTGGACCTAAGGCAACTTCCCGTCCTAAGCGCAGGAATAATCGGTTAAGCTTACCCCAAGTTACGCCGGTATTCCTTTGCCTGTGGGCGCAACCGTGGTAGAGGTTGATGTAGCTTCTTTCAACAATGGTAGCAAAATAATAGTTTTACTATTATGAAAATATTTGTTTGTGGGAGAATAGAAATATAATTTTATGAATTATAGAGCTAAGAGAAAGAACAAGAGTAAGTGAATTATTGGATGATTATTGGATTGATGGATAATTTGCTCTCCAAATATCATGTGTTATTTATAGACAAATTTCATAGGCACCAAAGTTTACATGCATGACAATTAAAATGCTATCCATTATATTACCGTTTTCTTATATTAAAAGATAAACGTTAAAATAGCAATGAAAATGAACATAGCTATTCTGTGGCTCAAAAGAAATAATTGAGTATCAACGACCAAATAAATAGCAATTATGATAATTGAAATGAATGTTTTGATAACTGCTCAAATTAAACGGAAAGATGGTGCAATTCATGAATTCATTTGCCTGTAAATGTAGCATTGAGCCAACAGCTCATATCTAATATATTTTTTGATCTTTTGTGACAATAAACAGTAAGCTTCTATGTAGAAATCAGATTAATGAAGTTACTTAACAAATAGCTCTATAATTCATAAAGTTAAAAAATATTAATATTAAAAATAAGTATTTATTTATATAAAATTTTGTGTTTTCAAAATATATTTCTAACAAAAAGACACAAAGGCACTTTCTTATTGTGTATTAAAAAAAATTGTAAGGAGGAAATTGTTTTTAGCAGAAGACAATTTTCTGGTCCAACAGAAGGATGCTTGGACGTGAGTACCAGATTTGACAAGTGTGCACCACATTTTTTTTTCATTTACTTAATTATGTTATGTTGTGTTTGAAATTTTTGTATTGAGTTTTTTTCCTGTTCTATTATGTTTTATTATGTGATGTTTAGAATTATACGTTTGCATCAAATTAGACGGGAAATTGTAGAAAATAAAGCACACATATTTAATAAATAGAAATTTGTACTAAGCTTGAACTAAAATTAATACATTACCATTGAACAGTTTGTGTGGGTAGTAAAATCTCAATGGTGGTGCATTCAATGGTAATGTATTAATTTTGAATTATTAAGGTGGTAACTAAAAAAATTACATAGAAGGATGTGCGCTTTAAAAAATAAGTTTGTTTGAAATAGCTCTGATCGTAAATTATCTGGGCCATATTGCGTTTTCTCAGCGGTAAATCTTTTCTTGCTGTGGCCGGAGAGGCATAACTGTGTTATTGCAGCTGGATAGAACACCAATTGTTTCTTGCCCTGTCTTTTCCCAGGCCTTGATTATGTGAAGAAAGGCATGCATTTTGTGGGAACTTGACCATTTTAACTATAAATATTCTTTATTGCCCTCCATATAATTTATTTTCATTAGTAAGCCCATAATATTTCAAGATATTGCCGCTACTGTGTTAATTACAGTTTAAATTCAATTTTATTTCAGACTTTAATTATTTTAAAAATATATAAGAGTTGCGGCTTCTAAATTGAAGGAGGAGATCGATTATTCCTTTTAATCAACCAATAGTTAGTTTAAAATTTCTAAAACACTGAATTTGTAAGTCTTCATATAGCCTCATAAAATCACAATCCAACTAAGCAAAATTCATGCACCATTGACTAAAAAAGTAGTAAAAATAATCCAATAAAAGTTTCAATTGTAAAGGTTGGTGATAGCCTTCATAGTTTTTATTAAAAGTATATAAAAAGGATTTATGTAGAGAAAAAATAACTAAATTCCCAAAATAATTAAAAGAACACCATGCACAATGTAGTTAAGCTCCTATGTAAATTAAAAGTAGGCATTACTAAAGTAGGAAAAAAAATACCCCATAATTTCCTTATATATTTGAATAGTCATGGAAAAATCTAGGCTAGTAAATTTTACCACTTGACACATAAAATGCTTCATTTGACTTTTTAAATTGAAAAGAGAGCTTGTCCTCTTTTCTCATCAAAATATTTTTATTTTAAATAATGAGAGAGGAGTTTAAGGTTCCAATTAATATTTTTGTGAATTAAATAGTAGGCCATATAATTTTTAAATAAACAGACCAAAGGAGGCCAGATTCAGCCCAACTCGTTGAGACAATACTGAAGCCCATATATTTATCCCTCAAATTTAATTAAACTTGCAGGCCGAATTAGTTAAACTTGTAGTCTAATTTACTTAAAATGTGCAGTCCAGTTTAGCTCCCCTGTACAAACGGCCCTCTGGTCGCATCACTTCTCAAATGTTTTATTTCTTGAATGCTCCAATTACATTTCAATATCTTTATCTGCTATTTTAAAGTCCAAACTTTCGATCTGAACCGCTCAATATAATACAAAATCTCTGTCATTTTATGTTCTGATCTTCGACATGTATAGTTGGAAGTTCTAAATTTGTCAAATATTTATCATTGTAATAGTATTTATTTTTCTATCATTTTATCGTCTAGGGTTTTTCCACATGACCATTTTCTGTTCGTATTCACTATATTCATATCTATCTTTCCGAAAATTATAGCAAAATTTATTATCAATTAACATCTATGAAATGTATTTGTCTTAATTACGTTTATTCAAATGATCAAGTTATCAGTTATAACTGATGATGACACAATATTTTGACATTATCATTATTTATCAATCTATTGATACTGTATCATCACATTATATATGTCACTACAACATTACTTATATTACACTTAATTTGATTTCTTTATTAATAATAAGTACTTTCTTCAATTATATTAAAATCTAAAATTTTAGTCTATTAGTATGTATTTCTTAAAGTATACCAAAATCTGAAAAATTTCTTTATTATTTTGTTTTCTCTTTAATTATATTAAATATGGAATCCTAACGAGAGTTTAATAAACAACAATTAAATAAATTAAAGCGGCTATAACTTTTGTACATAACCGCTTGAAAAGGGTAGTTTTTTCTAACAGTTTTATACTTGGAACTGCTAGAAAAGGGTGGTAATGTGCATAAAAAATACTTCACAATGAGAGTAATGTTTTAAAAAATATTTTGAAGCAAGAAACCAACTTTGAGCAGTTATAACTTCTATAGAAAACTCTGATTTTAACATTCTTTACCAATTCGGAAAGCTCGTGAGAAGAAGGTATTGGTTTACAAAAGCATTGGGAAGGCGACACAATCAGAATTGTAAAAAAAAAAAAAACATTGTTTAGAAGTTGAAGTTATTAATTAATAACAATAAGTTATAAAAGAAGGGCTTCGTCGCTTATATTATATATAGACTGATTTCAACTGACAAATGTATCTTTATTATGCCAATGAGCAAAAATGCCACACTATTTCAAAAGAAAATAAACCGGTTAGACAAATAATCATTGTAAGTTCTAAAACTAGCTAGCGCTCAAATTGACCTACATTTACCAAGTTGTTGAAAGACCGAAATCTGGGAGAAGCAGCTCGGGTTTGAAATAATCCAATTTGGAAGAAGTGTCTATGATTTGAAGATTATAACAAAATTAAAGATTTACTCGAATTTTTCCTAAGGGGCTGTTAGCTATTCACATCATACATGCTGAAAATTAATAACAAATCTAAATTGGAGACACTTAGCAAATCCAATATAACTTCTACCAAATACATCCCTCTTCCTTATTTTCCAGCACTTGCCAAAAAATGAGAAAAAGAAGGTTGCCAGATATATACAAAATCTCCAATGGCTCTTTACATTACTAAATTTCTCTAACAGCTCTTTGAGCCTTGTATCTTATAAATAGACCATTGAAGCATTGTAAAATTAATGATCAATCAATGAAAATATTTCTCTTTTATTTTAATCTCAATTTCAACAATACATGATTAAGATAATACAGTTTTTCGGGAGTGCTTATCTTTGTAGCAACAATAGGCGGCACTCTAACCAGGGTAAATAAGGTCTATCGTTCTCAACACTTTCACTGCTATGACTTTTGGAATATGTGCTACTTATGTGCAGATTTACATCTGTCCTCCAGGACTGGTTAGGGCTCCTGCTCCTCAGTTCATTGTTTTACAAACAACAGTAGTATGTCAAACTCTACTCATTTCTAAGAACATATCAGTGGTTAGTTTCTTAATTCTTCTCTTTGGCTATAATATATGGTGTGCCACTGTGGCTTGATAACTCGGAACATTTCTGTGATGTTGGATTGGTTATGTGTATCATTTAATTAAATAATCAAATTTTCTCTATGTACAGTGGCTGATCTGTTTTGTAATTATTTTAATTGGATTAATTTTTCTTAAGCAATATAGTTGGCCCGCAAGTAGAAAAGAACCTAAAGTACATTATTCAATGATGGAAACAATATTTATTACATCTCTCATTACTTGATAAGCAAAATGTATAACATAAAGCTAAAATCATCAAACACAAACAAATCGATACAATATAGAGGGAACAAAAATAAAAACGAATCCAAGTCAGATGACCCAGATTTATCATGTGGTTACGGGTGATTATTATGGAAACACGGGAAATGGAATGCAGTATGTGAACAGCAGAAAACATGGCAGGAACCAAAGCAGACTTTGTTGCCCATGAAGAAATAGCTCAGTTAACAGAATCACACCTAAAAACAGCACAAACCATTTTAAAGTAACCATGTAAGAAAATGCACAAGATTAACGAAGAAAATTATGATTAGGGAGCATGTACACGTACCTGATTGTCTTAAGTTGACTCGCACACAATGTATTTGTAGCATTGTTCGTCCCTGGAACAACAGAAAATTGACAATACAATATGAGCTCATAGTACCAGTTATATCGGATGTATAAGGACAGGAAAGTAATAGATTAAGAAATGTAAATGCTCACATGTCATAGTGGTAAATCATGAGATCCTTCCTTATTCCACTAGGAAAAGGCTTGAACCGCCTAAGAAATATAGTTTCATCTAACTTATCAGTTTGGGTTAACTTAACAGTGTGGGCGCACTTCTTTGTGCTCTTTTCCCATCTGAGGAGAGATTGCTTTTCTCTGGAGTAAACTACCTTGCTGAGCTCTGGCAATTTATAGAGTTCAAGAGTATCTATATTCTTAATTACAGCACTACCAATTTGAACCGTTTGTACCAGTCCCATATCACCTATCACCAACTTCCTCAGCTTAACAAACCCTTGTAATTTAATTTCGCAAAAATTTTTCCGAGAGTCACCATAAAGCCGAAGGCACTGCAGAGTTGGTATGCAAGGTATCTTATCAATAACTTCTATGGTTCTGTCTGAGGTCAGAGTTAGGTCAATGAGACCCGTAAATGCACCCAGATTTTCAAGCCCTGATAGTGGCTGAACTGAAGACGACCCAATGGAAAATTTTGTAGCTTCCATCTGGAGCCTTTTTAGGTTCTTCTTCAGTTCACGTCCGCAGTCTTGCAGTGTAATGGAAGACTGTGGGGCCATGGCCACCTCCAAGCTGGTCAGGTTCTTAAATTTCTCTAGAGTGCCCCAGAAGGTCTTCAAATCATCACTTTTCATTCCCGTCACAGAGAGATCAACAACATTAGTGACCTGATTTATTATATTAGTTGTCATATCATCAATTTCTTCATTATTAGGAATTTGTTTTCCTTTCTTAGGAAGTAGGTTTTTGAGCGACTGAACAAGTTTTGGCAGTACATGAACAACTTCTATTCCGTCCCTGTTTGGCTTAGCTGAACTACCCATTCTTTCGTAATTGTTTCCTGTATTTCAATGAAGGAAGTCATCATTAAATCAAGTAACAGCTGAAGTACATAGTTTGTGAGCCAAAAAAAAAAAAATACTTACCACCTCAAACTTACAAAATTCGCATCTTGCTACCGTTTCCCCAAAAATTCAAAACTCGGCAGGTGCGGAGGGTCTGTGCACCTTTTTTTTTTTATATATATAACAGAACAGAAGAGGAAAGGAACAAAAATAAAAATTTGGTGCACAGACCCAGTCTTTGCACGTGGCAAGTTGTGAATATTTAGTAAACAATAGTAAAGTGTGAATTTTGAAAGTTTGAGGTTGTAACTAAAAAAATTTCAGGTCTATGAGGCACTTATTGACATCATAAAGTTTTAATGTACATGACATATATGACAACCCATATTTTTTTAAACATATTATTTATAATAATAAAACTAAATTAAGCAATTATCATACAAATACGTTAACAAAAAAAATACGTGCATGGGAAGCATGCCTTAACCCTCCTTTTTGCGTGGCATGTATGCTATAGGCCTTACTCCCGACAATAGGGGCTTGAAAACATACAACTACGTACTAACATGCATGTAATGAAAAAGTATGCTCAGAACAAAGATAAAAGATAACATGCATGGTAGAAGAATGAAATACGACGAGGGTTCCTTACTATCTGATATACTGAAGTATACAGAACTTGAATTGCAATGGAAGACCAAATAAGTAATTGGACATGATTTTCACTCTCCAAATTTCTTGTGGCTGAACATTGAATTAAAGATATGTTAAGCAACAGAAACCAAATTAATGTGTACCTTATGCCAGCCTGAGATTCCTTCCAAGTTACAGACCTTTGTCTATTTCTTACACAGTAGAGTGGTTTATCTTTTGTTCTTGTTTTTTCAGGTGTTTTGTGTTTTGAAAATTGAAGTACATAGATGAATGTACTGGTTAGAAACTAATTGTGAAAGCTAGACAGATGAGCGTTCACTCCCTTTGCACTCCAGCAAATACAAAGGGGCTTTATTTATAGCATGACTCTGGATGTAAATAAATCCCAAAGAGAGAGAATCTCAGTAGGAAGAGCCGTCCCCAGTTCATTGCCCCCCTCTCCAGTCTGTTTCATTAAATGATATCCATTGCATGTATTTATTTTCTATTTCTTTTTTTATCTAATGTGCTGCATCCAACTAACTAAGAAGGTACGAAATCTCAAACAGTGCTATGATTGATGTATGGAGTTCTCAATTGTTGGTATATATGGAAATTGGAAGGACTGCAACAACCGTAGAAATATGCTATGTCTCAACCATAATTGATTTTTCGAGCCCATTAGGCCAAGTTTTATTAATTGTTGCTTATATTAAGACTATTGTGAGAGAGAAACTAGAACAATAAAATTATGTTTACTTTCTACTTGCCTGTTCCTCTCATCCTTTCTCTCAACCCTTAAAAGCCTAACAGTAAGTGTATATTCAAACCTTGTGTCATTTTTGAAAAATATTTGTTCAACATGGTGTAGTAGATTTGTAACTATATTTTCTCAATATACTACAACGTATTCTAATTGTTTGTGCCATATTTGTTTGAAGAACGGAATCGGGAGTTGTATTTGCATTATTAACTCAACTTATAATTTACAAACATAATCATTAGAAAATTATTCTTTTGTAAAGTTACAAATATCGATCTCCCAGTATATTAGCAAATAATTCATTGATTGCACTATGTGATGCTACATAAATGGACGAAAGCACAATTAAAGATAAGATCAAAGATAAAGGGAATATTTAATGCGAAGTCCATAATACATTATTTTTTTTTTTTTTGTCACATCAAACATCCATTAATGAAGATACCACATTAATTAGTTGCACATGCTGTATTTCCATATCGCATTGTTGTATGAATCTTGGTTCTCTACTTAATTTGAAGTCCTAAATATAATCTTAACTAGGATATCCCATTAGTTGTCACTTCCATGATCAGTGCGTAATGGAGATAAAGATATTGTAGTCAAATTTTTGTAATGCAATAAATGCAATTTGATGATAGAAGTCAGCGCTAACACACATGCTTCCATATATATTGTAAGAATTTTATAATATTAATTTCTTTTGTGATATTTACTGCACGGCATTGGTGTTGTATATGAAATAAACGGTAAGTTATTTCTAGAGCGCATTCAAAATTTCAGATACATCCGACTTTCTGTACATCCAATATCACATATCTAATGATAAAAAAGAGATTTAACAATTTGAATTTATCGATCCGTGGAATAAATAGTGCACTTGCTTTGCTAGAGATGTTATCGCAACTTTCTCCTGTTTTTGTATTCTTTCTTTTTCAATGCAAAATTATAGAATCATCATAGTCCACTTTTCTTTGCCATAACCTGGTGCCATTTTTGCATGACCCTGGACTTGAATAAATCTAAAGAGAGAGAATCTCAGTGTAATTAGTTCCACTGGTCTCAAATTCTTTCAGACAGATGATATCCATTATTTCATTGCATGTATTTCTGTTTGACCTGCTGCATCCAATTAACGACTTTCACTTAGACGACTTTCACCTCTTGCTCTTGCTCATATGTCGTAATCCTCATATGTCGTAATCCTCGCTCTCAGTTAAAATATAAGGTCTCCCAGCCATAAGTCACAACTCATATGTCGTAATCCTCGCTCTCAGTTCTGAAATCCTAGACGACTTTCACCTCTTGCTCTTGGTGACCACCCTTCCTTGTTGTAAAAAGGTTCATAAAAGATTCGAAATTAAGTTCGTAAAAAAACGATTCGAAATTTATTCAAACCAAACTCAAACTGGGGTAAGTTCGATTCGGTTCGATTCATTTGCATCCCTAGTCACATGTAACCGCCATTAATTAAGAGTAATATAATCTTAATTAAGATACCGCCTATTTTAGCTGTCACTTCCCTTATCAACATATAATGGACATGAATATCTTGTATTCAAATAACAGTATTGATCCAAATTGATTTTCAAGCCCATTAGGCTAAGTTTTGTTAATTGTTGCTTATAATACTATTGTAAGAGACAGAAATTAGAACATGAAAATTTTGTTTACTTTCTACTTGCCTCTTGGTCTCAACCCTTCAAACCCTAACAGTAGGTGTATATTCAAACCTGGTGTCTTTTCTGAAAAATATTTGTTCAACATGGTGTAGTAGATTTGTAACTTTCTTGTCTCAATATACTACAAAGTATTCTACAAGTTTTCGCCATTTTTGTTTGAAGTATGGAATCGGTAGTTGTATTTGCAATATAAACTAAACTAATAAATTACAAACATAATCATTAGAAAAAATATTCTTTTGTATATTGGTGAGTTTGAACCCATCCATCTCCCAGTATTTTATCAAATAAATCATTGATTGCACTATGTGATGGTATATCAATGGACGAAAGCACATTTAAAGATAAGATCAAATATAAAGGGGGAATATTTAATGCGAAGTCTTTAATATTTGACTTTTTTTTTTTTTTTTGTGTCACATGAAACGGCCATTAATGAAGATACCGCATGAATTAGCTGCATATGCTGTATTGCCAAAACGCATTGTTGTATGAATCTTAACTAAGATACCACATTAGCTCTCACTTCCATGAGCAGTGCGTTATGGAGATAAAGATATTGTAGTCAAATTTTCTTAAAGCAATAAATGCAAACGAGTTTGATAATACAAGTCAGCGCTAACACACATGCTTCTATGTCTATTCTAAGTATTTTATAATATTAATTTCTTTTGTGAGATTTACTGCCCGGAATTGGTGTTGTATATCAAATAAAAGGTAATTATTTCTAGAGCGCATTCAAATTTTCAGATGCATCCGACTTTCGATACAACCTATATCAAACATATAATGATAAGAAAGAGATTTAACAATTTTAATTTATTGATCCATGGAGTAAATTGTGCACTTTTTGCTAGAGATGATTTTCTCAAATTTTTGCTTCTGTGTTTGTATTTTTTTTTTTCAATGCAAAAATATAGAATCTCGTGGCTCATAATCCATTTTTCTTGGCCATAACCTGCACGAGATTTGCATAAATCTTTCAGCTTGTGCTCAATTTTCATGCAAATGGGTGTTTTCAACAAGCCGAATTTTCTCTTCATGATCTAAAAATTGAAATTTGAAGTTGTAACTTGAAAAGAGAAATCTTTGATCTTTTCATTGCAACCCACCATTTAAATAAGTTTTGACTTGTTATACTAATTTTTATTATATTACAATTTGAAAAAAATAAAAAAAACATATATTTGAAAAACATCAACCCACCATTGCAACCCACTATTCATTTTGTAAAGTCCTTAATAGTACAACGTATTCTACTTGTTTGTGCCATATTTGTTTGAAGAACGGAATCGGGAGTTGTATTTGCATTATTAACTCAACTTATAATTTACAAACATAATCATTAGAAAATTATTCTTTTGTAAAGTTACAAATATCGATCTCCCAGTATATTAGCAAATAATTCATTGATTGCACTATGTGATGCTACATAAATGGACGAAAGCACAATTAAAGATAAGATCAAAGATAAAGGGAATATTTAATGCGAAGTCCTTAATACATTATTTTTTTTTTGTGTCACATCAAACGGCCATTAATGAAAATACCACATTAATTAGTTGGACATGCTGTATTGCCATAGCGCATTGTTGTATGAATCTTGGTTCTCTACTTAATTTAAAGTCCTAAATATAATCTTAACTAGGATATCCCATTAGCTGTCACTTCCATGATCAGTGCGTAATGGAGATAAAGATATGGTAGTCAATTTTTTGTAATGCAATAAATTCAATTTGATAATAGAAGTCAGCGCTAATGCACATGCTTCCATATATATTCTAAGGACTTTATAATATTAATTTCTTTTGTGATATTTACTACACGGCATTGGCGTTGTATATGAAATAAACGGTAAGTTATTTCTAAAGCGCATTCAAAATTTCAGATTCGTCCAACTTTCTGTACATCCAATATCACAAATATAATGATAAGAAAGAGATTTAACAATTTGAATTGATCGATCCGTGGAGTAAAGAGTGCACTTTCTTTGCTAGAGAAGTTATCGCAACTTTCTCCTTTTGTTTTTGTATTCTTTCTTTTTCAATGCAAAATTATAGAATCATCATAGTCCACTTTTCTTGGCCATAACCTGGTGTCATTTTTGCATGACCCTGGACGTGAATAAATCTAAAGACAAAATCTCAGTGTAATTAGTTCCACTGGTCTCAAATCCTTTCAAACAGATGATATCCATTATTGCATTGCATGTATTTTATGTTTGACCTGCTGCATCCAATTAACGAAGAGGCTTTGGAAATCTAAAAAATTTCTGCGATGTATGGAGTTGTGAATTTGAAGAACTGTGTCAATCGTATGCTTATGTTCCAAGATATAATACAATCTATATATTCTAAAAACTCCACAACACTATGTAACCGATTGTCGTTAATATAAATAGGAACATGACTCCTATTCTTGCTAAAAAATAATACTCGTTGTTTGAGGCATTCCGTTCTTCCTTTATTTGCAGTATAAACTAAACTAATAAATTACAAACATTCCGTTCTCCGGCCGATTCCGAGTTGACTTGGCCGATTTGACTCGGAATCGGCCGAGTTTACGAACCATACTATTTGCAATATAAACTAAACTAATAAATTACAAACATAATCATTAGAAGAAATATTATTTTGTATATTGGTGAGTTTGAACCCATCGATCTCCCAGTATTTTATCAAATAAATCATTGATTGCAGTATGTGATGCTACATAAATGGACGAAAGCACAATTAAAGATAAGGTCAAAGATAAAGGGAATATTTAATGCGAAGTCTTTAATATATGAATTTTTTTTTTGTGTCACATGAAACGGCCATTAATGAAGATGCCGTATTAATTAGATGCATATATATGCTGTATTGCCATAAAGCATTGTTGTATGAATCTTGGCTCCCTACTTGCTTCAAAGCCCTAAATAGAATCTTTAACTAAGATACCACATTAGCTCTCACTTCCATGATCAGTGCGTTATGGAGATAAAGATATTGTAGTCAAATTTTCGTAACGCAATAAATGCAAACGAGTTTGATAATAAGAGTCAGCGCTAACACACATGCTTCTATGTCTATTCTAAGGATTTTATAATATTAATTTCTTTTGCGAGATTTACTGCACGGAATTGGTGTTATATATCAAATAAACGGTAATTATTTCTAGAGCGCATTCAAATATTCAGATGCATCCGACTTTCTATACGACCTATATCAAATATATAATGATAAGAAAGAGATCTAACCATTTTAATTTATTGATCCATCGAGTAAATCGTGCACTTTTGCTAGAGAAGATTTTCTCAAATTTTTCCTTCTGTTTGTGTATTTTTTTTTTTTTACAATGCTAAGTTATAGAATCTCTTGGCTCATAGTCCATTTTTCTTGGCCATAACCTGCACGAGATTTCCATACATCTTTCAGCTTATGGTCAATTTTCGTGCAAATGGGTGTTTTCAACAGGCCAGATTTTTTCTTCAAGATCTAAAAATTGAAATTTTAAGTTTTAACTTGAAAAAAGAAATCTTTGATCTTTTCATTGCAACCTACAATTTAAATAGGTTTTGACTTGTTATACTAATTTTCATTATATAATTACAATTTGTAAAACATCCAAAAACATGTATTTTCCTAGTTTTACCCATGTTTACATCAACTTTTGAGGCCCAAATAATTATGAAGATTTTTTTTTTTTTTTTGTGTAAAGGCAGAGGCTGCCCAAAAATTTATTGAAATTAAAAGTTTCTGTACAAACAACACACACAGGATAGGATCAAGCTATGTACAATCTGATCCCCGCCAATTGTACTGCACTAGGACTATTGTGGACAATAATTATGAAGAATTTTTGTATGAATGAAAGTAGTCTAATACGAAGAGAAAATTAAATATTACCAAATTTAAGACATATTTAGCATATGGAAGGATACAAAATATACCACTTGCATCTTTTCAACTTAATTATTAAATTTGATAATATTTCATCATTAAAATCAATATTTTCTACGCCTTTCAGCCTGATTCTGGTTTTTTCAGGCGTTATTGCAATCAAAAAAATTTATTGAAACCAAACTCAAACTGGGGTAAGTTCGATTCGGCTCGATTCATTTGCAGCCCTAGTCACATTTTACCGCCATTAATTAAGAGTAATATAATCTCAATTAAGATACCACATATATTAACTGTCACTACCCTAATTATCAACGCATAATGCAGATGAACATCTTGCATTCAGATAACAGTATTGACCCAAATTGATTTTCAAGCCGATTATGCTAATTTTTGTTAATTGTTGCTTATAATAAGACTTAAGAGAGAAATCATAACAAGAAAATTATGTTTAGGTTCTACTTGCCTGTTCGTCTCAAGCCTTAAAACCCTAACAGTAGGTGTGTATTCAAACCTGGTGTCTTTTCTGAAAAATATTTGTTCAACATGGTGTAGTAGATTTGTAACTATCTTCTCTCAGTATACTGCAAAGTATTCTACAAGTTTGCGCCATTTTTGTTTGAAGTATGGAATCGGGAGTTGTATTTGCAATATAAAGTAAACAAATAAATTACAAACATAACCAATAGAAAAAATATTCTGTTGTATATTGGTGAGTTTGAACCCATCCATCTCCCAGTATTTTATCAAATAATTCATTGATTGCATATGTGATGCTACATAAATGGACGAAAGCACAATTAAAGATAAGATCAAAGATAAAGGGAATATTTAATGCAAAGTCCTTAATATATGATTTTTTTTTTGTCACATGTAACGGCCATTAATGAAATTGCAGTTTTACTTATCCCATAGATAGCACATTTACTCTTGTGCTACAGGTCAATTATACGTATCATGCGAATAACGCAGTGTCGTATGAATCTTGGTTATCTAATTAATTTAAGGTCCTAAATATAATATTAACTAGGATAGACCATTAGCTGTCACTTCCATGATCAGTGCGAAATGGAGATAACGATATTGTAGTCAAATTTATGTAATGCAATAAATGCAATTTCCTAATAGAAGTCAGCGCTAACGCCCATGCTTCCATATATATTATACGGATTTTATAATATTAATTTCTTTTATGATATTTACTGCACGGCATTGGTGTTGTATATGAAAAAAACAGTAAGTTATTTCTAGAGCACATTCATAATTTAAGATACATCCGACTTTCCATAAATCTTATATCTAATATATAATAATTATAGAGATATTTAACCATTTGAATTTATCTAGTGCACTTGCTTTGCTAGAGAGATTATCTCAAATTTCTCCTCCTGTTGTTTCTTTTCAATGCAAAAATATAGAATATCGTTCGTGAATAAATCCAAACCTGGTGTCATTTTCGCACGTGAATAAATCCAAAGAGAGAGAATCTCAGTGCAATTAGTTCCACTGCTCTCAAATCCTTTCAAACTGATGGTATCCATTATTACATTGCATGTATTTATGTTCAACCTGCTGCATCCAATTAACTAAGAAGCTTTGGAAATCTCAAAAAGCTCTGTGATGTATGGAGTTCGGAAATGTGCCCGGAGCCTTCGATCAAATTTGAAGAACTGCGCCAATCCTATGCATATGTTCCATGTGATACACAGTAGATCGACTTGTAACTATCCCATCCAGATACAATACAATCTATATATTCTGAAAATCATACATCATTATGTAACCAAAAATTGCTAATATGCTACGTGTAGCATGGAGGACCTCCGTGCAACGCCTCAAAATTTGAGTTTTTAAAATTCTCACAGTCGATCCGAACCGTTCAACGGGTAATTTGTACTAAAATGCACTTATAAACCAAATTTTACATTTTTTTAGAATTTTTTTACTATTTATTAAGTATTTTACAAAACTGTTGTTTTTGAATAATTTTGGATCATTGAAAAACAGCAGTTTTGTAAAATACTTAATAAATAGTCAAAAAATTCTAAAAAAATGTAAAATTTGGTTTGCAACAACATTTTAGTACAGATTACATTTTGAACATTTTGGATCGATTGTTAAGATTTCGAAAACTCAAATTTTGAGCCGTTGCACATGTTCGATCTAGATTTTATCCTGAAAATACTCTAAATATCTTGTATTTTGATATATATAAATGTCTTAGATTACACCTGGAATCAAGTTACTGCGTATGCTTGCTTTAAATTGCAGAAAATGGCGAAAAAGGGCAAAAATGCAGCCTTCCAGAGCCCAGTGCGGACGCACGGATTCCGATACGGCCAAAATAAGTACGCGGATGATTTTTCTGGGCATGTGCCAATTTTTTAAGGTATAATGAGGTTTTCATCAAAATCCGTGCCAGTGCGGACGCACGGATATCGATGCGGACCGCATTCTGGTCGCACAGGAAAAGTCCGAGCGCAGTGCGGACGCACTCAATTCGGCCGAAATTTCAGCTTCCGACACAGTTTCGTATTTTGGGCATATCTTTCTCATACGAACTTCGTTTTGAGTATATGACCACTTTTCGAAAAGCTAACAAGAAGATCTACAACTTTCATGAAGGAAGAAAATGAAAATTCGGAATTTAAAATCCAGTGCGGATGCATTAGATCCAGTGCGGACGCACTGGACCCGCAGATAACCAGAATTTCCTATTTTCGACACGGGTTCTATTTTTGGCGTATCATGCACACGTTTTTACAGCTAAAATTGGGCATGACTTTCTGGGAAAGCAATCCAAGAATAGCACCCACTAACCCCACTAATCCTACATTCAAGCCTCCAAATTAGACATGATCTCTTGCTATAAAAGGAAGGATTCCTCCATCTCTCCGGGGATCTCAATCCCTCCATCTCTCCATCCATCAATAATTCTCATCTCTCTCATCATCTTTCGGGTGCACTTTCCAACTAAAAATCGGTAGCAATTCTGTAAGTTCTGGAAGCTTTTCAAGGAAGGAGAAGAAGATCCAAGCAAGATTTCGGCAAGTTCGAAGTTTTTAAAGGGTGTAATCATTTCTTTATTTCATTTCTTCTTATTTTGCCAAACTTTGTAATGGATCTCTCCAAGAGGGAGTAGATCTCTCTCTAGGGGCTTAGGTCAATGCATGAACTTGTTTAATTTTATCTTATTCGGTTATTTGTTTTTATTATGATTGTTTATTGATTTGATTGTTAATTTCTGTGATTTATCATTTGTGTTAATTACATAATTAGTACTTGAATTGTAGTTATCCCGTTTTGGTTTCGCAAGAACCAAAATTGACTAGGATCAATAGGATAGTGCCAAATTATGAATGCAAATATCTTAGGTTTGGATTAGGATTCAACCAATTTATAATCTAAGCCAGAACTATAGAAATTAAAGTTAGGAAATTGATG
The DNA here is from genome assembly GCA_964058825.1 of Carex arenaria. NCBI lineage: Eukaryota > Viridiplantae > Streptophyta > Magnoliopsida > Poales > Cyperaceae > Carex > Carex arenaria. Next base: position 1,083,724 of record CAXKVW010000198.1, read on the forward strand.
AAGGACTTAACGGTAAAGTCAAATCCTAATTAGGACATCTCAAATCAAATCGGATATTGGTATGATGAACTTAATTGTGAAGTACTAATATTTGAGGAGAGGAGAGACTAACAAGAGCTTCATAATCTAGATAGCTAGGGTGAGGGACTTAATGGTGAAGTCCGAATTGTCTAGACACGTTATTAACTCATGAAAGTGGCCATTTTTAACATATTAGGTTAGAAACCTCGTCAATCATACATGAATTCAAACAAATACCGATTAGATAGAATTAGCAAGGGATTGTAGACCAAATGCCCCTAGATCTCCTTAACTTGAAAGCAAACCGTCTTTCTTTCTTTTATTTACTTTAATTGTTTAAAACTCCTCTCTTCCGGGTATTGAACCCAAAATTTAGGAATTGTTAGAACAAACCCCCCATTTACTTTATTGCAATTTACTTTATTTCCCTTTTTCTGAAATTATTTGTAAAAGTTTAAACGAAGTTTTAACTTACTCTCTGCGGATCGATACCCTAAGTACTACATTGATCGGTTGTGCACTTGCAATCAACCTTTTAATTGAGTATCAAGGTTTATAAATTTAAAAGTAAAACAAGTATCATATTATAGCAAAAATCCTATACCCAAAATACTCATCAAGCTTTTTGGCGCCGTTGCCGGGGAGTATAGTCTAATTCTAAATTTTTACTTTACAATTTTATTTCAGATTTTATATTATATCTTTGAGGACTAATCTTGTTTCTTTTTCAGGATTTTATGAGCGTAGGAATAACTCCTTTTCCCATGATCATCGAAGAAGAAGAAGGTTCTCAAAATATGGAACACCAAGGCATTCGACCCCAGTTTAGTGAAGTTTCAATTCATGATGAGCATTCCCAACATGGAAGCAACAACTCACGCATGAGAGGAATTACCCCACCTCATAACGGGCCAAATAACAACAACAACAACAACGAAAATGGCCGTAACCGGCAAAATGGCCACCGCTTTGGTTTCATCCCCCATGGTCAAGATCCACGTGATATCAAACCCTCTCTCATCCACCTACTAGGCCAAAGTCAATTCGGAGGAGCCCTCAATGAAGACCCACATGCTCATTTGGCGGTTTTCGAAGAACATTGCGGCACTTTCGCTAGAGAAGGAGATGAGTTAGACAACCTCAAGCTCAAATGTTTCCACTTGTCCCTCCGAGACAATGCAAGAACGTGGCTAAGAACCGTCAACCGAGACAACATAGACACATGGGACGACATGGAGAAGCTATTCCTAGGAAAATACTTTCCTCCATCAAAAACCCAACACTTCCGGACGAAGATCACGACGTTCAAGCAAGCCGAGGGGGAGTCTCTAACCGAGGCATGGGATCGATGGGCGGAGCTCCAACGCTTGTGCCCTAACCATGGCCTTGACATGTGGTTGCTCTTCCAATTTTTCTATGGAGGTTGCACTATAGCTACTAAAACTCATCTAAATTCAGCTACAGGGGGAAACATGTCACGATTGGATCCGGCGCAAGCCATGGCTATGATTGAGGATATGGCAATAAACCAAAGGGAGTGGACAGCCGAGCGAGGGGGACGAGTCCAAAACACACCGGAAGTCATGAAAGTCGATGAGGTTACCGCCTTGAGAGCACAAATGGAGGCCTTACAACACCAAATGGCACAAATGCAAAATGTCAAATCCGTGTTAAAAAGAGCTCCATGCGGCATTTGTGGAGAGACAACTCATATCACTGTCGATTGCCAAAACCTTATCGAAGGAGAGGAAGTCGAGCAAGCAAACGCAATGTTTTATAATCAAGGTGATAAGAGGAATGATCCTATCTACAACAAGGTTATGCAAAATGATAATTTCAATTCAAATTCATACAATCCTAACACAAGATGGAACCATCCGAACTTCAAATGGAGGACTGAGAATGATAACTCCAACCAATTCCAAGGCAATTCCAACCAATACCGCTCAAACCAAAACTCCTACCATGGTCCTTCCCAAACTTCCAAATTGGAAAAGATGATCGAGGACATGGCACTCTCTCAAAAAGAGTTCATCGAATATCAAAGAAATACCAATACCGACCTCTCAAACGACATTAGAGAGTTGAAACAAAAAGTTGAGTTTTTGGATACAAAGACAAGGATGTTAGAGACACAAGTGGCACAACAAGCATCATCATCCTCTCGTCAACAAGGCGTACTTCCGGGCAAACCCGACATCAATCCGAGAGAATATGTGAATGCCGTGACGGTGAGAGATGAAAAAGAACACCCTATGATGTCCGATGAAAAAGAGCACAAACAACCTCCAAAGGAGATACACAACGCTTCAACTCTAAATGAAACCAAGCCGGAATTGGAAAATGTAAAACAAGCTGAAACCGCTAAGTATATTCCTCCATTCAGGTTTGTTTCCTTTCCTCAAAGATTATTGAAGTATAAATTAGATAAAAAGGTTGATAATTCCGTAGACCACACAAATGAACCAAATGTTACTATCCCAATCACCGAGGTAGTTCCTCTAATTGAAGATAGTAAATCTATGGTATCAAACAAAAAATGCAACACAATCTTTTCGTCTAGTTTACCAATGAAATTGAAGGATCCCGGTAGTTTCTCAATTCCTTGTTCTATAGACACAATTAAAATTAAAAATGCAATGTGTGATTTAGGAGCAAGTGTAAGTCTCATGCCTAAATCGGTTTATGACAAACTTAATAGCAATAAATTAGTACCAACCGATATGACATTAACTCTTGCCGATGGGACCGAACGATCTCCTCTCGGTATTTTAAAAAATGTTGAAGTACGAATTGGGAAGATTAAAATTCCTGCTGATTTCGTTGTCATTAAAACGGATGCTCAACCAACGATCCTTTTGGGTAGAGCTTTATTGGCAACGGCGGGTGCATACATAAATGTTAAGAAAGGTGAACTTTCTTTCTCTGTTGGGAAGAAGAAAGAAAATTTTCATAAACCATTAAAACCTCCTAATGAAAATTTAGTTTGCATGATAGAAAATCCGCAGGTGAATAGAGAAAAGGTGAAAAAGAAGTCGGTGGCAACATCTGAAACCGACAAACCACGAGAGATCGACAAGGAGAAACTAGCTTGTTTCCTAAAAGAAAAGTACATGAACTCGATGGAAAAACTTATGAATATGAACAAGAAGAAATGTAAGGAGAAAGTCGATCAAAAATGTGCAAGTTGTGGAGGAATTCCCTTTCAACCACCATGACAAGCTCGTATGGTGTCAAGCTCGTGACGTAAAATAGAGCGCTTCTTGGGAGGCAACCCAAGGTTTTATCATTTCTCTTTAATTTTTGCACTTTATTTTTACTTAGTTTAAATTTTCTTCTATTTTTCCTTTTTGGTTTAGATGATAGCATTGGGGACAATGCTTTGTTTAAGCTTAGGGGGATGATAGAAGAAATTGTATCTTGCATTTAGGATTTTAGATTTAAATTTTTTCAAATTTAGGATTTTATAACTTGGATTTTTACTTGACCATGAATAGGGGTCGTAATTTTGAACTTAAATGATTGAGATTATGAATTTGTCAAGATGTTTACTAAGTTATGAAAAATAGAGTCTTGCATAATTGAACTTAAATGTTTGAAAATGCATAAAGTATAAAATCATGTTTTAAATTTGTTTTAAAATTTGGCAAAATAAAGATTTCAAAAAAATTTAGTGATTGTCAAAAATTAAATATTTTTATCCAAATTTTAACATATTTTTTGTAAAACCCTTGAATCAATTTGAAATAACCACATAATTTGGCGAAAAACTTTGTGGAAATAAAGATTTTAGAAATTGATAATTTAGTGATTTAAATTTATTTAGAAAATTGCAACTTATATGTAGAAAATGAATTTCGAAAGATCGGGATGCCCGAGGGTATGATTTAATGCCTAAGGATGTGTATATTCATGGTAGTGTTGAAAATAAAAAAAATATATCCTTTAGAAAAATTAAAAAAAAAATTTGAAAAAGGAAAAAGATGGAGATAGAAAAATGAGTACTGGCACAATCCGACGGGATGCCTTTGAGCTCGAAAAATCTCCCAAAAATAGAAAAAAAAAGAGTACTGGCACAATCCGAAAGGATGCCTTTGAGCTCGAAAAATTATCAAAGTAATAAATTTTTCATATACCAACACACGAAGTCCGCGACTTTCTAACCCAAGCAAAATTCAAGCTTGGGGAATTTTTAAAGAATTTTAGCAAATAAGAACGCAAATTTTTATAATGAATTTGGATTACCATAGTTTACAAATTCCAAAATCTTTAAGGAAATAAAAGTTAGAGTAAGCAAATTGTGGGGTGAATCATAATTGTCCAAGGGTTTGAATTTAAAATTTGTAAATTTTTGCATTTAGATTTTTAAATTTTGACAAGATCATACAAATTTTTCAGAAGTAAGAAATATACTTGATATAGAGTTAATTTAAAAGATCAAACATTGAACCAAGATTAGATTTTGCTTGAGGACAAACAAGATTCAAGCTTGGGGGATTTTGATAGGCATAAAATATACACACATTTACACATGTTCGATCTAGATTTTATTCTGAAAATACTCTAAATATCTTGTATTTTGATATATAAATGTCTTAGATTACATCTGGAATCAAGTTACTGCGTATGCTTGCTTTAAATTGCAGAAAATGGCAAAAAAGGGCCAAAATGCAGCCTTCCAGAGCCCAGTGCGGACGCACGGATTCCGATACGGCCAAAATAAGTACGCGGATGAATTTTCTGGGCATGTGCCAATTTTTTTAAGGTATAATGAGGTTTTCATCAAAATCCGTGCCAGTGCGGACGCACGGATATCGATGCGGACCGCATTCTGGTCGCACAGGAAAAGTCCGAGTGCAGTTCAATTCGGCCGAAATTTCAGCTTCCGACACAGTTTCGTATTTTGGGCATATCTTTCTCATACGAACTCCGTTTTGAGCACATGACCACTTTTCGAAAAGCTAACGAGAAGATCTACAACTTTTATGAAGGAAGTAAATGTAAATTCGGAATTTAAAATCCAGTGCGGACGCATTAGATCCAGTGCGGACGCACTGGACCCGCAGATAACCAGAATTTCCTATTTTCGACACATTTTTACAGCTAAGTTTGGGCATGACTTTCTAGGAAAGCAATCCAAGAATAGCACCCACTAACCCCACTAATCCTACATTCAAGCCTCCAAATTAGGCATGATCTCTTGCTATAAAAGGAATGATTCCTCCATCTCTCCGGGGATCTCAATCCCTTCATCTCTCCATCCATCAATAATTCTCATCTCTCTCATCATCTTTGGGGTGCACTTTCCAACTAAAAATCGGTAGCAATTCTCTAAGTTCTGGAAGCTTTTCAAGGAAGGAGAAGAAGATCCAAGCAAGATTTCGGCAAGTTCGAAGTTTTTAAAGGGTGTAATCATTTCTTTATTTCATTTCTTCTTATTTTGCCAAACTTTGTAATGGATCTCTCCAAGAGGGAGTAGATCTCTCTCTAGGGGCTTAGGTCAATGCATGAACTTGTTTAATTTTATCTTATTCGGTTATTTGTTTTTATTATGATTGTTTATTGATTTGATTGTTAATTTCTGTGATTTATCATTTGTGTTAATTACATAATTAGTACTTGAATTGTAGTTATCCCGTTTTGGTTTCGCAAGAACCAAAATTGACTAGGATCAATAGGATAGTGCCAAATTATGAATGCAAATATCTTAGGTTTGGATTAGGATTCAACCAATTTATAATCTAAGCCGGAACTATAGAAATTAAAGTTAGGAACTTGATGAAGGACTTAACAGTGAAGTCAAATCCTAATTAGGACATCTCAAATCAAATCGGATATTGGTATGATGAACTTAATTGTGAAGTACTAATATTTGAGGAGAGGAGAGACTAACAAGAGCTTCATAATCTAGATAGCTAGGATGAGGGACTTAATGGTGAAGTCCGAATTGTCTAGACACGTTATTAACTCATGAAAGTGACACTTTTTAACATATTAGGTTAGAAACCTCGTCAATCATACATGAATTCAAACAAATATCGATTAGATAGAATTAGCAAGGGATTGTAGACCAAATGCACCTAGATCTCCTTAACTTGAAAGCAAACCATCTTTCTTTCTTTTATTTACATTAATTGTTTAAAACTCCTCTCTTCCGGGTATTGAACCCAAAATTTAGGAATTGTTAGAACAAAACTCCCATTTACTTTATTGCAATTTACTTTATTTTTCTTTTTCTGAAATTATTTGTAAAAGTTTAAACGAAGTTTTAACTTACTCTCTGCAGATCGATACCCTAAGTACTACATTGATCGGTTGTGCGCTTGCAATCAACCTTTTAATTGAGTATCAAAGTTTATAAATTTAAAAGTAAAACGAGTATCATATTATAGCAAAAATCCTATACCCAAAATACTCATCAGGACAATGCAAGCTTCAACTTTAGGCTATATATTATACCCCATATGTCTTCGCTTCTTCTTCATGACTAGTCCGTTCATTGAGAGTACGAAGATAAATGTGAAATCCACTGAGTGTTTTATGTAGAGAAAAAAAATAAGAGAGTAAAACACAATTGGAAAATATACCATCAAGAATTTGAAACAATCAGTTAAAAAGAAAAAAAAAAGCTGACAGAGCCAATAATTTATTCCATCAAACTAGTCGTCGTACATCGTATAATCAATCATCTGAGTTGTTTAATAGTCCTTTTGAATTTTTCCTCACAAATAGCGAGAAAAATAGGTATTATATTATTTTTTTCATGTCCATACCGCTCGAAAATTTTCAATCAAATTTATAATTCTACTTTTTTTAATTTTTGTTTTTAATCATTATTGCTGTCGAAATATATTTGAATGGTAAAATTAGTAGAAACCAAATAATTGGAGTGAGTGTAGTGTCTAACACCTTTTACATTTATAACCAAAATATGAACCTATTATTTAGATTAAAATAAAGTTAAACAATAACGAAAGGTGACGACTTACAATATACTAATAAAATACAAAGTCAAACAATAACGGCAAACTTCTCTATAACAAGTTTTATACAATTAGATACATTTACATAAATCAAATTAAATACCACAAATATATGTAATTTACTCCCGCATATTTAACGAGATTATTGCACACCAGTTTTTCAGATATCAAAAATATTAATTGTTGGACGTAATTAAATTTTCATCCACAAAACTATTTTCCACATCACATTTTACAAACTGATTCCCATGATATAAATCATTAATTTCACATATAACAAACAAACGTAATTGAAGTTATAATTAAAGAAGTCTGATTATCCTGAAAGAAACAATTTGCAAACGGCTGTAATGAATTTCAAGATCACAAGCAATGTAGACTGCAGAAAACTATTAACCAATCAAATTGTCCAAACAAAGAGAGATTAAAAGAGCACAGATGGCAGCATTTGAGATAGCATACGACTGAATGAGAGAGAGAGATGGAGGTCAATGGGAGACAATAGGAATGGGAAGTCAAGAGAGACAACTCATAATTAAAAGGAAGCGGTTGATTTTGGTTATTAAATGGAAATTTACAAACAGACCTAAAGTTTCAAGTAAATGAGCAAAATGCCCAAAATAGTTAAATGGCAATTAATACTGTTCCCTTTTCTTTAAATTAATATTATATCTTTTTATGTTTAGTTGGGGAAGTGATGATTTTTCCCCAATTAAAATCCCTCACAAATCTTCAACTATAATGGTTAAAGACTTGAACAGTAGGACCACTTCTGAAAATGAGCGTCAGCCGTATTCAAGAAACGTCAGTGCTATCCGGATGTGTTTTTCTCAAGTTTGAATAGTGATATTTACAAATTTTAATAGTGTCAATGTAATATTTAGTAATAAAATAAAAATAACCAAGTAATCTAGACTAAGCAAACTACCAAATTAAGGGTCAGGCCTTAATTATGGGTGCGTCCGCAGACCGGAGAGAAAATGTCAACGCAAATAATCAAGGAAAATTTTACTTATACCCCACAAAAACTATAAAATTACTATTACTCCCCACCAATTTATATTTACATATTTAAATGCCTAAATTACAATAACTTTCCTATTTAATCTTCTTTTAAAAAAATTATCTTACACATTTACTCTTTTTTTTTTTAAAGCTTAGCACAAACTACAAAGTCGTCAGAAGGGTTCAATTTCACGACCTTTGAGTAGCCATAGTCTTTAATTTTTTTTTTTCTAACCAACTGTGCTACCGCCCCATTATCTCCAACTCACATATTTATTCGATTAGCATTACACACTCATCAAGCTCCATAATTTTTAATTTTTGTCTATATAATAGATATTTTGTCGGAAGGATAAAGATGAATATTTTCTAATATTTAATAGAAAAAAAATCAAATGATTAATTCGATTTCTTAAATTTTGTACGTACATTATGCATTTTCTGTGGATTAGGGTTGTAATGTGCACACAAACTCTAAGAAACTGAACTAATAATTCAGTTCCTTGGAAAATCAACGAATGTTAATACTAGTGTTGTAAAAAACCGTCCCATTAGTTGTTGGTTGTGACCAAATCATTACGAATCGTCTGTTTTCGTGTATACGGCGAATTAGTTGATCATTTTGTATATTATATATTCTTGTTTCTGTATTTATCTATTATACTTTGCTTTGACTAATTTCAGTTTTTCTAAATGATAAATTTATAAAATTTTAATAATTAACAATGAAACTATGTTCAAATAAGTTTACTTGATAAATTTGATTAGTTAAATTATTTATTTTTAGAAATTATAAATATATGCACATAGCTTTAATGAAAACACAAAATTATCCAAAAAAATCCAATTAATCGGTCGCATACCAATTAATCGGTTGCATATTGTCACACTCCAGATTTTTACCATCCAGGACATGATTATAACATCATCATTATACATTTCCTTGACCTGTCAACCTACATCGCCAACAGAAAGAAAACAAATAGAAAACGGAGTCAGCTACAAAGCTCGGTAACCAGTTATTTAACGATGTGTTTTTTCTAAAATTGGTTTAATTTAAAAACCATTCAAATAGGCTGGATTAATCCACACAAATATATATAAAATTATGCAAGCATATTTAATCGGAGATAGCACGTCAGTCTAGGTTATCCGTAAACAAAGTCACATCATATTCACACATGTGTAATCCCTGCCAAGGAGATTATGACATTCTCATAACACAATTCTTTTAAACAGCCAATCCAATTGAAAATCCATCCAACATTAGAAGGCCGCCAACCCAGTGGGAAGTCCAACCAACAGTAAGAGGCTACAATCACACTCAAATTCGAACCTCAGGCCCACTATCCCGTTAAAAATGCCATCATAATCCAATATGCAATACCAATGTTCAAATCAATCATACAAAATGAAATTACAGATTATAGAGAAGTTCGGTTACCTGATAGCAAGATGTTCAGAATGACTACAATGTAATCGGAATTCGAATCAGACATACAAAATTGATATTGTCATTTTTATTTTCAAAATATTCATTGTATTTCTTCGTTTGGGTATGTGGAGAAACGGGACTACAAAAATGGGAGAGCATGCATCCATGAGGGTATTTAGTAACTATCCACGAGGATATACCAACAAAAATGTGTTTTTTCTATTAGCGATAGTAGTATATGCGAGGATATACTGGCAAAATCTCTTGCAAATAGTGCCCCCATTATTGAGAGAGAGATGTGCGGCAGGGGATATTAAAATGAGGGGCGGTTTTGCATCGGATTAGATGGTGTCTAATTTAAGTCAAAACTGAAGGGTGGTGGGGGTGTCGGGGGTGGGTGCGGGCGGTAGGGGAAATAGTTAATAGGGGCGATTTTTCAAATAAGGAAGTTTTATTCATACAGGAGTGTGTTGAATTAGATGAAAGGATGGGTCAGAACGGGTTCGGATTTAACAAAAAAAAATATAGGCGAATTTATTTAATTATTTAATATAATAATTAGAAAACTAAATTGGTTAAATCTATGATTTTAAGGGATAAAACATAAATGATAATTTCACGATTTCATTTCTCTGGATTTTATTCAAAATTATATTATCCAGAATTATTATTTTTTTTTCTTCAAAGACATACTAATATTGTATTAATAAAAAATATATTTTCAAGGTATCTAGTCTTTATTATATTATGATTATGAAATGATCTTGCAAGTATAAATAATAATAACTCAATTTTTTGGATATTACACATATATTTTTAATAATTTGGTCCGAGCATATATTGTTATTTACAACACTGGTATGTACTTTAGGGAGTCGCCACAACGTTTCTTACCTGTGCTTTTTTCTTTTATATTTTGCCCAAAGGTGCTTTCTTGAAAGCTGGTCTTTCTGGTCAATAAGCTTGAAATGTATAATCGTCTTTCTTATTCTTTAAAAAATATGTAATACATTTCTTAAAGTAAAAAAAGATTCTATTCAAACTCAATCAAAAAGAGTGAAAAATAAAACACATTTCATCTCTTTTCCTCTATCTTTCTGGCCGTTTAACTCTTCCTTCTTTATGTTCTTCTTTTCGTTTCTTTTAAAAAACAAAAAGAATAATATATCCTAGAGAATTCGCAATTGAATTCTTGTCTGTGTTTTTGAGGATTCTACTACTTCGAGGAAGGGCAGTCGTGAACCAGGAAGGCAGTTCGTCACCCATGCAGGACCGCTCAATTGCTAGGTCAAAAGATGCACCGACGCCTTCTAATGAATCTCAAAACAACTACACATCACTTCATCCAATTCTACTTGGTGTTCTACTTCCATCCCATGCTCACATTGCATGTCAGAATATTAATGAGACACCTTGCAACTCAACTGATTTGTCTGCCTTACAACCCTTTCTCAGCTCTCTTCATTCTAACAACAAATGTTCGAGTTCCAATTTATCTTCTCATAAGAACATGGCATGTGTAATTGGACCGGCATCTCATGCGACAATTCTACCAGTCGGGTAATTGGAGTGGATCTTCAATTCATGAACCTCCATGGAACCATTTCCCGTCTATAGTTGAACTGGATAAACTCAGATGGCTTAATCTCAGCTACAATTCTCTTGTAGGCAATATCCCTAACCAACTTTTTTATCTCCCCAACTTAGAGAGGCTTGATGTTTCAAATAATTTTCTACGCGGAACCATCCCTATCTTTAACAGGTATCGTGTCTTAAAATTTTTGATACTACAATCGTTTTTATGGTCCTCTAAATCCAACTATTTGTAATTTTTCATCAAATATTAAAATTCTTCGGTACTCAAAAAATCTATTCAAGGTGATTTTCCAATTGGCATCAGCAATTGCAGATCTATTGAAGAGATCAGATTGGATTCAAACATGATATCGGGCAGCATACCAGTTGATCTGTTCAAACTATCCAATCTGAAGAAATTGTATTTGCAAGACAACCAACTTTCTGGCAGAATGAGCAAAATGTTTAGTAATCTTTCTAACCTGATTGAGCTGGACATTTCTGACAATTTGTTTCAAGGAAAATTCCCAGATATCTTTGGTAGCCTTCAAAAGCTGAAAACATTTTCGGCGATGAGTAATAATCTGACAGGTGTTTTACCTTCTTCACTTGCTAACCTGGCATCACTTAGAAATTTGCTTCTTAATAATAATTCTCTGAGCGGTCAACTAAATTTAAATTGCTCAGCCATGACACAATTGAGCTCACTCCATCTTCGTTCAAACCATTTTTGGGGCCAATAATTGCTCTGAACAAATGTCTGATGTTAAGATCAATTAATTTGGGTTTTAACAATCTCACTGGACAACTCCCATTTAATTTCAAAAATTTGAAACTAAGTCCATTATCCCACCTATCCCTTTCAGGAAATAACTTTTACAATTTAACCTTTGCATTAATGCATTATCCATCCTTGGAGATCTCCCAAGCCTAACAACACTTGTCCTTACACGAAATTTCTTTGGCGGAGAATGTTTTCCTAGTAGCATACTAGGGTTTCAAAATGTTGAGTTTCTTGCAATTGCAAAATGTACTCTTTCCGGTGCGGTCCAACCTTGGATTGTCAACCTGACCAAATTGAAGGTTTTGGATCTGTCATGGAATCATTTGACAGGTTCAATCCCTCCTCAGATTGGAAGCCTTCATAGCCTAGTATATTTGGATTTATCTAACAATTTTCTTAGTGGAGGTCTCCCAAGCAGCTTAACAAAATTGAAAAGCCTGATATCCAAAAATAATGTGCAGCAATGGGCAGAGCTCGATTATTTTCCGGTTTTTAAAAAGTAAAATACTAGTGGAAAGTTTCTGCAGTATAATCAGATCAATCAGATTCCTCCATCTTTAATTCTTCAGAATAACTTGCTGACAGGTCAAATTCCATCCGGTTTTGGGAATATGAAGAACCTATTTGATCTGGATCTTGGCGTCAACCAATTGTCGGGTGCAATACCTGATGAACTCTCATGTATGTCTAACTTAGAGGTCTTAGACTTGTCACATAATGACTTATCAGGTGGCATTCCTGCTTCACTGGTTAAACTCAATTTTCTTTCAACATTTAGAGTCGACTACAATAACTTAAATGGTGAAATTCCAACGGGTGGTCAGTTCTCGACTTTCGAATGTTCAAGTTTCGAGGGGAACCCTAATCTCCATGGTTTCCCATGTAATCCTTATAACAGTTCTACTCCTTTAGAATTTGTAAATCCGCTGCAAGGGAAGAAAGATGGATTGATCTCTGATATCACTGCTGGTGCAATCATTGGAATGTCTGTAGGAGTTAGTATTGGTATTGCCATTGGTGTTCTTGTTCCACTAGGTGGCCGTTTCTCCACACGACTCTCTTTAGTTGGTTTCTTATACAATTTTCTTCCTAGGAACTCAGTATCAGATGTTGGATACTTGAAAGACATTATATATGATTTCATTATGTAATCACATTCTCAAAAAAAAAAAAAATGTACATGTTTGGCTTTGCTTGATACTTGTAAGAATGTACTTCTTGTTATTGTTCTCGTCCTTTTGAATTTTGTTCAAACATTTAGATCACGTTCTGTTTCTGTTTTAAGGATATTCTGTTAATTAAAACATTCTTTATTTATCACAAAACTATCACGTATCACAAAACTATCAGATATAGGTCACTATTTCCAGCATATTAATCCAAATTAAATAGCACCACCAATCGTTTCAACTTAATCATTAAATTAATTTGATATTATTTCATCCATAAAACCAATTATTTCTATGCCTTTCAGACTGATTCTTGTTTTTCAGACGTTATGGCAATCAAAAAATTTATTTTAGCATGTTTCATAATGATATTACTAAAATTAAACATTATTTCAAGAGAAAAATAAATATTTTTTCATAAATTACAACAGTAGAGTTGAGACAAAAGTAGTTATTGTTAATCGAGACGCCCAAAATAATATTTATATCAATGACATAAAATTTAAGTATCTTTCCAAATTTATGCACAATCAAAGTATAAAATCTAATTTTTTTTCTGCTATAAAAATGGTTAAATAAATCAAACGAGTCCTCGAGCATCGTATAATCAATCATCTGAGTTGTTTAATAGTCCATTTTGACCACTAATAGCAAGAAAATAGGTATGATACTTTGAGTAGAACTAAGGTGCTCTTAAGCTCACCAAGCCCCTTTGTGAGCTTAACTCAAAAATCGATCAAATTGACTTCAAATGACGCATCAAAATCGTTAAAGCCGATCTACTACATGAGTGATGTGTTTACATGTTTAAATTTTTGAACTAATTTAGTATGAAGTCAAGCGATAAAAAAAAGATGATTTATAAGTTCATTTTAATGAGTTAATTTTTTCATTTTTTTTACCGCTTGACTTTATATTAAACTAGTTCGAAAAATTATAAATTTGATATATAAATCCAGCACTCGTAAAGTACATCGATTTTAACAGTTAGGATGTGTTGTTTGAAATGAAGTGGATAGATTTTTTATCAGTTAAACTCACAAAGAGATTTGGTTAGCTTAAGAACACCTTAGTTCTACTCTTATAATTTTTTTTTCATGTCCTCACCCTCGAAATTTTTAAATGAAATTTGTAATTCTTCTTTTGTTAATTTTATATATTTTTTTTTGTCAATATTGCTGTTGAAATATATTTGAAAGCTAAATTAGTAGATACCAAATGATTGGAGTGAGTGTACACCTTTTACATTTATAAACAAAATAGGAACCTATATTATTCACATCAAATTGATTTAACTTCAGGTTAAATGAAAGGTGACGAATTACAATGTACTAAATAAAAAAAAACAAAGTTAAACAATTAAGATGATCGAGAATCAGTTTTGTAAATACTTAATTAAGCTACAATTGTTTTTTAACAAGTAGTTGATAATATTTTTAACAAATAATTGATGATTTATGTGATGCAATGAATTTTAAATTTATCCTATAGGGTTTATAGTCTAAAATAGTTAACAACAATTATTTAATATTTATCTCTAATTTTACAGAATATCCCAATTGAGTTTCAACTTTCAACGGGTATCCTGCTTATCATTGTTCTTCTCCATTTATCTGTTATCCAGTGCCTCCAGTGCACAGGAGAGCATAATAACAGGTGGTCCCCAACCATTAATTAATTCGTTGGTGATTCTGTAAATAAGACCCCACTAACCAGTTCCACAGTATGGTTCTTCCCATTTTGTTCTCTTGATGCTCTTAATTATCTTTGTTTTCTTACTCTCTAGTATTACTCGGCCCAGATCCGGCCCAAATATCTTTCTCCCCATTTCCTTATATGTTATCTTTTTTTATTTTTCGCATCTTTTGCTCGGCCCAGATCCTATTGTTTGGGAACCAAACCAATTTTGTAGCATATATATTCTCCGAAACAACTTTCTGAGAATATGATTTCCAGATGTAAAAAATATCTTAAATGTCGTTATAAAATAACGTAAAATTCGGTAATGGTGTAGAACTGTAGATTTAGAATTTTATGCCTGAGGAAAGCAGATCTTCCAATTCAATTGCACAGGGTTGATGGTAAACTGTTAATTATGAAAGGTAACAAATTAATAAGAGCTTCACATGAACATATAAAAAAAATGTGTATTCTCTCTAAATAAAAATATGACAAATTAAAAATTGGCGTGAGATATGTGAAAGATGAAGAGCTTAAACAAGAAATAAAAAAGAAGAACAAACTAAACAAAATGAATGAAGAGTACTACTTGTTGTTTAAGTCTTCATAATTAGCAAGGCCAGAACCAAATCGGTGGGGCAAATCCACTGGTAAATCTTGTGGACAACATGGCTTATAATAAGTCCCTTTCCCCAAGTCAAATCTTCCAAAATTATGGTTTGGATGGAATGTTTCAGAATCATGAAAGCAACGCGACATTTGATTGGTAAAATAAATGCAATTCCCTTGTATGTCATCACGACCGGAACTCGACACAACGTAGGAGCAATTGGCACCGAAAAACAAAGCATCATCATCTAAGCTGCTAACATAGTTCAACGAGTACAAATTATCTCCAAGAGGTGCTTTGTATAATCGTACTACCTTTGCGGCCTGGTTTCCCAAACTAATCATTTCATAATGGTTTGTCGTCAGTATGATGAGTTCACTGTTCCACTCTAGGAGGTTCTTTGTCCCCCAGGTCAGGACACCAGAGATGACGGTTCCTTCTTTAGAAGAGCTTTGGAGGTTCCAGTAACAAAGACCATACGTTGAAACAGCATAAAGTTTCCCTTGATATACAATGATATCCTTCTAGTTGGCACTTTTATTATTCATCCAAGTCCAACTCTTATCTCCGAGCTTCGTAGAGGCCAAGTGTCCCAGCTGGGTTAGACAAAAAGCTCGTAATTCATTGGAGTTGTTGGGATTATCCCACAGAATTATTTTATTCGGGTGCTCCGTTTCCATGCCCTTCGAAGGGAGACGGACATTGGCACCCGTAAGAGGCTTTATTAGGTGGAGCTGGAATTGTGGGTCGAGGGTTACGAGCCAGCCCTTGTAGGAGCCCACCCAGTTGAGTTCCCAGAGCAAAGGGATGGGAATCCAGACATAAAAATAGATGGCAGTACTGAGATCATAAAAGGTGAGGACACTGTGGTTGGGATTGGTATCAGACTTTTGAGCAGAGCATAGCAGCCACGGGATGGTTTGGTCGTGACAGATTGGAGGGAACGAAGGGAGGCAAGGGCGCAAGGTGGAGGCCCAAGAGGTGCACACAGCGGCGAGTCGGATGGAGGTGGTGACATTGAGGCGATTCGCGATGGAAAGCAGTAGGTCAGGTAGAAGGTTAGCCCATGAAGAAGAAGTCTGGCGGCCCATGATGTTAACAGACATTGATCTTGTCAACAAATGCAAATATATATATGCATTTGGGTTACAATTCAAATCCGTGAGACACCTGACCACGTCAGGTTAGATCGAAATCGTTTATTATGCCTCAGCATGAATCATGAAGATACACCGTGAAACATGCCTGAATTCCGTACCAACTCAATTAGGAGCTAACATAACGCAATTAGGTACAACAAAGGATAAGCTCTCATTGGATTGAGGGATGGGAGATGGACCATTGATAATATAAGAGTTCATATATAGTGCAAAGAATAACTTTTTTTGTCATTTTCCAATTTAGGGAGAATGACAGCTATATATATTTGGATAAATGAAACAAAAAAAAAATAGCAGAACGCCTGTTAATTCATATTCCTTATTTTTGTATATTCGTCATCAATGCAGGGATATATTTGAACAGAGATATTTATAGATTGCCTCACCAGAAATAGAAATTAAATAGATATAATTATATTTCTTCTTGGATAATTGATTGTGAAATATCACACATACATTCTGATGAACGGGGTTCACACTACTAATAATATTTATAAACCCTAATATTTTATTTATCGTCGGCTCACAAGCGTATGATCCTACAGTGTAGTATAGATTTAGGTGTCGATCTGTCGGGATTGATTTGTGTACTAAGGTATAACATTTCATTACTTTAGGTTGATTTAATTGTTTTTGGTGATCATATATTTATACAAGTAAGATAATCAATGAGTAAAAGGTCCCTACGGTTCACGCTTACTGTCATTCCTAATTTGTAAAATAGATTAAGTTTCGGTCTTCCAGCTATACTGCATACGACATGTACGGTACCGCATGCGGTATAGACTTGTACTTCTATTTGTGAATATGAGAGCTTCTAATCCTAAAACGTCAATACTGCTCACTCTCGTGTTACACAGGGGTGGACCCAGCCTATTCCGGGGGGGACAGCCGCTCCCCCCTGGATTTCGAGTTTTAGTGGAGATTTATCGGTTCCGACTGACTTTGGCTCCCCTGAAATTTTTTTTGCCCCCCCCCCCTCTGAATGTTTAATTGGTAATTCGGGTTAAATTTATAGTTAAAAATAAAATAAATTTCTTGAAATATGATTGGTAATTATAATTATATGTCAAAATATCATAAATTACAAGTTAGATTATTATAAAGTATAAGTTAAAGCATTATTTTTTATCAACTGCCCAATTAGTTAATGGGTTTAAATCCGATTAGCTATTTAAACCCGATTTGATATTTTTTTGCCCCCCCCCTCCCCCCAGGCGAAAATCCTGGATCCGCCCCTGGTGTTACAGGGATTTAATAGAAATTTTGATCAAATGTGTATAATTGTGGCGTGGATCGTTAGTGTTTCTGTAGTAGTGAACTCACCAAATCAATAACGTATATTTTTCATTAACTCAAATGAAAAAAATTCTGTAGTAGTGTTGTTGAAAATATAAATGGACCCGATAAGCCTCAGACTTAGACCCGTTAAGGGTAATTGCATCATTGGCCAGCTGTTAGAGTTAAAGGGAGCAATTAATACCTCAACCTTTAATTCTATTCCTTTTTGTACCGTTAGAAATATACAGGCAATCATTACATGTACAGTAGGGATACGTTAGAAATTTTTTGTATAAAAAGCACACAGTAGCCACTGTAAAAACTAGAGAGTTTGAATAAAAATCATTCTTTCTTCCTTCCTTTTTATCTCTAATTCTCTACATGGTATCAGAGCGGGACTAAGATCCTGTCTCAAAAATCAACAATTCCACAGACCAGAACTGTGATTCAAAAAAGGGGCTGAGTTCAGATCAAAAAAAATTCAGCACCAAGAGCTGACAAAATCTCAGCGACAATGGCACAAAGCAATGAGAAGCACACAGGGGTGACTCTAAATGGCAAGAACTACCATTTGTGGGCAAGGCAAGTCAATTTTGCCTTGAGCGGAAAAGAAAAAAGTAACCACATCAATCCGGAGTTTAAAGCTCCAGAATTAACCACAACATCAACCGAACCAGAAAAAAAGGCAGCAGCAAAATGGAAAGCAAGCGACCACCAGGTAATTACTTGGCTCCTTGCAACAATGGAACCTCAAGTGGCTGACCTACTCTCGTATCAAAACACCGCTCTAGAAATTTGGCAAAGGGCAGAAAAATTGTATGGCCATCGAAAGAACTATGCCCATATATACCAAATTCAAAGAGAAATCCAACAAACAAAACAGCAAAGCCAGTCAACAATGGAGGTATTCGGGTATCTCCAAAGAAAAAAAGATGAATTGCGAATTTATAGACCTCCTACTACTGACCTTGCCGAAATCCAAAAGAGAGAGGAGCAAGATGACATCTTTCAGTTTCTAGCAAGCCTTGATTCCACATATGAGGCCGTACGATCTCAGATATTGCTGCTGGCCGAATTACCCACCTCTGACGAGGTAGCGGCTATGGTGCAAAGAGAAGAAACAAGGAGAACCGTCATGGGAACACAACCTCTCGAAAATATAGAACCCAAAGGCTTCGCTGCCATGGCAAGGCATAACTCTAACCCTAGGTCGGAGGTAAGGGGAGACCCAACAACCAAAAAATGTGATCACTGTAGAAGAGAAGGTCACCAAAGGGAAGAATGTTGGTTCCTCTACCCTCACCTTCGACCAAAGTGGCACAAGAAAGGGGGAGATCGGAGCCATGGCAGCCATGGTGGCTTTGAGAGAAAGAAGGGGCTGGTGGCGGACTCAAAAGAAGAGAAGGAAGTTGAAGCGGCTGGACCTAATTCAACTCCTAAAGAAATTATCTCATCTGTTTCGGATCCTATGCAACAATTGCTCAAGCAGCTAACGGTGTTGCTTAATCAAAAACAGGAAATCAAAAAAACCTCTGGTATGGTTTGCATCTCAAATTTCTCATATCTTTCAAAAAATTCCAGTTGGATACTAGACTCGGGTGCAACTGACCATATGACCGGAAATATTAAATTGTTAACCTCATTTAAAAAATACGAGACCAAAAAATTTGTTACTATTGCAAATGGTGAAAAGATGGAAATTCTTGGAGAGGGATCAACTATAATTTTCTCAAAAGAAATTAAAAATGTTTTATATATAAAAGAGTGCTCATCAAATTTATTATCCGTTAGTAAAATCACAAATGAATTAAATTGTGAACTCATTTTTTTGACAAAAAATGTGATTTTTCAGGATCGGATAACCAAGAATATGATTGGTGAAGGGTTTCTAGAAAATGGACTTTATTTTTTGAATGAAGAAAAATTCAACCTTGTCACCACCAAAAATGAAGAATTAAGCACAATTTGGCATAGGAGAATTGGGCATCCTTCCGACAAAATTTTAAAGAGTCTATTTAATTTTTCAAATTTAGATAACAGTGATTGTGAAACTTGTAAGCTAGGAAAGCATACAAGATTACCTTTTAAATTATCATTTTGTAAGAGTAAGAAACCTTTTGATTTAGTTCATTCGGATGTATGGGGACCGGCCCCAATTGACTCTTTAAATGGTTTCAAATATTTTGTTACTTTTATTGACGATTTTTCTAGAACAACTTGGTTGTATTTATTAAAAAATAAAAGTGAAGTTTTCTCACAATTTTTTGATTTTTACAATTTCATAGAAACTCAATATGAAAAAAGAATTAAAATTTTTAGATCCGATAATGGGACAGAATTTGTAAATCAAAATTTTGCAAACTTCTTCAAAGAAAAAGGGATTTTACACCAAATGACTTGCGTTTATACACCCGAGCAAAATGGAGTTGCCAAAAAAAAAATAGACATTTACTTGAAATGACTCGAGTCCTTTTATTTCAAAATAATGTACCAAGAATTTTTTGGTCGGATCCCGTTCTCACCGCAACGTATTTAATTAATAGGTTGCCAAGTGCTAATTTGAATTTTAAAAGTCCTTTAGAAATTCTTTATCAAAGAAAACTCAACATTGAGCACTTGAAAATTTTCGGTTGCACTTGCTATGTACATAAAAATAGACAAGACAAATTAGATTATTCTTCTATTAAAGCAATTTTCTTGGGGTACTCTTCACAAAAAAAGGGTTATAAATGTTATGATCCGAAAAATAAAAAATGGTACATTTCTAGGGATGTGACATTTCTAGAACATGAACCTTATTACAAGAAAAATAATATTGAGAAATTTATTATTGAACCCTCCAAGGAAATTACATTACCTCAATTCCATCCCCAATTTGAGGAGGTAAGTTCAATAGACAATGAGGTAGAAACTGAACTTGAACATGAGGAGGAAGTAGTAGAAAATTTACCAACCGAAGGAGATCAAAATTTAGAAGAAATCTCATTAAGAAGGTCGGATCGACAAACACAACCTCCAACAAGACTTAGGGATTATGTAACCTACAAGGTACAATATCCTATACAAAATTTCATTACATATGGTAATATTTCTTCTAACCATAGAGCTTTTTTGACCTCAATCGAAAAGGAACATGAACCAAATACATATGAGGAAACCATTAAAAATCCCGTATGGAACCAAGCTATGGAAGAAGAATTGAACGCTTTAAAAAAGAATGATACTTGGGTAATCGTTCAATTACCACCCAATAAGAAAACCGTAGGTTGTAAATGGGTGTATAAAATCAAGTACAATAGTGATGGTACGGTGGAGCGGTATAAGGCTCGCTTAGTTGCCAAGGGTTACACACAAACCTATGGTATAGATTACTATGAAACCTTTGCACCGGTTGCAAAAATGAATACTATAAGAGTATTATTCTCTATTGCGGTAAACCAAGGTTGGAGCTTATACCAAATGGACGTAAAAAATGCCTTTCTTCAAGGAACACTTGAAGAAGAGGTATATATGTCCTTACCACCCGGTCTTAAAAATAATCAAAGTTGTACTTTAGCTTGCAAATTAAAGAAGTCCATCTACGGGTTAAAACAATCACCAAGGGCATGGTATGAAAAGTTAAGTTCTTATCTTGTCTCTTGTAATTTTAAAATTAGCAATGCCGATCACTCATTATTTGTTAAAAGTGAAGAAAAAATTACTACAATTATTCTTGTCTATGTGGATGATCTTATTATTACGGGAAATAATCTAGATCATATTAAAACAATAAAATTCAAGTTAAAAGAAAAATTTGACATCAAAGATTTAGGACATTTGAAATATTTTCTAGGGATAGAAGTGGCATATTCAAAACAAGGTTTGTTTATGTCTCAAAGAAAATACACGTTAGATTTTTTAAAAGAGACCGGTAAAATGGGATGCAAACCGGCCTCCACTCCAATAGATAGCAAATATAAGTTAAACACCGAGGATGGTAAACCTTTAGAAGATATAAATCATTTTCAAAGACTTGTGGGAAAATTAATTTATCTTATGGTAACTCGTCCCGATATCTCATATTCCGTAAGCCAAATTAGTAAATTTATGCATAACCCAAGGACTCCACATTTAGAAGCCATTAATAGAATATTAAAATATTTAAAGGGAACACCCGGAAAAGGAATTTTTATGAGATGTAATAACTCTAACAAAGTGTGTGGCTATTCCAATACAGATTGGGCCGGGAGATTTGATCGAAAATCAACAACTGGCTTTTGTACATTTGTAGGTGGAAACATAGTCACATGGAAAAGCAAGAAACAAAGTGTAGTGGCACGGTCAAGCGCCGAAGCGGAATATCGCGCTATGGCATCCACTGCTAGTGAATTAACATGGATAAAACAACTCCTAGAAGATTTGGGAATCGAGACTCAAGAGCCAATGAAAATGTTTTGTGACAATCAAGCGGCTCGGCATATTGCATTGAACCCCGTGTTTCATGAGAGAACAAAACACATTGAAGTCGATTGCCATTTTATTCGAGAAAAAATTCAAGCAAAAGAGATAGAGACACCATATGTACGAAGCGAGGAACAATTAGCGGATGTGTTTACTAAAGGCCTAGAACCGAAACCATTTGAAGAAATTATAGGCAAGCTAGGATTGATCGGTATTTACAATCCTAGCTTGAGGGGGAGTGTTGAAAATATAAATGGACCCGATAAGCCTCAGACTTAGACCCGTTAAGGGTAATTGCATCATTGGCCAGCTGTTAGAGTTAAAGGGAGCAATTAATACCTCAACCTTTAATTCTATTCCTTTTTGTACCATTAGAAATATACAGGCAATCATTACATGTACAGTAGGGATACGTTAGAAATTTTTTGTATAAAAAGCACACAGTAGCCACTGTAAAAACTAGAGAGTTTGAATAAAAATCATTCTTTCTTCCTTCCTTTTTATCTCTAATTCTCTACAAGTGTTTCCTAGTATTTTACATTCGTTAAAATTTACTATATCTTACCTACTTGAATCCAGCCCCAAACTTAATAAATTTATGTTTATTGGCTTTTTTTTGTGATGATACTTTGTTTGATGTAAATTATATATTGGGTGCTTCCGTAATGAACTAAACAGGCAGTTTTTTACACCATTTTATGAAGAAAAAAAATTAAAAGTTCCAATCAATAGTGGCTTTGGTAAGAATTGAAGGGAAGGGTTGTATATAAATGGGTATATGAAAACAACATGAAGCATATTATTTAATCCTCTGTTGTAGAAAATTTTATTCATTGTCAATTCACAAACCATATTGATTTGAGAATTCAGAATGATATCGTCCCTAAATGGGCAATGAGCATAAATCCGACGGATAACCAGGGGCGGACCCAGTGTTGTCCAGGGGGGGGCAGCCGCCCCCTCTGGATTTTGAGTTTTAGTGGAGATTTATCGGTTCCGACTGACTTTGCCTCCCTCTGAAAAAAAATTTGCCCCCCTCTAGATGTTTAATTGGTAATTCGGGATAAATTTATAGTTAAAATTAAAATAAATTTCTTAAATTATGATTGGCTATTATAATTACAAGTCAGAATATCAGAAATTATAAGTCAGAGCATTATAAAGTATAACTTAAAGCATTATTTTTTATCAAATACTCAATTAGTTAATGGGTTTAAATCCGATTAGCTATTTAAACCTGATTTGATATTTTTTTGCCCCTCCTTAACAAAAATCCTGGATCCGCCCGGCCTGCCGATAACTAATTAATACGCTGCCATCTCCTTCCATTGTGTAATAGTTCTCAACTGTATTATCTCCATGAAGGCCCCATCATTGCATATATGTTTGCTTTGGGCTGAACTTAAATGTTGAATTGCATGCAATAAAAGGCCCAAAGCAATTAAAGAAAGAGGAGGGTTCCCGTGCCTCAGCTTTCCATGCCTCAACCCTACCTCAAAATTCTCCTCCTTTGGATCTGCATCAAGATCCGTGCAGATTTAGGCGCTGATGAAATAATTTTATTTCTTATTCTCCTCTCCAGTGGTCCGTCGTTCTCTCTGAGAAAGAGAGAAATCGTCCCCCACCTCCACCCCGCTCCATCGCCCACCATGCTCGTCCCTCCCCTCTCAATCTCCTATCTCTCTCGGTGCTGCTACTGACCCTCTCATCTCTCTCGGATTTGCTCCCGACCTCTCCTCTCTAGATTCTTCTCGTTTAGGCCGCACATGAGTTTGTCGGTACCACCACCAGCCACCTCGCGCGCCCGCCCCCTGCCGCCTTTGGCTTCTGCATCCCTAGTAAGCCTTATGTCCCTCTCCCTCCCCCTCCCTTATTTGTTATAGTTTTGACTGAAAAAGAAACATTGATATCCTGACAAGCTCAAATCCTCTCTTTTTTTTTCTAAATTTTAATTTTGTCTTAAAGACCAAATCTTTGCGATCAAATTTTTTTATACAGAAATTAACTTGATTTCTTGATTTGGAGAACTATTGTACTGGCATATGAGGCGGTTTGGGCAAATGTGGTGCCAGTTATCAGAAATTGAACCAAGCTGCATAGAAGTATGCTGGAATTTATGATGGTTTATAATTATTACAATTATTGCCCATGTTAAATATATATTGGAGCAAATGGGGTACTAATTAGTTGACCAGTATTGGCATATTGTTTGCAAGCATAATCATGTATTTAAAATTGTTTGGTTAAATTTCTAATTTTCTGTTTGGACACAAAATTTAATGAATGAGAACCCTCTTTTTTTCAAGCTTCATTAATTTTAATTAATTATTTGATAATAGAATGATGGCTATTCTGAATTGGATTCTAAAAGCTTTATTCTTTAATATTTAAGAAATTTTCTCCTTTTTCTAGTTTCCTTCTGCATTTATATACTCATCTCTTTGGCAGCTTTTTTTTTTTTATCCGAAGCCCTTGGGCATGATTGCATTAATAATATAGTTAAAAGTACATAGTGAAATATTACAATTCTTATTTTACCAGTAGACAGTGCGTAGTAATAAGGCTGCATTTTAACTTCCTATGAATGTATATTTACCAGTAAACAGTGCGTAGAGCTAAAAGTTCATGAGGTGTCTTCAAGGCTGAGCTGAAAGTTCTTTGTGACGACACTTATTATTCCCAAGCAAGAGGCCACATCTGACTCGGTATTCTTACCAGATGTGATTTTTTTTTTAATCCAGTAGCATTTATATAATTGACATTTATTTCTTAGACTCATTTTATTCTTTGCATTAAAAAGGCAGGCAACATATGCAACAACGAAAGAAATAAAGAGAGAATATCGAAGCTGGCTTGAGAGACAACAACATAAAGCATGGCAGAAGAAAAAAAAATATCAAATGGCAGGGAGCTTAATATCAGAAATCTGCACGCTGCAACTTTTTCATTTTCTTTTACTTGTCTTGTATTCTAGTTTTTTTCTTTCTTTTTTCCTTAATTAGAACTAGGTCCTTTCTTTTAGATTTCTTTTCCTTTTGTACAAAATTTTGTAAAGCACACATTTGTAGTGTATTTAATGGAATTTGATTGATTGCTTGAATCCTAAAGGCCAATGCAAGTGATTTTTTACTTTACTTTATTTTTCATCTAAATGCATGAACAACCTTTGCTGATTTGGTACTGTGATTTCTTTAATAAGATCAGTGTATACTTATACAGTAAATGACATAAAAAAAATAAGATCAGTGTATATCCAATCTAGTAACAATGAATAGGAGGAGATGATAAAAACTAAATATCACACCATTTTTGTGTTGTTTCTCACAACAGTATCAAATTTCATGCAAAAACAAACATTCTTCTCCAATTTAGAATAAAAATTGAAAATCACAGAAACTGTAGCTAACAACAAGCAAATAACATATAAATTATA
This sequence comes from Carex arenaria, assembly GCA_964058825.1. Taxonomy (NCBI): domain Eukaryota; kingdom Viridiplantae; phylum Streptophyta; class Magnoliopsida; order Poales; family Cyperaceae; genus Carex; species Carex arenaria. The sequence goes on from CAXKVW010000198.1 coordinate 1,109,300, forward strand.
GGTAGGCACTACTGACCCAATTCAGTTAACAAAAATACACTTTCCATTACTACAAAAATGCCAAAAGTTGGAGTATACCAAAATTACCCTTTCTATGCCTATACCAAAAATATTATTTCTATGCCGATACCAAAAGTATGCCGATACCAATACATAAAGTACGCTTTCTATGACTTTTCAGTCGGTGAAACCTCCATAGCATCATCTAGTTTTCTTCGCTCACAAGTTGAAGAGTAGTGGCCATATTGACCACAAATTTTACATTGCGGTTTCGCCTTTTTCGAATTGTACATACTTACTTCAAAACCACCTTTGATGCGTCCATTCTTCGACTCATTGACATCTTGCTTTTTGCGGCCTTTTGTTTTTGTAATTGGCGGATTGTTAAGTGAGGGGAGTTCAATACCACTTTTAACACGATCAATGGCTACTGGTTTTGCTCTAAGATGGAAACCCTTTTAAGTAGCTCATCTAAGTCATCCATTATAATTTCAAAAGCAGTGGTGCTCATGTGCATAAATGGTCTCAATTGGCTTATCATATCATTAACTTTTAAATCACGCACCATTGAAGTTTTGTCACCTATCTTCTTTAAAAAAGGAATGGAGATTCCCTCTCCCGCTTTCTTTGTCCACCGTGGTAAAATATATTTTGGAGAAATTTTTGCAACATTCTTTTTATTGAATATTGCTAATACATGGCGACACAATATACCTTTGAATTCAAACAAATGACACTCACAAGAGACATCCCATGACTCAACATCCACAGTTACAACAAACGCCTCATTAGGATTGTGAAAATATGATACCTTGTACTTTCTTAAGGATCTATTTTTCTCAAACTCATCTTTTCTCAATGTAAGACCTTCCACAAGCTCTTTTTGGAACAGATTAAAGATATTTCTAGTGTATACACCAGCTGCATGTTCTTCAAGAGGAGATTTGGATGTCAAGATTGGATTTTTGTATATCGAAGCAAACTGCTCCACATGCTCCGCCCTATAGCGATGCTCAAGAGCATGCTCGTACTTGATCACGAATTCTCTCAATGTGGTGCCTTTATTAAGAAATGAATCAAAAAAAGAGTGTATACTCTCACATCTTTGGGTGGTATTCATACCGGCATAAAATATGGTTCGATTGTAAACGGGAATCCATGATTGCTGAATATCAAATAAATTATTCAACCATTCATCTTCCGTAAGCTTATAATCTTCCATAATCTTCTTCCATGCATTATCAAATTGCTCGGTAGTGATCGAATTGTACAAACACTTCTTCATATCTCGAGAAAATGGTGAGTTATCTTTGTAAATGGAACCGTATTTTTCTGGAAATTTTTTCGTGATGTGCCAAAGGCAAAATCTGTGGAAAACGGAGGGAAAAACCTTTGCAATGGCATTTTCAATGGCACGATCTTGATCCGTGAAAATTGAAATCGGTAGCTTACCACCCACCGCATGTAACCAAGTCTTAAACAACCATATAAATGTTTCTTCTTGCTCATTTTGCAATACTGCGAAACCAAACATGATGGATTTGGGTATGGTTATTGACACCAACAAAATTTGCCAAAGGCAAACTATACTTATTGGTTTTGTAAGTTGTATCAAAGACCAAAACATCGCCAAACCGCTCATAGTATTGACGAGCGATCGAATCTATCCAAAAAAAATTTACCATCCTATCCTCTTCATCGGTTTGGATTGCATAAAAAAAATCAGAATCTTGTCCTCGCTTCTCAATACAATACTGTAAAACGGCACTTGCATCTCCACTATCTAAATTCTTCCTCCTAAGATCTCTTCTATAATTCCAACAATCTCTTTGAGAAACATTTATTCTTGCATCACAATTGACAATATCAAGCACTCTACCAATAGGAAGATCCGTTTCGCTAAACTTCTCAACTAGATTTTTCGCCACAGATGGCATCCCACCAGGTTGTCTTAAGTGGATCCGACTATTAGGACTAACCAAAATATGGTTGTGTTCCTTGTTAATCTTTCCTACCTTCCATATACCCTTCTTGTTTGTCACGGTTATGTTTACCAAACAACCACTTCTACGAGTTAAGGTTCTCCTTTTCATCTTTTCTGGATCTAAATCGATTTCATCATTTGATTTTTTTCTCTTCACAAAATCCAGCACAAGAGCAAACATACTGACGGTAGCGAAATTTATCAGTACCTTTGAATTTAAAGATCCTGTTTATCCGTACTGTGTATCTCTCTGAATAGGCAAAGTTACGGTAGAAATTTTCAAACTCTTCAAGTGATGTAAACTCCATGCCTTCTCTAGATACAATAACATCACCACCACTATTCTTAGATATAGAATTATCCTCGTCCATAGAAGCAACACCCTAATACAAATAAATATTCAATGAAACCACATATCAGTTTAAAATTATTTAATCAATCAAAGAGATGAATGGTTAAATAATGTAGTGACATGGTTAAATAATGGCAGTCACTAAAATTGGCATAGATATTAGTTTAAAACTAGTTTTTAGTTAAATTTTTTAAGGATGGTTGTGTTTTGCCACACGATTTCTTGGCTGATTTACAAAGATAACATATCAAATTTTGGGAAACTTTATAGTGTAAAGTACTGAGTTGTACGAAATTAGTTTGTTTTGGGGTTTTGTCAATTTTGTTGGCATTTGAAGTCAGAATTTACATAAGAAATATTCACCATTCACAACTAAATGCTAAAAAAAATAATTATTCAAAAATCACTTACATTGAAGAATGAAGATGGTGGTGACGAGGGTTTAACAGAGTTTGGAGTCTTGACTGGTGATGAAATTTGTACTAATTCTTTCACCGGAGAAAGAGACGCATCAAATTCTTCATCGCAGAGAGAGAGAGATGCATGATCAGCCATGCCAACTCGGCTCGAGAAGAAATCGTGTCTCCAGTTGAGAGACAAGGAAGAAAAAGTACTTAGAGAGAGGAGATTGAGAGGGGAGGGACGAGCATGGCGGGCGATGGCGCGGGGTGGAGGTGGGAGACGATTTCTCTCTTTCTCAGAGAGAACGATGGATCACTGGAGAGGAGAATAAGAAACAAAATTATTTCATTAGTGCCTAAATCTGCATGGATCTTGATGCAGATCCAAAGGAGGAGAATTTTGAGGTAGGGTTGAGGCATGGAAAGCTGAGGCACGGGAACGCTCCTCAGAAAGAAATTACTAGGCCACTTTATGAATTATTGAGACAAGTACATGTCCAATTGTTGCTGGGGAATAATGGGTAATAAATATGTTGCGATCCGAATTTAGGACAATAATTCTAAAATCTTTGTTTTTTCAAATCCAGTCGTTCAAAATTTTTGTGCACGTATATTAAAATAGCTGATTTTTCTATGCACAAATCTCGAAACAATTTAACAGTTAGATTAGGAATAGCAGGAATTTTAGAGTACTATTCATAGCTAAAGAATCGCAGCAGATTCAAATCTGGAATAATGGGGTCTGATGGCTGGTTTGAACCGTTCAATCCCTTTTGAGTTTCGCAACGCCATTTATATTCACGGGTCGATTTATAAATTAATTTTTTTATACGAATCTCGATGAGGATCGAAAAGTTCCGAGTGGACATCAGACTGAATTTTGTCCAATGCCCATCAGATATCTCCCAATGCTGTCAAAGTTTTACCTATTAGTTGACAAATTTTACAATTTAGTCAAATTCTCATGTATTCCCATGAGAGTAATAACATTGCATCATTGCTTATTGAATAAGTTATTCAATTAGCACTAAGAATTCTAATAAATCCTACAGAAATACAATGTTTCATTGTCCTAAAAGCAATGCATTAGGTTAAATCCTTTGGAACTTAATCGGGGCACCGTGCTCAGGATGTACAGTAATAACAGTGCAAGGAGCATGCTGGTATTTTTCTGACAACTCAAATACGAAACGCTGAAGAATCATACTCAATCCCATTTTAGCCTCGAGAAGTGCAAAATTCTGCCCGATGCAGATGCGTGGGCCCCACCCGAAAGGAAAGAAGGCTCCTTGGCCATCCTTTGCTGCTTTTGAGATGCCTCCAGCAAACCGTGTCGGTTTGAACTTGGTAGCATCAGGGCCCCATATGTCAGTGTCATGGTGGATGAATAGTAGTGGCAATCCAAGAACCACACCGGGTGGAAGAGTTACATCACCAAGCTGCACGGTTTTGTATGTATGACGGGTGAGCATAGCTACTGGAGTATACAAGCGAAGCACCTCGTATAGTATCATGGTCACCTAAAATCAAGATTAAATTTAAGAATTTGAAATAACAAAATATTTCTAGTCTCATACAAAATCATAATTGTCATGTTCAACATAAAACAGAATCATACTTATATTAAAACTCACTATCTGCCCTTGTAGTTTAGTAAAAGAAACAAATTGATCATATTTTTTTTAGCTGAAACTTAGTAGCTAACATTATCGTCTTCCTGTTTCGATGTAATTTATTTAAAAATTAAAATACTCACAATCTTTAGCCGACTCAAGCCACTAAAATCTGGTTTCTCCATCCCAAAATGTTGCAACACCTCCTCACGCGCCTTCTCTTGCCACTCGGGATGCATGCTCAACGCAATCATCGTCCAAGTGAGCAGCACTGATGTAGTATCCTTTCCAGCAAAATAAAATAATTTACACTCTTCTATCACCTCTGCAGTTGTCATGCCATGACTCGAATCGGATTTCCCATTTTGCCCCATTTCCCTCATGTTGGACTCCAACAATAAACCAAGCAGGTCATCTTGTGTGCTCCCTCCATTTTGGATGGCTTTCTCCCTTTTTGTGATCATGCCTCTAAGGAGCGTCTCGACCTCTCTATCGATTTGCTTCATCCTCTTATTGTTTTTAGTCGGCAGGTACCTGTGATATCAGTAAAATGCTGCTATAATTTTCTATTATTCTTAAAGACAATATTTAGATCTTAGACCTTGTTTCCTTACAATTTTTTTATAACTTGGTTCTTAGCTGGGGCTATATTTACACTATATAGTGTCATTTGATCTGATCAAAATCATTTGACTTATATAAGACCAAATTACAAAACTCATCTCACAAATAAAAACAAGGATAACAGGGGGCTAAATACATACCAGTAGAAAGGGATGTAATGGGTGCGAAAAGCCTTGACAAGGCACTCAGCTTGCTCTCCTTGGAGCTGGAAAATGCGCCTTCCTTCCTGGTAACTACTGCCAAAGGCTGATCTTGAAATAACATCTCCAGTAAAATTTTGCAACTCTGGCCACACGTCCAACTCAAATGACCCGTCAGGTCCCGCAGAGTTCTCCCATCTTCCTACTAGTTCATCGCAACAAGTAGAGAATGCCGGCAACATCCTCTGAAAAGGAGCATGTGTTCATGAGCTCTTCAATCAGAAGAAAAGAATTATATTTGCATCTTTAAAATTTGAAGCATGAGAAATTAACTTTTTGAAACTTGAAGCAGTAAATTTGAAGATTTGTCATTGCTCCAGGAATAACAGTTCTGTTGTTTTGTCAATTGGTTGATGAAACTATTCTGATATCAACATATGGTTCTGGTACATACCAGTACAATAACCTTACTAACAAATATACCAAACTGGTCCAATGTAGGTACAAATAAATTATTAAACAAAGCTAGATTGAACAATCAAAGTTTTTTTTAAATGAACAAAGTACCTTTAACTTTTCTAGATGAAAGGCAGGATTGAGAATTCTCCTGTGCTTATGCCATTTCTCCCCTTCATATATCAAAAGCCCATCTGCTAACAACCGAACAAATCCACTTACTTTTTGTTTCTCATAGTGCCCAAATTTATTGGATAGAATTTCTCTCACTAATTTTGGATCTCTGATAGTAACTCTTGGATATGGTCCATACCAAGTGAAAGATTGTTTGCCTGTATGTTTACAAAAATAAATCAATTTTCATAGCTTCATACACCATGGTAATTAAAGAGTTTTAATGAATAAAGAAAGGGGGAATTTCATGCATACCCCTCAAAAGCTTGGAAATTACGTGTACCCTCTCCAATCTTCATAATACCATATTTATCCATTCAAATTCCAAAAACTCACAAATTTATCCATGTTATTGTGTCTTCAAAAAACTAATTTAAAATTTATAAAATATCTATATTACTCTTTATTAAAAAATTAATAAAATATGAAGCCCATTTAAGGAAAATGTCAATCTTCTAATTGGTTGTTTTCCGATGGCAAATGGTTAATTTGTCTACATTTCTGCAAACATGCTATTTTTTATCTTTTTATTAAAGGGTAATATGGGTACTTTATAATTAAATTGAGTTTTGATAGAAAAGATAATAAAATGAGTAAATTTGTGAGTTTTTGAAATATAGAAGAGTAAATATGATGTTATGAACTTTAGAAGGGAAATATATAATTTTGAAGTTTTTGAGGGGTATACATGAAATTCCCACAAGAAGAAAATCAATCGTCCATCTCCAATGAAAAAAAAGAAGAGAAAAATGATAATATTTCTCACCGTATTCTTTCATCACACGATGTAGCATTGGCTCAACACGAGCAGTAATGTCATGCGAATTGGGCATGAGCTTGGCGCGAGCTTCATTATTGAGCCGGTTGTTCTCCTTTACATCACCGGAGAGAGATCGGTACATGGTGCCACGCAATCCTTGCTTTCGGAGCTCTCGGTCTAGGCGCCTCGGCCTGAGCCATGCCCATTCTAATGCTTCAACTGCTCTCCATAGGAGAAGCAAGAAGAAAGCTCCAATGAAGAAGCTCCATAGGTTTAACCCAAATTGGTAAATCATTTTGTTGCACAAATTGGTTAGTACGCAATTAATTTTCTTTTCTGTACTGGTATTGTTGCATGTGACTGTTCCAGTGGAAGAGGGATCCAATAAGCATGCATGGCTATGGAAGTTAAATATGTTATTATTTTAATCAGCAAAGAAAGAAATTAAATATGTCATTATTTTTGGTGATTTCGAAACCGTTGACGTTTCTGGTACGTGATCATTGATTAGTGGTTATATTTATTTTTTTTTCATTTTTTGTCCATGGAATCCGGGGAAAGTTTCCAAAGCACGCCAAATAGAGAAAGAATAAAAATCAGGTCTATATTGACTGTAATGTATAGATGAAGAAACATTAATTGGTTCTGTGTTGCTTCTCTTCAAAGGATGTTAATTAATAATTTAATATAGCGAATAGACATCTTTCAAACAATATGAATGTTGGGATTTGTTTTGGAATTTAAAAAAAAAAATTAAATATTTGAGAAAGAGAGATTTATTATTATTTTTTTTAAATAAATGGAACTCGTTCCGGCAAAAACCAACTGATGCAACTCCACCAATAGTGCAATCCTAAATCTGTAAAGATTGATCGATGCATCTACATGCAAAAAATTTTAACTTTTAAATTAGCTCTGTATAGAGTCAAGTAGTCAAAAATATTGATAAAATGAATGTATTAAAATTAATTTATAAATCTTTTAGTTTAACCGCTTACTTATATACTAAATTAGTTTGAAATTTTAAATTTTTTTTATATAGATGCATCACTCATAAGGTAGATGAGTTTTCATAGTTCAGATTCATCATTTGAAGTCAATCTGATAAATTTTAGAGTTTAAATCACAAAAAAACTAGATAAACTTAAAAACGCTAGTTAAACTCCTAAATGGAAAAGGCTGAGAAATACAAAAAAACATGCACATGATAAAACCGCATCATTGGTGCATTTTTTTTATAGAATTAAATTTTTGATTTAAATTCAATGTTGCAGATGACCAATCAGATTTCACATTGGGAACGGCGCTCCTAGGATTTGGTGGTGTTGACCTAAATGCCTCTAAATTTTGGCGCCTTCTTCATTCCATTAATACAAGAAGAGTACAAAGTGGATTAGAACAAGGGAGGGAAGCGGCAAAAAGAGGAAATGTATTTTGGTATCTAGCATTAGCATTCTATAGGAAAGAGGTCTGGTCCAAATGGCTTTGGACCGTACACCGTCCAAAGTCTCTAAAAAATCGTACGATTAAAGTTCGAAAAATCGATTCGAACCGTTCAACATGATTTTTATATTAAAATGTGTTCAGAGACCAAATTTTATATTTTTTGAAAATCTTTTACTATTTTTTTAGATATGTACAAAATTACTGTTTTTGGACCGTTTAGAAACAGTGATGTTATACGTATTTAAAAAAATAGTAAACAATTTTCAAAAAATATAAAATTTGATCTCTAAGTACATTTTAATATGAAAATCATGTTGAGCGGTTCGGATCGACTGTTCAGACTTGAATCGTATGATTTTTAGAGGCTTTGGACGGTGTCTGGTCCAAAGCCATTTGGACCAAATCTTATTCCCATTCTATATGCCTTTTATCAAAAAAAAAAAAAAAGCATTAGCATTCTATATCCTGATTTGCTAAATAGTGGGACCTCTCATTCCATAATTTTTTAAAGTTTTACAAAATTTATTAAATATGGAATTGAATGGGCGTGGTCCAATATGAATATTAGATTAAATTCGATTCGATATCCGATCGTATCCGTTTGCTTACAAATTTATAATTCATGTTGATCAAAGATATGTTTAGTTTGATTGAGAATAAGTTATTATTTGAGTAGGCTATTCGGAATAACTTATTTTGTATAGGAAATTCAAGTTGTTCGTCTTATTGAAATTTAACTATTTTAATAAGACAAACGGAAAAAAGAATTATTCTAGTTGTTATTGTTTTGCAACCAAACATATCACAAGTGAATATAAATATTAATCAGATCGAACGACTCTGCTGGTCAGACATTGAACTAAATTTAATTTGATACTCATTGAGCCGCCACCCACCCATTAAACATTTCAAAATATTCAAAAAGATAAAAAAAAAATTATACTGTAGAACTTTTATGCCCATAAGATATTTTTATGTTAAGAATTGAGATATCCCCAAACTATCCATAAAAATTGTCTAATATAAAATAATTAATGAATCGATTTTTTCTATGACATCATAAGAAAATATTCAATCTTTCTCCTTCTCTATAAAATATTGAAGATATTTCTAGTAATAAAAACTTCTGCTCACATTCACATCCCTCGGCATATGCATTGCACGTGACATGTTTAATTAGAGGGCTTGACTTTCTGTCTGAAATATTTTAACCAAACTATAAGGATCAGAGATCACATTTCTTAATTGTGGTATTTTTCATTCAAGGTACATGAATCTTTGTGATCTTATTATTATTTAAATTATTAGATAATAAACCTACCATTTAATTTTTTTATTTTTGAATGTTATGAATAAATTATAATAAATCTGAAATTTTATGTTTAGAGATTGTTTCTTTTACTTTTGTCAAGTACAGAGCCAATTGCAATTTATTAGAATCACATTTTCATTGAAGTTTGCAAATAGAATTTATCAAGTAGTATAATTTTAATGCTAGATTCTGTACGTATATATGGCATTGACTGACCCAAAACCCTAAATACAACCACAAGCCTTTAGATAATTTTCAGAATTTGGATCTGAATTTGCATGGAACTGTTTGACCATTTGAAATAATAAATTCTCTTAGGGAAATTTTATAACTATATGTCAAACATAACAAATTAGTCACAAAAAAATTATATTTTCTGCACATTAAGTTAAGGTTAGATGATGGCATATAGAGAAAATGTTATTATATTTTTGATATAATTTATTCACTGTTATTATATGCCAAATAAAAATTATTCAACGTCTAGTGAGGTACGTAGGTAATTAGTATGGAACCGGGGAGTTTCGATGAACATCGATCAGATCAAATTTAGTATGATATCTAGTCTGAGCCGTTCAAGTTGCATTAGGATTCGTGCAAACGAGTTATTTTAAAACGAGTACCGTGTTAATCATGAATCAATCAAACGGCTCCAACAAAATATCAGACTCAATTTAATCCGATGTCCATTGTATCGATCACTTCCTTTTCAAATTATCATCCCCTTTTGTCTATTTTACTCGTAAAATCAGAATAAAAATGCAGCTAGAAAAACGACAAAAAACTTGGATCAGCTTGGAACGGAAATAACATTGTATAAAGCAATGGGTTAAATCTTAAATGCATAGAAATGCACATAGAGGCATTTCGTCAAGCACAAATTTTGTCTAAACATTTAGACACAGATGCTTGAGGCAATGGAACGGGTCCTTTAATACTGGTTCGGATTTGATCAAACAGTCTGGATCTAAACTCAAACGGTGCATTAATGTAGAGAGGATTTGAATTATGAGTGTGTCGGTGCGGATGCGGTGGAGAGGTGCAAATGGATCGGATACGGATCGGATATTGGTAAAGCCATATCCGTATCTGCTTTTTATTTTTCAAATACGGATCAGATATTAGACGGATACGAATATGGATTGGATATTAAATGGATACGAATACGGATATCCGTTTTTTATAATAGAGAATAACATATTTTTTTCAATAATATATATTAAACTATATATTAGATATCATCTATTCAGATACAAATAATTAAAATTAAAAACCATATCAGTATCCGCACAGATATTCGGATATCCGTTTTATCAAATTCAGTAGAAAAATATCTGATCCGCTTGCACCCCTAGCGGTGGGTGTATAAATTTCTCAAAAAAGTAAAGGACAAAACTGGGTAAACTGTGCACCATAGGAACACAAACAGTTAAGTAGCTCAGAAGTAAATACTACCATTAAAAACCTCAAGAAACTCTGACAAAAACAGTTAGGCAGCCACCCCAACCTACTTAATTGTTTTAGTTTCTATGATGCAGAGTTTATCCTGTTTGCATTGGTCACACTTGTCAGTGACACAAATTGGTTCATGAACATGCAAGTGTTTAGCATTTGTAAGACCAGATAGAAGGTTTAGAACTGGTACATCACATACAAACTCATAAAACCCATTTAATTTAATGTCTGCATTTACTAGACATCACATGTTCTCTGATGAAATTGGCAGAGAGAGGCATTTCCTCAAGCACCTTGAATGCACAAATCCGGTCTTCACATTTACATTTTTTTTTCTAATTATAGTATACAAAGTTATTAGTTTGCATTAGTAAAAGAAACATCAACAAATTGAATTTAAAGATGAATTCCGCCATTTGTTACTAATACCAAGTCCAATAAATACCCCAATACTTGCACAAATTATCTGGCAACAAAGCAAAACATACTGGCACACTTGAAAAAATCAAGCTGCAGATCTACTGGTACGGGAGGAGCACAAGTTAGGAAAGTCTAATTGTACCAATCAGTGAACAGCCATATTTATACTGAGACAATAATCTTGGATGTAATATTATTAGCATCGGACCTAATTAAGAGATGACTTAAACCATATTATTAGCATCCAAATGGCACAAAATTTTATTCCTACCAGTTTGTTTATCTAGGAATTTCTAACCAACTATATACAAAGACAGCACAGCAAACAACACTATCTCACAAAAAAAAAAAATATCAAGATACTTGTGCTCTCTCTCTCACACACACACAGACACTCACCCTCCAATTTACCAGATGAATGATTGAAAAAGGGAAAAGATAATAAAACTGAAGTTTATAAGTAAACTCTTAGTCCTCACGCCAGTCATAGCGGCAATTATCATTGCAGCATTTGTAAAAGGTGGTCATGGGTTCATCGGCCGACCGGATTTGCATTTGCTTGAAGTACGCCTCGCCATTGTGGCACCTCGGACATGTTGCTACAAGCAATTCAAATTAAAAGTTAACAAGAGTAAGAGCAGAATATAACAACATGTATAAACAACAAAAATTAAAAACCCCCACCGGTACTAATTACTCATTAGAGGGAATATCATGTATATCCCTCAAAAACATCAAAATTACATATTTCCCCGTCTAAAACTCATAACAAGGTGGCATTTAGGTACATTCCTGCGCAAGCATCATAATAATAAAATTGCCCCATTTGCCCTCGAAAATCGACCAATTAGAAGACTGACAGTTTTTTGAAATATGCTACATAGTTTTTTATTTTTCTTAATAAAGGGAAAAATGGGTACTGTATAAATTTAAACGAGTTTTAATAGAAAAGACAATAAAATGGGTAAATTTGTTAGTTCTTGAAATTTAGAAGGGTAAATAAGATATTATGAATTTTAGAAGGGGAAATACATAATTTCGAAGTTTTTGAGGGGGATACGTGAAATTCCTCCTTACTATTAACAACATTGTTAGCAATGTTCACACATAAGAACTATACTTGCACTCAATATGCTATGCCTTCAAAAAAAGAAATAAAAAACATGAAATATCAAATCACATATACTTGATTTAGTACTAAGAATAACAATATTTCCTGATGCAGGAACTAGTAATGGATAGTAATGGAATGACCTAATCAGTATGATACTGTTAGACATGCAAATTCCAGGTGCATTTCTCAAATCCAATTTAACTTTTACCAATTAAGCCCTATTCTTCCTGATTTAGCCAAAAATTGAAAAATCAAGGTTACCATATACGGAAAAATAACAGTAACGGCTCTTTGATTATTATATCCATTATAAATAGAACTTAGATATTGTATTGTAAAATAATGAAAAATTAATTAATGAAATCTTTCTTTCAATTTCAACACAATTTCTAATATATACCAAACAGTACTGACACAAAAAAAAAATTACCTTTTGTTTTGGGTGCCAATTTCATGGCATCAGCCCCACTGAAGATCGGTTCAACCTCCTTCTTAACAATTGCAATCTCCTTCTCAATCTGAACCAAATTCAAAGAATCAAACTCAAAACAGTACCAACCAAACTAATAAACAAACAAGAAATTTAAAAAACAAAAACAAACAATTCATGAAAATAACCTTGGATACAGGGATGCAATAATAGGGGCAGACAGGGCAGGAGAGAGACAAATTACGGCCACCTCTAGCCGGTTCGATTTGTAGCATCAATCCACACCATGGACAGAACTCCATTTTTCTTTGTTCTTTGTTCTTTGTGCTTTTCAGATTTGTAGAGATAAACAAAGAAACTAGCTAGGGTTTAACATTCGATTTGGGAGAAAGGAGAAGGGAACATTTGGGCCGGATCTGGGCCGAGCAAAACTGGAAAGAAATTATCAGACGGTGCAGATCTGAGTTTGGATCTGTACCGTTCGATCTGTTTTGGCACGATTATTGAAGATCCAGTGAATTATAAACAGGACTGAATTGGTATTGATTCTGATCAGACGGTGTAGATATAAACACAAAATTTGGGTTATTTTAGGGAACTTCCACACGAAATTGGGCCGGATCTGGGTCATTATTTTAACAGAGTAGATTTCACTTCATCCAGCGCAAAAATGATATGCAGCGCTGTTTTGATTCTATAGTCCGTGCGCTTCATGACACTAAACCTGGTGTGTTAAGTTCTTTACTCCGGATCTGGGCCGAGTAAAATAGGAGAAATAAAAGAAAGATAATCAAGAGAACGAGATGGGAAGAAAAAATAATGCGAGACACTGGTGAGTGGGGTCCGCTAAACAGAACTAATGATGTAAGGTGACCAACGAATTAATGGTGGGGGATCACCTGTTGTTATGCTCTCCTGTGAACGGAATGTCCAGTAAGGGATGGAATGTAATACTGGAGGCACTGGATAAAGAGGAAAATGGAGAAGTCGTAGTGTGAAAAGATAATCAGGTGTCCGTATCCCCTCAGGTCTATTGGATGGAAAATCAAATGGTCGAGATTAATTCCAATCGGGCCAAACTCAATTCTATGCTATGGAAACTATAAGGAGTTTGTTTTGAAATTCGTGCAACATGAAAAGAACCAGTGTTGTAAATAACGGTATGCGGTCGTCGGACGGACAGGGTACCGCCAAGCGATTAATCGATATGCAGCTGATTAATCGGAATTATGCGGACAATTTAACGTTTTTATTAAATTTATGTATATATATCATAATTTATTAAAAATTATTTATTTAACTCATTAAATTTATCAAATAAACTTAATTTAAGTTAGTTTTATTATTATAATATGACACTATGCTTATTTCTTCGTAACACGTAAGCATTTTGCATGTGTAAGTAACACATTTATTTAATGAAAAATAAATTTGAGAATTAAGCTTTTTCAAATACTAATAACATATCATTTGAAAGAAAGAAAACATTCCAACATAAAATCACTAAATTTAATTTATGATAATAACATAATTTCATAAATAAACATGTCGTACTAATTGAAAAAATTACATCAGTAAGTAAAAAAAAAATATGGTATATATATAAGAGAAAAATTAATCAATTTCAAAGTAAGTAAGAAGAAAAAAAAAAACATATATAAAAAATATTGGATGAATATCCAAGCATAAATAAAACAACAATACATGATTTATAAACCTTATTATCACACACTATTATAGAAAAAAAAAAACAATGTGAAAAAAAAAATTCACTGGAATAAACGGAAAAAAAAGGGAATAAACGGGAATAAAAGAGAATAAACGGGCGATTAAACGGAAAACGGCCGTTTAATCGGCCGTTTTTCCCTTTTTTACAACACTGAAAAGAACGATCCAGATCTATTTATTGCACCTAAGGTATTGCACTGGATGTGAAAGTCAATTGGGATAATTCTGTAAAATTAGAGATAAATATTAAATAATTGTTGTAATTGTTTTAGACTATAAATAGGCTATAAGCCCTGTAAAATCAATTCAAGCACCAATCAATCTCATAAACAAAAATTAATAATTATCTATAAATAAACTAAACAACAAATCAACTGGTTCTAATTGTTCGAATTAATTAGAGATAGTTTTTCAGAATTTTTTATTGTTTATTTTTACTATTAAAACAATAATTTTAAGAAATCCTAAAAAAAAGAGTACAAAATTAAAAAAAAATGTAAAATTTAGTTTCCAAACACATTTTAATATGGAGAACATGTTGAGCATTTCATATCAACTTTTTAAATTTTAAAAAAGCAAAACTGACTTGATAGTACTAAGGCCTTGGTCATACCAGTATGACCTTAGCAGATCTCTCTCTCTCTCTCTTACTTATATATAGTAAAAAAATATAAAATTTGGTCTTCAAACACATTTCAATATGAAGATCATGCTGAGCAATTCAAATCTACTATTTGAACTTTAAAAATAGAGATATGAGCGGAAAGTTAAACAACTTATTTACTTCCCATAGATAAGGCAGTTAGATTATCCATATTTTTTTTAAAATAAGACATATTAAAAATTAATTGTGGTTTCAGTCTTTTCTTTCACCCTTCACATTTGAATTCAATCCTCTTAACTTTCTTCTAATAAACTGTAATTTATGTTGCCATTGTTTTCCTGTAATATTAGGAATATGAAAAGAAAACCACGAGAACTAGCATTTGGTCTAGTGGCTAAGGCACATGGTCTCTATGTGAGAGGTCATGGGTTCGAAATCCAGATGGGAAAAATCATTTGTTATAATAACAAAGGTATTAAATAGTTGGGTGGCTTGACCTCCAACTTTACTCAAAAAAAAAAAAAAAAAAACCACCAAGAGTTAAAAGTTCTGTAAAACTATCTTGCAAAATCCATGTTTTATCAAATTTAATAGTGTAAGAGCCAATAAAAAAAAGAAATAAGTCCTACTGATAAAATTAATGGATTATGGTCAAAATTCAATCTAGGCAGAGATTTAATAGAAGAATTGCTAAAAATGTATTTTCCATTCTACTGAACTTAAGAATCTATCAACAATGCTTTGCATTTAGAAGTTTGAGATTTAGACCAAGTAAACAATGCATCATCCAAAGAAATATCTATTAATTGCAAATCTGAGATGAGAATATTAAATCTAATACTTAAGGTAGAATTAATGTTTTTATCATTTTTTACAGACTTTATTTCTAATCATGTGAAAATCTCCACAATTAAGACAAGGGAAAATGCCTAATGAACACAAATTCCTAATCTAATGAAAGAAGGATATATGCTCCCCGAGCATTTCTTTTAATTAGGATGTCGATAATTTCATATCATATTAATGAAGATGCTATTGCCATGCTAACTAGTCCCACATATGAGAAAGAAGCAAGGGCAATCATGTTGATCACACAGTTTGTGATATGGAGAGAAAGGTGTTGCAGAACCTTCAGGGAAATTACGAAGGAAATTGAAGAACTAATGGATCAAGTGATTACACAATGGAGATATAGCTCAATGCATGTACCACGGAGTTCATAAATTATTTTCTCTTTCTTGCATATTTTCTTTTTTTCATGATCATCTTTTATTTTAATTTTATTTTATAGCTCAAATGTTTTGAGCATTTTGATTTTTCATATTGTAGTTACAAACTCCATGTAACTCATCATTTATTATAATCAAATAAGGGCATGACCCTTATTTTTTTCTCAAAAAAAATATTATTAAAATGGGCTAATTTAGTCTCTTGAATACCCAAAACATTATTTTTTTGGTCAAAAAACAATTCCTTTAAATATCTTCCTTTAGAAGCACTATTCAATCCCTAGCATTCCAACTTAAAATATATCAGACCCTTTTTGAACTTCTTGGACCTCAGAAGAGGACTTAGACTCACTATACTATTACATAGTTGAAATATTCCAAATACCCCATCTAAATTAAGTGATTTATAATGTTATTCCAACTAAATCTAATCTTTCCGTTGCCAAGCCTCTTTAGCCCAAATCTCACCACTACGTAAGAGTAATTCCCCACACGAATTCTCTGAATTGCTTATTGAAAGCATGTGAAGATCGTTGACATATAATAGACAGAATTATGTATGCAATAATTAATATTATAAAAAGAATAAAGTGCAAAAAAAATCAAATAATAATGCAAAACAAAACATAAACATATACTAAAAAAAAAATTAAGAATTCAAGTATAACCCTCACCCTAGTGATAAGAAATTTAGCTTCTCATGGCCATGCCAATAAAAGAAATAAATAAAGAAAACATAAATTACAATTCAATTGAAAATAGAAAAACCTTTTACCTCTTTAGATGACTTCTCTTTGCTTGGCTTCTAATGTCTATCCTTCTTTTTCTAAGTAACTCTTTAACCTAACAATGAGATTTGCTAGCTATAATTATGGACTTGACACTGAACACACACACTAAATTCTATTACAAAAGTGGATACTTATAGTCTTCTTAAGCACTAGTTGAACTAGTAGAGTTAGTGGAGAACATGAGGAACGTGGGGTCTACCCATGATCTATGAGGAATTGTCTAAAAATAGCGCGGCCCATCAGAAAGGCGGATATTCTAGAACGCCGCAGGGTCTTCTGACTTAGCATATTTTCTTGTAATTTCGTCATTTCGCATGTTGTGCATTTTGTGAGAGGTGTTGCATGCTCCATGTAATTCCCATTTTGGCGGTTATTTGATAATCGCTGAAATATAACATTTTTGCTTTGTTTTTGGTCTAAATATGTAACTTTTTCCAAAACATGCTAAAATCACTCAAAAACATATTTGCATTAAATAAATCGGATAAATGACTACTTCACGTTTACTTTTAGTCATTTTTTGGATAAAAAAGTAACAATTCACGATATATGATTTGCCATGATAAGATAACCAATAGCTCTAGGAATTTTTTTCTAGCCAACTATGCATGTTCACCTTTTACCTGTGTAATGTATTAATCGTATAATACATTCTCTTTCTTTTAGCACTCATATTTATTTTAGGAGTTTTTGTTACAACGAGGGAAAATGTTGAGATGTTTAACTTTAAATGCAAGAGCTACGCTTCTCAATGTGAGAAATACACTTCTACTAAAACGTGTGACTGTGTGAGTTCACAAATAACGATTTTATTTTGAAAAATAATTTGGATTGTTCAAATTCTGAAATTGTGAATCTTTAAATTTTTTCTATTAATATGTTCCCATTCGAATTGAGTTAATTGGTCGTATTTTAAACAATTAAGTAGCATGATTAATATTTTATAATTTAAACTAATTATAAAAAATATGTTAATCACCATTATAATTATATATATGATATTATTTTTAGTTTTGTTCTCATATTTATATTTATTTATAAATATATAGTAGTATATATAAAAATTACATTATAATAAATTTCATACATTTTGTATAATTTATATAAATTTTACTTTCAAAATCGAACTATATTGAAATCTGAATCTTTAAAATTAAAGCAGATATCTTCTCGAGTGGAGAGGAGAATGAGGGAGAGGAGAGGAACCGGAGCTGATCGAAGCCGAGAGTGCGGTATCATCAGAGCTCTTATCGTAGAGCCGATCATTGTTGTAGCATGGCGGCAGTCGAAGAAGCGGATCTGGTCGTGAGATGAGATGGCGTTAGAGTGATTAACATCTCGATTGGAGCGCAATGGTGAGTAGATCCGGCCATTGTTGGAGCGTGGTGACGGTCGAAGAAGCATATCCAGTCATGGACCGAGATGGCATTAGGGTGATCAACATCTCGATTGGAGTGCGACGGTGAGTAGATTCGGTTGTTGTCGGACCGCGGTGGCGGTCAAAGAAGCAGATCTGGTCGTGGAGCGAGATGAGTATTAATTAAGGTATTAGGGTAATTAAAATAGATTATAATTTTAGAGTAGTTTAAAGGTTTTTTTTAGAATAAAAGTAGATTGAGGAATTACGGTCATTTGACCGACTGTAAATATGTTTTTTATCAATGAAATTGTTAGTAAGCATTTAAAGCCATTAATCATAAAAAAAAAAAAATTAAAGCAGATATAAATCTAAAATATGTAGACCATTATCCGATCAGTTTTCACTCCCGAAAACATGAAATATCTTGGTAGTTGTTGCAAAACGAGAAAATGACTTTTTCTTGGTTGTTATCTTTTTGTTCGTGTTTGGTTGTGGGTTAAAATTATGTTCGAATAATTTGTTTATCTCAAGTTATGATGGCATAAGATATTAATTATTGAGTTGTATGTTGTATTGTTGAATTAAGAAATTACAAAAGAAATTTAAAACACATGAATTTAAAAGATCAGAATATTTTTTTAAAATAATATTACATAATTTAGAAGTAAAATTAAAATACTATCTAATTTAATTAGAAAGTCAAATGACAAATAAGTTGTCCATCACATACAAATACTAATACAAATAAGTTGTCCATCACGTACAAATACTAATACAAATATTACGTAATTTCAAAAGGGCACTATAGATAATAACCGAGACATACTACATTTAGAAATAAAAACTGAAATAAAATTAAAATGTATTCTAAATTTCTCATTCTCTGCCTCCCGAATGCATTCCCGATCTAATTTAGAAAGATTGGATGGGAGATTGAATATGAATTTAATAATAGGTGAGTGGGTTAATTTAAGAGGAAAGACGTGACATAAGTTATGTAACCTGAATAGGTGGATTAATATATAATGACGTAAGTGATTTTTTACTATTCCATCACACTTTATTCATACTTAACAACAAAAGTGCAGAATAAGATACTTATTCCATGACTTATGTCACAACCAATCTCTATTCAACAAGAGACACTCCTTCCTTCCAAGTGTGTTTCTCTATCCAAACCAGAGTCTTATGTCAACAAACAGAACCTTGGTCTTAACCCAATCTCAATCCCGAATCTGGTCATCAAATAACCTGGTAAAAAAATGGCTCTTTCATAACTCGGTCAAAAATTGAATCGGTGTCATCCGATTCCGTTCCGACTCAGCCAATTTCTGTTTGGCTCAGCTGAGTTTGCATACTATACTATGATCACAACATCTTTAACATTTTTTGCAACTAATAAAAAAATATTAGCTACTTGTACCTTGGACGTGACAAATCAGGTCATAAGCTTAACTATTCTTCATTCCACAAGATGCATGCAAATTAATCGTGTGTTAAGATGCAAATATTGGTTACTTATACTTACCTTTCTTTTGAGAGGGGTAGACGTATTTTTTATTTTTAGATAGTATTTTAATTTTATTTCAGTTTTAATTTTACTTCTAAATTATGTAATATTATTTTTAAATTCAGTCTATTCTCCTTGTTGGAGGCATTTCCTTTGATGAATGTTACTGCAAATACAATACTAATGCTGCTACTTAAATTTAAAAATGATTATGTTGGTTACTCTATCTTGCTATTTGTATTTTACACTTCGTTTGAAAGATAAAATCATGTCTTAAATTAATCCACTTAGAGGAATAAGAAATTAGGAAATGAATTGATGTTTATGATAATGGGTCTTATTGTTATTAATGTTGAATAAGTTAATCTACATGAAATTCAGTGATTTAAATATGTTGCAACTCTATCTTACTCCATCTGTTTTTTTACACCTCATTTAGAGACTGCATTTATGGCTTTCAACAACTAACAACACGTGTGAAGGAGAAAAGACGAAAATTGGTGAGGTAAATTAGTTACGCCCGGGAAAATATTTTCCTTGTCCAACTTCGTATTTTGTTAGTCTTGATTAACAGCTTAAACGAAATACAATGTATTTATTCCAACTGTGAAACCTATAACCGTACAATACCTAGAAGTCTGAGGAAACCCAATTTGCATTTGTTGTTTCTGGCAGAAGATTCTTTCAAAGCCCCACTAATTATCTAGTTTGATTAAAAGCCAAAACCGTGAGTTAGGTGAATCAATCTCATGAGCTTCTTTCTATGTTAGAACAAAGTTTGTTTTGCAAGATATTTTTTAGGGTTTGCTCTGTTGTTCCAATCCACCGAATACACTTGAGAACTTCATATATTAGTGTATATTATTGTAAGAGAATGTGAGAGAGAGTATTATTGGCTTAATTATCTGTTTGTATTGTAAGACTCCTTGTTATAGTGATTTTGCGCCATGTTCCGATCTACTTACTGCATGTCCAGCTAAGATATGTATTGCTAATAAGACAACACCTTACCATTCCGTTCCCCCAATAAGATGAAATGCCCCACAGCATTAGATGCGCGCTGTTGATCTCCATAATATATGCATTGACCTTGGAATGTAGTCAATACAATATCTCAGTTAAGATTATATTACTCTTAATTAATGGCCATTACATTGATCTTGAATTTTGTATATTTTATTTATAGTTAGACTTAATTAGCTTTAATTGCGAACGTCTATTTGTATAACATCTAATAGTGAAATCAATGAATTAATTTGATACAGTACAAATAGAGTACAATAGAAAAAAAAATTCTATTGATTTTTTGATAATTTCTTTTTCTCTAATGATTATATTTGTAAAGTGTTATTTTGGTTGTTATTGCAAATACAAATCCCGAGTACATTCATCAAAGGAAATGCCTCAAACAAGGAGAAAAATAGTTACAAATCTACTGTATCTTCTGGATGGAATAAATATTTTTGAAAAATAACACGTGGTGTGAATATATATATACATATACCTACAACGATTGACGCAGTTCGTCAAATTTTCTTGAAGGCTTCGATCGTAATTCATAAATCCATTCACACATAATTGTTTCACATTTCGAAGCTTGTCAGTTAATTGGATGCAGCAGGTCAGAAATACATGCAGTGCAATGGATATCATCTGTTTACAAGGACTGGAGAGCAGGTCATCCCGTGATTACATTCTGGACATGCATGTATAAAAATTCCTCCATGTATTACATTCTGGACATGTATATAATTTAAACTCATATTACTTAAATTGGCAGTGTTGTCGCACCAGCCCATTCATGAATTACATTCTGGACATGTAGAAACATTTCCTCCCCCAAATTCTTTAGGGTCCTCAAAACTATTAAAACAGTCGGCTCAAGACATCTATTGCAATGAGGATCTGATGAGTAACAACTAGTTTGGCTACTAATTTCGCCTATAAATATAAATATATATATATATATATATTAAATAACTAAACCCTAGTTTAAATTATTCCCTAATTTAAGAAACAATTCAAAATAACGATTAAAATAAACAGAAAAAAAAATAATATGGTACATGTTGGTAAACAGATAAAAGGGTGGCATTGACACCCCTAGTTACATTGATATTGGACTTAGCATATTTCTTTTATCGTTGGACTTAATTAGCTTGAATTGTACTCGCCTATTTGTTTAACATCTAATAGTGAAATCAATGAATTAATCGGTACAGTACTAAGAGAATACAATAGAAAAAAATTTCTAATTTTTTTTTGACAAATATTTTTTCTCTGATTGAAAATACAATATTAATGCTATTACTTAAATTTATAAAGGATTAAGTTGGTTACTCTATCTTGCTATTTATATTTTACACTTCGTTTGAAGATAAAATCATGTCTTAAATTAATCCTCTTAGAGGAATAAGAAATTAGGAAATGAATTGATGTTTATGATAATGGGCCTTATTGGCGGAGTTATTAATGTTGAATAAGTTAATCTACCGGAACAAGTGGTTTAACATACTTTGTTGTAACTCTATTTTACTCCTGTTTTTTACACCTCATTTAGTACTGCATTTATGGCTTTCAACAACTAACAACACGCGTGAAGGAGAAAAGACGAAAATTAATGGTGAGGTAAATTAGTTACGCCAGGGAAAATATTTTCCTTGTCCAACTTCGTATTTTGTTAGTCTTGATTAACAGCTTAAACGAAATACAATGTATTTATTCCAACTGTAAAACCTATAACCGTACAATACCTAGAAGTCTGACGAAACCCGATTTGCATTTGTTGTTTCCGGCAGAAGACTCTTTCAAAGCGCCACTAATTATCTAGTTTGATTAAAAGCCAAAACCGTGAGTAATTAGGTGAATCAATCTCACGTGCTTTTTTCTATATTAGAACAAAGTTTGTTCTCCAAGATATTTTTTAGGGTTTGCTCTGTTGTTCCAATCCACCGAATACACTTGAGAACTTCATAAATTAGTGTATATTATTGTAAGAGAATGTGAGAGAGAGTATTAATTATTGGCTTAATTATCTGCTTGTATTGTAAGACTCCTTGTTATAGTGAGTTTGCGCCATGCTCCTGTGGTTTTCCCTTGAGAGAATTTCCACGTAAAATCTTGTATCTCTCTTTTATTTTTTGTGTTTGATTGCTTGTGGTGATTAATTGTGTGCCTTCCATATATATTTCACCATTTGCTCGGGTATTGGAGTATATATCACTACAAGGTGAACGACGAAATTACTCCTTTAACATTTCCATGACCCATCCCCAACGAGAAGTTCATAGGACTAATTTCAATGATTAGATGTGCACAGATCTACTGCATCTCCACGTAAGAATTTATTACTAATTTGAGAATGACTGGCCATTCTGTCCTTCTACGATGAAAAGTCCAATTTGGATGCCCCACAGCATTATATGCGCACTGTTAATCTCAATTATGCATTGATCTTCGAATGCAGTTGCAATATCTCAGTTAAGATTATATTACTCTTAATTATTGGTTGTTGCATTGATCTTGGACTTTGCATAGTTCTTTTATCGTTCGACTTAATTAGCTTTAATTGTGCAAGTCTATTTGTATAACATCTTGGGATGCAGTTAATGCAATCTCTCTGTACAAGTAGAATACAACAGAACAATTTTTCTAATGATATTTTTACAATTTTTTGTTTCTCTGATGATTGTATTTGTAAAGTATTATTTTGGCCCTTATTGCAAAATCAATATTTAAGCTGCTACTAAAATTTAAAAAGTATTAAGTTGCTTACTCTATTTTACTATTCATATAATTTGGAAGATTAAGTCATAGCTAATATTAATCTGCTTGGAGGAGTAAGAAATTAATTAGGAAATGAATTATTGTTTATGATAATGGGCATTATAGGGTGAGCAAATGTTGAAAAAGTTAAAACAGGTGGTTGACACCTCATTTGATAGTTTATGAGTGAAGGAGCTTAATTATTCAACCTCTTTACAGTGAATACACATTCATAAATACTGTAATCACATCAACTTTTACATTTTTCGCAACTCATAAAAAATTATTGGCTACTTCTACCTCGGATGTAACAAATACGGTTATAAGCTTAATTATTCTTCATTTCACTACATGCCAATTAATAGAGTGTAAAGATAAAAATATTGGCTACTTGTGCTTACCTTTCTTTTGAGAGAGGTAGACGTGTTAGTGATAAAAAAAATCATTCGAGCCTAATAAAAATAAGAAGCGCCGGCATAGATAATTTATGGCTTTCAACAACTGATAGCACGCGTGAAGGAGAAAACAGTTTAAATGAAAAACAACAAATAGAAGTCTATCTATTCGTCTTAAGTTAGTGTTGATTAACAGTTGAAATGAAAAACAATGTATTTATTCCGCCTGTAAACCTATAACTGGACAACACATAGAAGTCTAGACTGTATTCCGCCACAAACAACAAATACAATTTGCCTGATTTTGTATTTTGATTAAATACCAAAACCGTGAGATGGTGAATCAATCTCTTGAGGTGCTCCCTCTGTTAGAACGAAGCTGCTTCTCCAAGCTATTTCTTAGGATTTGCTCTCTTGTTCCATTCCACTGAAAACACTTGAGATCTCATAAATTAGTATATGATATTGTAAGAGAATGTGAGAGAGAATGTTCCTAGCTTGATTATCTCTTGTATTGTAAGACTTTTTGTTAGTGTAATTTTGCATCATGCTCTTGTGGTTTCCCCCAAAAGGGTTTTCACTTAAAATTTTGTCTCTCTTTTATTTTCTATATTTAATTGCTTGTGGTGATTACTTCTTGTGTTCCTTCTATATTTCTCCATTATCTACAACGCATTTGACGAAATTACTTTTCGAACGTTTCCGCGACCCATCGACAATAAGAAGTGCTTACGAATAATTTGATTCATTAAATGTTCTTTGATCTACTGTGTCGACCTAAGATATTTATTACTAATCTGAGAATGACTGATCATTCTGTCCTTGTAAGATAAAAAGTCCAATTTGGATACCCCTCAGCATTAGATAACTCCATCTAACTCCCTCCATTTTACACCTCATTTGATATCTTATGTGTGAAGTAAGGAGCTTATTCAACCTCTTCACAGTGAATACACATTCACAAAAAATGTAATCTGGTATGATCACATCAACTTTAAATTTTTTTGCAACTCATTAAAAATTATAGGCTACTTCTACCTTGGACGTGACAAATCAGGTTATAAGCTTAATTAATTTTCAATCCACAAGACACAAATTAATCGTGCGTCAAGATACATATATTTACTACTTGTACTTACCATTCTATTGAGAGGGGTAGACGTGTTAGTGATAAAAAAATCATTGGAGCCTAATTAAACAAAATTAAGACACACAAAAGAATTTGAGGAAAAAAGGAATCTAACAAAAAGAAGAATCAAGATATCTGGCGTTAGAAGGAATTGGGCATGAATTTATATTCGAGCGCTGTCGGCAGAGAATGGTGGAAGAAGTGCCAGCATAGATACTACATTTATTGCTTTCAACAACTAACATCACGCTTGAAGGGGAAGAAAAAAATTGGTGAAGCAGTGACGCAGAATAAAGTTAAGGAGTGTATTCGTGACGTAAATTACGCTAGGGTAAATATTTTCCTCGTTCATTTTACTTCATCTTAATTTAGTCTTGATTAAAAGCTTAAACGAAAAACAATGCATTTATTCCACCTGTAAACCATAACTGGACAACACCTAGAAGTCTGATCGCTTCGTTAGAAGTTCTTAGTATTAGTTTGATTCATTGAATGTGCTCAGAACTACTGCATTTCCACCTAATATATTTAGTACTGATCTGAGAATTACTGACCATTCTATCCTTCTAAGATGAAATGTCCAATTTGGATATTGCCCTACAGCATTAGATGCGCGCTGTTGATCTCAATTATGCATTGATCTTGGAATGCAGTTGCAATATATCAGTTCAGATTATGTTACTCTTAATTAATGGCCATTACATTGATCTTGGACTTTGCATATTTCTTTTATAGTTGGACTTAGTTAACTTTAATTGTGATCGTCTATTTTTATAACATCTAATAGTGAAATCAATGAATTAATATGATACAGTACTAATAGAATACAATAGAATAAATTTTCTATTGATTTTTTCACAATTGTATTTTCTATAATTATCATACTTGTAAAGTATTATTTTGGGTGTTATTGCAAATACAAATCCCGATTCCATTCATCAAAGGAAATGCCACAAATATTGAAGTATTTTGAAAAAGAGAAATAGTTACAAATCTACTGTAGTTTTTGGATGGAACAAATATTTTTGAAAAATAACACGTGGTGTGAATATATATACATATACCTACGACGATCGACTCAGTTCATCAAATTTGCTTGAAGGCTCTGATCACAATTCACAACTTCATTCACACACAACTGTTTCTGGTAATAAACTAGTTCAAGTCACACACTCCCATAATCCATCCTTTCTTTGCAAGTCACACACTCCTTTCTGTTTTAGATTTCTTTGTTCACTATAATACATAATAAATGACTCATTGGTTGAAGAGAAGTATCCAAAGAAAATGTGTGATTCTTAAAAAAACCATATTTATGGTAATAAAATAGTTTTGTCCTTCCCAATATGAATTATAGTGAACAAATATTTTTGAAAAATAACACGTAGTGTGAATATATATACATATACCTACGACGAACGACGCATTTTATCAAATTTGCTTGAAGGCTCCGATAGCAATTCACAACTCCATTCACACAGAACTGTTTTAGATTTCGAAGCTTGTCAGTTAATTGGATGCAGTAGGTCAGAAATACATGCAATGCAATGGATATCATCTGTTTATAAGGACTGGAGAGCAGGTCAGAAATTCATATTCACGTCCAGTGTATGATGCTATAAATAAAGCCCCTTGCAGTTCCAGGAGAGCATAACATTTGCACTATGTGCTCATCTCTCTAGCATTGAAAAAAATAAAACCTACAAAAAAACAGAAGGAAAAAATAATAATTTAACCACTATACTGTGGAAGAAATCTATTAAGTTGAATAATTTGCAAGCAATATCAAGCAGGCACGGATGTGATAACTATGACGATTTGCGTTGATAAGGTACACATTAATTTGTTTTCTGTTTGCTGATAATTTTTATTTAATTCTGATAATTAACTAAAAATAAATCTCCAGAAAGTGTTTCCTTCCAGGATCCATAGTGTATTATAAGTCTAGCTTCCCGTTATGTTTTAAGGTGGAAATCCTTATTAGAATAATTAGTTTTAAATTGAAGTAGTTTGAATTTAGTTTTATTTTAGGATTAACTTATAAACTACTTTCAGTTAAATACTAGAATTTCAGTCTTCAAAAGAAAAGACAAGACATTTCAGAAAGCCTTAGATATTAAACTCGAATCTCCATGTGAGAGGTCATGAGTTCCAAACCTGTATGGGGGAAATTTTTTGTTGTAATAACAAAAGTATTAAATAGTTGGATGGCTTGAACTAGAAACTTTACTCAAAAAAAGTATATTGAAATATATTCATGAGTCAACCAGAGACATTAGAGCTCTGTTTTACTCAAAAAAAAAAAAAATATATATATATATATATATATATATATATATATTCATGAGTCACACCTAAAAAAAAGGAGGTCTCATGAATATAAGAAAAGTCAGAGAGAAAAAGAGTAGCCCGCTATCTTCATAGCCAGATGGAGAAATTAAACAACCAGAAAAAGAAAATCCATCATATAGAGATTAACGGAGTAGTTCTGTTTCATCTTCCATTTAATCTGATCCTTAGAGTTTAGATGTCTAATTGCATGGTTAGTAGTTCTTGGAATTTGAAGGTCAGATGGCTTTAAATGCTCGGTAACAATTTCATTGATAAGAAATGGACTTACAACGAGTCAAATGACCCTTCTTCCTAAATCTAAACTCAATTATTATTATAAAATCATGTAAACTACTCTTATCAACTAATTATACTTATATACACTAAAAAACACCTTATTATCTCTTTCTCCATCTCTATCCACGACCGGATCCACTTATGTCCGATAGTTGACGCGCTCCGATGGTCGGATTTGCTCACCGCCGAGCTCCAATTATGATGGAAGTAAAGACTACGCTTCGAGTTCCGATGATACCGAGCTCTCAGCTCTCCCCCCTCTCCCTCATTCTCTTCTCCGTTCGAGGAGATAGAGAATAGAGAGGAGAGGATATCACTATGTCGAAGAAGAGAACTAAATGAAGTGGGAGGAGCAAAATGGACAGATGTGGAGGAGAAATAAGGGAGCGGCTAGGGTTTCTCCTTTTTATTCGCCCAAGAGCGAATCTCTCTTCAGTAGATTTCTAATTCAATTTTAGACGAGAATTACTTGATAACAACTTATTTTTTTAATATATTTTTTTATTTTAGAATATTTTTTTTAATGTGGATATAGTTTGGTACATAACTAATTGAGTGATTATGATGGATTTCCTGTCATTAATGTCTGAAAAACCTCTTGAAATTATGTATCCATGAAAGATATGAGATGGAAAAAATGTTTGTTGCCACCATTTATTTGGAAGTAGACCCCGCTCCCCTCGAGTTCGGATCCAGTGAGATACCGCACGGTGTGGACTTAGATCTGACCCATCCTTTTTAATCTGGCACAAATCTTAAAAAGGTCCTGTGAATTTAAAGCAGACCAGTATAAAATTTAGATCGATTTGAATTGACACTGTGCTTCACCTGTGGTCATACCAATTCGTTTTTGCGATTTTCAAAGTCCAAACAGTTGATCCAAACTGTTAGATGTGCATGATCTCCATATTAAAATGTGTTTGGAGACCAAATTTTTCATTTTTTAAAATTTCACAATTTAGTAAGATGGTTTGAAATTCGTTGATTTTAATAAAAAAAATTTGGTCTGTTGAAAATAGTGATTTTCAAATCATTTTAATAAATAGTAACAAAAAATGTAAAATTCGATCTTCAAGCACATTTTAATATATATATCATATTGAACAGTTTTGATTGACAATTTAGATTTTGAAAATCACAAAACCTAATTGTTATGTACAATTTGATAACATATTATCTTGAATATTATTTAACGAATCAAGCCCTCTTAATGAGTTTACTTTCTGCTTTGTGTAAATATTATAAATTGACTTTTTTTAATTTAACATTTTATTGCACAAAGTTGTTGTATGATATATTATTGATAGATTAATTTCGATTCACTAAAATAGAATTAACAAATTGAAATGGCATTATCAATAATTTTAATATTTATGCTCTTAATTAAATACTTATATTTGCTATTCATTTTTGTCCGAATCATTCAGGGGTAATCAAGATGGTTAATAAAATCAATGAGATAATCAATTATATTTTTTGGGTAATAGAATATGAAAGTGAATGACCATGATGCAATTGTCAAGTTTAATATTTTCTTTATTCATTTCTATTATTTTATTTAAAGTTAAATTTTCACCGATAACCCTAGAAATTTGTTTGCCGATTATCCTAAATTTAATTATTTTTATTACAAATAAGTCCATTCTATGTATTTACATGTAAATTATAGTCTTTTTTTTCTTGAAAGTAATTTGTAAATCAAATTACTTGATTTAAGGGGTTAATAATTTGAGATTTTTTAGTTTTATTGTTAGAAATCAGAATGTAAACTTACCAACTTTATTTTTTTAACGGGTTTTGTTTAATAAGTTTTTAAAAAAGGTAATTCTAAACAAGATTTAATAGAGATAGATCTGAACATCAATCCGGATCGTATATGAATCTAAGAACTAATTATAACATATGAATCTATTTATTTTTCTCGGGCGGAGGAAAATTAGAATGAAATTGGATAATCACCAAAAATCTCTATTTGAGATAATTGGGATAACAACACCATTAATCAATGACGGATATTTTTTTTTACTAAACAGATTATATGCGCTATGGCTTAATCATTTGTTTTATTAATTTTATTCGAATACTAAAACAGAGAGATCCCTGTATGGGCCTCTTCATTATTTTTTTGTTTCATTTACAGTAATGACCCTATTTCTCAATTTCTCTAATTATAATTTAATCAAATTAATGACTATATCACAAAATCAAATTGTTAGAAATCCTATCCGAATTACGGAAATACGCCCAAGAATGTTGTGGTAAATTTTCAGAATAATTTGGATAGTTAAATAAATTAATCAAAATAAAATAAATCAGGTTAAAACAATAGTACCTGGATAGTATACAAGACATAAACACATGTACATATATATACTTCCATTAACCTTTCATACTTAACTAGATTTCTTCATTTTTGAACCATTTGATCAAGTATGAAATATAATTTAACGTGGACGCATCAAGAAGAAGATCAGTAGTTCGGATTTGATATATTTGAGTTTGAAATTATGAAATATAAATAAAATTATTTTATTGCATTTTATGACACCAAAACATTGTGTCATTGAGACCTTATTTTAGAACTTCTTATCAAATGAAAATGTTAAAAGTCATTTAAGTCAATATGGAGTTCGAAGTTCATCGACTTATGCATATATAGTTCAATAGTTGTTAAAATTGAAGGAAAATGATCGTCCACCTTAGCTCGCTTTCTGATTATTGAAACCATTGTATGGTAGTCAGAATGCGCTATGGCTTAATCAAGCTGTCACTGGATTTAATGGTGGTCTCCTTCAATGAAATGCAGGAAACAATTACTAAATGATATTGTAGTTCAAATAAGCAAACATGGACGTAACATCAGCGTCACTTATAGCGAGAACAGCTGCATCTGTGATACCTGGAGCACTGCAGATCAAGGAGGCACTACAAACCAAAGATCCAATACCCCAAGCTCAAATTTTATGTATTGATACAAATAGAAGGGATATAACAAAAAAGGTTAAGGAAGCAAAGGGTGTTTTGGATAAAGGGCAAGATCTCGATTTGAAAAGCTTAGGGAATTTGGCCAATGAAATAGCTGAAGCAGAGATCTATGTGGATTTCATAAATTATATATTCAAAAATAAATTGGAGGGACAAACCGATTGGAAACCTATACAAGAAGTGGTTGATAAATTGTTGGTAAGATTGGATGATCTTATTCGACAACCAACAAACAAGGACAAGCACCCTGAAAATCATCTGAGTGGTCATGAGATGCCACCAGGTGACGTTAGGAGATGCATCTTATACCTTTCTCGTTTCCCGAAAGGTTCGGTTTTCAATCATAATCGGATAACTAGACAGGGGAATACCACTGCTGTCACACATGAGTTCATTGCAGGAGACAACGGAATGCCATCACTGCAGCAACCTGTTAATTTCCTACAGGTGGTTGAGGACAGTTTTGATGAGGATAGGGCACCATACCATTTCCTGATTTGTGATGATGTGGCAGAACGAACCTCGACATGGCCTGAAAGGAAATATTTTTTTCGGGAAGCCCTTCCAGAGAGCACAGAAAGTATTCCATATAAAGAAAATCATTCCTCTCTTATATCACTTGGCGGAAGAAATCTCACCCTTAATTTAGAAGAACTGAAATTTTGGTATCAAATTAAGAGTCTTTCCCTGAGAAACATTACGCTAAAAAATGAAGGATTTCTCAAGAAACTGTCCCTTCTACAATATCTCGACCTAAAACATTCCAACGTTCAAGGCTGCGATTGGTTAGAGGGTCTTGAGGACTTGGAGATGTTGGATTTGAGATACACCGGTGTTGAGAAAATTCCAAAAGAATATCTACAGAAGTTGGGGAAATTGCAGCACCTTCTACTGGGATACTGTCCAAAGAATAAAAATGATAATAGGTTGGCAGGTGTTGAATTGAACACCACAGAAGAGATGGCGAAAAATCTGAAAACCTTGCGTACTATCAGACGACCTGACCAGCTTGGTAGTCTCAGTAAGGTTGCGGATCTCTCTGTGACGGGTTTTAAAATGGGAGACCTGAAGCGCTTCTGGGGTGCTGTGGAGAACTTTGAGAACCTGACCAGCTTGGGTGTGGCCATGACCAAAGACTCTGACATTACACTGCAAGACTGCCCAGCTAAACTGAAGAAGAAACTGAAAAGGCTCCGGATGGAAGGAAAATTTTCCATTGGTTCGAATTCTGCTCAGCCACATTCAGGGCTTGCCGAGCTTGGCAATTTTGAGAAGCTCATTGACCTAACTCTGGCCTCACACAAACCAATTAATATTGATAGCATCCCTAAATTATCGAAACTGTTCTGCCTTCGGCTTTATAGTTTCTGTACGGAAAAAACCCTGATATTAAAAATACAAGAGTTTGTAAACCTGAAGAAGTTGGTGATAGGTGATATGGAAAAAGTGGAAACTGTTCAAATTGCCAGTGATGTAATTAAGACAGTGAAAACACTCAAACTCTGTGGTTTGCCCAATTTCCGTGAGCTAATTTGCCTTGAATCAAATTCACAAACTCATCTACTCAGACGCAAGGAGAGTCAAACGGTGCCATTCAAAGAAGTTCAGAAAACTATATTTATCCGAGTCTGTAAGTCCTTTGAGAATATTCATTTTGAGAAAAGCCCCGGTCTGAAGATTTACCACTATGACATGTGAGCATTTACTCCTTTTTTTTAATCTATTGCTTTCCTGTCTTTTTCTTTATATAAATAGCTTTTTCCGAAATATATATATATATATATATATATATTACGCACACAAGGACCCAAAGTTAGCTTCAATATATTGTGCCAGAAATAGGGCATTCCAATAAAGAAATAAACGCAAAAATTAGGATAGGTCAAATCATAAATATAAACATCACAAAATATATTATTCTAATGTTCTTTTTCGTGGTATTAGATTTGAGGCAATTTGATCGGAGCTAGTACCAATTTAGTTATATATATTTTTTTATTATATATTTAAGACTAAACCTGTTGTTGTCAACTTCCTGTTGTTCCAGGAACAAACAATGCTACCAAGAAGTTCCTGTTGTTCCAGGAACAAACAATCAGGTATGTGTACTTTTTATCTGATCATAAATTTTATTTGGTAATTATGCACATTTTCTTACATGGTACTTTGACCTGGTTTATTCCTTTTTTAAGAGCTGATTGTGTACACCGTGCTAGCTGCTTCTACATGGATAATATAAAGTCTGCTTAATTTGCTTCTTGTACGTGTGTTCTTGTTTTCTCATTCTGTGCTGCATTGCTCGTGTTTTCATAGTAAATCCAGGTGATCTGACTTGGATTTTACTTTTATTTTAATCACCTCTAAATTGTAGCAATTTGTATTTGTGTTTCATAAATATTTGTAAACCTCTCTGTCGTGCATGTTATTAATTAAGTAATGAGTGATGTAATAAATGTTGTTTAATTTCATTGGAATTGAGTTAATTTCTAATCAACTTTTCTTTTAGCATATTTGATTTGTTTTGGTAGGAATTGCTAATATATATAAATAAACAATTAATAACAAGAATAATAAAAGATAATTCATATTAACAAAAATAATAATAATTACAACAATAAAAATTATAGAATAATATATAGAACCCGTCAGTGAAAAGGGACGAAATTAAAAGAGAAATATAAAAACAGAAGAAAAATAAAGAAAGAAAAACGAGGGGAAAATGAAAAGAAAAGAAAAGAGAAGAATAGCAGCCTCCGCCAAAGAAAGAAATGAAAAGAGATGGTCTCTAAGAGAAAACTAAAAAAAATGTTAATCATGTATGATGTAATCAGTGAAAAGCCACTCAATTCAACAACGGGAATTGGGCAAATTGGGATGAAAAACGGGTATAAGGTAAATAAATGCAATTGCAAAGGTGAAGATTCACTGCTGTTTCCTGGGTATTTTGAAGGTCTCTTGAAAGAAAGAATGAAATGTGCATGGGATTTGGTTGAAATGCTTTTTGTTCTCTAGTTAGTTTGCTACTCAATTATTATTCGCTGTCTATACCGGTACCTACGTACAAGTGATAAAGTTACATTTTATGAAGATTATAGGATGAGTGGATCGATATGTGATTGTCTGGCATATTTGTGACGTCTCATTTAAATAATAAGATGTTTCAAATAATTATAAATATATGTTTTATTAGTGTTACTTTTAGATAGTGTTTCGTATGTACCTAACAAAAAATTGAAATCTTCTGGTCTCAATTAATGTATCTGATATAGATGACTTGTCATGACTCTGCTGACGGGCCGGGAGTTCCAACAAGAGAGGCACCCTCGCATCGATTTATCGTCCCGTTAACTTACGTCGCAACAAAAATACAAATAAAAACAATACGGGATAAGCTAAGAAACTCTGTAACATATTATTTAACGATGCACTTCTTTATATATAATTGTCTTAATTTAACAATCATTTAAATGGACTGAATTAATCAACACAATTTCAAATCAAATTATATCGCATATTTAACTAGAGAGAGCACCTGGGTCTTAGTTATCGATAAAACAAGTCACACAGTATTCATATCATTTCATTTCTCAAAATCATATCATTTCACAAATTCTCAAAACACATAATCATATCGTTTTACAATTCAAATTTGAATCTCAGACCCGCTATCCTGTTAGATAGACCCTCATAATCCAATACCCAATTCAAATATATCAACCACATAAAATGAAAATACAGATTATAGAGAAGTCCAGTTACCTAATAGTGATTAATCCAAAATCCAAATCAAACTGCAATCACTGTTCAGAATCAACACGATGCAGTCGATATTCTAATGGGACAGAAATCAATATTATAGTTTTTTTTATCAAAATATTTGTTTTTATTTTCTTTATTTCTTTCTCTTTCTCTCATGTATCTGATTTTACTTTTTTTTTGTTTCATCTATCTGATAAGGAAATAAAATGGATCCTTTTATAGTGTATTTTAACGGTGGTAAATAAAAAAAAAATAACATGCATAATGCCACGTGGAACTAGTGCCACCTCATTCTATTTTTTTTATTTGTCAAAGTTATAAATTTTTACATAAGTAACCTTAAAATTTTGTAATATTATAAATGACTCTAATATACATGTTAGAGGTATAATTTACCGGATGTTACATGACTCATGATCAATTTTGTGTTCTTACTCATGTCGGGATCTAATAATTTATGTACTACTACGTAATACAAATAAATGTGAAATTTGACACAATTTTATTTAGTATATGATGATTTTAAATTAATTATGTTAATTTTTTTCATCTATAAATTTTAGTAACTTGTTTTTTGTTTGATGATTTGAAAACCTAAAACCTCTATGTTGTATAACCAAATAACGAGTCACAAATGTTGTTTCCATTCTTGAATTATTTATTTTGGTCCTTATCTGCAGGCCTTGCATGCCAACTATATTGCTTAAGAAAAATTAAACCATTTGAACTACTTATAAAATAGCTCAGCCACAGTACATAGAACAGATTTGATTACTTCAATAACACCCATAACAAACCCAAAATTACAGAAATGATCCGAGTTATCAAGCCACAATTGCACACCAGATATCATAGCCAAAGAGAAGTATTATGAAAATAACCACTGAAAAGTTATTAGAAAAATTATACTTGGTAAACACTGCCAACGTTTAAAAAAGAAAAAGGCTTTAGCAAAGAGTAGGGTTGGACATACTTATGTTGTTTATGGTACAATGGACAAACTGAGGAGCGGGAGCAAGAGCAGGAGCGCTAATGGGTCCTAGAACAGGGGGCAGCTGTAAATTTGCACACAAGTAACAGCTATTCCAAAAATCAGAACGGTGAAAGTGGTGAGAACGAAAGACCTTATTTATGCTGGTTTTGCTGCCCATCATTGTTACAAAGATAAAAACTCCGGCAAACTGTATTATGTTAATCATGTATGATGTAATCAGTGAAAGGCCACTCAAATCATCATCCTGCATTAAAAAAAGAAGAATTACTAAATTACTGCATTGCGAACATTGGCATGATAGCAGACTGAAATTAACTGTGTGGTTAATTGAAAGAGCTACAAGTAAGATAAGCATAAAAATAGAGATATGCAGGGTGGTATGCTGTTGCTTTTCCTTGGGTGCTATGCGGGGATTTTAACGCAATGTAGTACAAGCCAGTTGGAGAGATATGTTGGCCTTCTCAAGAGTGGTCTCTGATCTGGGATTAATCAATATGAATATGAATGGATGGCAATTTACATGGTCGAATCAACGACAACAGCCGACTTTTGCAAGATTAGACAGATTCTTAATCTGTCCGGCCTGGAATGGATGGTTCCCTAATTCACATCAGAAGGTCTTACCAAACATGGATTGGAAAATCGGCCGAGTCTGAGTTGACTCGGCCAAGTCAGAACAGTATCGGCAGGGTCCGAGCCGAGTTTCGTCTGAGTTCCACACCCATGCGATATTTTCATCAAAACTCGGTTGAATCAGGTTAACTCGGCTGAGTTATTCGATTTTTTTGTCTGAGTCAGGCCGAG
Source organism: Carex arenaria (assembly GCA_964058825.1). Lineage (NCBI taxonomy): Eukaryota > Viridiplantae > Streptophyta > Magnoliopsida > Poales > Cyperaceae > Carex > Carex arenaria. The sequence goes on from CAXKVW010000198.1 coordinate 1,145,662, forward strand.
TCAACCGAGTTTAGTCCGAGTTGATCCGATTCTCCTACCTGGACCGATTCTCACCTACTTGAGTCTTGGTGAACTTGGATCTTAATTTTCCCGATTTTTTCTGATTTTGAACTGGTTTTCTGATGAAGAAGAAAGAGTCTTCAGTCCCAAATGAGCATGGTGCACATACACTGTAAGAATGAACAATGGGACCCATCTAACAGATGTGAGAGGACAAGGAGTGCGCAGGCGTTGATTGGCTGGCTTGGAGTTAGGCTCTACTTGTCGGATTAAATGAGAGAAAGGGAAACAGTGTTGTGCTTCAGCCCGCATGGTCGGGGTTCTTAGAAAAACGTGACTCTATTAGGGGGGCCACAGCTGTAAGAAATGTGAACCGTGCTCTAGACTCCCTCATTTTACTTTCCTTTTGTCCGTTTCTTGATTGCTGGTTGCTAGGGCTGTCCAAAAAGCTCATGGCTCGTGACTCGCTCACGACTCACATCTGGCTCGATCGGTAACAGCTCGTTCAATAGTGGACCGAGATGTTAACGAGCTGGCTTACTAACAGCTCGGACCAGAATTAACGAGCTGAGCTAAGGCCCAGCTCAGCTAGCGAGCTAGCTCGGCTAGGCATCAATTTGTGAATTTGAATGAATTTGTGTGTATTTTATACTGTCAAGCTTGGTCCAGCTCGGTCCAGCTCGGTCAAAAAAAGTTTGGAAAACTTATTTTCTTCTTAAAACAAAGTCCAACCAAACCCAGTGAGCCAGCTCGTGGCTCTGACTCGCGAGCCAGCTCAGGAGCTGGCTCGTCACGAGTTTGAGCTGAGATTTTAGCTCGTGAGCTGTTAATGAGCTGGCTCGCTACCAGCTCGGTCCAGAATTAACGAGTTGAGCTAAGGCCCAGCTCGGCCCGAGCCAGCTCATTTACAGCCCTACTGGTTGCCTCTGATTGAAACTTTGTTGCCCTTTTTTCCTCTCCATTTGTTACGTTAATGGCCATGTCCATTTATTCATTGTTTTCTGATTTTTTTAACTGTTTCCTTTTTCTTTGTTGGTTTTTTTTCTTTTCTATATTCTATCTCTATTTTCTTTCTTTTTTAAGGGGTTAACAAGTGACCTTAACATTACTTTGCACTAGTAATTTTTTCACAATTTTTTCCTATTTTTTAATACAAAAAAAAAAATTCCAGAAAAATCCGAGTTTCCGACTTGACTCGGCCGATTTCAACCGATTCACCCAATTCCGATTCCATAGTCAATGAACTAATTCTGATTCCGAATCCAATTTTCAGAACCATATTACCAAACACCTCGTCAGATCATTGTCCAATCCTTTATACGGCAAACTCAAAATTTTAAAAATCCATACTCTTTCGTTTCAAAATGTATGGCTCAAATCCCCGAATTTTGTCAATTTCATCAAAGAAGAATGGTCCTCCAAAGCAACTGCTCAGACACCTTCCGACCTAGATAACAAGTTAAGAAGCTTGCAAACAGCAATTAGGAAATGGACAAAGGAGAATTTTGGAATTGTAAGGAGACAACTACAACATTGTAGAAATTATATTGGGTGGTGTGATGTAGTAGAGGAAAGAAGAGGCTTAACAAATCTGGAAAAATTTGTGAAGGAATTAGTAAAGAGGCGCTTCACAAACTTGACAAACTTTGAAGAAGAAATATGAACACAACGTGCAAAGTTGAAATGGGAAATGCATGGTGATAAAAATACGAGCTATTTTCATGCTGTGGCTTCATCTCATAAAAGAACAAATCAGATACAGCAAATAGAGTATAATGGTAGCATGCATTGTGACCAAAAAATGAAGGCAAGAGTATTCTTCAATATCTATGTTAAATTAATGGGATCACGCTCCAATGAATTACCTAATCTGAATTGGGATCAGTTATATGCACATCACCATGATCTCTCTGATTTGGCCCAACCTTTGATGGAAGAAGAGATTGAACAAGTGATTATGACATGGCCTAACAACAAAAGCCCGGGCCCAGATGATCTTACGGGCGAGTTTTACAAGAGTTTCATAACTATACTGATACCGGATCTGAAATCAGTGCTATCCTAGATAATGGACTCAGGTGATTCTTTACAACCACTAAAAACGTCTTATATCACGCTGATACCGAAGAAGGAAGGAGCTAGCGTTGCACGCAACTTTAGGTTGATAAGCCTATTACATGGGATTCAAAAATCTTTTCTAAAATATTAGCAAACAGGTTGCAATCAAGAATTGGAGATTTGGTGCATGTTTCCCAATCAGGCATCATCAAGGGAAGACAAATCCCGGAAGGTTTTGTTTATGCACAAGAAGTTCTGCAATACGCATACAAAAATAAAATTCCAATTGGTATTTTTAAGGCAGATGTACATAAAGCTTTCGACAGGGTTTGCTGGGATTTCTTATTAAAAGTCATGGATAAACTAGGCTTCCCGTCAAAGTGGACTGTTTGGATCAAGAATATGGTGCTGAAGGGATCCTCGCAAATATTAATTAATGGATTACTCGGTAAGCCAATTCAATTAAGAAGGGGAGTGAGACAAGGTGATCTCCTTTCACCGCTATTGTTTATTTTAGCGATGGATTTTATCCCAAGGTGGCTACAAAAATTACAAGTGGATGGGATCTTACGAATGCCAGTGCAAGGGATGCATGCAAATTTGTTATATGCTGATCATGCTTTGTTATTTATCAAACCAGAAAGACAACAGTTGCAAGTCCTGAAGATCATCCTAACCTTCTTCCAATCTGTTTCGGGCCTAACAGTGAACTTAGAAAAATCAGAAATTATTATTTCTAGAGAAACAGAGCAGGTGGCACAAGAAATGACAGATTTTCTGGGCTGCAAAAGAGGTACTTTTCCGTTCATATACTTGGGATTGCCTTATTTGCCTTATCGGATAAAAGGCTACTGAGAAGCACTTATTTGCCTTTAATTCAAAGATTCCGTAAAAGATTGGCAGGATGGGCAGCCGGTTTCTTATCAATTGCTAGAAGGTTGGTTTTGAACAATGCGGTTCTTTTTTGCTTTGCCAACATATTTTATGACAGTCTTCAAACTTCCGATGTGGGTTATCTCGGAGATTGATAAAATTAGAAGGGATTTTCTATGGCGTGGAGTTAATATTGAACAAAAAAAGATACATCTGGCAGATTGGGAATTGGTGTGCACTTCTAAAAAATCTGGTGCACTTGGTATTGTCAATCTATCTGTCTTCAACCAGTCACTTTTGGCTAAGTGGATATGGCAGTGGATGAAACCAGAACAAAGGTTATGGAAATCCACATTTCAGATCTTACATCATCAGTCCTTAATCAACTAATTAATTTCCTGATTCCCCATTCTTTAAGCAAATGCCTCATTCTTTAATCTCTTTTTGAAATTGCTTTACAACAAGAATCATAAATAATGGGGAGGAAACTGCTTTCTGCTTTCATGATTGGGGAGTAGGGATACTCAAGAACATCTACCAAGCATTGTTCTCATTCAGTCTTGACAGTGATATTACTGTCAAGGAGATGTTACAGACTACATCCCTAACAGAAATGTTCAGACCAGGTATATCAACAAGGGCAATTGAGGAGTTTAATCAGCTATCAGAGATTATCGCGGAAATGCAATTAATATTGCAAGATGGAAGAGATGACGTGCGATGGATATGCACAGGTTCAGGAAATTTTACAGTAAAATCTGTATACCGCACATGGATGAATTTTCCTATCATCAAATCGCCACTTGCTACAATATGGAAATTAAAAGTCCCACCGAGAATGAAAGTTTTGGCATGGTTAATGGCGCTGAATAAAATCTTAACCGTGGAAAATTTGAAAAAGCGAGGTTGGAACAGCCCAAGTATGTGTTACCTGTGCAGAAATGATGAAGAAATAACAACACATATGTTTGACCTATGTTGACAGACAAGAAGAATATATGAACTGGTATTTCAACGATTCTCCCTTATATGGCAAGGCTGGTCTGATTGTATCTCGCTGATATACTCCTCTGAACTGAACAAGAAGGAAAAGGAAATTCTGTTGATTACTCAGTTCATCGTATGGAGAGAAAGGTGTACAAGACTGTTCCGAGATGAGTGCAAGACAAATCAGATCTTGGTTGAAGAAGTTTATACTCAATGGCAATCCACGAATTAGTGACAGTTTCAGTTTTGATTTTGTTTTATTTTGCTTTTCTTTCTTCGAACATTTCATGACTCAACTGTATTGAGTCTCTCTTTTATTTATTTTATTTTTATTTTTTAAGGTTTTTTCAAATGTAAAACCGGAAACATTTTAATCAAAGACAAATAGGGGCGTGACTCCTATCTCTTTCCTAAAAAAAAATAGAGCATGCATGAATTTACCTCGCGGTGTTGAGAGTATCCAAAATAGAGCATGTGTGCTGCAGCTGGAATTATGTATATTGCCTGGCTGACGATGAGTGACCCAACAAGAGAGGTGATCTCCATGGAACCAGAGAAAGGAATGGCAGCTGCTATGATGCATACTAAACCAACAACGGAAGCACGGGCCACGCAATGCAAGAAATGGCAGCTGTCCATTATGTAAGGTAGCAGACTTATGACCCTTTTTATGCATATAAAGAGTGGATACAATGAATAACCAATGGCGACTAGCTCAAGGATCAGCAAGGATATTGATGCTATATCACGCAAATAAGATGGAGGCAGCAGTGCAAGTACGCAGGGTTGTGCAGCCGGTGGAATTTCGGACAATTGATCACCGAAAACCCGGTAGGAGATCAGGGCCGCTCCCAAACTGAATGCTGTTGTATATGCCGTTGATATACAGAATGCATATTTGAACTGTTCTTTATTATCCTTGATGGTCACCAATGTCTCCCTGCGTGCAATTTATCTTATTTATTACAGATATAATTCACAAAAGATAAATCCCTTACAAGAAATCTTAAATTGTGATGTAACACAGAAGGAAAAATCGGAATCGGAATCGGAATCGATTTTTTGACCGGGGGATTCGAATTGGATAAATCGGTCGGAATCGGATCGGAAACTCGGACATTTTTGCCAGAAGCTCATTTTATACTAAAAAATTAGAAAAAAATTGATAAACTAATAATTTGTCAACAATTTCTATTTACACAAATGATTACAATTAAATAACCCATTAATTACTGTGTATAGTTGGAATCCCGCCCCATGGAATTAAATAATTAACAATTTCGGCCCAAGTTCGAATCCCACCCCATGCAAAGAAAATTTTGATTGCTGTGTATAATATTGTTGAATGGAATGTACAAATTACAATTTACAAGATATATACATGTAGGTATATGTTTTAGTAACAAAAAATTGAATGGTATTGTAGTAGTTGTGTCGGACTTTTTTATCAAAAGCTTGTTTTGTACTTAAAAAAAGAAAAAAAATAATACAAAATAAATTTGTCAACAATTTATATTTAAATAAATAAATAAATTCAAATAATCCGCTAATACAAATATAAGACAAGCATCAGAGAGTTCAACATTAGCCCAATCAGAAAAATAAAAAAGACTATGGTCAACCGCACGTGGGCTCAATTGTGATTAAAAAAGTATATGGTCAACCATAGATACTAGAGTTTGCTTCTTCTTTTTTTTTACTTTAGACAAAAGATCAATACATGATTGATTGGATTTGACTGTAGTACAGCTGTACAAGAGTTCAACCCACACCCTTTCTGTGGTTGTGGGTCCCGCATGGCCGCCATTTTTATTTATATCCACCATTAAATATAAATTGTCAAACATATCTAAAAAAATTTAAAAAAAATATTTCTATCCAAACTGACTATTAAATAGTCGGTTCCTACTTTTTATTAGAAACTGGCCACTTAACCGCCGGTCCCTAATAAAAATTAGAAACCGGCTATTAAGCCGCCGGTTTCTAATAAAAATTAGAAACTGGTTATTTATCCACCGGTTTCCATGTTTATATATAAGGGTCCACTGTTCCGAATTTTTTTCACAATTCATTTTATCAAATTTCACACTATCTCTCCTCACTTTCTCTCTTTCTATCAGATTTCTCATGCTCTTTTTTTTTTTTGCAAGTAAGTCCCTATATTTTGTTTATATTATTACTTAGGCCAAAATGGTTATAAATTACTACCGTTTGTTAGAAATAGTTAAAAAAAATTAATGTAGTTTAGCAATATATAATTGTGATTAGCGTTAAGTAATCGTAATTAATTGTGATTTGGCCAAAATGGTTATAAAATTGATCCGATTCATTAGAAATGTTCCCAAAATTTTTAATGGTGGTGTAAATATCTTATGTCTGAGTTATTCAGTTTTCTTATATAAGGAATACGTCTTGTAGTATTGTCTAACGCTTTCTGCAAAGAACAGTTATAAGGGAAATGTACTCAAGGTTACATTCCTCATATAGAGAAGTTTGCGAATATCAAGATGGCAATTATTTCTTATGCAATATTAGTAGATATTGTATAAGATATAAGAGCCCCTTGGTGAAGCAAGACTGTAATGCATGCAGTATGATCAAATATTGATCGTACATTATATAGTCGAACTTCCTATTCAAGAAACATAATAGATATAATTCATGATGATGACTCAATTCTAATACCTGAACATATCAATTACATGGGCAGTATATGATACTTTCTATATTGGATGAATGATATTGTTTGGAACATGTCATATGTATTAATTGGGCAATCATAAAGTTTTATACTGGAGGCTATTTATGTTCAATGGAATGTGTTTCCATTGCCAACATAAATACGGATCCAAAGCAGTCACACCCTATAAGGTCCCTGTTGAGATATCGTATTGTGATAAGATACTTATTAGTGTTATGAGATAACACTAAGTCAAATCCTGGAATATATCATGTGATATGAGATTTACATATGGCATTCAATCAACAGATATAAATATGTGTGTGTGTGTGTGTGTGTGTGTGGATCAATGTTTGAATTAATTTGGCACATGCGGTATACAAATTAATTGAGAAGCTGTTTAATATGATTAAATAAAGAAAGAGATTGATTGAACATATTCATTTGGTCAATTTGATTGTGCCAATAGATAAAGCTTGATTCAACGATTGTGTGGATATGTGGAATGCACAAAATAGACCAACAGTTTGGGTTTTATGGCCAAAACAAGTTTGACTTGACCTTGGTCAACAAAAGTCAACTGTGGGAATGGCAGATATGATAGGGAGTAATTGTTGACTGGTGAACATCTGATGGAATGGGGAATAGACTTGGACTTGGTAAACGACCCCCTCTTGATATCATCTTCCCTTTCCACCCTCCTAGCTTCCTTTCTACTTTCTCAATCAACGGCAAGAAACTCTCTTTTTTCGGTTTTGAAACTGAAAGAGGCGTGTATGTTAAATTGAAATGATTAAAATGCAAGAAAAGAGTAAGTTAAAAGGAAAGATGGGTAGCATTAAGGTTCAGAAAATGAAAAGAGCTTCCCAAAAGGTGATCTCCCAGGCGATTCCTCCCCAGGCAATTCCCACTCAGGCGTTTGCAAGACAGGCGGCTCCCTCAGGCAGGAAGATGATCTCCCAAACCGGCGGATGGGAGAGAGTTCAACGTAGGCAGCGTTTCCCTCAACGATCCGTGGACTATTCTTCCAAGCTGTTCGATCAATGGATCTCAGCCGTAGATTGAACTTTCGTATGGAGACCGACCTTCTGACCTTCGGCGCTATTTTTAGATGAAGTGATCCTCAAGAAACACTATTTTGGAGTGCTATTTTTAGCTGAAACATGCTAGATTTTGGGTGGACTACATGTCACCCATGATCTCCACTACTCCCACTACTCTTTTGGAAATCTATTAATAATCATCTTGTAATAGAATTCAGTGTGCGTGTTTACTTGTGATTAAGTCCATAATTTTAGCTAGCAATCATCATTGTTAGGCTAGATTAGGAGTATTAGAGAGAGAGGCGTAGCCATTAGAAGTCGAGGAATGGAGACGTCATCTAAGGAGACAAGGTTCTTCTTCTCCAAGAGGGTTGTAATATATATTCTCTTTATTTTATTTTTATTTTGCTATGGTCATGAGAAGCTAAACCTCTCATCTCTAGGGTGAGGGTTCAAGTTGATTTGTTAATTATGAATTTATATTTTGTTTATGTTTTGTTTGCGTTGAATTTCTTTTGGAATTTAAACTTTTTATAATATTCATGCATACATAGTTTCATTTACTATATGCTAGTGATTCTCCACATACCACAAGATGCGTAGTCGTTTGCATCATTGTGTGAGAAGGATAATGTATTGTAAGTACTAACACTTCAGCTAACGAGGCATGACAGTTGTTCAAAAACTAGAGTTAGAACCAAAGAGGCTCTCTTAGCATGATAAAGTAAAAAATATCTTAGGCTAAGTTTGGCATCTCTACGGACAATCTAGACTTAGTTAGAATAATATTAGAAAGCATCTAGATTAGGTGGGGGATTTGGAATATTTCAACTACAGGACAGTATAAGGAAATAATATAATTTCATACTTTAAATATTTTAGTCTTGGTAACCCAAAAGTCGATCGAAAGATCAGAGAATCTTTCAAAATGCATAACAAAGCACCAGGATATACTGCGGTTAGTAACAATACCGCATGCGAAGTAGCCTACGGGTAGTCTATACCACACACAGTAGTGACAGTGCCGCATGCAGCATAGACATGAGCCAAAAACAGATATTAGTATGATTTGGAATGATAGGAAAACCTGAATCATAGAGAATCTCTATCTATTTCAGCTGATCACAAAGTAGCGCAACTGCATTAAACTCAAGATACCCGAATATGAACCTACCTAGAACTAGTGAAAATTGTTTATAATTTAAAACACTATCCCAGCGGATCGACACCCCAATTATACTACGCGATAGGATTATGCACTTGTAATCTGAATCATAAGTGAAATTAAGGTTGAAAGGTATATTAATTTAGACTGAAAATTTGTGTTCCAATTTTGGTCATCACGGATCTGACACAAAATTGATTTTTGGGATAAAAATTCATTTCATTCATTCACCCCAAGACTCATATGGGGTGCACATCTGACATATTGATCCTTAATCTACTTCATAATTTCCCTCTTAAATAATTGTCCTTTTTTAAACTTAACTCTCAACAGTGTCTCCATTTTTTTTTACCCAATTTTGTTGATATATTTCTTTCTTTATTTTTCTTTTATATGTATATATATTTTAGGGGTCAACAGTTTTTTACAAAATAAGATTCCGCCAAAAATATCTGAGTAACCGAATCTGATACCGGTTCTAATATTCAGAGTCATGCTGGAGTAGATGTTCAACATTTGGATTTAAGAAGATCTTAAAAACATAATTGTGGCTGCTCGAATTTCAACCCAAGATTTCTCCCCTATAACCACATTGTGAAGCTTTTGATTTATATTTTCCCATAAAATAGCTGGTGTTCCCTGTTGTTATTTAAATTATTTCCCATGCCCAACTTATTTTATAATTACCTACTCTTGGCCTTTTCATTTTCGTTAGAAATAAATTGCACCTCAGCTTTATAAAAATTTGTCATTAGAATTAAATTGACCCTGAGGTTCGAAATAACAGGAATCCCAGGAAATACAACTGTGGTGGTCTCCTTGAAAACCAGAGTAACCATCGGTGATGCTGGTCTGAAGTGGGATGTTACATGGGCGGCAGGTGTATGGATGTTATGGTGCAAGAGAAATAAGGTGAGTACAAGTCAGTGCAGCAGCTGGTCCATGAAGCAGTTCAAACATTTGAGCACTGGAGGGTGATAACATAGGCATAATAGGGTACCATACGACCAATAAAATCCAGTAAGGTTACTGGTAAATGTAAATAGATAGATGTAGGAATAGGAGGCTGAACTGCCATGGTAAATGAAATCTGTTTGTGAGTTTTTTTGCTCACAAACCCTAAAAAAAAAAAATTGTCCATCAAATATGTGAACTGCCATGTACCAACAGCTAAACATATAATAGTAAGATGCCCAATAGAAAGCATTGTGTTAATTAATAACATACACTGATGCTGAAGTGTCACCGAATCCATAGACTATGGTGCTACCGACCCATGCCAAAGACCAGATACTACTGGACTCTACTGAATGCTTAACTCCCTGAACCTGTATGTAAAAAGAATCATTGCAATAATTAAATTTTCAATTCCATTAATTATTGAACTAAAATAGTTCAATATAATAAACAAATGGAGGTATATATGTACCGGTTGATGTAGCCAAGAAGCTACTGCAATGGTTAGAGCAGCCACTGTGGCCGTGACAACACCCAATATGGACAATATTCTATAGTTTCTGAAGGTGGGGACGATTGCAAAAATCAGGCAGCAAAAAGCCAATGCATAGGTCCAATTTCTCTTTTCCAATTTATCATTGGTAAAATAAATAATGCTGGATAACAAACAAAATTAATGAAAGAGAAACAACGGGTAAGTAAGAGCTGTAATTAAATAGTAAGTTGTGCGTGCATGTACGCAATTAGATTATAGAGAGAGGATGGAGAGAGAACCTGACAGCATAGTTGAGCTGAATGATAGACCTTGTGAGGAGGCAAACACAATTAAACCCCATTCCGAGCATCCCAAGTTTTTTCAAGTGGCCGTGATTTTTGAAACTATCGGACAGCAAATTGTCCCACTGAAATGGTGAAGCTAATCATGTCAATTAAACAACACTAGAATGCACTGATAACTAATTAAATTAGTGAACTGTAAGCGCAAGGAACGAATAACCCCACGTTAGTTGTATTATAGATGCGCAAAAGGAACCATCCGGCTCTTGCTCTTTTGAGTTCTGAAGTCCCAGATTAGGGATGACAATGATACCCTTTTAATTGTTTATCTAACCCGTGCTGTATTTGAGAACGAGGGTATGGATAGAATTTATTTTGTTTTATTAGCTTATCGGGTATGAGCAAAAAAAATTTGTTAGCTTGTTGGATAAAGGTACGGATAAGAGCTATTTCGTACCCATTAATTACCCATAGGGTAACTAATAAATGTAAAACTATATATGATATTTTTTTATTTATACATATAACTATGTAATTATGTATTTATAATTAGATTAATTTATATTACATTTCTTATAATTTTTGTATTTAGTAATTCGTAATAAAATTAATTTATTAAACATTTTACACAGTTTTTTATTAGTAACCCAAATGGATTGTGCTATAAACAACAGTGAGTTTAGTATCTTATTTAGACTTCAGAGAGTTGCATTACGGGTACTGTAATAACAGAACAAGTTCTGGTACAGTCGATCAGCAATGCAATGCTATGTTATTGGGTAGTCAAGGACTTTCTTTATATAAGAAAAACTTATGTTACTAATTCGCAGGATGCATATATTACAGTAAAATTTCTTTTGCTTGTTTGGAAAAGTTGTTGATCAATATTTCCTTAAGTTCGATATTCCTCCTCTCTCCAGAGTTCAGATCTCAAGACATGTCAGTTCAAAATCCAATGGCCAATCGTCATTTTAGTAATTATACCTGAATGACTTTATTTTCTTCATCGGTATTACTCTGTAGTCGTACCGGGATATATCGGAAATAAAAGACCTGCACGAGATGAGCCGTCCAACAGCTCAGTAATCCAAAAATTGCTGTTCCTAATGTGGCCCTCCACCAGCCCAGTTTTGCTACACAGTAAGGAAGCAACAGCAGCATTTGAGACATCTAAAAAAATAAAAAATAGGAGCACACTTCTAGTTAAGTACTAAGCAATACATAGTTAGAGGAGCATTGAACTATAAATACTGGATTGCACTTGACCTGGTTTGAGATGAGCATCATGGATGCATCGAGCCAGTGGGTGCCTTCGCTCCTTAGCTTGCAGAACACTTGCTGAAACAAACTACCCTTCGGTATCCTATTTGAAGGTGTTGTTGCATTGCTAGAAATTTGAAATCTCACGGGGGAGACTGTCGGTGCCTCCGCCATTCTCTTTCTCTCTCCCCTCCCCCTCTCACTCTGCTATCTTATCTCTCTCTTATGTGCACAGATGCACTGAAGAGTGAAGTGGAGAATAAAGGGCTTTGAGTTATCTCTGCAATTATAAGTATATTAGTTTCGTTTCCTAGTAGACTAAAGAAGAGGTTATATCAGGCCTTAGAAATTGCAATGTATAGAAGGCAATGTATAGTTGTCTTGTAAAATACAAAAATATGTATTGTCCTGTAAAGGACTAAAGGCAATATATAGTTTGCAAATATTGTTTGGAAGAATTTTAGTAAATGCAAATTATATACAACTTCAATATCATTTGTTATATAATAAAACAAAGGTTATCCATTTCGAATGTACTTCATTAATAAAAAATTTCATCTTTTTGATAAATTAAATCCCTTCGAAAATAAAAAGGTGAATTATTGATAAATTAAATCCATTTCAATTGATTTTAGTTGAATTCGAAAACATTAATTTAGTTTATTAACAATTATCAAAATTTTAAACAAACATTGGGGGCACTTTCAAAATTTTAAGCACGCATGACATAGGGGCTTTTTTTTTTTTTATTGAGATAGAATAAGCGTCTAAGTCGTTATTTATAACAAAGATTTGTAATCCAACTTTAAACCTATATGACCTCGAATAAAGCATTTTGTCTTAGGTATTAGATCAAGGACTGATTTTCAAAGACATGACAATAGTTATAAAGCCTTTTTTTTAAAAACAATTCCAATGAAAAATTATTGTTATAGGTACATAAATTAAAAAAAATAAAGGTTAATATTCTTTCTGTACATATTGCTTTAAGTGCAAGACTATGCATGCATATTATTTATTAAGTAGAACTAAGGTGTTCTTAAGCTCACCAAGCCCTTTGTGAGCTTAACTCAAAAACCTATCGGATTGGCTTCAAATGACGCATCCAAACTGTTGAAACCGATCTACTTAATGAGTTATGCGTTTACCATCAATTTTTAAAAAATTTGAACTAATTTAGTATAAAGTCAAGTGATAAAAAAAAATTAATTCATAAGTTAATTTTAATACGTTCATTTATCATTATAATTAAGAAAGAGACTTAATTAGTGAGCTTAAGAACACCCTAGTTCTACTTTTATTTATTAATAATTATTTTCAATAAGCAATATGCATATAATTAAGAAAGCATCCTAAAAGGCTACGCTATACAATCATGTCAATCAACTTGGAATCTGTACTAAGGTAAAAAGCACATAACACCAATTAAAGATGCTTTTAACAGTTTTAACATTGTCCATGTCTTTGATGTTGTTTTGCTTTTAACCTTTTTTTTTTGTTTTCTGAGGAAAATTATGCTTTTAACCTAGTATACTTCTTTTGACGGTGGCATTTAGAATGACCGCGATTGGATGTTACATTACTTTGTTTAAAGTTTTTTTCGCTTTTCTGTTGCCTCGTTTATGTAACCAAGTGTGCGGCCTAATTGTCGATCTTCAGTCATTAATTGCACCATATACAATCCTGCGACAAGTTTTCTTCATCTATTCCACAGCAGAAAAACTTGTATCCTTGAGAAACAGTTGGCCATGGTGGGTTCGCACAAAAATTATGTCGCCAATAAGTCCAACCACGCCCGTTTTTTTATGCATAGCAATAAAAAGTAATAACTTTAATCGGCATCATCATTATCTTCAAGGAAAAAAAAATTAAAAATAACACAAACATAATGAATCATTACCGCACTCAAGAATTGAGTCGTAATGAATAATTGCAATGAATCATCATGGTTTTGAATTTTGGTTTTATTTTTTTATCACTACATAGATATGAAGAGAAACAGAAAAATTAGAACAAACTTTAGCAGCAATAAATTGTCTCTAATTATGAGTTAAAATCGTTTCATGGATCGCAATAATTCTTTGTGATCAAGTTATAATGAGATTATTTTAAACATCACTCAGATTGATTATTGATAACAAAGAAAACAAGAATGCAAATACAATTGATGAACGAATGTTCTGATACCATTTTGTCACACCCCGACAGAGCGTGACAATGGAATGCCATTCTCGCATTCATTTGATGGTCGGTCAACCTACATCACCGACGAAAACAGATGAAATACAAATCGCAATCATCTTGAAAGTTCAGTGATTGATTATTTAACGATGTGTTTCTTTATAATTGTTTTATTTTGAATAACAACAAGTACAAATAGATTGGATAATATACACAAATATATCAAATTAAATATGCCTATTCAATTGGCTAATATCTCTAAGTGTAAGTTTTCAATAAAAACCGTAACAATTCTCAATCATGTCGAATTCCTAAAACATGTGATTCTCCATTCCCTTTAACTTTAAAAACAATTTCAATCCGACCCAGGGTCAGAAATAGGATATAAGGAGGGCTATACAATTATTTTTGCTTAATAAAAATATATTTATCTAACACAAGATAATAAGATCTTTCACTATTTGATTTCATAAAAAGACACAATAGATAATTAGTACCAACAAAGTATGAACAAGTATCTCTTTCCTATAATTTTATGTGTACAAATTACAGACAAAAAATAAATCATCTTAGCGGTGTAAGAAATAAATTTTATTTGGTGGACTGATATAGTATTTTAAGAGACTGATCATTGAGAGGCCAATTATTAAAAAATTTACAAATAATTACGCTTTCAGGTTAATTCTATATAAATAAAAAAAGTTAAGAGTGTATTTGTCTAACTTGGTAAGAATTATAAATTACAATTTGGTTTGGACACTTTCTTTTTCTATGTTTTCTTCTCTTTGATATTTCCAAGAGAGAGCAATAACTTCTCCTTTTTTTTTTATTGCTGATGATCCAGAAACTGAAGCGCCTATATGGAAATGAAAAGGAAAGATAAGCAGTTTTGATTTCTGAACTTTACAATCGAATAAATTGTGCTCTATTGTTGAAATGGTGGTGGAGGTTTAATAACCACATTCGGTTCTATATGGGACAATGTCAGAATCTGATGCATAAATGGCAGTCCATTAATGATGTTGTGCAATATGCCCTTAGTCTCAACAAAACAAAACAAATTGTCTTCCTTATTGTAATTAGTGCAGTTATTTGGTGCATTTGGAGACAGAAATGATTTATGCTTTAATGATTCTATTTCGCATTCTGGTAGATATGTTATACATACAACCATTTCTCTTGTTATATATTGGACAGGTAAGCTTCTTGAGGACATCAAGGTGGAAGCTAATGCTTGGTTGCCTCCAGATCTGAATGAGGTTCCCATTCAGATTGCTTCCCATGAGGATGATCAAATGGTGGTGTGAATCTCTGATGATTCCACTTAACTGCCTTTTATACATTTTGTTTAGCCCTTATGTGGCTTAGTTTAGGATGTTTGCTGTTCTCATTTTGATGCCTGTGAGTAGCGTTGCAACTACAGTTTATTATTTTGTTTTCAGCATTTTTCTTTTTCATTTTGTAAAAACTCGTATGTTTCATTTCTAATGAAATGGGCTTTGGCTTTTCTTTTTCTTTTTTTTAAAAAAAAGAATACTTAATGTTACTAGTAATCAGCAAAACATAATATATTTATGTTCGTTAGGATTACAAATATGCTGCTGCTACTATTATATTTTGATCATATTTATCATTTGGGAATATATATTTTAATATTGATGAAGTACGTAGTGCAAGGGAAAACGACCGTTATATATATATCTATTTTTGAATGTTGATTCTGTAATTATTTGTCCGCTTGTATATTATCTTACGCATTATGCGATGTAATCAAACTTCAATTTTATGAATCGCTGGCTTTCCATTATTTTTATTTTCTAAATTAATTGTTCCTAATAACATCTATCAGATTCATTGCACGCGAAACAAATATATATATTGCTCGTAAAAACCTTACATATTTTGCATTTCGTGCTTATCTTAAAAACTTATAATGTGTGTAAGCGTGATGTTTGAAGTGTATATATTTCATAATTACATTATGACATCGGTAGCTGTAGCACGGACACGTTCTAATTAATGCCGCATCCATGTCGGACACTCTTAATTACAATACACATGGACATATAAACCGATCAACATGGTTAATGATAAGAATTGAAACGATCAAACTCGTGACACGTTAACGTGTCCGGATAATCGAGTCAGTTACTTCCACTTGGGGTTGGATGAGTGCGGAAAGAGCATGACAAACATTTAATTTATAATTAAATATTTAGATTGATGCTTGGCTAATGACCAGCAGCCCACGCTATGGACTCATATCTTAATTTTTAAAGCTCAAGTAGTGCCGCCAATTTGAACCATTCAACATTATTTTCATATCAAAACGTACTTGAAAATCAAATATTACTGATTTTAGAATTTTCTTACTATTTTTTAGCAAGGTTCTGAAAATCAAAATTGAAATCGGAATCGGAAAGTTGACCCTTGAATCGGAATCGAAGGAATTGGTCGGAATCGGCCGAGTCAACTCAGAAACTCGGATATTTTATTAAAACACTTGTTTTGTATAATAAAAATAGGAAAAAAAATGTAAAAAAATAATTAGTCCAAAAATAATGATAAGGTCACTTCTACACTAATATAATCTACAATATTGAAATATCTACATCATTATAATCAATATAAATTCAACAGAGATACTGCACAACTTTGATTGATTAAAAATATAAACCATGCATAACATATATCTATTAAACTAACAGAGGCACGATTATGTCTAAGTAAATATTTAACTAAAAGAAATAAAAATGCAAGTATAATATTGTAATATCTAAACCATAATATTGAATATTAATGCAACATCAAATTAAAAATAAAACATAAATAATTTTCTTATTTTCTGAAACTGAACAGACCAATAAGGCTAGAACAGATCACCAGATCATACAATTTTCTACAGTAAATTTCTCTTCCTTGCTTCCATTTAGAATGTTAGTTCTTTTTTTTTTTTTGAAGTTAGAATGTTAATTCTCTTATCAATTTATAGACTATAATTATATACACAA
The DNA here is from genome assembly GCA_964058825.1 of Carex arenaria. Classification (NCBI taxonomy): domain Eukaryota; kingdom Viridiplantae; phylum Streptophyta; class Magnoliopsida; order Poales; family Cyperaceae; genus Carex; species Carex arenaria. The sequence continues at coordinate 1,162,654 of CAXKVW010000198.1, forward strand.
TTATCACGTCAGCCTACTATGCGCTATACAAATTAGTAAATCACATGGTATGTTTTTTACTTTTATTCAAATCAGAAAAACAAAAACAAAAGAAAGAATCACGGATGCACAGTCTTTTAACTTTAAATCACATGGGAACGGCATCGCCTAGCGATATATACTTATAGTCATTGTATTAGGACAATTTATGTTTTCTGATATGAATTTTTTCTGAACTCTTATATAGAACTGATTCCGCCAGTTCTTGTATCGTTTTATCCAATTAATACAAATATGCTTAGTTTGAGGGTAAGGATACGACACTCAATCTGAACCAAATTCAAAGAATCAAACACCAACCAAACTAATAAGGAAGAAATGGAGTGCACTGGATGCACTGGAGGCACTGGATAAGGAAGAAATGGAGAAGTCGCAGTAACAAAAGGATAATATGTTGTTATTGGAATCTGTTATTCAGATCCCAACCGTTGATCCGTTGATATTTGTTGAGATTTGTGCACGAAAAGTTTATTTCGTTGAGATTCGTGTATAGAAAAGTGTGAACAGTTGGAAAAGGAATAACATGTGTTCCTGTTATTCTCAAAGGAATAACAAGGGATAACAGTAGAATAAAAATAAAAAAATATATATAACTCTATGCTTTTTTTTTTTTTTTTTTGAAAAAACCGACTGGCAGAGGCTGCCAGAGGATAATGCACTATATAAAAAATAATAGCGGGTCCAATTACAACCAAATTAAACCACACCCTCTGGACCCCACATGTCTATAGCTTACTGATTACATACCGGATGCTATGCTACCGTTTGTCCTCTTATGATTTCTTTTCTACTGTGTAATCTCTCTTTGATTGGATGTTGAAGTAATTAATTGAGTCCTTTCGACAGTCTGTGCCGCTGATGATCTTAATTGACGTTTATTTATTATTTGTTAAATTGTAATTTGTTTATGAGGATTAATATGGGATGTGGAAAGAAGTTATGTGCATTAATTAAAATTGAATTAAATCAAGAAAAATTGATGTGTATGAAAGAGATGATATTTAATTTATTATATAATACAGAACGACGTCATATAGAGCCGATGAGATCGTCTAATTGGGATTCACAATTATATAATACAGATCTATGTGCATGCACACCAGCCCCATGATTTGTCACAAAAATACAAACAATGCATTGTCTTGAACAAACATGCATTGTAACATATTGAAGCTAAGTACAAAATTATGTCATATATTAATCTTCGATTTTCAAATTAATTAGATACTTAGAGTACTGACTGTCCCACTAATTATTCCAACAAACTATGATAAATGATAGTTTGTATGTCGAAGTGTCGCTACCCTTAATTAATTAAAAACGACTTCACTTAATTTCTTATTAACAAGTTAGAAATGGATTTTCCGAGAAAAATAACATCTAATTGCATTGGAAATTAAATGATTTTTTAAATATATTTTGTCTCTCTATGACGTTTTTTTTTTAAGTAGAATTCATAGTCTCGTGAATTCTATTTTTCTGAGACTAGTTCGTGATTTTCATTTTCTTTTTACTAACAAAAAAAAATGCCCTTCCTGTCGTTCAGCAATAAATGAATTATTTTTGTTTATTTTTTTTTAATTCAAATTTTGGTACTCAAACTTCTTTAAAATAATTAAATAGTCCACAAACTTTTATTCGCATTCAAAATTGATCCTTTAACTTTTAAAAAAAATAATCCATTTAGTCTTTTTTTATTTTTTCTAAAATGAATAATTAAGATCTATAATCCTTTCATGAATCTTTTTGCTGATATAAATTAGTTTATAAATAATCGGCACATTGATTTTGTTCTGCCACCTGGACAATAATCAAGTGTAAACAAAGGGTAACTTTGATTAAAAGTGAAGCCTTTAATTTTGATTAAAATGATATTCGACACATGGAGTATATTTTTTATCATTTATGAATAATTATTGTCAATATACGTCTACATATATGTGATTTTCCCCAGTAATATATGTTGCTCATCAACAAGAAAAATAATAATTAATTATTCAATACTGTTGCAATGAATACTGTACGATATTAAATAAGCAGAGCCAAATTTTGAGCCTTAATTATTTAGAATTGTGACCACTTTCACTCTACTGCTAATTATTTAATAAATTTATTAGGAGGCTGGGGCGAGTACGTCATGCGGTTGGCTTCTAGGTAAGATATATGCTCTTACTCTTTTTTCGACACTATAAAAACCCTACCAATGCACCACTGGAAATCACAACAATTCCAAACTTAACTAGCTCATCATACACATATATATATAGTTCAAACTTATTCTTACCTCACATCAAGGTCAACAAAATCATTACTAAATTTTTCATCTGTGCCACAATTACTGCTGTAATTGTCACCATCCTCGTCCTAACTACACCCCACAATGCAACTACAGCAGTTAAATGAGAACTAGTCTTTGGTCTAGTGGCTAAGGCACATGATCTCTATGTGAGAAGTCATGGGTTCGAAACCCAGATGGAAAAAAACATTTGTTATAATAACAAAGTTATTAAATAGTTGGGTGGCTTGACTTCCAACTTTATTCAAAAAAAAAAAAAACTGCAGCAATTAAATGTGACCAAGTGACATGAGCCCTTGTGCAGTGCATGTCCTATATAAGGTGGTGTTGACAACCCCACTGTGCAGTGATGCAACGGCATCAGGAGCCTGAATTTGATGGCAAGAACGTACATTGGTGCCGACCACCAGGCACTGTTCAACTGCCTTAATTAAGAACCTTGCCAAGGGAACCGCTGTCAATCCCACTGCTGTCGCTGGCCACCCGGCAAGTGTGGCATCATTTTCGATCCGTATATATGCCATTAGCTCCTACACCGACTGCACCTCCAGGTACTGGTAACATTGGCCATTTCATTTGTTATCATGTTCACTTTCATGCGCATATGTGAATGAATAAATTCATTGATCTAGCTTATACAATACATATTAATACCAACACATATTCTAAGAATACTTCTATGGGAATTTTTTTGTCAGATAGTTTTAAAATTAAGACAACACATATTCTAAAAACGTATGTGGAAATGTATTTTCGCTAGTTTTAGACAAAATTGTTTGTCCCAACATAATGGACTGCCTTTAATGAATCTTATATTTTGCAACCACAATTTGTTGCACTTAGAATTAGAATAGAGTTGGTTTTGCATAACCAGTGTCCTCTCTCTCATAAATTTTCTCATCAGTAATATGTGACCAAGATATTCAAACAGAAATTAATGTCAAGCTCAATAATAGTACTTTCAGTTAATTAGGCATCTTAATTATTAATTCATTCATTTTATAAAACTCAGCAACAGATGTAATTCATTCCTAACAAGTGAAATCTGTATATATGAAAACCTAGGGTTTTGGCTAGGAATTAAGCCATTTATACTTGAATTTTAGTTAATTTATCTTAGATTTACAGTAAGATGTGATAACTGTCATGATTTCTGTGATTTTGTAGGGAAATGCACAATGGAAGATATTTGGAGCAAAATGGGCACAAACCGGAGTTCTATTGTTTGAAGCATTCTACTGTTTGAAGCAGATGGAATTCAGCTATGTACATATACGGCTATGCCATACTTGACCAGACCGTACTTGTGCTTCGAACTTTGACAAATTTACAAAAAATTTAAGCTTACTTCACTATACTCAATCTTGATTAGAGTTAGAGTGATTCGTTTGAGATCTCTTGTTTATTTAATCACTAGAGTCTTTAGTGCTCACATCTCGGACTGTGTGACTTTCCGAAGTTTGTAAGGGCTCATCAGTTCAACAATATTGTACTTCTTTCTCATTAGGTAAAAAAAGGCGTGCCATCAAAGATCTGGTTGTGGAGCCCCAGAGATATAGGCATATTAAACCGAACTCGTAATCGTATCTTGTGTAAAGTGTTTATTAATCATTTGAATTGAAAATCTTTTAAAATATTAAAAGTCACAATATTCACCCCGTCTAGATGCCGTTAGGGACAATAGTAGGGTCCCAAACTAATCATATTCATGGAGTTCAAGCAAGCGATCGATGTTCAAGGTTTTGAATCCAAGTGCTTCTGTCAGGGATGATATCAGAAGCTGTAGATGTTGGTCAGATTATGCATGTTTAATTATTATTCAATATTTATTTAAAATCTAGAAACAACAAAGTAAACACATAATATTGAACGAAAATAAGAAATCACGAAAGCAATAACTCTTAAGAGAAAAAAAATAAAGTCCATCACTAGATATTCGCAACTTTGATCTTTAATAAATGTTCTCAGATAATAAACGAGAGGCACCCAAGTCATATTGAGAACTGGAACTGCTATGTGAGGTGAGATTGCAGATCATAAAATCACACATCCTGTCAAGAACCTAGAGCACATGAGCCAATAAATAAGATTTAGGCAAAAATATTAGTGAGACATGATTGAATCGCCAAAAAAAAAAACATGTCTAATTAATCTGATTATATGACTTACACAAATATGTTAAAAGTTTATTTAACAAAATTAATCACTTTAAGTGCATACATATATAATTGTTTCTTTAGGGTGGAACAAAAAAAAATAATGTGTTAGCACAGCTCCTAAGTTGTACCACACAAATAACAAACAAGGTTGTACCGCAAAAATGCTTCAAATAGTAATTTCTTCAAGCACCTTGTGTGCATACACCAAATAAAAAATAAAGGGAAAATTGGTTATTTGCTACTCCAAAACCTTCCGTTCTGAAAAATGCCATCACAAAACTATAAATCTGAAAAATACCACTCTAAACTTAGTTAATTCTTAAATTTGCCACAAATACATTATTTTTTTATTAAAAATTAACTGAAAAATATAATTTTGAGATACATATTTTTGTATTTCTCTATATACCTTTCATACTCCTCATTATACGTATCTCAAAACTATATTTTTCAGTTAATTTTTAATAAAAAAAAAGTATAAAAATTGTGTATTTGTGGCAAATTTAAGAATTAACTAAGTTTAGAGTGGTATTTTTCAGATTTATAGTTTCGTGATGGCATTTTTCAGATTTGAAGGTTTTGGAGTGACAAATAACCAATTTTCCCAAAAATAAATGGAGAAATAGAGGAATTACATAAGATACCAAACAGTAAGCAAGCAAGCACAAGAAATAAAATAAGACACAAAATTTACGTATAAACTTTTTCGGAAAAAAAACACGGGAACACACGGCATAAATTCACTAAATCAAAGGAGTCTTACAAGTACAAGAAATTAGAACTCTCAATAGCACTCTCTCACACACTCTTACAATTTTAAGAAGAAAAGAGCAAAACCTAAAAAGGCTTGATGAAGAGGCAACTTCGAAAAGAGACAACTTTTCCATAGAGAGAGAGAGAGAGAGAGAGAGAGAGAATGGCTTAATGGCCCGAAGCCCATGTTTGTCTTCAACTCAACACACACATATAGAGAGAGAGAGAGTTTGATCGGCTCAAGCGTTTCCTCTATCATTTCAACATTATATGTACATACATATACATATAAACACATACACACACGCATGATATATGCACATACAGTCATACAGACACACACACTTATAAGTTGGCTATAAGTTGGCTAATATACCAATGTTAGCACATAACACTTCATTTTACCAACTGGGTTTTGTGTTTTAGATGTTCTAGTAGTCGATCTGAAGTGCTCAACTTATTTTCCATATTAAAATGTGTTTGGAGACAAATTTTACATTTTTTAAATCTTTTTTACTATTTTTTCGGATTTTTTATAATCATTGTTTTTAGAATCATAATATTTGATCATAAGGCTGATATTCAATCTGAAATTTCATCTTTTATTCGAAAACGTTGGCAGATGAGGAAACTTGAAGACACTTTCTGAAGAAATGGAACAAAATAGAGAGTATACGAAACAGTTGAATAACAACCACATATATGAATATATAATGTTGTGTTTATTATACTTTGTTCTTCAGGATATATATTTTTTAAAACTTGGTACTCAATCAGCTATTTAGTCTGATATCCTCCAACATCAAGTTTTGGTAAAATTTTCAGCAAAATTAGAGACACTTCACCTTTCATATAACGTACAGTAGTTAATATAACAGTTCTAATTGATGAGTGATACACATTATGAAAAATAACAGTAGAAAAGAATACATCACTAATAAGTAGTCATTATTACAATAAACTCTACGCTACTGCTTGATTCTACCAACTGATAAATAAGCCTGAGCCAAATAAACGAATGCTATTTCACATCACAAGGCCAGAACCAGGGTGCCGGATAACTCTTGTGCATGGGCAATCGCTGATAAGTTTTCTCCTTGAAGTTGTAAACAACTAAAAAGTGAAATTTATCAAAATTATTTTCATTGCAACTTTCATCAAAGTAATAAATGCAATTCCCTTGTGTACTGTCAAGGCCAATAGTCGATGCTATGCGACAATAATCTAGACCCATAAATACCGCTTTATCTCCAATGCTTCTAACGGGTTTCCACAATCGGCATCCCTGATCAAGGTCAAGCTCATACACATTCATTTCATTGCCACGTCCCTTGTTCCTACAAACCAACAAAAGTTTGCCTCCGGACTCGACGAGGTACTTTCTAAAGTAATTCAAGATACTATTTTTCATGGTGAGAACGACCTTTCCTGCCCCAAAAGAAGAGCCTTTATCTTCCCAACAATAGAGAGTATCAGTCGTCATGGCATAGATCATCCCTTGAAAAACAATGGCTTCATTGTAATGTCTTTCAAGGTCTAACCAGGTCCACTTATCGTCTCCAACCTTCAAAATAGCCAAACCATGTGGCTGGAAGAAACACAGTAGCACAAGCCCATTATTGTTACCAGAACCGTGACCAGACACCCGACAAAGAATTACTTTTTCATGAGAGTTAAATTTCAAGGTGTTCCACCGAGTGTCCCAATATGTGTTGAGGTTTCCTTGGTAGCCATTGGGGAGTTGTACAGAGGGGAGTAGTTGCTTAGCCCCAGTGAGGGGTGAGATTAGGTGAAGTTTACATTTTTGGTCGATACATATGAGCCTACCAAAGTTGGAGCCAATCCAATTGGGGCCATCGAGGGAAAACGGGATGGGGCTGGTAATGCAGTAAGCGATGTAGGTGGTTAGATCATAGAAGATGAAATTGGTGTGGCCACGGTTATTGTCTGAGTTATGAGCTTTGACAAGGAGCCAAGGGATGGGCTGGTCGAGGCGGAACCGAGGGAAAGTGGGAAGGCGGGGTTTGATGATGGAGGCCCAATCAGTGCAGACAGCTGATAATCGGAGGCAATTGAGGGTGTCTAGGCGGTTACAGATAGAGATCAGCAGGTCGGATGGGAGATCGGCCCATGCAGCCATTGTCTTTTAAACTTGTAACAAAGATGAAGAAAACATAAGTACGGTAAAAATAATGAAAACATTAATGAATTTAATTTAGTGTCCCTATATATGTCGCCATCGATCAAGTCTCTATATAGAATACCTATGCAAGAAATTTCAAGATTGGTAATCATAATATATTGCAGAAAGAAAATTTATTCAGTAAATCTTATTATACACTTACATGGAAAATATTGGAAATCAAAATATATTGTAGAAGCACCGTATATCACAATATTCTAATTCCAATCCTGGAATAATTTGTGTAACATGACAGTGCTTTCTTTTTGGAAATAAATCTGCTGCGATTCTTTGGAATCGCAGGGTCCTGCTTTTCCAGATCAAACCATTCAATTTTTTGAAGTGCACGAATCTCAAAGCAATTAATTTTTATGTATGAATCTCGAAACAAAAAAATGGTTTGATTTGGACAAGCAAGGACACTGCGATTCCAAAGAATCGCCGCAGATTTGTTTCCTTTCTTTTTAGGGTTGGGGGGTGAATATGATTTTGCGTCCCTACTGCAAAAGCTATATATATTAATTTCTTAACATAAAGTTTAATGTTTATGAGATTACCTAATTTCATGATTTATATATGGGGCTGGGAATTATATATCTAGAATTGTGGAGAGAGAAGTACCCCTTTATGAAGAAAATATATGGGAGATTCAGATAAAAGTTAATATAAAAGTGACGAACATTGTGCGGAGATAACTAAAAGATGATCAAAGAAATTGTATTCATAAAAGAAAGTTATTCATACCAGAGAATATCTTCTTGAGATGAGTAGAATTAAAAGAATATGGTTACAATGGTAATGAGGAGGCCTCATTTAATTTATTTTATAGCGTTAATGGAGAAATATATTAATGAGCAAACATTAATATATATGGACTTTGTCTTATTTAGATATTGTAATAATATATACTACAGCCTATAGGGGACTTGTCAATTAGCTATCATAAATAGTACCTTATTGGATATATAGATAGTCTAACAATTTTATTTTATTTTATTTAATTTAAGTATTTTAAGAATCGTTAATTTAATTTAGACAGCTGAATCTTTAAGTAGCTTGATGATAGTTTACAACATATATAGGATCCATATTTTATTTATAATTCTTAATTTGTCATGGGCACAATAGTGGAATATTAATGAGGAAAATAACACATGAGATTAAAGTAGCCCACTATATTGCCTAAAATAAATGCCACAAAATAGCTTTACACTCTAAAATTAGTACAACACAATCTGTATAAACATTGTGCATAAATTAATATCCCAGGTAAAATAGAAATCGCTAAAATAGTACTAGCGCCGTATCTATATTTTGATCATAACTTCTTCATCCAAACAAGATAAGAACAAACTCTACAACATGAACACAAAATAATAATAATTCCATATAATTAACCTCCTTGATACAGTTTTGAATTTTGTTGTGTATTTTAGGTATAGAATTTGGTGGTTTATTTGTATACATTTTTAACTTTAAATTTATAAACAACCAGAAATATGCAAGGTAAGATCAATTGCAAGTGCACAATCTATCATTGTAGTAAATACGGGTGTCGATCCAAGAGATAATAGAAGAGAATAATTTTTACTAAATTAATTAATTCTAAAATAAATGAGTATGTCACGACCCAATTCAGATTTTCTAGGGATACAAGTATACAACCAACAACAAAAATTATTAAAAACACAAAATCATTAAAAGTGTGCCACAATACTTGGAGCACACCAGGCCGAATCAGAACCAGGCACCATATGGCATGAGATGTCAGACACGGGGACCATCAAGTGCAGCCAAGTGCATGATCTTCTTCATCATTTAGCCATGTATGAAGCTGGTCAGGAAAAGTTTGTTACAGTTTTCTCACAAGCATAAAATTTCAACCAGGCCAACAGCGGAACCCGGTGTGCTTCGCTTCATTCATGTAACCCAATATTCATGGAATATGATGATCAAAGTACCTGTTATTTACTATGTTTTGACCAGTTCTTACCCAAATGCTCTGATTTTAGGCTACTTGAAGGTTTAGAACTTCAGGGTCTCCAATTCCATGATCTGGTGGGATTAGAAGAGTTGATTTACCTAAATTACTTGCAATTAAGAAGACTCTTTTCTCGTATGAAGACTCTTGAAACTCGTGATGTGCGAGGAACTATAATCGATCTAGATGATACCTTTTGGACAATTGATACATTGCGGAATGTACTGTCAAACATCTATAGCTAACCTTAAAAATCTCTAGATCAAGCTCTGGGTACGTAATACCTTCAAAAACATGGGATCAGAAATTGCCCCTTTCAAATAACCTCCATAAGTCAGGTCTAAATTGTTGTACATATAACATTAATAAATGCGATCGAACGACCAATCTTCTTGGAAAGCTACCTTCTCTGCTCTCCCAATGAATATTTTGTTTACCCAAAAGCAGTACGTACTCCCTGTCCTTAAAAGGGGCCTGGCCTCTAGAGTGTCACTTGTTGAGTCCAAAGAGCCTAAAGAAACTAAACTTGGGATTAAATTTGGTTAGTTACTCAGGTTCAACAATTTGTCCAGCAGAATTCCCTGTCCTAGAATACTTAAAAGTGGCAAGTTGGCTCGATGAATTGGAGGTGACACAGGGCGGCGTGATATCAAATCTTACAAACCACTACCCAGTTCACCATACACTGGTGCACCTACCTTCTGATCAGCTACAGAATGTGACTGTGACCACATCCAAAACATTTCACCTCGAAACATTTCGTGCCAACCAGCAAGAAGCACCAAAAACCATAACCTCTCATCAAGGAAAAGAAAAACCCTCAGTACTGCCTCCCTTCGAAGCTAGAAGTAGTCTAGAACTCAGCATATATAACAAGATGAATATTATTAATATAAAGAATGTAATCTAAATGAATGTGTTTAGTTTTCATGAAAATTTAAAAATGAGGTATTAATTGACCATATATATTGATGATGCAGTGCATTCTGGGGAAAAAAACCGTGTATTAAGTATTAACCACTGTCTTTTCCTATTATTTTCTTTTGTAAATTGTATCTAATAACATCTGTCAGATTCATTACGAAACAAATATTGCTCGTAAAACCTCTATATTCTGTGGTTGTTATGAAAAAAGAACTTATGATTTGTGGAAGCGTGATCTTTGAAGTGTATATTTCATAAGAGAAGGGTTAAAAACTTAAAATGCACTATCGGTTTTGTGCTCCGACCATGCTCCGTATCCTTATCTCCGTTTTAAAAGTCCGAATAGTCGATCCGAGCAGCTCAACATGATCTCCATATTAAAATGTGCTTTGAGACCAAATTTAATTTTTTTTTAACTTTTTTACTATTTTCATAGGCATAAAATCATTGTTTTGGATGGTCCAGAATCATTTGAATGGGTAAAAAAGGAAAAGAAATATCTTACTCCACACGCCGGTCATGGACAAAATTGATAGACAAAAACTATTATTGGATCATGATTGAGAGAAAAGATTTTTTTATTTCCGTTCTAATTTAATCAATTTTATTGTGAATATAAGAAATTGAAAATTTGAATGTGAATCAAGGAATTCTACTGGTCTGTACCAGTACAGCTTCTGATAATGATACACACCTTCATTTTCTTTATATCCTACATAAAAAGTCAGCCTATGTCCTTACATTTTTCCAAATTCTACTTTTGTAAAAGTTCAGAGTCTGATTAAGACAAATTGACATTTTCTAATGAAAGCATTCGGCCTAATTCTTAACTAATAATTTTATTTCTTATCCCCAGCTGATCCAAATCTTATCCTCTGCTACATTGATGTCTGTACAGCACATATCAGACGGTAGTTACAACCATTTGAGATTTGTTAAAAAACTGACAATATGAATTTACTGTTAAAACAGTTTTACAGAATAAGAAATCTACCTGGCCCCATCTGTTTCTGTTTTAGAGGATTTACCTAATATAGGCAGTTGTTATCCGTATAAAAAACAGTGATTTCAAATTACTTCTGAAAACGTAAAATATTAGTGAATTCTGAGACATAATCAAGATGAACACCAAGCTGAGCATTACCGTTGCATTTCTTCTCCTCAGTACTATCTTTTGTATGACACAAGGTAATCTTTGTTCTAGAAATAATTGAACTATTCTGACTTTATAGTCATGTTATTCTGACTTTGTAAGGATTTGGCTTACTAGGCCCTTGAGTCCTTGACCAAGTATCCTACTTTAATCTTCAACATGAAATTTTATGTTGAATTATATTGTCAGAAATATAATTCTGGAGAATTCAAACTTTTTAATTAATGTGTGTGTATCATTTTGTTTCTATTAATGCAATTACTTTATCGATCCGACTTGTTTAATATAATACAATTTATAATCTCTCAATATATGTAAAAATTTTGGTGTACAAAGTATTAAATTTTAACTAACTTAACTATTTTTTACTATATATATACATACAGTCGTGTACAATTGTCGGAAACCAATATAACATATATGAAAGTAGCAAAAAAATCTTCTTGCATCTCAATGCTTGAACTTATGTATGATATATAACCTCATTTTTTCCATTTGTTTTGAGTTGATAGGTCAGGGGACCCCGGTAAAGGGAGAGATAAGCAGCAGGAAGATCTTCAACCCGCAGCTTTGCATTCATGATGCATGTGGCGATGTTAGTAATCCCCGTGTATGTTACTGCTGCGCGGGACATAAAAGCAGATCTTGCTACCAGAATCTGAAAGACTGCTTGTCTCAATGCCAGTAAAAATATATTTCTACTAAGTCTCTGACAGGTGACAATTACTGGGCATATATGTATGTATTATCAGCAATTAGTAACTGATTCATTTGTGTGGTTGCTTTGATGCATGATTAATCAGCATCAACTGTGTGCTTAATTTATAAATGAGTTGTAATCTAAAGAGTAAGAGTTGATTCATAATCAATTATGAAAGTTCTCATGAGCTTAACGAAGACCTAATTATATGAGCTTAAAGAAACACTTAATTCACTTAATGTTGAGCTTGAATTTTTATATGATTCTTCTTGTTGGTTTTGTGTATTTTGTTGGACCCTCTCAAAAGGAAGAGATTAGATAGCTTATACAATTCAAAAGTAATTGTACACGAGTGTATGTATATACATACTTTTTATTTTCCTTAATAAAGGGTGTCATATATGCAGTATGCATAAAAATCCACATATATAAGTCTGCATAAAAATCCGCATATGTGACCGCGTATCGTATATGCAGTATGCGGTTGCCTTAATTTCGAATATCGCATAAAAATCGCATTTAAAAACATTGCATCTATAACACTATGTTAACTAGCCTTTTTCAAAAGAATCCTGCTGCTGCTGCCACCACCAATTATCAGGAACAAATTAAAGTACTACCAATTATCTGGAACAAACTAAATAAATAGATAAATAATTAAATACTTCCTACTTTTCCAGTGTCCACTGACAAAAGCACATGATATTTTTTTTTCTATATTTTCGTTTATAATTTAAATTTATACGGAGTTCATAATTGATAAAAGTTTATACGAAAAATTGCATTGTCTAAAATTTGTAAATAATTTGTCAACACACCTTTTTTTTATGTATAAATTATAAATTTTGCATTTTGCATTTGTTTAATGTCAAACATAATTCTGTCACCTAAGATCGAAAATTATATATAAAAAAAAATCATTGTTCATATGAAGAAATTACAAAATTACTGTTAACTTTATTCATGGATTGTGTATCATATTTTATATAATTTGAATGACATTTTATATTTAATTGGATGCCACTTAGTCGTTACATATAAATCGTTATCATATGAAGTTATTTTATATATGGTAGAATATACACCAACTTGACCAAATTGTATTATTTTTATTATGTAGAATGTATACAAAATATAAATCATATTTCAATCATCCAACTTTTAAAATCATAATCTTTCTTTTTTATGTTCTCAAGCGTCGTCAATGGATCCAACAACTCCCAAATAGAGATAATGATTTTAACAAATTAGTATTCACTACATGCAGCGCACTGTCTATAGAATTAAAACATCACTGCATCAAGTTAGTGCACTGCGTAAAGCTAAAACTTTTCTGTTAATATATTCACCCCGAAAGAGTTTATACTGCTTTTGAATGAATCACATTCTCTGAGGTACCTCAAACTTTCCGTGACTTTAGGGAATATCTTAACCGTGTAAATAGTATTGCACGAATCTTAAAGTAAAAATAATACTGGACCCTTGAGCGCTTCCCGAATAGGCACCGAACACGTCGGTCACGCAAAAATTTAGATATCTCAGAGAATACGCACACCTTTTGAATAAGAAGGCACTGTCAAAATTAACGGATCTATCTGATGGGCGTTGGACCAAATTTAATCCGACAACTAGTCGAAGCCGTTGATTCAATTTACGATCCGTGTCGACGTTTTATTTTAGAATCCTCCAACGTGTACGTGAATCTTAACGTAGATCAACGGGTCGGACTGTTATTGTCCTGAATTTTGAGTATCGGACCAAAATACCCATCGGAAATCCCCTTAATTCACGAATCGCATCCTCTAAGATATCTCAAACTTTGCGTGACTTTTTGGAATATACCAATCGTTGAAATACATTCTGCACGAATCTCAAAGCTAAAATAATACTGGCCCCCTACGGGTCCCCCGAATAGGCACCGGAAACGTCGGTCACGCAAAAATTCAGATATCTCAGAGGATACGGACCCTTAATTCACCCCTTCTTGTCAATATCAAACAACATATATAATATACCATTCTAGGAAAAGAACTGGAGACGAATTATAAGTGCGCCCTGACCAAACACCCAACTGGAGACGATGGGTTCCGCGTCCAAAGTATAAATCAAGTCCGATTGCTACCGCATCGATGCGTGCGTCCTACTCTAATATTCGTGCCCACGGATATTGAAGCAAATCGGACGAATGAGAACTCTATCGGACTCAAATTAGTCCGATGGGCATGGGACCCAAATTGTTCTTGGATATATAATATACCACGCTTGATTCTAGGAGAAGAACTGGAGACCAAACACACTACTGGAGGCGACAGTTCGTCGTCGTCTCTCTCTTTTTCTCTTAACATGACTTCTGAGAAACCTAAGGTGTGGCTTTACCTCGTCCTTTTAACCCTCCAGTACGGTTCTCAGCCTCTCCTCTCCAAGCGCTTCGTCAGGTACTCTTTTCTATTCCAACACATATTTACCAGAAGAGAAGACCCAGTATCAGAATCAAGGGTAACTTAATTGCAAAATTAAACTCATAGCGGTTCCTTCCTGTCAAAATTGAACTAAGAATAACTGCATTTGGGTTCATTCAAGAAAGTAATTAACTGGTGCCAGTACCTTTCTGTCAAATGAATTGCAAAATTGAACTGGTACCAGTGCATTCCTGTCAAAATTGAAGTACTAATAACTGCATTTGGGTTTATTCAAGAAATCAATTAACTGGTACCAGTGCCTTCCGGTCAAATGAATTGCAAAATTGAACTTGTACCAGTGCCTTCCTGTCAAAATTGAATCACTAATAAGTGCATTTTGGTTCATTCCAAAAGCAATTAACTGGTACCAGTGCCTTCCTGTCAAATGAATTGCAAAATTGAGCTGTTACCAGTTCCTTCCTGTCAAAATTGAAATACTAACAAGAGCATTTTGGTTCATTCAAAAAGGAAATTTTTGTTTTCAAGCACCAATTTGATGTACCAATGTTTATTCTACAGGAAAGAAGTAATTGTCACCTCATTGGTTCTAGCATGTGAAGTTGCAAAGGTGATTTGACTAATACTGTTTTTTATTTTTTGCAATTAAGAGTTTAATGTACCAGTACTGGTAATGACCATTTAGAGTCACTACTGGATCTTAGAAATTAAGTTATATCCAAACACAAAAGGTACTCTCTTTTTTCAATTTGACCCACTATATCAAATTATGTGTATATACTATATAACAAGTGAACCACTTTAGGTTATTTAAGTGGAGTATAGTTAAAGCTGCTCCATAGGTGCATTACTTAAAAGGCACCGAATCTCTTAACTTTTGACACTTGTTACCCTTACTTCCCTTTCTAACATTGCGCATGAGGGCAATTTGGTCTTCTTACTTTGCTTTAGAGTTATTTTAGTATATATTTCGCTTTTACTTTACTTCACTTGAAAAACTCAAGGATTGATTTCTTCCTGCTTTGAGTACCAATGTCAAAACCAGTTGAAATTTTTTCACATTGAATAAAACATGCTCTTCCTTTATTTAATATGACAGTTGATGTTATTTTTTAATATTTTGAATAAAACTGAGCAAAAGTACCCAAAATGGATACCTGAACTCACAGAGTTATTATTAAAAAAAAAAAAAAATTGGTGCATTAAAATATGGTTTTGCCAAGCAAACAATTGATTTTGACCTTTTGTAGGTGATATGTGCGGTAATTCTATTGGTGAAAGAAGGCACCTTGAAAAAGCTGTTCCAGCAGTGGAGTCTGGTAGGTTCACTTACTGCATCTGCACTTCCTGCAGCTATATATGCAGTGCAAAACAGTTTGCTCCAGATTTCGTACAAGAATCTCGACTCCCTTACTTTCTCTATCCTTAACCAGACCAAGCTTTTATTCACAGCTTTTTTCACCTTTCTTATTTTAGGGTATGGTAATTTCATTTTATTTTCCCACTTTACTCATTTGTTTATAATTCAATCAAGAGTGAGGCTACGGTACTATGCATAGCGCAGATTGTTCCGTGCTATGGATTAATATGTCCAAACATTCGGTCTAAACTGTTTGACATAATGTCCGTATGAAAATGTACTTGTAGATCAAATTTTACATTTTTTACAATTTTTTCACAATTTTTTTATATGGGTAGAAAATCACTTGATCTACAGATTCTAGACCATACAAAAGTAGTGATTTTCTACCTATCTAAAAAAATAGTAAAAATATTATAAAATATGTAAAATTTAGTCTATTAGTACATTTTCATATGGAGATCATGTTGAGCGGTTCAGATCGACTGTTTGAACTTTAAAAAAAACAAAGATATTGATCCATAGTACCGCCAATCTGTGCTATGCATAGTACCATAGCCTCACTCTTTGCTAAATACAAAGAATAGGATCCATTTTGTGACACTAGCAATATTTTTTTACCAATCTCACATTTTAAAAAATTTACAGACAAAAGCAATCAGGAAAACAGATACTAGCACTGGGTTTGTTAATCATTGCAGCGACACTTCTAAGTGTCGGTGAGAGTACAAATAAAAGCTCAAGTGGGGCCAACTCAGAAAATATACTGTTATATGGAATTGTTCCTGTTATGGTCGCCTCAGTTCTTTCTGGCCTGGCCTCATCTCTCTGCCAGTGGGCCTCTCAGGTTAGATTAATTTTATCTTCTATGATTTATTAGAAATATTATAAAAAAAAAAAATATCAATTTAGCCTTCATTTGGATAGTAAAGACACATTGCAATTACCTTAATTGTTCAATTGACTGACTAATTTTCAATTTGTTGTTCAATAGTTTTAACATTGTCATATGATACATATTGAATTATTGATTCAAAAAAAGACTAGTTCAAATTATTTTACTGCATGCTAATGTTGATCCCATTGGCATAGTATCTGTACAGTGAAGATGTTACTTTTGGATTTACATTTGAAAATTAATATGCCATATTGCTCTGAAAGTTTAAGATGATAGATGAAGGTTTTTAATTTATTTTATTTTGTTTTGTATTCTTGCAACCTAAACAATTGCAGGTTAAGAAGCACACATCATACATGATGACAGTGGAGATGTCACTTATAGGTAGTTTTTGCTTGTTGGCAAGCACGGCCCACTCGCCAGATGGAGAGGCCATTAAAAAATACGGCTTTTTTCATGGATGGACACTTTTGACTCTGGTAATTCCTTTTTATTTTTATTTTTTTTTCTGAAAAATTTGCTTGAATTTCCTATGGCAAAAAACTGTAAAACTTCCAAAGTAGTGATTACTCAAATCAAAATTAAAATATAGAACAGCTCATGTTTATGAAGGTTTCTCTTTTTCAGGTGCCGGTTATATCAAATGCTGTAGGTGGCATTCTTGTTGGACTTGTCACTGCTTATGCTGGAGGTGTTAGGAAGGCAAGTTAACCTAACTTTGTGCTTCATTCTTATTTCCGTAATATCATTTTTATTATCATACTAAGGTTCCATGAAGCAAATTACAAAAATGCCCTGAATTAACTCGACAACTCAGTTTATCCATGTTTAGGCAAAATCAGAATTCAACATACAAATATACATAGCCTCAATTTTGGTTCAATTCAACTTGGGAGTACTGATTAGAAGTAGGGGCAAAATTGTCCATAGTTAGCTAAATTGTGTATTAAACAGGTAGTTCATAGTTATAACAAAATTGTAAAGACTGTAGTTTCACTTTATTGAGAAATTTCAATAAAATACTCAAACCTTAATTGCCACAAATATGTCATAATAAGAAAAACATTGGGTATTAATCACAATTTGTAGATGTTGCTTTATCTTACAAATGAATTAAACATAGGGTGCAATTTGCATTATTGACCAAGAACTTCGATTTATTAATTTTGGATGCAGGGTTTTGTTATAGTATCAGCACTCCTTGTGACCGCACTCTTTCAGTTTATTTTTGACGGGAAACCGCCTTCTATCTACTGCCTTATGGCCCTACCTCTTGTCACTTCCAGCATTTTCATTTACCAAAAATACCCCTATGTCGACAGCAAGAAGAAAGACTAAGCATTCGCATTCATGAAAAGAGCTATATATTATTAAAAACAAGCTTTTTTTTTTATGTTGTTGGGGTACTCTTCACTTAACACATTCTTGTTAGCTAATTGAAGGGTTTGGTTACAATTAGAGAAAATAGAGGGACTTTAATGTTTAATTGTTGTCGGCTGTAAGCAAACATGCTTTAATTGGTGTTACTAGAAATATTTATTTCTCTTGTTTGCACTGTGGTAAATTAAGCTAAAAAAATTCTCTTATTTTTACTATTTCCTGATAATTGCTGTTTTCTTACAGGCTTGTATTGAACTATTAATAATTGAGATGGGTTCAAATGCTCTCATTTTTTGCGTCTCTATCATGTCTTTTTTATATTTTGTTTTATAATGACAAAAATTCTAAAATTTATATGTCAAAGTAAAACCATTAGATATAATTATTATTTGGCTTTATATATACATAAAAGATTAACACTTTTATTTATGTATGAATCAATAAGTTTGAAAAATCAATATCAAAAAATTATTTACATTAGTGTTCTTTTGTAAGTTATTGATACCAACCAAAACAAAATTAAAATATCATAATATTTACGTGTATAGAAAAAAAATAATATAGATTAAAACTGGTAGTTTTTTTTTTTACATTTAAAATTAAAATTTGAAGTTATTCTAGTTTTAAAATTTCAGATTTGGTGGCTGGTCCTGTTAGCAGATTAAATTAGTGAGGTTATCTACTCCACAAAATATAATTAAAAAAATATGTATATATACATGCAATCTAACACCAATCTCTCACATTAATCATCACTAGCAAAGTCAACTGGCAAAAAGATACTCATAATCAGAATCAGATACACAGTGAAACTCTTTTCTAGGCACTATACGGTACAAAAGTCCTAGCAAAGCTTAAAAAACTACACAATTAATTATACATGATGGACGTGATAAGAATATAAATAATTTACATTATATCTAAGTTTTGTTCCTGGCTCATGAGTCATGACTGAGTTGAACCAATAAAATTTGGCTGTACTGCATTCTCCATATCCCAACTTCTGGTCCTGTTATTCAATTTTTCGAATCATCAATCAATAACACGCAAATTATCAGATTTACGGCTCGAAAAAAACATGAAAAATGAATGTGGCTATGATACTATGCATAGCATGGATTGATCCGTACTATGGAAATCAAATTTTACATATTTTTAGAATTTTTTTATTATTTTATTAGATAGGTAGAAAATCACTTGATCTAAAAATTCTAGACCATTCAAAAGTAGTGATTTACTCCCTATCTAAAAAAAATAATAAAAAATTCAATAAAATGTAAAATTTAGTGTGGAAGTGCATTTTTCATATAGAGATCATGTTGAACGGTTCAAATTGATTAATTGAACATTGAAAATAACAAAATTGATCCATAGTACGGGCCAATCCGCGCTATGCATAGTACCATAGCCTCACTCATGAAAAATTATTCAGAAATAATATAATTTAGTCACAGTACCAACTTACACTGCTGGGGACATTTGTCTCCAGTCCATGATGCGTCTCGGCTGCACCGAATGCCTTTCAAGAAACCCATTTGAAGAAATCTCCGGCTCTTCTGACCGGCTAGACATGCTCGGTGGGTCCCACACAGGCACCACACCTTGCGACCCCCTTCCTGTGAAACTACTAGAAGCTTCCGTCGGTTCTCCGACAAACCTCCATGCATTATTGTTATTGTTATTGTTATTGTTATTATTATTCCCTCGTGTGGGCCCCGCACCCACAAAACCGGCATTAGTCGGCACCTCTGCATTGTGCCCTAGATTGTTCCCCATGCTGTGCATTAGATTGTTATTTGACACGTTTGACACTTCTTCATCCTCCCCAACTCTAATCAATGATGAGGTCATGCTAGGAACCATTTGATCCATGCGCCGGGTAACCTGACCCGGTCCATTAACCCTAACAGGTCGTACAGGTTCTGTTTCGATAAACTCCATTTGCATATCGACTGGGAAATCAATTGGAGGCAACTCCGAGTCGCCTAACCCTTCTTCTGTGCCATTCTCCAATGCGGCCCTTGATGCTGCCTCTAACTGCCACATATCAGTGAGTGCGTCTTGAAGCCTGGCTTTGGCAGACTCCATATCGATTATTGGTAACGGGTAATTGGATCCTAGTTCGACTCCGGCTGCTTGTAACACGGGTTCAGGTGCGTCCCATGGGTGGTGGATCCATTCGGTTGGAAGCCGTGCTAATTCAGGTAGCCACCGGCGCACGTACTCTCCATGCGGATCGAATTTGTACCCTTCAAACTGTGACATGTAGGATAATAAATCATCAATAGATACAGTTCTCAAATTAAAATCTGTTACTGAAAAGAATTATTTTTGCACTGATGAAATGAAGATGCATGCTCATCAACCATTTTCCTTTTCTCAATCCAAGATTCTGTTATTTTTAGTGAGGCTATGATACTATGCATAGCGTAGATTGGTCCATACTATGTATCAATATTTTCGTTTTCGAAGTCCAAACATTCGATCTGAACCATTCAACATACTAAATTTTACATCTTTTAGAATTTTTTTTTTACTATTTTTTTAGATAGCTAGAAAATTACTACTTTTAAATGGTCTAAAATATTTCGATCAAGTGATTTTTTACCTATCTAAAAAAATAGTAAAAAAAATGTGAAAAAATATAAAATTTGATGTACAAGTACATTTCCATATGGAGATCATGTTGAACGGTTCAAATCGATTATTTGGACTTTTAAAACAAAGATATTGACCCATAGTACAGACCAATATGCGCTTTGCATAGTACGATAGATGGTATATATACCTCAGGATTATCTATCTGATCCAACTCTCGGCCATCTGGCAACGATCCCGAGATATACTGCCAACCAAGCGCATCACTTTCCAGATCAGCATCCAACAAAGTATCCCAAAAGTACTTCATCCCCCACCGCCACGGCAACTGCAGAACCTTCACAAAGAAACTTGAAACAACAACCCGGATCCTGTCATGTAGCCAACCTGTGGCCCACAACTCCCTCATACCCGCATCCACTAACGGGTAGCCTGTTCTACCTTGCCGCCATGCCTTGAATAATGTTTCATCTATTACCCATGGGAAGAACCTTAGATGCGCCAAGAGAGGTCGCTCGTGACTACAAGGGTGGTTAAAACTCATGTACCTGGAATAGTCGTCAGGTTGAGAAACAAAATTTACAAGTTAAAATGAACCAAATGTAAACTTGTAATCACAAGTAAATAGTTAGCTTTATCAGTCTAATCCATATCCTCTTGAGGTAACAGCACAATTCTATTAGATCAGGACCGTCTGATCAGAATCCGAGCCAATCCGGCCCAAAGTAAAATGCAAGGGGCTCTTTAACATTCGTACTGATTCTGATCGGACGGTACGGATCTAGACAGAAATTTTATGTTACCATAGGTGATATGTATTCCAAAAAACAAACAATTGTTACTTTGACACAGTGGAGCAGTATACCTTGAGTACTCCCTCAGGCCGATCGACCTAAGAAAGAGACTACAACTCTCTTCACCGGCTTTATTTCCTTCATTAGTCCATACAAGTTGCTTCATGCGAACGAGATGAAACACCTTTCGCACGCTCAATTCGCCGAAGTGGAGGTGAGGTGAGAGGAGAGAAGTGCTAGAACCATCTGCCTTCTTACGGTTTGTTGAGTAATTGATCAGGGGCCCGTTGAGAAATGCCATGAGGGCCCGGTCAGCGTTGCGCCAACCTGGCGTCCAGGCTCGCGCCAGCAGGGCATTGCTCCCCCGCTCTGAGTCGTCCTCAAATGATACAGTGCTGTCTGAAAGGCATGTCGATACATCCCCTGCAATTTGAGATTTTGGTTGGTTAAGAGATGTGTTATCGATTTGCATAAATGCTGATATGGCCCTCAGTTAATTCAGATTTAATTATTTTTCACAACAGAGAGTTAATTCACTCTTCACTGGGTGGAATCAATACTAATAGTAGTATATATAGCATGCGCTATGGACTCATTATCTCTGTTTTTAAAGTCCAAACAGTGAATCTGAACCGTTCAAAATGATCTTCATATAAAAATACATTTGCAGACAAAATTTTACATTTTTTAGAATTTTTTTACTACTTTTTAGATAGGTAGAAAATCACTTGATGTGAAAATTCTGGACCTTCCAAAAGCGGTCGTTTTCTACCTATCTAGAAAATAGTACAAAAATTAAAAAATATATAAAATTTGGTCTACAAGTACATTTTCATATGGAACATCATGTTTAACGGTTAGGATCGACTTTTTGAACTTTGAAAATAGAGATAGGACAGAGGGAATAAGCACCCAATGGGCCTAAGAAAAGAAGAACCCTAATATATCACGTAATCTTTACTTAGGGAATATGCCAAATAAAAAAGCATGAAACATGAGAGATTATAAAAGGTTTCAATCAGATTAGTTCAGTATAAAGCGAAGCATTACCCGAGCATATTCCTTTTGGTGGAAGTAAAGGGGCAGCGGGGTCATATGGCATGCTGAGGCACTTATTCCAGAAAGGGGCAAAAGTGGAAAAAGGTTGTCCATTTTCATCATTCACCTCCCATGGATCGTAAAGCAAGTCAGCATTGAATGAACTGACATTTATGCCCCTGGCTGATAAAAGCTCCTTCAGCCGGTGATCTCTCACCAGAGATAGCGGGTCTGAAACAGTCAGAAAATAAGCGTATGAAAATAACAATAATAAAAAAAAGAAAAAATTAAGAGGAAAGCAATTACCAGTTCAGATAGGTACCAGATGTTGAGTGGTATAGTAGTATTAAAAAAATGGCAAGCTAAACCAAATAATTCAATTTGGTTTTTCTTAGTCCCAGAACTAAGTGCCATGTCAGCATTATTTAATAGTTAGTTTATTAAAAAAAAAGAATAATAAATCAAAGTATGAAGGTGGTGGTATTTTATAAAGATAAAGAAGTTGCTAAAACAATGATTTGTGTAAGCATACTTTAACAAGATAAAACTAGTTTAATAATAATAATTGGAAAATAAAAAAAGTGTTCTAATGCTAAAAACTTAGAATATAATAATAAATTAATACAATTAAAATAACATTACGAGATTTAAACCCAAATTAAAGAAAGATAGGAAATTGTATATGTATTGACATTAATTAGATTGATTGGGTTTGAATAGATAAATACAAGGGAAATAAATAAACAAACAAAAGCCACAAAAAAGGAATAGTCAAGCAGAGCCAATCAAATATAGAAATCTGAAAATATCACCAAAAAAGGCCAAGAACTATCAACATCAGGTGAAGTAATAAATAAAAGAAACAAGCAGAGAACAAACAATAAGTGCCCATAAAGTAAACCCCATAACTTGTAATTATCAAAAGCACCATTTGTTTGTTAGGTGGGTCTCACATGAATAATGTTCAATTAATTAAAGTTTTCTCAATATGTGCTAAACAACCCATAATTAAAAATAATTGGTAATTAATTAAGTATGTTTCAGATAGATAGATAGATTTGAAACTTGTAGATTTTTTTAATCAATTAAAAATTATTAGCCTCTTGTAGATTTTTTTAATCAATTATAAATTATTAGCCTCTCTGACTTTCTCCTTTGGGAAACAAAGCAAGAATCTTTCCTTAAGGAACAAAATCCAATAGTAAACATAACCAAAATACCTCAAAAGTTGCAAATTAAACAATAAAATTTACAATTATAGTAAGTAAGATTCAGATGCAACCCAGTTCCTAACCAATAATAACCCAATTGAGTAATAATTGTAACAGAGCAGTTCTAGCTTCAAACAGAACAAGAATCACATGCAACGCTGTTTTAATTCCATAGTACATGCGATGCATGAAGCCAAAGCTACTCTGTCAATAAATAAATTGGAACTAACCATAGAGATGATTGAAGAAGACATTAGTGGCACCAGTTCGGTGCACCAGGTCTACCAACGCCGCAGCAGAATCAGCCGATCGTCTATAAACAAGCGGCGCTGCACCGAGTCTACGGAGAGAAGCATCGAGATGCCGGAGACTCTCAGAAAGCCACCACCGGGAAACTCTACCAGGGTAAAACGGGCCTTCTTCCTCTGGGGCCCATATGTAGACTCCAATAACCTCTCCTGCCCGAACCCCAGCTGACAACGCCGGGTTGTCTTCCACCCTCAAATCGCGCCTGAACCAGACGATGCTCCGGGCACCGGAGTTTTCATGGTGGAGACCTGATTGAGTTGGTGAAGCAGGCATCAATCTCTCTCTCTCTCTATAATTTTTGCTATAATTTTGGAGGGATGAGGTGTGAGAGAGGTGAAGTGGCTTATCTGGTGTTGAGTATTTTGTGTTGTTTTTGTGTGGTGAGAGAGCAGATAGAGTCGACTAGATGGTGGGAGAGAATGGATTCATATCACCTAAGGTAATATAATATCTCTGTTTAGATCCAACCCGTTCGATCAGAATCGCACGATTATTAAGGTAAAGCCTTGCAATCTATCTTTGGCTGGATTGGTCCAGATTCTGATCGAACAGTCCGTTTATAAAATCAAATTTTATGTTACCTTAGAGTAAACAGATTCGAGAGAAGGTAACAATCAAGATAGAGGAATTCATATCACCTGAGGCAACATAACATTACTGTTCAGATCTGGGACGTTCGATCAGAACTGCACGAATATTAAAGTCAAATCCAACGGTCGATATCTAAACTCAAAGTTTATGTTACATTAGAGGAAGCAGATTCGAGAGAGAGAGAGAGAGGTGCACCGAAGTGAATCCGACTCTGCTGCTTTTATTCCATAAAAGCAGGAAACTGCTTTTACCATCTCAACCATTCAAATTCGTTGAGATTTGTGCATGGAAAAGTTTCTTTATCGAGATACGTGAATGGAAAATTTTGAATGGTTTGGATGGTAAAAGCAGGACCCTGCTTTTATTCAATAAAAGCAGCAGAGTCGGGTCCCCAGAGAAGTGGGGGAATGAAAGGGATGGAAATAGTGGAATGGGTCGTCTCTATACTTTTGTCGTGTCGTCGGTAAAATTTTAACGGAGTAGTTTTAACTTCATGCAGAGCATGAATCACAGAATTAAAATGGCGCTGCATATGAGTTGTGCGCTGCATGAAGGCAAAACTACTTTGTAAAATTCATTAAGGTGAATTCCCGATGAAATGCTCATGATGATGCATGAATGATTGCTCTCTTTGGTTCTTTCTTATGCTGGTATGACCAATAAATAACTAACATCCAACCAAATCACCTCCAATCCATGCGAAACAGTTGTGGACCTGTAAATTAAATTTTATATAATTTAATTTTGAGAACAGAGTAGATTTGGTGGACGGGAGACTTCATTATTGAATTCGATGAGCTCTACTACCGTCTAATCCGCTTTAAAATCCATAAACAATTGATCTGAACATGTACGAATATTAAAGCAAAGTGCACAGATTTTAAAGCATAACATGAAATTTGAGTGGACCAGATTAGATGGGCGTCGAATCTATTTTGGATTTGATAAGTTCCAAGACCGTCTGATCCGCTTTAAAATGCGTGCATAATTAGCGTGAGCACACACAAATATTGAAGTAGAGTGTACATAATTTAAAGCAGAACAAACATGAAATTTGAGAACATAGTAGATCCGATGGGCATGGGACCTGCTTTTGAAATCCGTGTTTACAAAATTAACGCGAGTGCGCACGAATATTGAAGCGAAGCGTACAGATCTTAAAGAGGAACAGACAGTCCTAGAGCCCACTGAACCTAAAGTAGATATGATGCCCATCAGAACACTCTGCAGTCTTTCATTTTATGGAGAGCCTAATAGCAATATTTTTTTTAATGAGGCTATGGTCATGGCTCATAAAAGTACAATGAATGAGTCAATTAACTTTATTTATTTCTTATTTCTATATAATTTAGAGCAAAATGTCATATAAATTGATTTCCATTCTCAACATAAAAATTTTATATAGTTGACTTCTAATGTGTGCTTCACTCTCAATGTCCGAAAGTCGCTCTGCATTTGGTTATGGTAATATGTATATTATGGATCGACTCGTGCTATGGATTCATATCTCTATTTTCAAATTTTAGATAATTGATCTGGACGGTTATATATGATTTTAGTATGAAATAGTACTTGTAAATCAAATTTTATATTATTTGTAATTATTTACTAATTTTTAGGTAGGTAGAATATTACTGACTTTGGATGGTTTAGAATTTCAAATCAAGTGATTTGTACTTATCTAAAAATATTCATGTACATGCACTATTTTTTATGCAGAGTAAAGAACAATTTGATTTTTTTTTTATTAAGAGTTGTTAAATCAAAAGAAGACTTCATAATAGCTAAATGTCTTAAAATAAGCATGGATAGTCATGTAAAACGTTTATTCAATTCAATTTTGATAGCTGCTACCAAGCTTTAAAAAAAATAGTATGGAGAGGCGGCATTGCATTGCCTATAATAAATTATGGATATGCAGAGATTTAAAAAAGTCAAGTCACGGCACAACCACGGTACCATTCGTAGGACATGACTATTTTTTGAAAATTTGACACAGCACGTGACCATGTGAGTTATGTGTAAATATGAACGTTGAATCTTTATCCAATGGTGAATCTTGAATAAACTAACTTAAATTATGAAAAAAAATAATTAACGTGATCAAACATCGATAAACGTGACTAGTTACGTTTTAACACATCACACGTGGTAACGACATGTCTTGATTTCAACATAACTAGTATGCATGATGTGATCATTCACCTATCATGACAATCTTTTCAAATTTAATCATGACACGACAAGTATTGAAAACCTATAATAAGTGGCACAGTTACACATGTGATATGTGCAACACATAATTAAAGCCACTCGTCTATGCTGTCTTTGCAGAATTCAGATTACAATGTAACTTAAAATTTAAATTTGAATTCAGACCGTTTGCTATAAGTTGACACGAATCTTAAAGCAGCTTGTCAATTTTGAAATTAGTCTTAATTAACTCGAATTTATATTGAACAGTATGGATTTGAAACTCAAATAATTTTACGTTATTTTGGCTTTGCAACACATGGTTTCGGCGCTCAATAATTGGATTTGCTGCTCAAACTATTAGCACAGGTAAATGAATTTGTATCCACTGCATTAACTGAAATTAATGCATAATGAATTCGGACCGTCCGATTTGCGTTGAAACGAATATTAAAGGCCTCCTGTATTTCTTTTTGGATCAGATTGGTTCAGATTCTAATTGGATGGTAAAGATGCTAAACTCAATATTTTATTAATGCAGAGGATATGAAACCTAAATAATGGGTTACAAACTCAAAAATAAATTTTTTTAACTTGGATCTCTTCCTTTCTTTTTTTTTTTCTTTTTTCTTTTCTTCGGTAACGAACTCAAAAATAAAATTGTTTTTAAAAAAAAAACGATGATCTCAGAACAGTGCAAGTATAGTCTGCACCAACCCAGAAGGTAAAGGAGGATGGGTGCTCCTGAGTTGGACCCTACTGGCAAATGGGACTCTGACGATTTTCATTTTGCTCTCGTTTATTTACACCTTTCAGTTTTACTTTTGCTCTTTCTGTTTTCTAGCTTTTATTTTGCTGTTTCATGCCTTATGATCAGCCTTGCATTTTCACTTCCATCGTTAGTCTTACAAACCTTGTGTAATGGACTATTTTATTAATCAAATGGGGGCTTGACCTCTATTTTTACTCAAACAAAAAAAAAAACGATGATCAAGTTCAACCACTCAATGGGATGGAATATTCTCTGAGATGGTGTTCCTGGAGCAGCTCCCTAATTCCGTGAGCCACCAAACATTGTCATCCCAGATTTTATGTGCCTCCGTCAATGGAGAAACTATATAAGCACTGTCTCCGGTGCACAGTGACAACTTAATGATTCGGGAAAGATTCAACAGGGTCAAAAATTTGTGATTCGGAAATAATTGGTATATAGTTCGAGAATAATTCAGAATTATACATTGAGTCTAGACCGGAGATCTTAGTTCCACAAGTGAACCAAAACAAATATATAGTAGGAAGTTTTCTGGCCCAAGGAATAATTCGAATATAATTCATAAAATACATATATGATTCACCAACAACTCAAATCCGAATTATTCGTGAATCCAGTTACTATGCTATGGTATACTAGAATTACATATCAATGTACCCGCTACACGATTGGATACACATCAAAAGCCCCAATGAGGAGAAGATTGTTTTGGCACTATTTAGCTTGACTATATTTTTTTTTCAAGAAGAATATCACATATTTCTTAAAGAATCAAATGCTATACATTGAATTTTGATACTATGCATGTCGTCATAACTTTTGTATGATTACATGGCTAGTGGCTATGCATTGAATATTAGTTTTAATCCTATGTTTCATATTCACATTGACATGACAAACCATTTGTCATATGGAGTATAAAGAGGACCAAATTATTTTTGTGGCTAATAGTGATCATAATTTTCTTTATTTAGGATGTCATTTAGGGGTGTCAATGGCACCCTTTTACTCATTTAACTGACCCGTACTGTATCCGATAAGACGGGTACGGGTAAGATTTTTTTTCCGTAAAGTTATCGGGTACGGGTACGGGTATGGGTAAATATTTTTTTTCGTTATCCAAACGGGTAAGGGTACGGGTAAAGCCTATTTCGTACCCGTTACCCAATCGGGTAATTATAAAAGAAAAATTATATATATTAATATATTAATAGACATTGAAAAGAGTACTTTAATTGGTTTACTTGTGCTTAGCATGATAAAAAAAAATTTCCAATAAAGTACTATGCATGTGTCAAATGAATGTATATATTTTAATGTTTTATTTAATAAATAATAAAAATTATTATTATAATAGTATCACCCGTTATTTATCCGCTACCGTTTCGTTATCCGACAACCATAACGGGTAAGGGTAGGGTACGGGTAAGATAATTTATAGCGGGTATGGGTAGGGTACGGGTGAGAACAATTTGTAACGGGTATGGGTATGAAAATGCTTCCACCCGACCCTTACCGTACCCGTTGACACCCCTAATGTCATTAAAAGATAATGATCGTTTTTTTCTATTTAAAAGTCTATTTGTTATTTATTAATGCAAACTAATTGTATACCATGAAATAGATACAAGGATACATAAGAATAGAATAAAAGTGAAAAATTACTTCATTTTCACAATTTCTCTCCTAGGATATATTAGATCTCTCAAGTGTCTCATTTAAAAAAAAATCTTTAATTTAATGACAAAAAAAAAATATGTTTTATGTATAGAAAAGATCTCATGTTCAAATTTCAAATGAAAAATTATCATGAATGTTAAATAGTCGGGTGACTTGACCCCAGCCTCTTCTAAAAAATATAAAGTCTCTTTAAGAATATTATTTTCTTGAGATTTGGAGTATGGAATTAAGCAAGCAATTATAAAATACTATTTTAAATACAAAAGTAATTGGCGAAATCTCAAGAAAATATTTTGTTCAATTTTGGATGGATAAATTTAATGGGTCATGAGATAAGTTCAATATTTTGTTCAAATTTGGATAGATAAGTTTGGATTGTACCAGAGACATCAATTTCTTGAAGAGATTATCTCATCACAAACTATTTTTCTTTGTTAGAAATTGACAGGGTTCTTGCTTGGACAGTGAAGTTTTGGGCTTTTTCTCTAAAGGGGGCCCATGTTTTGTACCAATTTCAAGTTCCCTTTGTTTCTTTGCTTTGATTAGATTCATTTCATATTATCAATAAGAATTGTGTGGAATCACCTTTTAAAAGAAGAAGAAATTATTGGACTCTTAGATTATGTTAGCTGTAACTTTTATTCTCTCCAAAATGGAGGAGGGGGGGGGGGGGGGGGGGGGGGGGGGGGTAATGGACATCTGATCAGCCGTTTGATTTGATCTACATTGATATTCGTGCCCAGTTGATCTAGGCAATTCTTATAATTTTTTTTGTTCCATGCAGGAAGTTCATACTCAGTTTTCAAAACTTGTCACTAAAATTGCAGTTAATACAAACAATTAAGTCGCAACAATAAGTATTATAATAAGAGAGAATAGAAGAAAAACTTGTATCCAGAAAATTTGTTGAACAACTAATGCATTAATTGCTCATGTTATTTTTTAGATAAAAATAAAAACATAAAATCTCTTAAGTTTTAAGTAAACAAGAACAATAATTAAGTTTTTAATCTCAAATAAGTTGAAGTAGATTAGAAATAAAACCCAACCAAAGTCACAAAATCAAGGTAGATAGTAATATAACAACAACAATAACAACAACAACAACAACGCGTAGTAGTAGCAGCAATAGTAATACTAATAGTCTAATAATAATAATAATAGTACTAACAATAACAATAAAATACTAACAATATTATGCCTACACTATAAATCGTAGAAGTCGATGTCCTAACCCTACGTCATCAACCTCAAATCAAAAGCCTTAAGACCTAAAGCATATAACACTATCTCTAAACTCAGATTCCTAGGTTATAGTTCCGGTATATAGATCGCTAACTATCATGCACTCATATCCGAAACTAACTCTTTGAATACATTTAATTCTTTCAAATTTGTTTTGCTGTTTACTCCTGTGTCAATATCTAGTTAAAAATATTTATAAAAAAAACTCTAGTATGATTTGTAACGTGTGTAAAAGACTAAAAGTATATCATCTTGATAACTCCGAATCTACGATCAAAAGTTAGTTCTCAGTGCTCATTATTGATGCTGAATGAGATAACAAGTCACAAGTATCACGTGAACAACAGTACACATGATATGCATGAGAGAGAAAGACAGCATAACAGCTGGAATAACAACAAAACACTTTGAATGTGCGAGAAGAACAAAAAAAAAAAAGACACTCTGAATATTAAGATCAAATCTTAAAATAATATGAAAGACTGAAATTAGACTCAGATAACAGTCAGATTTGCTGGTACTTGGCCAGAGAACCCTTATCCATTAGGCTTCAGAGCCCTCTGATCAAATAAATATCAATTTTGGTAAAAAAAAATCATAAAGAAATTGAAATATTTATGCTGTGCGAGAAAATCAACACGAGCCCTAACACAGTTCAGTTCTGGGAAACTTCTCATACATGATAATTGGCAAAGGACCTCCCGGCATTTCCATTACTGCATCCATCTTTTATTTCATCCAGTGGAGAGTTTTATAGATCTTTGATTCTTTCAGGGTAACTTTTAGAAAGCAATTTTTGCTAATTGTAGTTTTGTTGTTGTTTTATTTGTTGTGACCTAGGCAAGCAAGCCAAAGGCGTGAAATAGTCTGTGGAATAGGGTTTATGAGTCGCCTACCCTGACCTTCCTTAACATTCCGATCCTACGGGTTGGATTGCTCGTGTGTCCACGGGGCAAATCCTATTTGAAATGGAAGGTGTGAGTTTGTCAAATGCTCGACAAGCCGCTAGATTAGCGAGGACTAGATCCTTCTACAGAAGTAAGATAGCTATGGGGTCTCTGCATCTTCATTCTCCCTCTATCTCCGCACTAAAAGACAAAAAAATATGATTCCGCGTAGTATTAACATCTATATGTAATGTATTTACAGTGCATCGAACAAGTATTTAACTCTATTCATTGGAGTATTAATTGTCTGTCAAACAGCGAAACAATATATGTCCCCACAAAAATTTAACATATCTGTCCCCTCATCCCCGTACTAAAAGACAAAAAAATTAGATTCCGACATTTGCGTCCCCGCACTAAAAGACAAAAAAAAATTAGGTTCTGATATTTGATGTTTAAATTTCATGCAGTATTTAACTCTATTCATTGGAGTATTAATAGTGCATCGAAGAAGTATTTAACTCTATTCATTGGAGTATTAACCGTCCGCGTCCAACAGCGACACAATCTGTCCCCACAAAAAATGACAAACTAATGTTCCCGCGTCCCGCACATCAGTATTTAACTTTAGAAATGTTAGTATTTGACATTATGAACGTTATTATTTATCTTTAAAATCAAAAATATTAATCTCTAAAATTATAAATAAGTTGCATGGATTCTATTTAGCATCCTATATCTTAGTATTTAACTTTATAACATCAGTATTTAACTTTAGAAATGTTAATATTTAACTTTAGAGGAGTTAGTATTTAAGAGGGGATGAGAATGTGGGGTTCTATATAATTATTCTTAACAATTAGAGATAGTGGTAATAATGTTTATTAATTAATCTGTAATTATTGTCTCCGCATAACTATCCCCTTATATCCCCCTACTAAAAGACCAAAAAAATTAGTTACCGACAATTTGATGGTTTAAATTTTCTGCAGTATTTAACTTCAGTATTTAATGTATTTACCGTGCATCAATCTAGTATTTAACTTTGTTCATTATAGTATTAACCATTGGTGTCCAACAGCGAAAAATATTGTCCCCCTACTAAAAGACAAAAAGTTAGTTAGCAATTTTTCTTTTTAGGACTGCGGAGATGAAGAGGTGATGGAAATGGGGAGTTCTATATAATTATTCACTGAAATTTGCCCATTATAAACCTTTGAGGTATATTAATTAGAGAATACAGACTCATGAAAGAGACTATATATGACCAAAACGGTAGTAACAGTAAGTCAATAATATCAAGCAACAACTATGCAAATAGTAAACTGATCTACGAATGATGCGTTTATACGTCAAATTTTAAAAATGTTTGAACTAATTTAGTATAAAGTCAAGCGGTAAAAAAAGATGATTTATAAGTCAATTTTAATAGGTTTCAATAATTTGGATGCGTCGTTTGAAGTCAATCCAATAGATTTTTTAGTTAAGCTCACAAAGGAATTTGGTGAGCTTAAGAATACCTTAGTTCTACTCGAATTGAACTAATTTAGTATAAAGTCAAGTAGTAAAAAAATGATTTATAAGTTAATTTTAATACGTTCATATTTCATTATTTTGTAAACACATCACTCGTGAAGTAAATCGATCTCAATAGTTTGGATGTGTCGTTTGTAGCAAATTCGATAGATTTTTGAGTTAAGCTCACAAAGGGTGAGCTTAAGAATGCCTTAGTTCTACTCAAAATAATAATAATTCCTTAAAAAAATGAGCTTGAAATATTGGAAACAACATGCATGATAAGTTGGGGTGATTCCTACAAGATGGCAAGTGCCATGCATGGTACCACTCTGTGGCACTAATGCGATGCGATCAACCGACTCATTGCATTATTCACAATTCCATTTTTTTTAATTTTGATTATACAGTTCATATTAATCCATATACAATGAAATATAGGTTCATAGCAGCTGATGCAGTATCTAAGATAGGTATATATATATATTTTTTTTTTGTGATGAAAACCCGTCTAAGATAGGTATAATACTTGCTCTAGTTGCATGGGCAAAATGGTACAAAAAGGGGGTAGCTATATATGCTTGCTTGGTCACTAACTAGTATTATCTAGCTATACAAAAAGGGTAGCTATATATGGTACCTATACAAAAAGGGTAGCTACAAAATGGTACTTTGTTTGTATCTATCTATCTATCTATCTATCTATCTATCTACTCTAAACAACACATCTATCTACTCTAAACAACACGCTTGCCGTCGGACGTCGGTACACTGCTTGTCATGGCCATGCATGACAAGTGGGCCCAAGACCTGGTGGTACAGTCGATTGTTTGGAATGCGGCATTGCCTTTTGGTTTGGGGATTAGAAAGGCGGTGAATAACATTGGTTCTAATTCTATACAAGCACAAGCAACACTAGTTGATCGAGATTTGGAGGCGATTGCGGAGACGGATAGTGAAATTACTTTGTTACCCTTGATGAAGAAGGTTTGGTTAGAAACTTATCACTATATATTTTCTTAAATAAATACAAAATCACTGTTTTTCAGAAGATTCTTAACCGTCCAAAAACAATATATTATGTAAATGCTTGTATAAGTTAACTGAGTCTAACAGTATTCTGATCCTCAATATCACTCCTTGACGTTAACTAATCGTCATAAATAAACAACCAAATAAAAGTACATGAGAACAAAATCGATTAAATGTTGCTGAAAAAAAATAATTATAAAAAGGTATTCTGTTTCTGGTAATCTTTTATTTGCATATAGTTTAGCAGTACTTTTTACCAGTATTTCAACAACCATATAATTAATTATACAGTAGCCTCTAATGTTGATTCCTGTTTTTCTAGGATTTTTGCAAATAAAACATATTGCTGTTTTTTTATAACAGGAAGTCAGGAATAGAAAAGAAAGCTAAACATACCACGTGCCGTATATACTGGTACGTATCAATCGCAATACATTGATGAGAGGTTGCTGTTATATTGATCCAATAATACACCTAACCAAATATCATATAGTGACACCAGTACGGTGATAGTGCAAGGGGAAGATACAGACACCCAATATCACATTATCACCAAGTCTAATACAAATAAATTTCTTCATAGACTTTGGAAAGTGTGGATATGCGCACCAAAGTAAATTAATTATCAAGACTTTGCAAAGTGTCCATTTTTTCTTCGAAATTAAAAAATCAAATAAAAAAATTCAAGCTATTTTGACAGAAACCTAAGTGGAGCTATTCGGCAACAAGGGATTAAACTTCCTTAAGGCTTAATCCGCTTCCTTTAACTTCATTAGCTATTTAATCCTTGTGAAACACCGATTCCTTAATCATCAGTCTCTTTTTGTCCGGATCTTAATCATCAGTCTGGATATTAAGGCAACTATATTCCTTCCTTTAACTTTTTTAGCTTTCACCACGGATAACGACCGAATATTAGTTCCTGCTCGAGAAGTAGCATTTGGTCTAGTGGCTAAGGTACATGGTCTCTATGTGAGAGGTCATAGTTCGAAATCCAGATGAGAAATATTCTTTGTTTTAATAACAAATGTATTAAAATTAAAGTTGGATCGCTTGATCTCCGACCTTTACTCAAAAAAAAATATTGGTTCTTGCTTCTAATTAATTAGCTCTTAATTTCTTGTTATCAAACAACTCCACCGAAACTAAAACAATATTTCAGTCCCAATAATTTTCAGATTGTTTGTGACCAAAGCGTGCTACTACTTTCATAAACTACTCAGACTGAATCATTAATTGCTTTGGTCTCATGCATCAGTCTGCCCCTTGCTGGAAAGATAGAATCTTGTTGGTATTTACTTTCTACCTTATTCAAGTTTCTCTAATTAAATTCCTTTTTTTTTTTTTTTTTCAATTTGGTGGCTCTGTGTAATTAATCCCCAAAATAAGTCTTTGCTTGAGAGTGACTTAATTTTGGGGTTATTGACAAGGTATTATGTGATGTGTCACCAATAAAAGGCGACATCAACGGTTGCAAATAGAGAAGAAAATTTGTCAGGCGTGACGAGTCACGTGCACGTCATGTGATGTCAAGGTTGCAAATAGAGAAGGAAATTTGTCAGGCGTGATGAGTCACGTGCACATCACGTGACGTGACGTCACGTGTGTTGATTACGTGACGTGATTCGCGTGTCGCGTAACGTGATTATTCACATGACATGATTGCATTCTATGAAAATTACACGTCACGTCACGTGGTCACGTTAGTCACGTGTGATCACAATTACGAAGATTATGGGTACAATATCTACAATCAGAGTTGGAATTATTAATTTAGCTTAATGAATATTTATAATTTGAATTTTTAACAATATTATTTAATCATTTCAAATTTTGTAGAATTTTTCAAATTTTTTTTATTTTTTTTTCTGAATTTTTAACAATATAAATTAAAATATAAAAAAAAGTTCGACATGACTAATTCACGTTATGTCACGTTACGCGTGATCACGGCGTGATGACGCGTGACGTGACAATTCGCGTGACGTGATCGTCTGCTGCTATTTTAGTCATGTCACGTCACATCACGTGAAAAAAATAATTAGTCACGTCACGTCACGACGTGTCACATTTTTCCTCCTCTAGTTGCAAATTGCAACAATTATGGAAGCAAAATTTTGAAGTACCAGGATCAATCACATAATTTTTTGTTTGTTTGTGAAGTATATGAAGATCAAGCATATACATATATTTTTTAATAATTATGAAAGTTGATTTTTTTTAAATTTGCTTAAATTAAGTAGTCATTAATTAATTGACCTCCAAAATTATAGAATTCCCAACCATAAGTCACTGAAATTTTATCCTATTTAATTTGTTTTTCTTCATTGTTAATATTTTACCGACACGAATATTTGCAAAATTTAATGGCTTTGGAGAAACAAATAAAAATCTTATTATAAAAATTATGATTTTTTTTTAAGTCCACGAATTAAGGATCCGGTTTCTCACCTATTTCAAAAGGCAATTTCATGTCCCTCTCATAATTCAACCTAGCTAGAAAACATTATACAGAGAAATATGCATTCAACAAAATTTTGGTCTCCTATCAGTTGTCCTTGTTGTGCATTTATGATATGATTTTTAGGTATGTAACCATTATTCAATCCTGACCTACAAAATGACAGGAACCTAGTATCCAATGAAAAACTGTCGGATAGAAATAGATTTCGGGAATGTTCGGCAGGATAAAAAATTTGTGATTCGGAATTATACAATATTGAATTTGAACTGGATATCTTAGTCCTACAAGAGAACAAAAAAAAAAATTCGGAAAAAAATTACAAATAATTCGTAAAATTCATGAATTATTCGTGAATAATTCGTGAAAAAAATTGGGAAACCAAATAATACGCGGATTGATTCGCCAGTAGCACAAATTCAAATTACTTGTGAATTATTTGTAAATCTAGTTACTATACTTCAAATTAGATCTGATGGTGTCCCTATCCTTTGCGGTATCAACATATATATTTGAGTTTAGATCCGAACCATTTGATCAGAATTCGGACAAATCTAGCCAGAGGTGAAATGTACGGAGTTACTTTAATATTCGTGCCAAAGCAGATCAAACAGTCCGGATCTAAACACAAAATTTCTGTTACCTCAGCTGATATGAATTCAAACTGATATCGGATTGCCTTGTATTTAGAAACCGTATACGCCGAGCTAATATATCAAGTTATCAACAATACATTTTGGGCCCAAAACAACTATATGGGCCGAGTACCATTTCATATA